>OY987329.1:43978761-45216801 GCA_963920685.1 Polydrusus tereticollis
AATTAGATGCAATCGAACAATAAATGTTTTTCATCATGTATATTTATCAGTAGAACATTACCTTCGACATACATAAATTCAAATTGATAATTACTTGCCTTAGTACTTTTTAGAAGCTTGAATCGTCGCGTATAACCGTCTGAGGATACCCAAACTTCCCCTAACATATTTCTCCGCAACTGGGGAAAAGAGGTAGAAAAAGTAAAATATCAACTCCAAGTGTCTTTGCGAACAATCGGCAATAAAATAGAGTATTTCAGTTTTTAATTTTCGTAAAATAAAAGTTGGTTAGATTAATTAGTCTCTGTGAATATAATAACATAAACAAAGTGATATGCCGTAAATTTAGGAGTACAGTATAAATTATGCCTCTATTAAAATATTACCGCAATAACTAACTACCAAAGGATTTTTGATATTTTGAATATATTTGATGCTCATAGCATTATCACATTTCCAAAGGCTCTAAATTTTAGAAAAATGTTCTAATAGAATATGTCTATCAATATAAAGTAAAGGTATTGTTAGGTTTTTTAAAAAATACGACCTACAACAGTCTCTGCTACAGCATGGCTGACTCTGTAGAAACTTCTGTGAAACCATAATAATTATATCAATAATCGAGTTATCCTTATGATAATATTTTCTTCCAATATCCGACTCCACTATCCATAAAGTTATGTTAGAAAATTCATAATTGAGCGCATTGTAATTTTTTAAAAAGAAATTCACTTCACACACAAAGATGTAGCCATTCAATCCATGAAAATAATGCAAGTCAGTATGCGTATGTTATGGCTAACTGTTTAAATGTCTATTCCTTCCACGTTTATCGGAAGAAATACTTTTTTATACTAGTATTTTAGTTGAAAATAAGATCATAAATCATCTATACAAAACAAGCGCCCCTTATGGATTTGAACGAAAATCATAGATTCGACTATTTTCATGAAAAATAAATCTAAGTACGGAATAATGCAGTAAGATTATCTATTTTCTTGGTTTAGAAAGTGATGTAGTTAAGATTTATAACTTAGGAATAAATAAATTATTATTAATCTTTTCGACCTATTTCTCTTGCATATTTAATTTCTTTGATAGTAAGAACTAATCTTTTTATTTTACAAAGTAAAAAAAAGCTAAAGATCGGCGTTGTCAGTCAGGTATAAGAACTGATTTAACACGATGGTTTTTGTACAAACGTTCACATACAATTGTATGCTTTTTAACCGATTGTGTCGGAAAAAATGACGATTTATAGATTAGATATTTAGACGAAGAGCTAACCTTCTCAATAAAGTATTGATTATTGCCCTGCTAGCTAGACAACACTTTTTATGTTAGTCAAAAAAAAATTTTTTTTTTCGGACGCTATTACAGATTCCATCGTTAACTAACAAACATTAAGACCAAAAAATTAGCGTGCAAGATGAAATGTATAGGTTCACTTCATTTCTACATTATTTTACAACTCTCAATCGCATTAAAAACAAGATCGAATAAAAAATAACTTATGACATATGGACGAAAAATGTTTTTCGGGCTATTTAGGTTAGCGACCGCATTACGTCTGAAATACTACATTTTTCGAGCTTATAACATAATTTACTATTTTAACGTTAAAATAGGGGAAATGATGTATCAAAATGGATACTTTTTTTTGTCGGTCACGAGATTATAGTTTCTTTTAAAATGAACTCTAATATTTACAACACAAATTATCCTTTAAGCCACATTAGTTTAAAACTCGTCTGTCGCTTTCCCTCTATTGTGAGTTTGATTAAAGTATAGCGTAGTATATATTTAGATGAATTTCGCAAATGTTGAATACTTTCAAAACTGAAAAAGCCGCCCTTTGCAATAAATATCTCCATAGAGTTAGCTACCCTGCAGATTAAGGGTATTTCAGCGGATAATCATATACAAATTCAAAGATTTTGTCTATTTTAATGGATTAACAAACAATATCTATAGGATGACTTTACTGATAAAAAAAAAAATAACAAAAATCCATAAAGTCTAGGCTCACATGAAATTCCATAAAGAGCAGCTGCATAGCCTTATCACATCAAACTATATTTTTATTTCGTTCTATTGTCAAAAGTCTGTGTTTAGGAGATTATCGTTCATTTTAAAATGAACTCTAATATGTACATCACCATAAACTACCTCTTAAGCCGTCGTAAAAATTCACTTTTCGATTTACCTCTATATTGATTTTCTAATATTAAATATCTACAATAGTCGAAATTCGCTCGCTAATACCTATGTATGCAAGGTTTCTCCAAAAAATGACAATTTTGTTGTTTAATGGCTTGAAAAAATGGAAAAAGGAGGTTTTTGCATCCATTTATTTCCAGATGAGTGTTAAAAATACTTATAAAACTCGGTATACCGAAGATCAAGCATTAATGAGAGGGTTGACTCCTGTTTGCCAAATCCTGATTTTTAATTTGACGTTGGCAACGATACAATTTTTTAACATTTATCATAAGAGGCGTATATTTTTGGGGCTTAGATCTATCAGTTTATCCACGTCCCATTTATTGTTAGTGCCTTAGTAATTTTACTTTCCAATTATTTTTTACCAAAACGAGTAGTTGAAACAGTGTCTATATCAGACGATATAATAAATTTTAAGGATTAATTTGCTTACAAATACACTTCAATTTATTTAGGCTAAAGCAGCCAGACATATACTGGAACTACGAAAACCCTATTACAATTTGGTTGCCTAGAGAAAATTTTGTAAAAAACACAGCTTTCTACACAAATGCTTGCACATTATGTACCTATCATTTTAAGATACCTGGCGACATCAATGTAAGCATTGACATAATGACGCAAGATATAGGTAGGTACTAGAATATTCAAGATTTCTATTAACGTTACACTTCAGCATACATGCGAGATGTCATTAATGTCTACGGAAGGCAACAGACATACCAGCTATTTTTACATGGGATTCCATAGACTTGAACGCTTCTTGTTTAGAAATATTTGATGTCATCTTGAGGAGTTCCGTATTGAAGCATCAAACCTACCTGCCAAATAATTGACGAAATATGGGATATCATAAAATATGTCCCCCATCAAACTAAATGATCCTATAAACCAGCTTCACAGGCCGTAATTTGTGATGCTAACACGATTAATACGCAATAGAACAAGATTAAGAAACAAAATTTAAAGTAGCTCTTTATCACACGAAAATAATTAAATAATTTACGGTTACAGAACAATAATTATTTTAAAAAGCTGTATAACTAAATATATTATGTTATTAGGAATATTCTGTCTAAAGTAACAGCTGATCTTAGTCGAAAATGAGATCGTATTATTGATTGTTGAATTCGTTAGGTATGAAATAAAATTAGAGATTTCGTCTATTTTTTCACGATTAAAAAAGAATACCTCTATTTAGCTAAAAATGAAACGATTACAGTGGTAGATTAATTCACTTTACCAAGCATGTAAACTACTAATTTTGCAATAAATATCTTCTATATTTCTAGGTAGGTTTACTCGAAAATGTTGGGCTATTTTCATCAAAAATCCCGATACGAAATTGAAAAATTTGCCTATTTTTGTCGGTTTACAAAGTGATAGTGGAATATTGGTTTGATCAAAGAACAATAATTATTTTAAAAATGTTGTATAATTAACTAAATGTCGGTGTTATCAGACAGGCAAGAAGTTATTTATCTGAATCTTATTTGTACCATTAGCGTTTATATACAAATGTTAGTGGTTTTCAAAAATTGATATCTCGGAAATTATTAGGTTTAGACTTATAATACGCTCATTAAAAAATAATGACTACTTTATGCAAAATTCAAAAATATTATAAGATGTAGGGTATCCCAGTAACTTAACCAAAGATTTTCGGTCTTCGTAAAGCTTTATACGTTTCTTCAGCGTACCAAACATTCACTTTTTTTAAATATTGACATCGGGTTAGGATTCTGAACATAGGATTAACATCACTCCAATAGTGAACATGTTGCGTTGTCACAGTTCCATTCGTCGAAAAGTAAACAAAACCGTTTGAGCTACGTGGGGAATAAATAAAGTTGGCTTGTTGAAAAATTTTAATATTTATTAAGGTAAAAGACTATAAATATATCGATACAACACTTTGGCATTTCTAATACTACAAACATGAATATCTAAAATGTGATATTTACAACCGTCAACTCTCTCTCCCTTCTCTAATTTTGGTACACCAATGCTGTCTTCTAAGTTTATAATATATGGCGTCCTGCAGTTTAATTCCGAAAATGTTTTAACTAAAAATTCCTCTTTAACACGTCCTTTAACGTAAATAATGTCTGCGTCTATCAGATTGTTGGATATGATATTATGTAGTTCCTTGTAATCGGTATCACCATAATTATAAAGGATACCATGATGATTTCCAAATAGATATTTGACTTGTTTCTTGCAAGCCTTACTTAAGGTGTCGAATGGTTTAACTGGTTTAAAAAAGTAACTTTTCATACTATTCCCATCATAAATAGCCAATTCTTTCGCGTAAAATTCAGGTATGTTAAATCCTTGAATATCGACTACAACGAACTTCATTGTCTGAAGACTCAAATCAAACAAGTATATTTTCATATTTTTATCGCTCTTAAGTTCGATTTCAAAAGCACACCCCCACTTTTCGATAATTTCACAGTCTTAGCACATAGATCTTATATTTTTATTTACGATCAATTCATCTTTATTCGCCAATCATCTCAAACGAGTCTGCTTTTGAAAGTAATATAGCCTTAGTATTCAGAAAATATTAATGATATCGGAGCCTAAAACATCCTTGACACTAAAAAATCATTGTGTTTCCTAACAAAAACCATCATCTTGTCTATTTAGCTTGCTTTCCTATTGTTTAGCAGGTTAAATAAAATTATTATTTCGCTCTTTTTGTCTGTACTGAATCGTTAGGGGAATACGTTTCTAGTTCTATAAGAGAGACAGTTAAAATTTATGTAAGCAATCAAAAATCCTACACTATGAGCTACTTAGTTAAAATTTCATATTTCCTTCCTGGATCAGACAAAATTTGTGATGTGTCGGACAAAATTTATAAAAATATGAAAAAAAATGCTGGATGCATTTTTAGCGTGACTTTCTATTTAATACTTTCTTATTTCAAGCTATAATTCGGTTGTCAAAATGAGAATAAAATAATTTTCCCATGGTTTATGTCATCTTAAAAAAGTCAAAAGGTTATATTCTGTAGAGGGTCAGATACATTCAAATTTAAATATTTTCTCCAAGAAGAATTTTAAGATAGTATTATAGTAAATAAAAATTCTATACCTCCAATATTTCTTGGAAACATATCGTGTTCTAGCGACATAACCCAAAAGTACCTCTATTCAGAAACGCATCGTACTTTTCTTGTCAATAATTGTCTCATTGTCCCATCCATTACATTATTATAATCTTAAAGCACCTGTTACCAGCATTATCTGTTTTTATGGTTTTCATAAAACATAGCGATTACCGATGAAAATTAAACGAAAACTTAATAAATAACTTTTTTTTTCAACTGAAATAGACTGATTTTCGATGGAAAAATGTTACTTATAACTAAAAATGAATATAAGACATATACGCAATGATATTTAGAATAAATCAATGTTTTCTAAAATTACTATGAAATATTCACAAAATCGTTTCGTTATAACCAAAGTAGCAAGGCTTGCAGATTTCGTATAGAGTTCAAACGCGATACTGAGATGATCTTTTTTTTTTTTATATTTTTGTAGGATAATGCACCACTACGTTGTAAGTACTTGAGAGAGGACTTTCTTGAAAAATCCTCAAATTTCTCTGCAATTTTGTTCCTTCTAGAGTTAAATTCACACAGAAAACCCCGTATTCTTATCTTTCAGGTTGGTATATTAAAAAGGGCTTATTAGTATGGTTTAGAAAACAAGCAATATTAATTAACGGATGTTTTTTCGTCGTATGAAGAGTTGAAAAATTTTTTTTTCCACTCCAATGGTTGCGATGCAGAGAGTCGGGTTTCATCATAATCTTTCAGGGTAGCTCAGGTTTGATTGCATGTAGAGAGTCGGATTTCATCATAATCTTTCAGGGTAGCTCAGGTTTGATTACATGTACTAAGGTTAGTGCTCCTTGCAATCGGTTTCAGGTTTGACGCGCCCCCCTCAGGTTTGTTCAGGTTTCTCAAACGTTTGAGAAACCTGAACAAACCTGAGGGGGGCGCGTCAAACCTGAAACCGATTGCAAGGAGCACTAACCTTAGTACATGTAATCAAACCTGAGCTACCCTGAAAGATTATGATGAAATCCGACTCTCTACATGCAATCAAACCTGAGCTACCCTGAAAGATTATGATGAAACCCGACTCTCTGCATCGCAACCATTGGAGTGGAAAAAAAAATTTTTCAACTCTTCATACGACGAAAAAACATCCGTTAATTAATATTGCTTGTTTTCTAAACCATACTAATAAGCCCTTTTTAATATACCAACCTGAAAGATAAGAATACGGGGTTTTCTGTGTGAATTTAACTCTAGAAGGAACAAAATTGCAGAGAAATTTGAGGATTTTTCAAGAAAGTCCTCTCTCAAGTACTTACAACGTAGTGGTGCATTATCCTACAAAAATATAAAAAAAAAAAAGATCATCTCAGTATCGCGTTTGAACTCTATACGAAATCTGCAAGCCTTGCTACTTTGGTTATAACGAAACGATTTTGTGAATATTTCATAGTAATTTTAGAAAACATTGATTTATTCTAAATATCATTGCGTATATGTCTTATATTCATTTTTAGTTATAAGTAACATTTTTCCATCGAAAATCAGTCTATTTCAGTTGAAAAAAAAAGTTATTTATTAAGTTTTCGTTTAATTTTCATCGGTAATCGCTATGTTTTATGAAAACCATAAAAACAGATAATGCTGGTAACAGGTGCTTTAAGATTATAATAATGTAATGGATGGGACAATGAGACAATTATTGACAAGAAAAGTACGATGCGTTTCTGAATAGAGGTACTTTTGGGTTATGTCGCTAGAACACGATATGTTTCCAAGAAATATTGGAGGTATAGAATTTTTATTTACTATAATACTATCTTAAAATTCTTCTTGGAGAAAATATTTAAATTTGAATGTATCTGACCCTCTACAGAATATAACCTTTTGACTTTTTTAAGATGACATAAACCATGGGAAAATTATTTTATTCTCATTTTGACAACCGAATTATAGCTTGAAATAAGAAAGTATTAAATAGAAAGTCACGCTAAAAATGCATCCAGCATTTTTTTTCATATTTTTATAAATTTTGTCCGACACATCACAAATTTTGTCTGATCCAGGAAGGAAATATGAAATTTTAACTAAGTAGCTCATAGTGTAGGATTTTTGATTGCTTACATAAATTTTAACTGTCTCTCTTATAGAACTAGAAACGTATTCCCCTAACGATTCAGTACAGACAAAAAGAGCGAAATAATAATTTTATTTAACCTGCTAAACAATAGGAAAGCAAGCTAAATAGACAAGATGATGGTTTTTGTTAGGAAACACAATGATTTTTTAGTGTCAAGGATGTTTTAGGCTCCGATATCATTAATATTTTCTGAATACTAAGGCTATATTACTTTCAAAAGCAGACTCGTTTGAGATGATTGGCGAATAAAGATGAATTGATCGTAAATAAAAATATAAGATCTATGTGCTAAGACTGTGAAATTATCGAAAAGTGGGGGTGTGCTTTTGAAATCGAACTTAAGAGCGATAAAAATATGAAAATATACTTGTTTGATTTGAGTCTTCAGACAATGAAGTTCGTTGTAGTCGATATTCAAGGATTTAACATACCTGAATTTTACGCGAAAGAATTGGCTATTTATGATGGGAATAGTATGAAAAGTTACTTTTTTAAACCAGTTAAACCATTCGACACCTTAAGTAAGGCTTGCAAGAAACAAGTCAAATATCTATTTGGAAATCATCATGGTATCCTTTATAATTATGGTGATACCGATTACAAGGAACTACATAATATCATATCCAACAATCTGATAGACGCAGACATTATTTACGTTAAAGGACGTGTTAAAGAGGAATTTTTAGTTAAAACATTTTCGGAATTAAACTGCAGGACGCCATATATTATAAACTTAGAAGACAGCATTGGTGTACCAAAATTAGAGAAGGGAGAGAGAGTTGACGGTTGTAAATATCACATTTTAGATATTCATGTTTGTAGTATTAGAAATGCCAAAGTGTTGTATCGATATATTTATAGTCTTTTACCTTAATAAATATTAAAATTTTTCAACAAGCCAACTTTATTTATTCCCCACGTAGCTCAAACGGTTTTGTTTACTTTTCGACGAATGGAACTGTGACAACGCAACATGTTCACTATTGGAGTGATGTTAATCCTATGTTCAGAATCCTAACCCGATGTCAATATTTAAAAAAAGTGAATGTTTGGTACGCTGAAGAAACGTATAAAGCTTTACGAAGACCGAAAATCTTTGGTTAAGTTACTGGGATACCCTACATCTTATAATATTTTTGAATTTTGCATAAAGTAGTCATTATTTTTTAATGAGCGTATTATAAGTCTAAACCTAATAATTTCCGAGATATCAATTTTTGAAAACCACTAACATTTGTATATAAACGCTAATGGTACAAATAAGATTCAGATAAATAACTTCTTGCCTGTCTGATAACACCGACATTTAGTTAATTATACAACATTTTTAAAATAATTATTGTTCTTTGATCAAACCAATATTCCACTATCACTTTGTAAACCGACAAAAATAGGCAAATTTTTCAATTTCGTATCGGGATTTTTGATGAAAATAGCCCAACATTTTCGAGTAAACCTACCTAGAAATATAGAAGATATTTATTGCAAAATTAGTAGTTTACATGCTTGGTAAAGTGAATTAATCTACCACTGTAATCGTTTCATTTTTAGCTAAATAGAGGTATTCTTTTTTAATCGTGAAAAAATAGACGAAATCTCTAATTTTATTTCATACCTAACGAATTCAACAATCAATAATACGATCTCATTTTCGACTAAGATCAGCTGTTACTTTAGACAGAATATTCCTAATAACATAATATATTTAGTTATACAGCTTTTTAAAATAATTATTGTTCTGTAACCGTAAATTATTTAATTATTTTCGTGTGATAAAGAGCTACTTTAAATTTTGTTTCTTAATCTTGTTCTATTGCGTATTAATCGTGTTAGCATCACAAATTACGGCCTGTGAAGCTGGTTTATAGGATCATTTAGTTTGATGGGGGACATATTTTATGATATCCCATATTTCGTCAATTATTTGGCAGGTAGGTTTGATGCTTCAATACGGAACTCCTCAAGATGACATCAAATATTTCTAAACAAGAAGCGTTCAAGTCTATGGAATCCCATGTAAAAATAGCTGGTATGTCTGTTGCCTTCCGTAGACATTAATGACATCTCGCATGTATGCTGAAGTGTAACGTTAATAGAAATCTTGAATATTCTAGTACCTACCTATATCTTGCGTCATTATGTCAATGCTTACATTGATGTCGCCAGGTATCTTAAAATGATAGGTACATAATGTGCAAGCATTTGTGTAGAAAGCTGTGTTTTTTACAAAATTTTCTCTAGGCAACCAAATTGTAATAGGGTTTTCGTAGTTCCAGTATATGTCTGGCTGCTTTAGCCTAAATAAATTGAAGTGTATTTGTAAGCAAATTAATCCTTAAAATTTATTATATCGTCTGATATAGACACTGTTTCAACTACTCGTTTTGGTAAAAAATAATTGGAAAGTAAAATTACTAAGGCACTAACAATAAATGGGACGTGGATAAACTGATAGATCTAAGCCCCAAAAATATACGCCTCTTATGATAAATGTTAAAAAATTGTATCGTTGCCAACGTCAAATTAAAAATCAGGATTTGGCAAACAGGAGTCAACCCTCTCATTAATGCTTGATCTTCGGTATACCGAGTTTTATAAGTATTTTTAACACTCATCTGGAAATAAATGGATGCAAAAACCTCCTTTTTCCATTTTTTCAAGCCATTAAACAACAAAATTGTCATTTTTTGGAGAAACCTTGCATACATAGGTATTAGCGAGCGAATTTCGACTATTGTAGATATTTAATATTAGAAAATCAATATAGAGGTAAATCGAAAAGTGAATTTTTACGACGGCTTAAGAGGTAGTTTATGGTGATGTACATATTAGAGTTCATTTTAAAATGAACGATAATCTCCTAAACACAGACTTTTGACAATAGAACGAAATAAAAATATAGTTTGATGTGATAAGGCTATGCAGCTGCTCTTTATGGAATTTCATGTGAGCCTAGACTTTATGGATTTTTGTTATTTTTTTTTTTATCAGTAAAGTCATCCTATAGATATTGTTTGTTAATCCATTAAAATAGACAAAATCTTTGAATTTGTATATGATTATCCGCTGAAATACCCTTAATCTGCAGGGTAGCTAACTCTATGGAGATATTTATTGCAAAGGGCGGCTTTTTCAGTTTTGAAAGTATTCAACATTTGCGAAATTCATCTAAATATATACTACGCTATACTTTAATCAAACTCACAATAGAGGGAAAGCGACAGACGAGTTTTAAACTAATGTGGCTTAAAGGATAATTTGTGTTGTAAATATTAGAGTTCATTTTAAAAGAAACTATAATCTCGTGACCGACAAAAAAAAGTATCCATTTTGATACATCATTTCCCCTATTTTAACGTTAAAATAGTAAATTATGTTATAAGCTCGAAAAATGTAGTATTTCAGACGTAATGCGGTCGCTAACCTAAATAGCCCGAAAAACATTTTTCGTCCATATGTCATAAGTTATTTTTTATTCGATCTTGTTTTTAATGCGATTGAGAGTTGTAAAATAATGTAGAAATGAAGTGAACCTATACATTTCATCTTGCACGCTAATTTTTTGGTCTTAATGTTTGTTAGTTAACGATGGAATCTGTAATAGCGTCCGAAAAAAAAAAATTTTTTTTGACTAACATAAAAAGTGTTGTCTAGCTAGCAGGGCAATAATCAATACTTTATTGAGAAGGTTAGCTCTTCGTCTAAATATCTAATCTATAAATCGTCATTTTTTCCGACACAATCGGTTAAAAAGCATACAATTGTATGTGAACGTTTGTACAAAAACCATCGTGTTAAATCAGTTCTTATACCTGACTGACAACGCCGATCTTTAGCTTTTTTTTACTTTGTAAAATAAAAAGATTAGTTCTTACTATCAAAGAAATTAAATATGCAAGAGAAATAGGTCGAAAAGATTAATAATAATTTATTTATTCCTAAGTTATAAATCTTAACTACATCACTTTCTAAACCAAGAAAATAGATAATCTTACTGCATTATTCCGTACTTAGATTTATTTTTCATGAAAATAGTCGAATCTATGATTTTCGTTCAAATCCATAAGGGGCGCTTGTTTTGTATAGATGATTTATGATCTTATTTTCAACTAAAATACTAGTATAAAAAAGTATTTCTTCCGATAAACGTGGAAGGAATAGACATTTAAACAGTTAGCCATAACATACGCATACTGACTTGCATTATTTTCATGGATTGAATGGCTACATCTTTGTGTGTGAAGTGAATTTCTTTTTAAAAAATTACAATGCGCTCAATTATGAATTTTCTAACATAACTTTTATGGATAGTGGAGTCGGATATTGGAAGAAAATATTATCATAAGGATAACTCGATTATTGATATAATTATTATGGTTTCACAGAAGTTTCTACAGAGTCAGCCATGCTGTAGCAGAGACTGTTGTAGGTCGTATTTTTTAAAAAAACCTAACAATACCTTTACTTTATATTGATAGACATATTCTATTAGAACATTTTTCTAAAATTTAGAGCCTTTGGAAATGTGATAATGCTATGAGCATCAAATATATTCAAAATATCAAAAATCCTTTGGTAGTTAGTTATTGCGGTATATTTTAATAGAGGCATAATTTATACTGTACTCCTAAATTTACGGCATATCACTTTGTTTATGTTATTATATTCACAGAGACTATTAATCTAACCAACTTTTATTTACGAAAAATTAAAAACTGAAATACTCTATTTTATTGCCGATTGTTCGCAAAGACACTTGGAGTTGATATTTTACTTTTTCTACCTCTTTTCCCCAGTTGCGGAGAAATATGTTAGGGGAAGTTTGGGTATCCTCAGACGGTTATACGCGACGATTCAAGCTTCTAAAAAAGTACTAAGGCAAGTAATTATCAATTTGAATTTATGTATGTCGAAGGTAATGTTCTACTGATAAATATACATGATGAAAACATTTATTGTTCGATTGCATCTAATTTTTAAGAGTCTAGAAATAAGCAAATAATGTTCTTTAACGTTTCTTTATAAACATCTCGAGTTACCTATCCTTCCCCTGCATCATAGAAGGGTATTTGCCGACAAAGTTTGACCATTTTTTTATGATTCGAGAGTTGGATATTCTTCGCAGATGTAAACTGACGTCATTTGACTAGTCGAAACTTGTTAGATTTTGGACCTGCCACGCATTATAATTTTAGTTTATATTCTTATTATGAGATTTTAAAATTATGTATGTGTTTGTTTAATTCATTGTAAAGGATTTGATATTGTGCTAATTTTAAAACTTAAATGTTGCCAAGAATATTGAAATGTGACAGCGATGCGATAATCGAGAGAATCATGTAAAATAATATTCCCAAAGTTTGTCATTCTTGTTAAGCCTATATGTAGGTTCCATAAACGGATAGGTGGCGCTAATAATATTGAATTTTTTTATTAAAATATCTAAAGTAAATATCTAATTGATTTTTTTTTAGCGCTAATTGGGATTTTAATTAACTAGCTCAGAGTCGGTATACACTATATTTTGCAACGCAATTGCTTTCACACCCAGTAATGTATTATGATTTTTTTGGATGGTCGTTATATTGTGAGTTTCTTAAGTTAGCCAGATTAATAATAAATTAAAAAAACCAACGTGATTTGCTTATTGTTGCCATTGAGAATTAGGGTTGTAAAATATTTAACAACCCTATATTTTTATGCTCGTGTTGAAAATAAGTTAAGATTGCTACTTTGTTGCCTACGCCTGATATTCATAATTTTATTGGGGGTTCTACCTGATGACAAATACAGCTTATGATACCTATCTAGTGGGTATTTTCAGTTTAAGGACCGAATAATATAGAGTTATTGTGCATACATCATCGCAAACAAAAGGTAGCTTTTTATATTATTTCGTATTTACAATCTATTTAACTACAATTTTACACTGTGAATTAATTTTTTTTACTTTTTTCCTGAAATTGTAGCCTATTTACTTATATTATGATATTATCCGAAATTTTTATAAAAGCATTATGAGGGCTTTTACCTGATGGCGAACACAAGTTGTATAGTACCTATACCTGCTTGGTATTTTATACGTATTTAAGTTTTATTTACTTTTTATTACTCTGTTCTCATTACAAGATAGTCCTATAATTTATCCACTTCAAGTACAAAGAAATCGCTAGTTAATGGTTCTAGATGGTAATTATTTTATTGTATTTTATATAAGTGGTGCAAAAATTGGAATCAATTATTAGATATGCTACTGAATTTTAATGAGGGTCCTTCGGAATAATAAATAAAGGTTTATGTCCCTTTCTTTTTAAATCGAGTCGGCAGAGGGTTTGAGAGGGTTATTTAGGTATAAATAATTATTGCGGGGTGACAAATGTACCGCTTTATTGTACTTATCTTGTTAGACCATATAAATTAGGGATTTATTTCGCTTTACTACCCGCCAGCGGCGTTTCACTAATTTAGAAAATATAAATAATGTTTTTTACTATACCACTTTAACAGCGGCGTTTCAACTAAGGGAAAATAATAAAAAGTCTGGTTTAAGGATGGCTCAGGTCGGATCGTAAAAAGTTGGGTTTAAGGATGGCTTATAAAAATTGGGATTTAATTATCCCGCTTTAGCAGCGGCGTTTCAACTAAGGGGAAATAATAAAAAGTCGGGTTTTATCTCGGGTCAGATCATAAATATTCAGGTTCAAATTAGGGTTAGATGAGAAGCCGCCTCGCGAAAGCATCCGGGTTAGGTCGTAAAAAGTCGGGTTTTATCTCGGGTCAGTTCATAAATATTCAGCTTCAAGTTAGGGTTAGATGAGAAGCCGCCTCGCGAAAGCATCCGGGTTAGGTTGTAAAAAGTCGGGTTTTATCTCGGGTTATTTTGTAAACAGCACCACCGAACCACCCGGGTTAGGTTATAAAACGCACCACCGAACCACCCGGGTTAGATCATAAAACGCACCACCGAACCACTTGGGTTAGATCGTAAAACGCACCACCGCACCACCTGGGTTAGTTGCACCACCAGCACCACCTGGTCTCGTTCTGTCCGTTTCTCACTACTGCTAGTAGCGTCGATTCACCAGGATTTTGAACTTTGATTTTCGTACACCATTCTTTAAAAATGTTATATGCCAAGTCATATCTCGGGCGGCTTTTAGTTGACAGAAGATCTTCTACTAATTTTGCTGCTTCCCGAATTTCTGGTGGAGTAGCTGCAAACTGAAATTCTTCATCTGATAGCATTTTTCTCGATGTTTTGTGAAGTTTTTGACACTACAAACGTTTTCAAAAAATAATCTATTGTTGTTGGGTTGTTTTTTACCTGTTTTTATAGAATTTAGGCGAGAATAGACATAAAATAGGTTTAAAAGGCTAAGCATATTAATAATTTAATTTAATAATCATTTTCGATATTAAATTGATGACAAATGATGACACAAGAAACTTTACATTCTTTTTGTTTTACGATAAACATTAAGGTAAACATTAATTTTTAAAATTAAAATAGTAATTTGCAAATAACTCTAAAACAAATAAAGATATCGAATCACAGTTTATTATATTTTTATTCACTTTTAAGTCTATAATAAAAAACATGGAGAGTTTTAAATCACGTTGTCTCTTGATCATTGATCCATGACGCACCGGCAAAGATTAAGATATATTAATTATATTTTACAAGTTTCTTACATGAACGTACTTTCATGTCTATACGCATTAATAATAAAAACAAAATACGAATTGCCCTCAAAATAGGTAAGGTTTTTCAGCCCCCCAAGCCGAAATCCTCATTTCCAAACGAATACCACTGATTCCAACAGCTAGCGATCAATCACCCCGACTAAATTTAGAATCTAACTTGTGCAGAAGAGAAACGTAATCAAAAGGTGTCACGTCACAGGAAAGTGCCCTGACCTAATTTTTACGTAATACCTGATCCAACCACATGAAAACCATCCATATTTGCTCCTGGCAGGCAAGCCGCGCAGCGCCGGCGAAAATGCTAAGCTGACTGTAAACGTTTATAAAACAGTTGAATGAGTTTAGGGTTAATCGTGGAGTGGATTAACAGGACTATACAACAGTGGCGTACTTAGGGGGGGGGGGGTCCGGGGGGTCTGGACCCCCCCCCCCGTGGACTTAGTAGTAAAGAAAACTGAAATTCACATTCATTTATTTGCAATAAATAACATGAAATATTATTTCAAATTTACCAGATGTTTGGGGATTTCCACAGTCTTTTAGTTTAATAATTGTTAAATTTTATTTTTTGTTCCGTGTTTTCTAATTCAGGTGAGTAAAATAGATAAATACATACCTTCAAAAAACTAATATTTCAAATGCAAATATTGGCGTTAATATTTAAAAATTGCTTTATTTCTACGTTTTTTTTGAGCAGGGCTATCAAAACGTAACATTTGTAATTTTAGAGTTAGACAGTCCAAAAAAGGGCGTGGCACCTAAAAAAAATTTTGCCTGGGGCGCATTTTTTTAAGAAAGGTAAGTGGTTCCCCCCCGTGTCACAATCCTAAATACGCCACTGCTATAAAATACAAGGTGTGCCTATTTTATATTGCCTTTCATGTACTATCTCTGAAATAGTAAGGCCGGAGATGCTCCGAATGAATTTTTAGTTTTACCAGAGCCGATTGCAATGACTAATTGGATAGTGACAGTGCCAGGCCTGTATTTTTCCTCGCTATGCGGTTGGTGAAACAAGAAGTCGATGGGTGAAACCAACAAAATATATAGTAATACATAGGTATAATAGGTGTCGCCAATTTTAAAGGTGGATTTATACAATTTTTCGTCACTAATAAAAAACTGTTGAACATCGACGAGAAATCAAGTAGGTAACAAAAAAGCCAGGGTCGCACTCAAAATTTAAATAGTGTGATCCAGTGGCACAACCAGGGGGGGGGCCTGCCGGGCCGGCTTACTTCAAAACTACTTACATTAGGTAAAAGTTTAGTTTTGTACTTTAAATGTGTGTTCAATATTTTTGACAAGTATAAAATTACTGTAAAGTTTGAGCAGAGCTGATTTTATTATTGAAAAGATTTATCTTTATTGTTGCCATCTTTAAAGTAGGCACCTACATAAATCCTTACAAAAATTTAAACAATAATACTGTCGACAAATCCGCTTTGCAAAATATCAAAAATCCGTCGTTATGTGTACGCCTAATATAAATTAAGCTACAGTCGTACAAGGTAGCACTCAACGACAAAATACAAAGTTTTAAATTTACCGGTAGAGTGCATTAAATCACACATAACCTGTAAAATCAAGTCCGGCTCTGGTCCTGTGGATTTTAACTAGATGCGACTTGTAGGAAGCTTTTAGTCGGAGAGCGTATGTTAAATTAATTATACATTTTTTAATATAGGTATTCTTATTGTAGCCTTTCATGTCAGCTTAGAAGGTTTTAAAAATGATGTAGGTATATAGGATAATACCGTACATCGGATACTACCATCAAAGAGTAACAATTGGTTATGTTACTCTTTGCTACCATACACAAACTATCTTGAAGGGAGAGAACTCAAATTACCAGTTCTCTCACTTTAATGCATAGTCCCACTCTTTTAACTTCGACAACAAGCGCTTGGCGGGCTTGGCGTGACTTACTCAGTCGCATATCAATTATATCATCGTTTTAAGGACATGGTGTTTGTCACTGTTTGTTTTAGTACGCTCTATTGTTAAAATTGTTGTTTACGACACAAGGGGTAAGTAGATAGATGTGCTTAAATTTAACCGAATTTATATGTGATTAATTTTAAGGCCTCATTATATGACTATTTATTGATGCAGGTTTCCTTTATTTAACGTGTTTCCTTTTCTTTTTTAATTTTACTTTTTAAAAGTAAAATCGGGTAAAGATCGTACATTTGTACAGCATTTCTAGAAGGTGTACGGTATTAAACTATGACATCATCTTATATTATAAGAACTGCTTGTAACAAATTTATACAATAATTTGGTACAAATAATGCCTTTAGTGCAGTGTTTATTTAAACGGTTCAGAAAACCAATGCGCCTCACCTAAGGATATACAGGCTGTCAATTTAAAAACGAACAGCATGTAATATTTTCTCGACTGATGACACTCTGAAAATTTGGTGAAGCACGTCAATTTAGATATGAAGGGGGACAACTTTAAAAGTATTTGTTGTTTTATTAAATTGAACCCTCTGATCCCCAGGGCACTTGCCCCTAAAATCTTAAATATCAACCTCCACACAGTTGGTCATTTTTGAATTCCTTATGTAATTTTAGACAAGTATCATATTATTTTCCTTTTTTTGATTATCCTATGATGAAAGAAGTTAAATTTTGAAGTCCTTACCTGTCTGTTACTTTATGAATTGTTTAAAATATCTTCATTAAGCACAAGTACGTCCGATATTTAAACTGTTCGCGAATCCTTTGAAGTGTGTCAGGTGAAATAGCCCTACATTCTTGGATACTCCTTGGCTGGAGTTGTTCAATTTAATCTAGTTGTGTTTTGAATAAAATAGATTTCAAGTAACCCTACAGACATAATCGACTGGTGTCAGATCTAATAACCTGGGTGACCATTCAATAGGTCCTCTTCTACCAATCCACTACTCCGGATAATGATTATCCAACCACTCCCGTACTCGACGTATGTAATGGGGAGGCGTTCCGTTTTGCTGGAAATGTAGCAGATGTCCATTAAGCAAGATTTCCATTAACGTAAAAAAAGGTGATACTTTTTACTCTAAAATTCCATAAGTAATTCAAATATGACCAAATAAGTGGGGGTTAGGTCAGGGGGTTGAACTTAATACAACAACTAATACCTCTAAGGCTCTGATCTGATTTGACGTGGTTCACCAAATTTTCAGAGTGTCATAAGCCGAGAAAATATTACATGCTATTCGTTTTCAAATTGACACCACGCATAGAATCAGCATAACGAAACAGTTCTTATACGAATATGAATTAAAGTTGGCTATAACTATTTATAAAAGTTGCAAGGACTAAAAATGAATGAATGAACGATGAAAATATATCTAGAATTGATGATCATTTAGAGTCAATAGACACACGGAACTGCCGTGCTATATAGTGGGTCATTAAACATACAAACTTTTTGACCTTTTTGACGAAAATCCTACAGGTCTACTGACTGAGGAAATAGTTGACAAAACTCAAAATCTCCATAAAACTGACCTTGAGAGTAAAACCAGCCAAGAAAATAAGTTTTTTTGATGATGTTGATAATAGACTATAGAGAATTGCTAAATATTGTGAAGCAGGGTAAAGTAAAGGACATTTACTTCGATAGTCAAATATAATATCTTAAAATTGATACTCACAGAAAAAAAAATAGAGGTCCGGGCCGGAAAAAACACTCGTAGCTTCGGAATATCCGGAAGTGTCAGCTGGTGCCGCCTCAATTTTCAGAAGAGCCGAGAAAGGCACTTTTTACACTGAGAGGATGAAACGCCTTTACACGCTAATTTAAGCGTACGGCACTCTAACAGCTAATTCCATTTGCAAAAGAAATGCTATACGAGTGCAAAATTTGTAAACCATAGGACAGTCCTGTACAAGTACAGTAAAATATCTCAATAGCGACTACCCTCGGGGAATAAAATATTGGTCGATTAACAGGGGTGGTCGGTTAATAGAGAAAAATTAAAACAACTGGTCTACATTTTACAGTGTTTGTTTATTAATACGTATCTATACGTAAATACGTAAATACGTAAATAATTTCAAATATTTTTGTTTAAACTTTTCAGAACTAAAATTAAATGAGATGAAGCCCATTTACCAATATGTACGTGCATACTAACATACATATATATTATACAATGTACTGTATGCTTGCTTTGAAATTCTTATTTTTTAAAATAATCAGAAATTAATGATTGCTCATATTTTTATTTTTATAAAAATTATATTCACATTTTAATAGCAATTAAGAAAATATTTGTAGACTTGTTAAAATTGTTAACAATATTAAAAAAGTTTTGTAAGTCTCAAACTTGCGCAGGCTCCAGATAGGCTTGATATTTTCGACACTGGAGCAAGTTCAGGTTCCTCTTCCTCTGTCTCAGAGTTGGGAGTATTTTCATTCGTTTATTGGATCGCTTCAATACACTCGATGACAGTAAATTCTGTTGGCAAATCGTTATTAATAGAGGCAAATTGTTTTAAGTTCACAAATGTGTCCTTAATGTTAGGAAAGAGCTGTACGAGCGGAATATTATCTTCTTCTCCGAAGTCGTCAATATCAGGCCCGAGCACAGCGGGGGGGGGGGGGGGGTTTGGGGGTTAGCTCAGGCCACCGAAACCCATATCAAGGCGTTGGCTATGATAATATTAGTTTCGATTTTTTGAAGAGGACAACCACGGTCCAGACATGTGAAAATCCTCTTAATAAGATAGCTTCTGTAGAGTATTTTAAAAGTGAATAATGCCTTGGTCTAAAACTTGGCAATGTGAGTTAGTATTGGCTGGAAGAAAAATAAGTTTAACATTGTTGCATTATCCAGAAACAATACCACTCTTCTATTCTGCTTCTTCATCTTGGTATCAAATCTGTGAAGCCATGTTTTTATGATGTCTGCTGCCATCCATGCTTTTTTGTTTGAGACCCATTGGAAAGATAACTTATCGATATGTGCGCCCTTAAAACATCGAGGATTTATGCTTTTGCCAATTATAAGTGGCTCTTCCTTCTTACCATCCATACTTGCACAAAGCAGAATTTTAAATCGTTATTTTGCCGTTTTCTTTCCAGTACACTTGTCATCTTTGAATGCATATGTTTTTGTTATCAATGCACGATAGTTGAGACCTGTCTCATCTGCATTAAATACGTCCCTTGGGGCATAATCCTTTAAAATGGTCAATATCCTTTCTTTCCAAGCAATTACGTCTTCGATATTGATGTTGGCTGATTCTCCACATATTTTCTGAAAGGTAATATCGTGCCGACGACTAGATTTTTCTAACCATCCATTTGATGCCTTGAAATAATTATCTAGTCCTAGTCATTCAGTATATTCGAGGGCTCTTGCTTGAATTATGGGCCCGGATATTGGTAAGTGCTTGTTTCGCGCCTCACAAAACTGGTTAATAACATTTTGGTCCACTGCCTGTCCTTCGGTTTTGGGAAATTTTCTTTTCTGTTCACCGTTGCCACCTCCTTAAAACAAATTTCTAACTTCTGCTTTATTTTGAAGCAACATAGTCATTTGGGTCTGACCCACTTTAAATTTTTCAGTCAATTTCCTGGTACTTAAACCAGCTTTTTTGCTTAAAGAAAGATATTTCCTTGTTCCCGCCATCTTCAAATTTTCACGTTAGTCCCAAAACACACAAAAACTGTTTAAAATAAAACTAATGTTAACAATCCATTTATCAGCCTTTAAAGCAAATTGAATGGATCCGCCTGCAATAAAGTAATGTTTACTAAAAATTCCGATGATTAGTGCCCGCGGTCGTTTTACAGATGGGTCGGTAAAGTGGAGTATGAAATAATGGGATTTCCATTTATAAATATGGGGAATTCATAACTGGTCGTTTCACGCAGGTGGTCACTAGAGGCGGTCGCAAACAGAGGTTTTATTGTATCTGTAAACCATTGAAAAACCGGTGTAACATTTCTTGCATCGAGTACAATCAGTTCCGCACGTGTCCTTGGAGGTCGGGCGGCACCGAAAACTGGATGATAATGTCAAAAAATTCAAGGGTTTGAAAAAATCTGGCTAACTTGTTCTAAATATTAATTTCACTGGTAGAACTGATAGGCCGTAGGGGTAATTCGTTAGCATGTAGCATACAAATTACCCATTGAAGTGGTTTTCCAATTTCAACTTCATTTATTCTGATTATACCGCCTTTCCAGCCAGTATTGTCGTTGGTGCCATCACAACCGATTACTTTGAGGTTCTTTGGGTTGACAGAATTTTCTTCCATTAGAATAGGACATTCGTGGCGATGTTTACAGCATTAATAGGTGGATTTATTGATAAGTGACCAAAATATTTGCTTCCTGGCTCCTCTATTAAGACTACATGTTTCTCTTGTTTAACAATACGGCGGCCTTTAATTTGTATCATTGTTTGATCTTTTCTGCCATCAAGATAGATGTCAACTCACTTAACACACAAAAAAAAATGGTAAAAATATTTTAATGTTTAGCCGCGCTCCTGGTGCCTTAAAAGGATAAAATTTGAAATGTTACATTTTTGACGTGTCATAAAGAGAATTTGATTTTGGTAAGTTTATTTTAATGTTAAGCCGCTCCTAGAGCAGTTAAATTCCAAATATGCAGCTCTTCACTTAAAAAAATTATGATATACTTAAATCGCGCACCAGAACTATATTTTCTATCATCACTTAGTGAACCCACAACTAACCATGGGGAGGTGGCTGCATGTCGAGTTGCCAAATTGGTCCAGAAAACGAATTTGGTCGTTTCGTTTGTCCATCTAACTGTTGAAGCAGATGGCGTAGGGGCAGGGGCGGATGGGCCCGCCGGGCAACCGGGCAAATGCTCGGTGGACCGGTCGATCTCTAAATGTTAAGACTAACATTTTTTTTCTCAAAAAGAAGTCAAAGATAGTTCTGGGAAATATAAATGGAGAAATGCATAAATTCAGTTTATAGTCGTTACCATGTTGTTTAGTGCAATGAAAGCCTCATCACTATTTTCTTTGCTGAATTCAGTCGCCACCTTCTTTCGTGAATCGTATAAGAGGATTGATGTTTGGTCATCTATTTCTTGTGACAAAAAAAGGAGCAAATTATGAGTTATTGAACAAACTAGATGGTGGTCTGAAGAAAAAGAGTTGGAGAAGATTTTTGGAGATAGCCCATTACTTAGATGTTCTTGAATCATTGTCAAGAATTTCACAAAACCTTGACCTAAATCCTGATATCCGATCTACTGCAGAAAACTTAAAACAGCAATTCCTTAAATACGAAAATATCTTTCTTTCCCAGGGGTTTTTAAAACTGTTTTCTATCACTAGCCCACTTTCAAGATATCTACAGACTAGAGGTTTGGATTTATTGAAAGCAAATGCCATGACTAAAACGTCAACGGCCGAGTTAAAAATAATTCAACGAGATTTTGAGGCTTTTGGAAAGTCAACACCAATTTTTCTAACTTGGGCTAATAGTGAAATGAAGAAAAGAGATATTAGTTTTGACATCGAAGATGAGTTTCCAGTTGTTATGAAAATACGAAAAGTCGAGAAATTCTTCGACGAAAATTGCAGTGATGAAGCTGTTAGTAATTCGAAAGACAAATTTAAAATAGAAACGTTCAATGTTATAATGGATACCGCCATTATGTCAATGGAAAACCGATATAATAGAAATATAAACTTATGTGCTGATATGTCCATTTTCAATCCTATAAATTTTAATGAAATCAAAACCAATGGTATTTCTGAAAGTAGCTTGCAGAGCATTTTAAAGAAAATTTTACAATTTAAAGAAGATGCCCAAGTGTCAAATATTAAGGAAGAATTGTGCCATTTTGTATTGAATTGGGATATTTATAAGAATCCTTCCAAAAAGATACTTTGGCAGATTATGAGGAGATAACTGACGAAGATGACCCAGATGTAATAGATTCACAAACAGCCTATAAATGTCAAGAAAAAAGTCCTAGTAGTCTGAGACTACTAGTCTCTGTAGAAGCTGTGTACATTGTTGCTATCTAGCAATAATGAAATACTATGTATCAGAATGCCTATCCATGCTTATTTGTAGTCTACCAATATATTTTAACTTTGCCTGTCACCCAAGTGTCATGCGAGAGAAGTTTCTTTATTTTAAAATACATCAAGAACCGATTACGCAATTCTTTAAGCGATGAACATTTGGAATCATTTATAATAATAAATATTAAAAAAGAAATCTTATGACCAAACGACAATGAGGAGGTCATTAATGAGCTAGCAGGATCATCTAGTTTCTTAGGTAGATTGTTAATCTTATAATTTAAAATATCCTTTATTTTTAATTGTCTATTTTGATAAAATGTTGGCTGCTATTAAACAAAAATACTATTTTATCTCAGTTGTTAAATTTAGATTTAGATTTTGTTGTAAAAAAATTATAATAGAAGGAGTTAATTCTATTAGAAATATTTTTAGTTTTGTTTACTATTTTATTAGGTTAGTAATAAACATCGCAAAATAAAGAATGGTATTATTTTTTGTTGTAATTTGTGGACCGGTTTTAGCAAGTGATTGCCCGGGCCGGTCTTAGGTAGCCCATCCGCCCCTGCTGATAGCGTTGAAGAGTACCTATTATCCTCAGCATGTTGGAAAAATGAACTCGAGGTCAATAAGAAAATCATTAGTTAACTTGTGTAATATTTTTTGTACACTGGGCTAATTTCAGTGGCACACCTGTGTCACATTTCTTTACCAATGGATTCGCTATAAGAAGACAGGTTGTTTCATTAAAAAATTGCCACCACGAAACACACAAAGCGACCGCGCTCATATTTATAGCTTCGTGGCCATTGTGAAACAATCTGTACACCATTTACATAACGCTTTCACACCTATGCACCTATAATATTGAATTCTGTTCAACTAATTACGTCTAATAATTTTGTAAAAACCGGAATTTATTTTTGTTAGAATCGGGACGAAAGACCCAATTGTTATATGCGCTTCCACCTATAACTTGTGCGTCCGTCGTAGTAGTAGGTAGTAGTAGTAGTAGTGGTGTCAAATCGACATTTTTTAATTTCTTCAAAAACTATTCGGGGGATGTAGGGCGATAAAACTCGAATATACAGGGTTGAAGATTTTTGAGAAAAACTAAATATCGCAATTTTTCAAAACGGTTTTTGTTTTTTTAGGTTAAAATTTTGATCAAAATTTTGAGTATCTCTTCGGAAAGCGCTTCTCAAAAGACGTAAAATGTATATTACAAATTTTAAAAATTTTTATACGGAGTGTGCAAAAAATTAAATAAATCAAAAATTTCTCTTTAAACTTTTATTGAAAAAATACTTTTTTATATTCATATTGTGTTTATTCGATTCCCCCGACTTTTTTTAATAACTTTTACTGGAAAAAGTTTCTCACTAATAATAATATAATAATAATATATTCGTAATAAATATAATTAACAGTGTTCGTCAATTCCTAAAGTCGACATAGTAAAAGTACATTTTTCGTGTGAATGATTTAGTTTAGAGTTACAGCCGTTCAATTTGACGGAATGTAAAAATATATTGGCGTGATTGGATGGATCGATTCCGAGTTTGAACAACATTTTGTTTCCATAACATGTTTTATAATACGAATATTTTATGAAAATTTGGTCGTAGAGAAAGTCCAATAATATTCTGTCGAAACACAATAATTTACATTAAATACACGGGATGTAAAAAAGCGTCGTTTTTTTAATTTATGTAGTTCAAGTTGTCCAGGTTTGAAAAGTTCGATTTTCTTACATTTCCTTAGTCTTTTCGGCTCGTTTCTGTGTATTGATTTTATACAGGATTGAAAAAAAGTAATGTAAAAATTAAAAACATTTAACCAAGCCAATTTTTCATTAAAGTGATTTGTGGCCTTACACTATATGGCGATGTTTCTTGAGAATTTAGTAAGGTCTTCTGGTTCGTTTAGGGAAAACGATTTTCTTGATGTGGATACCTCTAGTGTTTCTGCATATTGATAAATAGGTATCAAAACTTAGGGTCGTTTAAAATAAGAATTAATTGTGTGATTTTTTGGTTGTGTAGGTTTTTCATAGATTTATTTAATCTTTATAACACATTGCTAGGTCTTGATTTTATACAGGGTGGAAAAGAGAGTCATGTAAACATATAACACTATATTTTAGCGTCTTACACTATAAAGGGGTGTTACTGAATATTTAACGTTTTTGTTGGTTTTTAGTGTGCTGAGTGTTCCTAATTAGGGATGAGTTAAGCTAAATTCATATTAAAAATAGGAAGATATGATTAACTGTTTTTTTAAAACAACAAATTTTAAATGATTCGGGACGTTTTTAACAGTTTTCGCTTCAATTAGATTATAGAAAAATGTCTTAGTTCTTTTAGAACAGGTGTTTATATAAAAATAATAGAATATTTCCATCTCAAATATTTCTAAAGGTTTTTGACTGGCTTTAGTGTGCCGGGGTCTCCCGAATTATGATTGAATTCAGCTAAATTGGTATAAAAAATAACTAGTTTTGAATAAAAACTATATTTTACCTAAAAAAAACAGAATTACCAAAAATAGAAACATAATAAGTTGGGCACAAAAATAAATATCCTAATTTAATTATTTGAAAATAAATATAAAGTTGATTAGGCTGCTTAATTTAATATTAAAATGATAATTATGTAAATAGTTGACGTGTATACTTTCAATACTCCTATACTCAAACGCAAAACAGTTGCGATAAACAATTAAAATGACCCGATTGTTTCCTAATCATGCAGGAGTGGGATAAAAAAAAATTGACACTTATGTCAGTAATGTTTTATTTTATTTATTAAGTTAACAATCTGTTCTATGGAACTCTTCGTGTCCAATGATGATCCTTGTTAAAAAAGTAGAAAGTCGGTGGAGGACAATAAAAGAGGGCTAACAAATGCTTGCCAACGTTTCGCTTTAATGGTTTAAATCTTCTTCAGGGCTTAAAAAAAGGGATGAGCCAACTTGACATAAAAAACATAAAAGTCACATTTTTCAGGATGATAAAAAACATTACGGTTAATATGATTTTTCAAAAACATAATACTTTAAATAACTCTGAAAACGATCAAAAACAAACAAATTTTTATTTTATTTGAATTTTTGAATGCATTCCATGTTTGGTCGCAGAGGGAATCCGATTGCATTTAGCTGGTTTAAAAAGTATTTAACTATACATTACTACGTTCTAACTAAACTTTTGATGGACTTTTTCGCATTCAAGTGATTTGTCTATTATTTCAAACTCTATTCCTGCAAACTGAAAATGTCGCTAAAGTTTGATAAAGGGTTGAACTTATAAATAAGTTACTAGTTTCCGGGCAATCTAGCGAAGCACGTATTTTCAATTAAGATCTATTGGAAAGTTTAAAAAGTTTGGTGCACATGATGTGCAGGCAGGAATATTAAAAAGTTTTTGGTAGCTTCTTCACGACTCTCCACACAATATATTATTTTAATATCACTTATAGAACACAACAAACCTCCAGTTATTATTAAAAAGTATACCTTATTAATAAAAAGTAAACAATATTTTCTTTATGTAACACAGGGCTCGAAATACGTTTCAAAAGTGTAAATAAAATTCGCAACTTGGGAATGGTTACGGCTCGTTTTTATGAGTCCTAAAAAGCGCGAAGTGATTTGGCGATTTAGGCTTTTGATTTATGGGTTAGCGCGGTTAAGGGCAGTCATTTTGTGCTTATTACACTTTTAACTTAGTCCGTAATTTTGTCGATAAACACTAAAAGGCAAAAGTTTTTTTTTCATGATTTTCGACGTACCGTAAAAATATTTTAATTTTTTGCTGTGCGAGATTATAAAGTAAATGTATATTCATCCTATGGAGTAGTACACAGTGGCGGCTCGTCGGCTGGTAGTTGGGGTCAGCAAGGGCGGCACAGGCGAACATTTTTGGAGACCACGCCCAAATCTCGTTTTTGCCTATTATTCTAATATTTGCATTAAATAGATGTACCTATGATAAATTATTTAATTTCACGCCAATTTTTTTCTTGTTTCTGTGCAAAAAGGTAAGTTTGAGAAAATGTAAATCACGATAATAATATTATGTAGTATCACATTTTTTGGCCATGACCCCCCTGGATCTGCGCCTTGTTCGGTATATTATTTTTATTTCTTTAGATAAGGCAACTACTAACAGAATAAAAATAGTTATAATTCTTTTCTAGATTAAAAACCTGAAAAAAAAATGTTATGTTTTTTCTGTAATATATTTTTCCTTGCAGCTACTTGCTAACTATAAATTAACTACCATGAATTTTATTTAGCGAATTTAGATGTTGCAAAATGGTGTAATTACGACATAAAATTCAGATGACTTTTGCAGATTTTTTTAGATTTTGTTTTCTATTCTATCTAAGTATTAGGTACCAATATAATTATTGTGACAAACTTGACAGTCGGTCCTGGTAAATTGTATTATGAGAATAAGTTTCAACGCGCTTTAGACACGAAAATATGTGGTTGACAATTGAGTGGAGTATAGGTAAATGCTTTGTTTATTGTTCCTTGAAAAAATTATGCGTTTGGAGAGCCCAAGACAGTTCGCAATACGGATTTTGATTTCTTCCTATTTTATTTAATAATAAAACGATTGGCCAATAAAACGTTTTATTTCGGTTTCACCGATAGCTGCATTCTACATACATTCACTCCCCGTAAGCCATGAATTATTTTGATACCATTTTTCTGAAAACTACCTAGAGCCAAGTGGAGTCATTGGCTCTCTCCCGTGTTAATTGAATTCAACATTTTAGTGGTCGGCCGACCATTGTTTTTTCGGAAGGTCTAAACAGGATATTTTACTTAAATTTTAAAACACTTATCCTAATCTGAAAAAAAAAACGGAACCGAAAGTTTTGTTTTTCAAGAGGTAACACTAAACTTACTCTCACTTTTTTTACACTAAATTACTTCTTTTCTGTCAGGAATAAACACAAAAACTTTAAGAACGACATATCGATATACAAAATCTTTCCTGTCGGTAGTGAGTATTAGACATAACCACAACCTCACTTTAATTTGGTGGTTGCCGACCCTGGGTTCAAACTACCTACTAAAATCATATGAATTTTAAATGAATTTGTTACACCCTTTACGTTCTCACTGTATAAGGAATCTGTGGTTTTGCTGTTTCCCATTAATTAGTCGACACCCTGTATAAACGTTTGTAATGCTATGGCGACATCTACGCAAATCACCTAACAATTAAACAAAACTAAGGAAAATTAGCGAAAATAAAGGTCTGTGTTTCCCGGCAACACGGTCATTTCAAAGATTCAACCATCTGCATAAATCCACCTTTGTATGTATATTGGGGCTCCTTAATTTTAAGAAATGTACTGACAATCGCTCTATGTAAATGACACAATACTGCTTCAGGCTAACTGAGATTTGGTCTCTACTTCAATAATTAATATTGGCAAATAAGGGCGTGCTATGTGCTAGAGGACACGAAAACAAAGAGAAACAGGCACAATTGAGTTCAGCGTTCGACTCGATCTCGCGTGTTGAAATTATGTGGGGTGGATAGTGCTTCGTTCGCTATTGCCACTATTGCCAATACAGCATCAGGTATTCGTTTAAATAATACAAATTTAGTATTAAGATTTCGCTAGCAACGTATTTATTTCAAATGTATGCTATTTTTTATTTGATTTAGTCCGGTGAGGCTGGCCTCATATGCCTCATATGGGTTCTACGATTCTAAGGTTGATTTAGTAACATAATATAGTTTTCTCTCAAAGTATTTCGAAATTTCCCACTAAAGGAGTTTTTAAAAATGCTGAATGTTCTCAATTTATTATCAGGAAAACGATCAATTTTCCGAATCATGTCCACATTTTGTTGAATTTAGAAAACTATTCTGACTATTATTTGGATCGACTAGCTATTAGTCAGTTTTTCCGGATAATAAAACTTTCGAAAATGCCGACCACTGAATTTACAAACGAAATAGTAGAAGAAGATCCTCTGCCAACTAAAAGCCGCCCGAGATAGGACAAGGCATATAACAGTTTTAAAGAATGGTGTACGAAAAACAAAGTTCAAAATCCTGGTTCTGAATCGGCGCTACTAGCTTATTTTAGCGAAAAAGCTATGACAAAGAAGATATCAACGCTTTGGTCAGCATATTCAATGCTGAAGATCACTCCCAATTAAAAACTAGACGTACCTAAACACGCAAAGCTATTGGCATTTTTAAAAAAGCAAAACAAAGGATACAAGTCGAGAAAATCAAACACACTGTCTATTAGTGTCTATGAAAAATATTAAAACCTTTTTAGAACAAGCATTCATGGAATCTCTTGTTAAAAAGGTATTTTAGGCCGAAAGGTTGACAATTTCTATATTAACTGGTTATTTTATACATTTGTAGGTCGCATTGGTAATTGGTGTCTCAGGCGCCTGCTGATCAGATGAATTTTACAAAATGACGTTCACTTCTTAGAAGAAAAGGTCGCGATTTAATAGAGAATAGCAAAACGTACCAGCCACGATCATTTATGATAACTAATAAGAAATGGATTGCACCACTTAAGGAGTACATAACTTTTCGGAAAAATATACAGGATGGAAAGCTTTTCACGCAAATCAGATATGGAAACATTACTAAACAATATATTGGGCATAACACTTTAGGTCAGTTTCCAAAAAAAATTGTTTTTCTAAAGCTGAATATTAAAAGTTTTACTGGCCATTGTTTCAGAAGAACAACAGCGGCTACCTTGCTCGCAAATAACGGTGGCTACCTCATGCAAATTAAGCGGTTAGGACGCTGAAAATCTAGCAGAGTAGCTGAGGGATACATAGATAGTTCTGTCGCTACTCAATCTAATACGGCGAATTTGATTTCAAAGCCAAATTCAAATTTTACTAACACTTTACTTTAACTTCAAATAATCATTAATTAAACCTTTTAAAAAAATAAATTCTGCAGGGTTCGAACATATCAGTGGCTGCCAACAATAATGCCAATATAATAATTAATTTAAATAAGCATGTTAATTTTTTGTTTTTTATAAATGTCATTATAATTCATTTAAAAAATAAACATTTATTGTCATTCAATTTGTCTAATGAGTGTGAGTGTATTACAGTGTCTATGTTGGTGTGCTCGTATATTACTTAGAGATATCGATTTTTAATAAAATTACAAAAAAATAATAATTTTTCTTTTCACTCGGGTGGAAAGTAAAAGTCAACAAACGGCAACTTTCCACCTTTCAAAGATAGGTGAAATGTCATTATTACATGGTTCTAAATAAAATTTTTTTTTTGTTTAGCGAATACTGTTCCTGGGGTTGTCCCGTGTTGTATTCCTAAAATGAAAAATAAATAAATAAATCGATTTTTTTCCATGGCGTATTTTACATCATTTCGCGAACGTTTGCAACAAGTTCTTCTGTTCTTACAGATGGTCTTCCAGCTCATTTTTATGTTAGGGAGACTGGGGCACATTTGAACAAAAACTCTATACTCACAAAAAAAAATATTTGCATCAACTTTTCTTTCAATTTTTATTTTTTTTTAGATTGTGTTGTCAATTAGGAATAAAAATTCGCTACATATTTTTAAAAAAAAAGGTACCTAATTAATTGGTATTTTTTTCTTCTCTCATGAAAGTTTCCCCTTGTTCAAATGAACCACTACATAGGGGTAGATTTGAACATCTCTGGGACAGTTTTTAACAATGTTTAAAAAACGGCTATTTTCACTCCGTCTTGACAAACACTTAAACAATAACAGAACTAAATGTTTTTTAATAATTTTACATTATTTTGTCTTTAATAGTACAGTAAAACTTCTCAATAGCGGCCACTAAAAATTTCATTACAAATTGACCGTTTGAGGGGGTGACCGTTTTTGAGGGGAAGGAAAAAAATAAATTACATATCTACATATAACATATGTGTCATGTGAATAAAATTCAACTTCATTAATTAATAAAAGGCTAATTACAAACACATACGTTATTATGTAATATGAACTGTAAATATATAGATATAACTATTTATTTCATAACTCCTACATAATATGTATACATAATAATGTTTAAAAATGTGCACTACATACGAAAAAAAATTATGCTTTGTGAAGAAAAGATTCAATGGAAGTCTGTTTCATATTTTTAATTTTAATTTTTGCTGCTTCATTTTCACATTTCATTAGGATATTTGAAATATCAATGGCCAAATTGCCATTTTCTTTGCCTAATAAAAAATTTTGTACGTCTCTTATTTTTTCACAAACTTCACTCATGCTTTTTAAAGATGAACTAAAAACCTCCTGGTTTTCTTTACTTTCACAGTCTTCATTTTCGGTAGTTTCAGATTGGCTGGTAAACTCCTGAATTATTTCCTGCATCTCCATACTGGGATTTTCCGTTGAAATGTTTGAGTCGATTTGAAGATAATTTTCCAGGTTTGGATTTCCTGGGATACCGGAAAACAACTGACTTAGTGGAATATCGTCTTCTTCTTCAAAAATCTCATTCTCTTGGAGAGTTTCTATAAATCCAGCTTTTTGGAAACATTTTTTAATCGTTTTAGATGAAACATTTTTCCATGCTGCAACAATCTATACCATAGCACTTGACAAATTTATGGTCTTTTCTGCTTTTTCAAACGCATCCTCGGTAGCGGTGTTAGTAAAAGTTAAAAGTCTTTTTATCAAATATTTTCTGTATATCATTTTAAAATTTTGTATGATGCCTTGATCTAATGGCTGGCAGTAAGATGTAGTGTTTGGAGGTAGAAAAACAATTCGAACATTTTCCAGTTGTATTTTCGGGTGAGAACTTGCCTTATCCAAAAATAAAAGTACTTTTCTTCTTTGTTTTTTCATTTTGGTGTCAAATTTTTTTAGCCAGGAAATCATTATCTCTGTTGTCATCCAAGCTTTTTTATTGGAGACCCATTCTAATGGTAATTTGTCTACATGTGCTCCTTTGAAACATCGCGGATTTTTGCTTTCTCCTATAACTAATGGGGTCTCCTTCTCACCATCCATGCTACTGCAAAAAAAAATTGTCACTCGTTGCTTAGCTGATTTTCTTCCAGCACATTTGTCACTCTTTAAGGCAAAAGTTTTGTTTGGCATTGCAAGATAATAAAGGCCTGTTTCGTCTGCATTAAAAATATCTTTATCATCATAATCCTTGATAATTAATTTTAACTTAGTGAACCAATCTTAAACACTCACTTCATCCACATCAGCAGACTCACCAGAAATTGTTTTAAAATTGATGTCATGTCTTTTGCAGAATCTATCTAACCAGCCATTTGATGCCTTAAAATCACAATTTTTCAAATTTTCTGACACCTCCAGAGCTTTTTCCTTTAGTAGTGGTCCGGATATTGGAATGTTTTTGTTTCTTGCTTTGCAAAACCATTCATAAACCATTTGGTCAATCGCAAGTCCGTCTGTTTTTGGAAACTTCCGTTTTTGATCTGCATTAACTCCTCCTTCTTCATAAAGTTTTTTCAGTTCAATTTTACCTTTTAGAATATCATTTACTTGCGTTCTTCCGACACCAAACTTTTCCGCTATCTTTCGAGCACTGATACCATATTTTTCACTATCCGCGATGATTTCGAACTTTTGTTTAAAAGATAAACGTTTACGTTTCAGAGACATGATCGACTATTGTGCTGTTAAAATGCAACTGAATAAAATTTTACCTTTTATGAAAACATCTTAAGATTTAACAAATTATATTTGTACGTACTTAAAAACCCATTTACATAATTAGGTTTTATCATTCTCCGGTATTTCCAATAGTACCAGTAATAAAGTACCGGCTGGGTGCAAACATTCCCAGAAGGGTCGAGACGACCGCAATTAAGGGTAAAAATTCAAGGTAATTTTCTTAAAAGTTACGGATTCATGTGACCGTGGCCGTTTTAGAAGTGTTTCGGTATTCGAGGGGTCTTTTATTATTAAAAATGCTATAAGATTTATTTTAAGAAGCCAAAACTGACCGTTCAGAGGGGTGACCGTTTTTAACGGGTGGCCGAAATGAGAAGTTTTACTGTAGAAAAATCTACACCAAATGATAAAACGGATACAGCTCTCTCAGTTCCCCCAGCTATATCAGGTCTAGGCAGCTTCAACTTGATGAATCTGACTCATTGTCATGGCAGAAGGTTTCATATATGTTTTTCTTAACTTTTGTAATTTTCTTTTTTTTCGATTTTTGTAGGTTTTCTCTTCTTCGCTTCTCTTTCCAATTGTTCTTCTTCAAGTCTTATTTTTTCAGGAGTTTCAGTTAAAATGCGAGATTTACCTTTTTTTCTGCCTTTCATGGAAGCAGATCTAGGGGCGGCTTTTGGATATGGTCGAATATCATGAGGAGACAGCGTTATATTAGGCTTTACTACAACATCGATTCCCAATGAGGTCACGTTGGTGTCCTTGCTGCTTCCAGGCATGCTAGGGTCATTTGAAATAGAGGTCGGGAATGATGATTCTGACATACTATATACCAGTTGGGACAGGCTGATCGGTAGCTGCACTGATAAAATCCTCGTCGTTGAAAGTTAGTCGGTTTAAAGGCCACAAACCTGGTTTATTAAATGACGAAATAATATTGGACCTTGTAAAAGTTGCATTAAAGGCAATATTTATTAAGAGGGGTAGTGTATGCATGGAAGTTGTTTTGCCAGGATTACAGGTCAACCAATCATTTTGCGCTATTTTTGTCTTGGTTTTAAATGGTCCCAAAACTCCCACGTCAAGGGGCTGAAGCCTGTGAGAGCAGTGGGGTGGAAATGTAACAAATGTAATCCCGTTCTCTCGAGCATATTGCACTGTTTCAAGTGAACAGTGACTTTCATGATTATTCATGAGTATGAGGATAGGATCTTTATCGCTGCACTTGGTGTGTTGACTTATATGCTTTAGAACTTTCAAAAAAAGAGTCTGAGTCATCCAATGGTTTCTAGGGCTGTTGGCCAAAACAATACTTCCTGGTGAACCGTTTCCAACCATCGTATCATTGACTCTTGCACGAGGATATATAAATACTGGAGGTAAAGCATTTCCAGCAGCATTAATAATCATACACAAAGTAATGGATTGTCCTCTTTCGGCTGAGACAGCTTGAGCAACTTGCTTAACACCTTTTGGCGCAAGAACATTGTGCGCTTGCAAAACCGTCGCCACCCCAGTCTCATCCAAATTAAATATCTGAGCTGCAGTAAACTCTTTCAATTTTAAGGCTTTCTCATAGTTTTTAAAAAATGCTTCTACATTAGTTCTGTTAAATGAAGTCAACCTTGAAACTGAAGTATTTTCTGGCTTACAAACAGCAAGGTCTTTGTGTCGTCTCATAAAACTAAAGAACCAAGCTTCTCCTGCTGATCTATTTTGATTCCAACTGTCAGGCATTCTTAATTTTAATTTCTTAGCATAATCATATGCAAGGATTTTTAGTTGTTTGTGGGTAACCATAGCACATTTTTGACGAATTCAACTAAGGCTGATTCTGGGTCCTTTGAGAAAATTTGCTGACTGAAATATTTTGAGTGGAAATTATGCTTGACTGAAGAGGTCACAACTCCATCATCATTCACATTTATCTTGTTAAGGCGATAATGTAAACTTGTGTGAGACATGCCGTAAGTTGCTGCCGCTTCTCGCAAAGTCATTATTTGCTCCCTTACGGCCCTGATTGCAGCTTCCATATCTACCTCTGAGTAAACTTCCCTTTTTTTCTTTATATAGTCTTGAACCATATTGAATCTAAAGAGACAAAACAGAAATTGTTTTATTTTCTTTAAGCTTAAGTAAAGGAAAAATATTTGAGTGTCAATTAAGAATTACTATTTTTCTAAATTTACTTAACTTGGGAAAGTAAGAGCTAAGAGTAGTCTAGTACTCAGAATTTCATATACAAGGTTATTTTACCACGTTCAAATGTACCCCATTTACTTAGTTCAAATGTGCCCCACATTAACTTTTTTTGCTTAACCTAACATTTCCACATGTCCAAGAATGGATAATGTAGAAAGTAATATATCAATGACAAGCTAAAACTTACCTCTTTCGAATTATGTACGACAAATTCACTTAGACAAGATAAAACAGAAATTATAACCGAAATATAACGTTAAAAAATTTTACACTTGTTAGCATAAATCATTGATATGCTTTTGGCGCCATTAAAACACGTCTGAAGTCGATAGCAAGTGACTCATGTTCGCTTCGCAGTGTTGCCACTAGTATTAAATTATTTTCACTCTAGGTTTAAACAGGTTTGACTAAAATTCAAAGTTCAAATCTGCCATTTGCCCCCTGTTCAAATGCACCCCAGTCTCCCCTATGTAGAACATGTTTCCCTAAACAGAGCCACGGTTCTTCTCAAGCAATGATAAAAATCCCCAGCAGTAAAAGCAACGTTAGGAAAATTTTCGCAAAAATCGTGTGTGCAAAAACGCTGATTGTATTGCCACTTACCATTTACTCTAATCCTACTGGATAGACAAGATATTATTTTTTGGAGGCGGCAAAATCTAAGGAATATAAGCAGATATAAAAGTGAAAAAATAACATTTTTTTTAGATGAAGCCTGGCTCAACGAAGGGCATTTGGTGCAAGAGATATGGCAGGATAAAAATATTCAAGGCTCTCGTCAAGCATTTATAGAAGGTTTGTCTATTGGTTTGAAAATACCTGCAGGTGTAGGTCGCAGGTTAATAATAACGCGTAGGTAGTGAAAATGGATTTGTAAACGGTGGTTTGCTTGAATTTCAGTCAAAATCAGCTAAAGATTATCATAAGGAAATGACTGGTGACGTCGAAGAGTATTTTGAGCAACTGATAGAATTAATTCCCGAAAATTCTGTCATAGTCTTAGATAATGCCTCCTCTATCATTCAATGCTTTTAGAGAAACTATCTACAACTTCTAGAAGAAAAGAGATATTGGCTTGCTTTGAGGACAAAACATTAAAAAAAGAGCTTTAAAAGTTTTAAAAAATGTGTAATCGACGAAATGGCTAAAAAGCGTGGTATTGTCTTACTTCGACTGCCGCCCTACCATTGTGAGTTTAATCCAATTGAGTTGATTTGGGCACAAATTAATGAAAGGCTATACAGGGTGTTCCTAAATGTCATGTACATACGGAAGGGGGTGACTGTCTGGCTTATTTTATGACTAAAAATATATATAAACATAGGTCCGCAAACGCTTCGTTACCGATCTACAGGGTGTTCAAATTTCAAGATTTTTTAAGTTTTCCTTAATAGCTCCTGCAGTTTTTGAGATATTTTGCTCAAACTTGCAACACAGGTTACGCTGTAGGACTTACATCATTGGGCATGCCAAATAGTTCTGAGAATATACAGGAATATATTTTTTCCGGGGTTATGGCCCCTTTTTTCCTCCTGAAATTTTTTGTGGTGCGCCGTTGGTAGAGTCTAAAAAATGAAGTGTATTTTTTCTTTTGTTTATAAGCTTTTTGGTCTCTTGTTGGTTTTTCGTATCTGAGACCGATATCGAGAAAAAAAATAAAAAACGATTTTCTGTATTTTGCTAGATAAAAATAATTTTTTTAAAATGATCTAGTAGGCTTTGCATGCGTTTATTTGGATACTCTCTTGTGTTTATTAATTTTCACAGTTAACATTTGATATGGCGAGTGGTTGCAAACTGTAAGGCGTAAAAGTGTTTGAAATACGCGTCAAAATCACGTAACAATGCCAAATTTTATGAATTCTGAAATGGCTGAGATGCATTTCATCTATGGCCTTGCGAATGGAAATGCAAGAGAAGCCAGACGTCTGTACATGGAGCGCTATCCCAATAGAATGATACCTGATCATCGAACATTCTCGAATATTCATAGACGTCTTGTAGAAACTGGAACTTTTAATAAGAATAACAATGATGTAGGTAGACCACGTACTGTTGGAACACCACAGATCGAAGAAGTTGTTCTAAATAAAATAGAAGAAAATCCCGGCACTAGCACCAGAAAAATCTGTGAACATTTAAATATTAGTCATCAAGTTGTTTGGCGTATCCTGTTTGATTCTATGCTATACCCTTACCACATTCAAAGGGTGCAGGCGATCCTTTCTCGAGATTTAAGGAATAATTTCTGCCAGTGGTACGTTAATAGGCTAGCAGCAAACCCCAATTTTGATTGTTAAATCCTTTTTACCGACGAAGCCAATTTTTCAAGGAATTCAATTTTAAATTTTCACAACAACCACATAATAATATGGGCTGACGAAAATCCACATGAAATTGTAGAAACGCATTTTCAAGAGCAGTTCTCATTAAATGTATGTGGTGGTATAATTGGAGATCATTTGATTGGTCCTTTCTTTTTGCCTGGCCGACTTAATGGGGGCACCTCAAATCTCTAGTGTATACAATACCTGTGAATAACGTTGATGACTTACGAAACCGAATACTAGATGTATTTGAAACCGTAAGAAATACTCCGGGGGTTTTCGAACGAGTACGGGCATCAATAAGAAGAAGAGCAGGCGCATGTATAAGGGTTGAAGGAGGTCACTTTCAACAATTGCTTTAACATAGTTCTCTTGTTATTATGATTATTTAGGTTTTTTGCATTGTAAATCATAGCTACACAAACCGGGTCGTCCCAGCTTTAACATTTAACAGGTAGTGGCGAATGAACTGTCAATACAGAAAATCGTTTTTTATTTTTTTTTCTTGATATCGGTCGCAGATACGAAAACCCAACAAGAGACTAAAAAGCTTATAAATAAAAGAGAAAATACACTTCATATTTTAGACTCCAACAGCGCACCACAAAAAAGTTCAGGGGGAGAAAAGGGGGAATGACCCCTTAAAAACTGCAGGAGATATTAAGAGAAACTAAAAAAATCTTGGAATTTGAACACCCTGTAGATCGGTAACGAAGCGTTTGTGGACCTATGTTTATTTGGATTTTTATTCATAAAATAAGCCAGGCAATCACCCCCTTTCGTATGCACATGACATTTAGGAACACCCTGTATACAGGGTTTTATTTAAGTACGTGGCCAAACTTCAACGGGTGATTCTTAGAGTGATTCTAAGACGAAAAGTTTATATAAGCATAAATGCTTCGTTTTCAAGATACAGGGTGTCAAACTTTAAAAAAAAAATCGTTTTTTCATAAACATCTTAATAATTCTTTAGTCGATATTGTTGAAATTTGGCAGTGTTATCTAGGGTAGTAAGGGGAACTAGATTAAAATTATTAAGTCCAGTGGCATCCCGGAAGGCACCTTAACTAAGACTTTTGACAAAGAAAGTGTGCGCCACTGATTATTTTTGCATTTTGTAATATCAGTGACGAATTTTATAGTTTAAAACTCTTAAAAACACTTCAAATAATTACGATCAAATAATTACGTATGCACTGTTTAAAGTTATGTCAGTTATGTCAAACTGAAATTTGTTTGAACGATTGTTTTTCTTTCCATATCACTCTTATTTTTCTGTTACTTTCAAAACACTGTAGTAATAAATAACGTTATTTGTTTTATCGAGAACACTTAATCTTAGGGAAAAAATTCAAAAGAGGAATTTTGTTTAAGTTTAAACGCTTAATCATAAATAAAAACCACTTTATTTCATGTCCACTAACAACAAAAAAAACAGAAAAAAGAAACAGAAAGAAAGAAGAAAAAAAATTAGGGACTTCGACAACATGATGGAAGAAACGGTAGAACCACTTATTGTTTCAGTTGACTTCACAGACGAATCCTTCGAATTAAGTGATGGTGAAGACATTTTTTGGACCTTGAATTTATAAATTTTTGTAAATTTGATCTCTACAGTTTTTATATTAAGAAAATAAATTTAATACAGTTAAATATATAGTTTTTTTTTGTAAATCATAAAAATTGCATATATATTAATAGAAACCCAAACGTCCACCACTGTCGTAAAATTTATCGCAAATTATTATCGGCGTGCTCTATTGTTGTAATTTTCCGACTCTATTGTGAAAGATAAAATTACGGGTGTGTCGATCTATACAATGTTAAAACCACCTGTATTGTACTGAAAAGATATACTTTCAGTCTAAAAATAATATGTTCACTCTGTAACCCAAAATGTGTATTTTCCTTTTAAAATGAGGGTTACTTGCTGTCAGGCAATAGGAAACACAGTATTATAGCTAAGTTCTTGCCGTGTTTTATAAATCAACACCTTTACTATACTAACGGCTTGCTGGGGGCTCTTAAAAATAGGAAGTTGCCTGCATATTTCTATATTATAAACTTGTGAGGGTGAGGAGCCGATATATATTATGATCGACAGGCATGTTACAGGGACCAATGCGGCGCCAGCGTTACATGACATAATTCAGCTCCTTTCAAACGTTCGTAACTCGCTTTCTTGTTCTGTTCTTTTTTGAAATCGTATGAAAAATTAAATTATTGATTATTGTTCACAGAAATTAGCTCTCATTGTTTCTTTTTCTTAGTTTTAGTTTTATATGTTTAACTTCAAATTTTAAATTAAAATATTATACAGGAGAAACAGAGAAGTGCTACGTGTAGTAAGTAGTTTAGTCGATTGTTTGAAAGTAATTGTTAAGGAAACTTGTATCAACACGTCAAAAAGAATAGGTTGGTAAATGATGTGTGGGTGCGATTTCAATCTGTCATTTTTTTATTCTAAATTAACGCAGTTATTGGAATTCAGTCAAGTCGCTAGTAAAAAGCGCGCCTCCGCGGTATTTGTAAAACCTCATTGGGACGCGAGCTTCCTATTAGGCGAAAAATAGGTTGTGTCGCATCGCGCACCGGTTGAGAGAGGCAAGAAGCACGGCGCAAGGGTGAAACCAGCATGCGGTCTTCCAAGATGGCTCCGTGAGGCTAGTGCTGTTACGTACGTTCAACGATTTTAATGCCTTTTTGGGGCAATTGAGAGAGTTCATTCCAAGATGGCTCCGTGAAGCAAGTTCTCTTACGGACGCTACACGACTTTAAGGCCTTTTTAGGCAATTAATGGTTTCTTCTTAAGTGTAGCCACTAGGAAATTAACTCAGTGCGCCATCAGAAATCATGGCAAGTTGCTAGAAAATTTCAAAAATTGACCGTGATCACGGCAGAACAAAAACCTTTTATGTACAATTGCTTAATAACAGAAAGTACATTATGCAGTTAATCTACGACAGTGCCATTATGACGTATTTAGCATTATCATTTGGATGTCATTATGACCTTCATAATAGCACTCAGTGCCATTATGAATTCATAATAAAATCCAAATGTTAAGATACAAAAACAAAAAGAAAGTCGGTGCAAACTATTTATTTGTTATTATTACTTAGAAAAACGGATTTAACGTAGCATTGAATAATAAACCCAAAGCGACAAAGCCTTGCTATGTTTTGCGAGATGGTTAAAATATGCAAGGAGCACCTTCTCGCTACTGATGTTTTTGATTCCTTTTCCATTACACCAATCTTCATATTTTGCGTAGGTCTGTTTGTACACCTGCCTTGACTTTTCGGGAAGTAGGGAATCTATTACGCTTTGCGCGATATTTTCGACATCCGAAGGGACACTTTCGGTTCAGAATCTCCCATATTTAAATTATTTTTGGCCAACACTTTGCATACAATAGAAAATTAGACAGCAATAATGACGTTGTCAAAATCGAAATTGAAACAATCAAAAATGCGGTTACCATGATAACGACTATTATGAACACCTGAAAATTTTAAAAATTACGAAAACGTTATCTGATATCAATGAAATTTAGACGAATAAAATCTATTTGCACTGTCGTAGGTTAAATTTTGAATGATACACGTTCGATATGAACTTTGTTAATGAAACTTGTGCAATTAAACCACTCGGCTAACGCCTCGTAGTTTAACGTTGCACACGTTTCATTATAGTGTTCATATCGAACTAGTATCATTAATAACTATTATCGGACACTAAGTGGTAGTGTAGTGTGCTAGTACAATAAAGTAGCTTTATTTTACTATAATTTCTGATATTGAAATTAGAATAATTAAAACATTTATTTATTCAAGAGAGTCCTTGACCATTGAGGCTCTATTTTGCACTTCTTCCATTTTCACAGACACTCTTTTTTGAGAAGCTTACTTTATACATTAAAAACCAAGCGCAAATAATTTGTAACCCTTAGGATGTGATGCCCGATACAGGGTGACAAATTACTAAAAAAATTTTAACTTAAAATGTACTACAATATAATTTTAGCTTCACTTGAATTGTTCAGCTAACTCTCACAAAAGGTTCATTAATTGACATTTAAAATCTTTGTTTTTTTATTTAAATCAATGTCGATGTCAAAAGACAATGATTGTTTTCGTGTAGAAAATAAATAAACATAAAACACGTCACAGGCATGAAAACATCTGATATCTTTGGCTAAAGATTGTGACGTCAAACCAAAAGCTTCGAGAACAATCTAGAAGTTTTCGGTTGTTGAACTTCTTTTGAACTCAATTTGGGTCATGATGATATCATTGTCACGAGCCTAGTATTGCGTTCTATTTTTGCCACGGTTCTTAAGAACAAAGGAAAAGTGCGTTGTGTGACGCAAATAGAACCTCGATTTCCAGCTATAAAAGCAGTGTGAAATTCAGAAAAAATATAGATCTTAATATCCAGTTGCAGAACGAAACTCTGCCCGATTCAAAAATTAATTACTAATTAATTAATTAATTTCTTTTAAAATAAATATAATATTTTGAGACTTAGAAAAGTAACATGAGTTCAGATTAAAAAAGTTATATTTTTCAATATTTTTATTTATGAGTGAGTGGTTTCTTTAGTGAAGACTAGTTCTGTCAAAATACTTGCCAGTGTCGTACCGTACAGTAAACGAAAGAACAATGAGAAGTAAGTTTCTGGTTTCGAATAAACTTTATATTTTGGTCATGGTTTAAAAAGAAAAAAGAATTTATATATTTATAACTGTTACCATTTTCTGAAAGCATTAGAAAGCACATCTATTAAATAAATGTCTAAGTAGATTTGGCACGGGAGTTTTGAGATTTTCTAGTTTAATTATTATATTTTGGAGCCCTGAGAGGACGGCTAGGTTAATTTGAATTGCACTTGTTGTGGGAATTAATGGGATTGTAAAAACTATAAATATTCACTTGATTAAAGTCTTTTTGGCCGTGTGAGGTTGGCTACCTGTATAATTAATATTCTTTTTTAGTTTAACAACTTTAATTGGTTTAATATGAATTAGGACGAAAGGTGTGCTGTAGTGTTTTATAAATGTTTTCAGGATTTGGTATTAAGTTGCTAGTTTTTGATGTTGGCACGAATTGTAAGCTTTTTGTAATCAATTAGAGAACAAGAGGTAATTATAATATTGGATTTTCGTTGGATCATAGTCTCAACATAGAGTTTTTCTTATTTTTTTTGTGTCTGTTATTTTTAATTAATTTATGGTATCTATTGTGTGTAAAGTTTTTATATTTATCAATATTTTGAAAATTTCTCCAATTACGATACTTATATTTAAATAAAGGAATTATTTTAACCCTATAAATTTTCGGTGTTTTTATGCTTAAATTTAGAAAGGGATTTTTTAGGATTTTGCTCTACCAAATTGATTTTGCTCTACCAAATGGATTTTGCTCTACCAAATTGAATTTGCTCTACCAAACTGATTTTGCTCTACCAAGTTCATTCTACTATTCCAAAAAGCTAAGAGAACGAATAGTAATCTGATTCTAACTTTTAAGTCAAGATATAAAAATTGATCATTTTTATTCTTTCTGGTTACAAACCTGATATCATATGATACAGGAACATCATTAATATTTGATAGTATGGAAAATAAATAGGAAACATAGGTAAAGTGTAGTTTTGTGTTAGTGCGTGAAAAGAAGGTGCCTATTTCCAAAATAGCAAAGACCCTTGTAGCTGCTGCCAGGAGTTGTAGGCCTTAGATATATATACCGTAAGTAAAGTAAATTACTTTATTAGAGAGGGGTAGCGCAGCACTACAATTGGTGGAGGCGCCGGGCAGGGCAAATTTGAGCGTAAAATACCCCGACGCTGAGGGCCTACTGAATTTTTTTTTGGAAAAAGAAAAAAAAAAAACTATTTTGGCAATAGGACGAAGATTTTTGTAACCCTGTACGAAGATGGCTACCGGTCCTACAACGACGCCAATCATTGCTACCACGACGTCGACAATGACCACCACTTCAACGGTCACGTCGCCTACACCTCGTGCTACAGGAGGAGGACCTCCTGCTAGTCCAAATATTGCCCCTGGAAACCTTGTTATAGGTCTTGATTCGTTACCAACATACGATGGAACGACCAATGTTAAAGAATTTTTGGCAGTAATTGAAGAAACAAGTGCTGTTGCGAATTGGACCGACCAACAAATGGTGTCAATTGCTCGACTCAAACTTCGTCATAGAGCCAAGCAATTTATTGACTCTGAACCCGCCCTTTTAATCACTTCAAATTGGAACCTACTGAAAAATTCGCTAAGAAAACAATTTACCCGTACCTGTGTAACAGGATCGGCAATGAAAAATTTTATGGACTGTAAGCAAAAAACTGGAGAATCCTGTAGACAGTACTTGACCCGTTTAAAGTTACTCGGTAATCAAACAATTACTCTTACCGGAGATGCAGCAAATGACTTACCTATACAAAGAAAATTGGAGCAAGATATTACGACTCAATTTATATTGGGACTCGTGATGCCAATAAAGCAGCGAGTTTTGTCAGGAAATCCACAGACTCTTGACGAAGCGTTAGATACTGCAGAAAGAGAAGAGTCTATCGAACATCTCATTCATCCCTCCATTAGTAGAGAGTGCAGAGGAGTGAATTGGAATTCAGCAGAGAAACAAAATAGTTATGAAAAGAATTTTGCCTCACAAGCCAAGGTGTTTAAGTGTGATAAATGCAAGAAGACAGGACACACGGAGAAGTTTTGCAGGATGACCAATCAAATGGTATGTTATCAATGTAGTAAACCCGGTCATTTTAAGGCGTCCTGTCCCCAAAATAATGCTTATCAGCAAAGAACACCTGGAAATAGAGATCAGGTGTGTTACGCTTGCGGAAAACCGGGACACTTTGCAAGAAATTGTTTCAAAAATCAACAGGTGAATGGCTCAAGAGCTTTAAACACCAACGCAGCCACTTCTCAACCCCGAAGTTCGGCTGCCAAGGAAACAAATTGGGAATAGACGTTGAGAGGAGGGTAGGGATATATGCATGTTCAGGTAATAAAGCTCCTAAAGTAGGTAATGCAATTACCGTAAGTGTAAGTGGCAGAGACTGTTACGCTTTAATTGATTCAGGAGCATGCGTATCCCTAATTAAACCCAATATTGCCAAGGGGTTTATAAAAGAGTATAATGGAATTTCCTTAGTCGATATTCAAGGAAATACTATACCAACTTTTGGAGTTGCAAAAATTTCGTTAAGGTTTTCAGAAAATACTATAGTGCAACATGATTTTATTGTCGTTGATACAGACAGCTTTCGTACTGAAATGTTGCTAGGAATTGATTTTTTACAAACTCACGGGATTAAAATTGATTGGAAAAGTAATTGTATGTATGCATTTGATAATGTGATACCACTGTTTAGTGAGGATTTGGTAGGTAGCAAGCAGGGCTTGTTGACAAAAGATGAAGAAGGGTTTTGTAGTCGAATTGCTAAGTTAGAATTCGAGCTAGTAAGTGAGATTTTGAAGAAAGAAAGTTTGAATGACCTGAATGTGAGTCAGGAGGAAGTTTTTGCTGAGAGAGAGCAAGGGAAAAGTAAGAGTTTTTTAAACCCGTATGAGGATGGATCAGATGTTGATTCTGAACTGAATATGTCAGTGCCAAGCATGGAAGAGAACCTTAACGAAAGCAATTTTGAAATTTTACGAGAACGAGAAGAAGAAAAAGGTAAGCCAAGTGAATTAAAAGGAGATAACAAGTGTATGAAGGCTTTTGTGAACTTAAATCAAGAATTAGTTATTCCACGGATGAGTGAAGCTGTGTGCCCTGTTATTTTTAAAAACGTGTCTGAAAATGGAGCTTATTCGACCGCTCCACTAAAAGTGAAGAAGAATCAACCGTGTCGAAGAAATATGCTATCTGTAAGTTTAATTTAAGTTGTTCTAGTTAAAAATAAAGGATAAGATAACTAAATTAGGTATTTGAATAGGGAGATAAAAAGCGATAATCTAGGAAAAGATAGCCACTTGAAAACTCAAAGATACTTTAATTATGAGAACATGGGAAAAATTTAACACTTAAGAAACAAGAATTTTATTTTCACACGAGAACTTATCTAAGTACAGATAAGTAAAAAGGACTAATGAGTTTTACTTAAGAAAGGGAAAGAGGCGAAGAATAAAGACACCTGTATAAAAAAATTCATATAGAAAACAAGGATAAAGCAATTGTCGTTTAGGGTAGAAGGTGATAGGGTAGGATTATTTTATTTACACTTAAGCCAAACTAATGACGGAGACCGAAAGAATAAAGATATACGTTAACAAAGGAGAGCATTTGAAGTCGGGTGTGTTATTGGGGTAGCAAGAATATTTATCTTAACTAATAGAATACGTTTAAGTCCCCACCACCGAGGGGTTTACAAAAATTCTTAGTGATGTAACTTACGAAATTCAAAACGACCTTACAGTAAAACCTTTGAACTCTGATTGAGCGGTAGTGTGCCACAACAAACAGAAAAAAATTTAAAAGATAAAAGTGCAGTTTACTTTATCAAAGTAAAGTAAAAACAAAACCATGACCACGTGGATAATTGTGTTTTTAACCTATTTGCGGTTGGTGGAGGACAACTCCATAAAGAATCTCCTGTTGCGGGCTTCCCTGGTCCATTTGAGGGACCTCTATTTCCTGTTGGGTGGAGACGGACTGTGCTATCCAGCTCTGTTTCCGCTAAAGGCATTAGTGGCCTTATGGTGTGAAATGCTACATGCAGAATACAGAACTTTCCTTGTACATTGGGCCACAGCGGAAGGAAGAGAGCTGGAAAATCTCCTCCCCCCAGCCAGGGCCATCCGGCGTCCCAAGAGGAGCAGCCCGCCAGATCCTACAACCCGCCAGACTGCATGTGCCAACGGCGACACCACCCCCATCACCTGCACGGACGACCTGTGCCCACCGAAAATGGACCCCTCCCTGATAACTATCAGGTGGAACAAACTGAGGAGTTCCGACTACGTTTCCGTAGGATCTAAATGTAGTAAGACAGGTTGGGGTTAAAAAAAAAAAAAATTGGGACAGTTTATAGTTGATAAGAAAAATGTAAGGTAAATTTAGTTATGAATTCAATTATAGTAGACGTAGGTGATTAATTTTACTTTAAGGAACAGTATGATTTCCCATCTTATAAGTAGAAAGAAAAAGAGAATTTAATCATGAAGGTTTAACTGTAGTTGTGGAATTGCAGTTGTTTTGTTGCCACATATTTTGATTTTGGTTGTTCCACGGAAATGCTTGGATAGAACATGTACGATTGTATATTCTAGTTTTTATATTTCTTTCTATATTTTTTTACCTTTACATTTTACAATGCATTTATTACTATTTTACAATATATATTTTATACACCCTATATGAATAATTTTTAATCGAGTAGTTATAGACCATTTTTTTTTTATTGAAGGAAATCAGATACTTATAGTAACAGGTAGGGACGACAAGTCAGTTGAAACCAACCACAAAGAGTTGTAAATCAAAAGGGACATGAACCCTTGACTTTTTTTTTTCATTGAAGATTTTACCATCTGGTAATAAATAAAGTACACATAAATTTCAATAATAAGTAGACCTGTCGAAAAAGCTCTTGAGAGCCATTTCGACTAGGTAACGGGGGAGTAATGTGATGCCCGATACAGGGTGACAAATTACTAAAAAAATTTTAACTTAAAATGTACTACAATATAATTTTAGCTTCACTTGAATTGTTCAGCTAACTCTCACAAAAGGTTCATTAATTGACATTTAAAATCTTTGTTTTTTTATTTAAATCAATGTCGATGTCAAAAGACAATGATTGTTTTCGTGTAGAAAATAAATAAACATAAAACACGTCACAGGCATGAAAACATCTGATATCTTTGGCTAAAGATTGTGACGTCAAACCAAAAGCTTCGAGAACAATCTAGAAGTTTTCGGTTGTTGAACTTCTTTTGAACTCAATTTGGGTCATGATGATATCATTGTCACGAGCCTAGTATTGCGTTCTATTTTTGCCACGGTTCTTAAGAACAAAGGAAAAGTGCGTTGTGTGACGCAAATAGAACCTCGATTTCCAGCTATAAAAGCAGTGTGAAATTCAGAAAAAATATAGATCTTAATATCCAGTTGCAGAACGAAACTCTGCCCGATTCAAAAATTAATTACTAATTAATTAATTAATTTCTTTTAAAATAAATATAATATTTTGAGACTTAGAAAAGTAACATGAGTTCAGATTAAAAAAGTTATATTTTTCAATATTTTTATTTATGAGTGAGTGGTTTCTTTAGTGAAGACTAGTTCTGTCAAAATACTTGCCAGTGTCGTACCGTACAGTAAACGAAAGAACAATGAGAAGTAAGTTTCTGGTTTCGAATAAACTTTATATTTTGGTCATGGTTTAAAAAGAAAAAAGAATTTATATATTTATAACTGTTACCATTTTCTGAAAGCATTAGAAAGCACATCTATTAAATAAATGTCTAAGTAGATTTGGCACGGGAGTTTTGAGATTTTCTAGTTTAATTATTATATTTTGGAGCCCTGAGAGGACGGCTAGGTTAATTTGAATTGCACTTGTTGTGGGAATTAATGGGATTGTAAAAACTATAAATATTCACTTGATTAAAGTCTTTTTGGCCGTGTGAGGTTGGCTACCTGTATAATTAATATTCTTTTTTAGTTTAACAACTTTAATTGGTTTAATATGAATTAGGACGAAAGGTGTGCTGTAGTGTTTTATAAATGTTTTCAGGATTTGGTATTAAGTTGCTAGTTTTTGATGTTGGCACGAATTGTAAGCTTTTTGTAATCAATTAGAGAACAAGAGGTAATTATAATATTGGATTTTCGTTGGATCATAGTCTCAACATAGAGTTTTTCTTATTTTTTTTGTGTCTGTTATTTTTAATTAATTTATGGTATCTATTGTGTGTAAAGTTTTTATATTTATCAATATTTTGAAAATTTCTCCAATTACGATACTTATATTTAAATAAAGGAATTATTTTAACCCTATAAATTTTCGGTGTTTTTATGCTTAAATTTAGAAAGGGATTTTTTAGGATTTTGCTCTACCAAATTGATTTTGCTCTACCAAATGGATTTTGCTCTACCAAATTGAATTTGCTCTACCAAACTGATTTTGCTCTACCAAGTTCATTCTACTATTCCAAAAAGCTAAGAGAACGAATAGTAATCTGATTCTAACTTTTAAGTCAAGATATAAAAATTGATCATTTTTATTCTTTCTGGTTACAAACCTGATATCATATGATACAGGAACATCATTAATATTTGATAGTGTGGAAAATAAATAGGAAACATAGGTAAAGTGTAGTTTTGTGTTAGTGCGTGAAAAGAAGGTGCCTATTTCCAAAATAGCAAAGACCCTTGTAGCTGCTGCCAGGAGTTGTAGGCCTTAGATATATATACCGTAAGTAAAGTAAATTACTTTATTAGAGAGGGGTAGCGCAGCACTACAAGGAACCTTAGCAAACCTTATGCGTGACAGCATTGACGGTCTTGACAAAGTGAAGTCTGTTATACTTATAAGGTTTTAGGAATTAAATAAATGAAAAATCAAATTCTTGTTCGTTGCCATTTGGGACAGGATGGGAACTACAATAGAGCAACCAAGACAATGACCCGGGACCTTCTGGCAGGGGATGGAAAGGGAAAATTATTTAACCCGATCTAGAAATATTGAAAAAATTCCCTAAAAAAAGTTATTCAGAAAATAATTATTATTAAAACGAATCAATTTAGGTCATAGACAAATTATAAAACAATTTCAAAGTATGCTAGTCTGACTCAGCGTTAACGGGGGCTATTTTACTGTTGTATTGGAGCCAAGGGCTAAATAATACACTACTTCGGATACTTATAACACGTTCATTACTTTAATACATTCGAACCAACCGAGATAATTCTCGCGCGCGTCCATTCCCCTTCAGTACCTTTTTTGACACTGTCATCTACCGTCGCTGTTGCCAGCGTTGCCGGCTCGGTTAACACATCCTTCATACATAACACATTCCTCAGACAATGTCTCATAGTCGCTAAGATACTTTGGTCGCCTATAACTTCTACTTGGTCTGGACGGAATTTCTGTGCTGGCTTCTGCGCTGACGGTTTCCTTCATACTACCCGACTCATCGTCTACTTCGGCGGTCTTGGATTCTGGATCTCCAGATTCGGAAATGGGTTCTTCCCGAGGTTCCTCTTGTGTGCCACTTTCGGTGATTTCTTCTCGTTCTATCCATCTGGGGCGTAACTGATCTGAGTGACGCCGTATAACTTTTTCTTCGGGAGTAGCTATCTTATAACTAAGAGGGCCTGTGCTTTCAATAATGGTTGTCGGTAACCACTTTTTTCCTTGGGTGAAGGATTTTGCATACACTAAATCTTCAACATCGAACTGTCTTAAACCTTTACAATTTTCTCTCTGACGATCTTGTTTCATGTCCACGCTCTTGGTGAAATCTGGCACGACTCTGTCTAAAAGTGTATTCAGTTTCCGTCCCATCAGAAGTACAGAGGGTGCTTTACCTGTTAAGCTGTGTGGAGTTATGTGCTGTGTTAACAGGTATCTTGATAACGTCACTTCAATGTCTGCTCCCTGCATTTTCTTTAGAGCTGTCGTTGACATTCTGAACCATGCGCTCAGCCTGACCATTACTACTTGGGTGGTATGGTGTCACTCGAGCTTGTCGTATGCTGTTCCTTTTTAGAAAACTGACACTATGACATCTGGGACTCCATGAGTGGCAAATAATTCTTTAAGAACTTTAATAGTGCAGCTTGTCGATGGTCAAGCAATCATTTTTACCTCTAGCCATTTAGAAAATGAGTCAATCACTATAAAAAAATACCGACCATTCACTGGGCCCGTGAAATCTAAATGCAACCTTGTCCAAGGGGCTCGTGCCCACTCCCAGGGCTGTGCAGGCGATCTGCTTGGCATATTTCGATTCTCTTGACATTGTTCACATAGACTTATTGTTTCTTCAATTTGTTTATCAATGTTTGGCCACCACACACATGACCTAGCAAGGGATTTCATCTTCACCATACCAGGGTGTGAGGCATGTAGTAGATCCAAAACTCTGGGTGGTACTATTACCCTAGTTCCCCATAACAAGCAATCTTGATAGCAAGATATTTTGAATCTGCGTTGCAAATAGGGCATAAATTCTGCTGAGATATTCTTCTGTTCTTCTGGCCATCCTCTTCATGCCCATTGGAGTACTCTTGCTAAGATTGTATCCTATGCAGTTTCGTTTGCTATTTCCTTGGCATTTAAAATTGTTTCGGTTACGTGTTCTAGCATCAGCACATCCCCCATTGCAGGCACTAACTCGTCCACGCCTTTAAGTGGTAGTCTACTTAGTGCATCCGCATTTGACAGCTTTTTCCCTAGTACATATTCTAAATCATAATTATAAGCACTTAAAATTATTGTGCATCTAAGCATTCTTGGGGACAGAATGTCTGGAGTTGACTTTTTCGAATTAAAAATTCCCAATAGGGGTTTATGGTCTGTGCGGATTATTCCCTTTCTGCCGTAACAGTAATCGTGAAATTTCTTTATACCCACTATAATAGCTAACGCCTCTCTATCAAGCTGTGCAAAATTTCTTTGAGCTGGTGACATCGTTCGACTATGATACGCTACTGGATATTCTATGCCCTGGTCATTTACTACCCCATAGCAACTTGCATCACAGGATAATATTAAAGGTTTCTTCTCATCATAATGTCCTAAAAATGGTTCACTTATTAATATAGATTTAAGCTTATTAAATGCCTTTTGGTGTTCCGCACCCCACTGCCAGTTCGCGTCTCTGTGTAACGATTCCGCAACCGTAGCCTTGTCTCTTAAAAAAAAATGTGATAAAAATTTATGAGTCCCAAAAAAGCTTGTAATTCGGTTTTATTTGTTGGTGCAGGCGCGTTTTCAATAGCTACAATTTTGTCTTTTGTGGGTCTAATTCCTTTCGCACTTATTTTAAACCCCAGGAATGTCACTTGCTCAGCCCAAAAAACACATTGGTCTTTGCGCAGATGTAAACCGTCTTCTTGAAAACGACGTAAGATTTCGCGCAATTTCGCTTCCAAGCCCTTCTCCGAAGTTCCTACTACTAAAATGTCATCATAGTAAGGCAATACCCTGGGTATGCCTGCCAGTCTTGTGTCTATAAATCTTTGAAAAGTTTGCGGCCACTTAGACCCCAAACTGCAACCGGTTCACTTTAATTGCCCCCTTATGCGTGATAATAGTTTGGGCTTCTGCCACCTCTGCGTCTACTGTTAATTGCAAATAAGCTTGTTGCATATCTAACTTTGCGAAAACACAACCCCCTGCGAGAGGGGTATGGATCCGTTCTTAAAGCATTGTTTATATTACTTCGATAGTCCCCACAAATTCGTACTTCTTCATTATTTTTAACCACATTAACAATTGGGGTACACCAACGGGGTTGTGCGGTGGGCTCCAGGACACCATGGCTTGAAAGTCTGTCTAATTCCCCTTAATTTTGTCTTTTAGTGCAAACGGCAATTTTCTTGCTTTTAAAATGAGTGGCTTTACTTTTGGGTCCAATATGAATGATACCGGTGGACCTTTATATGTACCCAGTTGCTCATCGAACACCTCTGGGTACTTAATCACATAATTAACCTTTGAGTTTATCGTACTTACCCCGTCAATGAATAGCCCTAGAGCATTAAACCAATTGCATCCTAGCAGACTGGTACGATCATTTTCCACTACTACCAGTTGCAATTTTGAAATAAATTTTCCAAAACCAACCTCTACCTGGCAGACTCCTAATGTAGCAATAACATTATTTTGATAGTCCTTTAGAACTGGACCTGAATTGTTCAGCATCGGTGGGTTTCTACTGTAGATATCCTGGAAATTTTTTTCTCCCATCACACTATGTGCCGCACCCGAATTCACTTCCATTTGCACTGGTTTGTCATTTAGACACACCGTAATCATGTATTTGTCACACGAAGTGTCTTCGCTCACTTTATTTAACGGCAGCGAGTAATTGTCTCCAATGTTATTGTCGGTCTCCGTGTCATCGTTTGAATTGGTCTGGTTATGCACTGTTTGTGATGGTCTTTTACCCCGTTTTTTGCTCAACCAAGCCCTTTCGATATGACCCACTTTCTCACAAAAACGGCACCGCACATTTTTAAAACTACAAGTTTCCGATGAATGTTTACCGTCGCAGCGAAAACATTTCCATTTGTCACCTGTGCGCCCGAACTGTGAAGCGCCATCGCGCTCTGTATATTAACTCCGGAAACATGTTCCTGTGAAGATTTTTGTTTTGATTTTTAAATAAGATTAGATTTATTTAATATTTTTTACTCATTGCTATGTCTTGATTTCATACAGGGCGGAAAAGAAAGTCATGTAAAAATATAGCACTACGTTTTGTCGTCTTACACTATTGAGGGATGTAACTTAATATTTTTGAAAGGTTTTTTTAAAAGTGTACCCTGTGTCCCTAATTAGAGTCGAGTTGAGCTAAATTCATACTAAAAATCGGAAAATATGAATAACTGTTTTTTTTTAGTAACCTTTTAAAATATATAATTTTATATGCTTCGGGACGTTCTTAACAGTTTCTACTTTAATAAGGTTATAAAAAAATTCTAAATTATTTTCGATGAGGTGTTTAGATAAAAAAAATAATGGTATTTTACCGGGTGTCCCGAACTGAATTCAGCTGTTGATATTAAATATCAGAACACATAATGAACTGATTTTTTTGTTAATCTCCTAAAACATAGAATCACTAATTTTGAAAAAAAATAATATTGTATCTGAAAAAATTTAGAATTAACCATAAATAAAAACATTATACAAAACTCGCCCTCAAAGATGAAAACATTATAAGTTGCGCACAAAAATAAGAATCCTAATTCAATTATTTAAAAAGAAATATAAAGTTAATTAGATTGCTTAATTTAATATTACAATCATAATTAAATACATAGTGGACGTTTATACTTTCAATAACCAAATATTCAAACTGGCCGTAGGCTTCGTACAATCAACGAAAGACCTAAGCCAAAAATAAAATATTCAATTTAAGATTTTAAAATTGACTATAGCAAAATATTATTAATCCTTTTTGCCCTAATTCATTTAAAACAATTCGAAAAATATAAACGCTTAAGGATAACGCATAAGGTGCGTGGCCGTAGCCCTCGCCCAGTTACGCCAAATAATTAAAACGACAATCCTTACTTGACTAAAACTAGATCGTCTCCAAATCATAGTCCGCAGGAGTATGGTAAAAAAAATGGACACTTAATTCAGTAATGTTTTATTTTATTTGAATTTTTGAATGTACTCCATGCTTGGGCGCAGAGGGAACCCGATTGCATCCAGCTAATTGTGTATGTTTTTCTAATTATTATCTAATATTATGCAATGATAATGCCAAAAATGTATTTTCTTAAGTAAAAATATGGTAAATTTACCTTTACCTTTTACCTAAGTTACGTTTCAAGAGTAAGATTCATAGTGATTGATTCTACGGCATACTTTAAGGACTTTTTTTTAATTTTACCTTACACGTTCAATGCAACACCGAATACAAGTTTCCGAGAGATTGACAACTTCCGTAAGATAACAACAATAAAATAATGAACAAGAAAGCAAAAGCAACAATACCTAAAATAAGTACAAGAAACGTAAAATAGCAAAACCACAGAAAAATGAAGAATACAAAATCAACAAAGAAACTCTGATTCTAACCAAAGCTGACGTAAAAAAGCCCACAAGCAACCCAATTAGAAAAAGAAGTAATATACACCAGTCTAACTTAATAGAATACCATTTATATCCATAATATTATATTCAGATTTTTTTAATGTTTCTAATAATAGGGGTTTTATGAGCAGCTGATACCGCCGCCACTTTTATTTTTTAATCATCTTTTAATTAAAATGAAGACATTAACTATAATTAATAATATTAGATTGCAGGAACCAATGAAAAAGTTTGATTTTTGGGAAATGAATAAACTTTTAAGGCCACACGAAGAATTTTTGGGTAAATCTTCATATGCAAGATCAATAGAATAAAGGAACCAAAATGTTGAGTTTAAAAATGCGCCGAATTCTTCATACAGAGCCTTTAATTTGAGTATATGAAAGCAAAATTATAATAAATTCAATTATCGTTTTAAAGGTTTAAGTAGTGAATATTTAATATCCATAATTTAAAAGTGAACTTGCCTGACAATGAAGTTTGACAAAGAATACGCGGGTTATTAATAAGTTACCACTTTTCTTCCCATCTACTTTAAGCTTCGAGGCATACCAACCTAGCGTTTTTGCAATTAAAAGTTAGGAAACTTCCCCAAGTTTAATTCAGCAAGAAATACAGGCGGGCATTCCATGCAATTTTCTTGGACTTTTTGATTTATTTTTACCTTTCTATATAGTAGTTACTTTCCTAGTTAATTCGACCAGATATTTTTGTTCGCATAAGAAGATCGTAGCGCGGTAAAATTATTATTGGCAACATTCATTTAATAGGGCTTATAAATTTGTTTGGTGTTAAACTTTTTAGGTAACTTGGCTGTATGGCGATTCCTCGCTTTCATTTCAGTTTATGTTAAAACTTTTATGTTTTGTTATTACAAACTAATCAAAAATGACTAAAAAGCAATTTGAGTCTAATAGAATTAACTAACCAGTATCAATCCTTTAGTTTCGTCATTTAACTCTCAGTGGCGTAACTACAAATATTTTGCTCGCCTGATACTTACTATACTCGTATAGTAAGCTCGTGAATGTTATATACGGCAATAAAACGGAAAATAAACATTAATTTTAACATTTCATAGAGTAGTATAAAAGCTGTCAGGGGCATTGCGTTTAAAATATATTATTTTAATAATAAAATTATTAGTAGAATTTACTTGCCGCAAATCTGAGAAATAATTACGTTCTTCATTCATTATTAAAGTTCTAACTATCAGTAAAAATTCCTGGAAGTAGATAGTAAAGTTAACCGACTCTCAACTTTACTATCTTAGAATCCGATGAGTAAACTATCTGGCAGTTTAAAAACTGACCACAATTTCACAGAGCAATTTTTTTTGCGATTATTAGCGTGTAAACTAGCCCCGTCTAATTAGCGCATAACACCCTGTATTTTATACCAACTTACTTAGTTTCACTAACACAGAATATCCCTGGATGGGGTTGCCTATAGCACAAATGAACCTAAATTTTATTTTTTTGTCAAAAAGTCATTGGCTATAATAAAAATGTACTTGTAGAAAAATTACGATTTGTGATTGAAAAATTTGGTTTTGGAGATATACACAAAGGCCAAGACGTATTCTTAGGCTTTTTTAAAACTGAGCATGCGCAACAAAATGTATTAGACGTCTGTCTCAAGAAGTGGGAAGATCTTATAGAACATGCAGGACTATTCTTTAAAAAAAATTAAATTTGTTTCCTTATAAAGGGCAAGTATTCCAATAAATATGAGCTGCAGATTTTTAAAGACGCTAGAATTACTGTCAGTGGTTTACCAACAATTTATTGGAAATAGATGACTTATTAGACATTTTTTTCTGATGACGCCTGGTTCCACCTCACCGGTCATGTGAATTCTCAGAATACACGCATGTGGAGTAGTGAAAATCCCCATTTCTTGTAGAGTCCACATTGCACCCTCAAAAAATTGGTGCCTGGTTGGCTGTTTCCCGAAGAAGAATTGTTGATCCTATTTATTTTCATGCCACAGTTACAGCACAGTGGTATAGGGACAATATTTTGAATTCATCTGTGCAGCAACTACTTGAACGATAAAGTACGTTTTGGTTATTTTCAACAAGACGGTTCAACCGCCCATACTTCCGCCGAAACTATTAACTACTTACACAATTTTTTCGACGACAGATTGATCAGTTTTCGAACAGACATTGAATTCTCACCCAGATCACCTGGTTGGACGGTTATGGATTACTTCATTTTCCCTCATTTAAAGAACAATATTTTTAGAACACCAGTTGAAAATTTAGATCAGTTACAAGAAAGGATTATCCAAGAATGTGGTAATATTTCTCCAGAGATGCTGATCAACGCATTCGAGAATACGAAGAGACGTGGTTGGAGCATGGCGGTGGCTAATTTCAGCAATTTTGTAAACAACAAAAATAAATTTGTATTTGTTTACTTATTTTAATATTCATCAGTTTGGCATATCATGTCATAATATGAATTTGACACAATTTTAATCTAAATGTGGTCAGGTACAAACACTGCGTTCATAAAGTCTTGCACAAATTCATTTAAAATTCAGGGGCTTACTTTTTTTAAAAACGCTCAGACACGTCAATTAGTACTTTTGTTTGCGCATTTTTTAACGTAAAACGTTTTTATACAGGGTGTCGCACGTATGAGGTATGAGGTCATCAAGGATTTTTTTTAATGGAACACCCTGTATATTATATCAATTTTGAATTCTATGATGAACACTTAACACCTCTGGAAATCACGGTTTCCGAAATATTGACGTTTGAAAATTTATTTTAAACACATTTATTGATGACCTCATAACCTCATACGTGCGACACCCTGTATAAAAACATTTTACGTTAAAAAATGCGCAAACAAAAGTACTAATTAACGTGTCCGAGCGTTTTTAAAAAGTAAATACCTGAATTTTAAATGAATTTGTGCAAGACTTTATGGACGGACTGTATATCGTCCCCTTATAATTGTGAACTAAACCAAGCCCTACGTTTTTCAGTCCAAGCCCTCTTGGATGAAAATAATTTTTGCTCAGACGGTATTTTTTATCAGAAATGTCTCTGTGCGGGCTGTGCATGCATATGCAATAATTTAAGTTTACCGTATAGGTATTTTTTGTAGTAAATATGAAACATGGAACGAAATTCTGAATTCGGAGTCCAAGATTAAAGTAAGATTTTTAAAGATCATCATAGAGGGTTGTAGCTTAATATTGGTAATTGAAATTTTAAATAAGAGATCACGAATTACAGCTTCTTTATTCTTGCCAAATACCGAACTTGATGTTTTGCATTATAATGAAGACATTATTCACCGTCTTAATTTGACGTTATACCATAAACGCCTTTTACTGAAAATCAGATTTTATGTGAAAATAATTCTACTACTTCTGCCACACCAGATGTCAATCTCGGTTTGCTCACACGCTTACTTTCTCCTTCACGCAGCCTACACCAAAATTTTTTTGCAACAATGGAATTATTACTAAAAAACTAAAAAAAAATAAAAGAGTATTATCCGCACCAATACAATATAATTATATTTAATATTATTTTAGTAAAGGCTTTATTGTTGATTTTATCAAATATAAATAAATAATTAACTCCTTTATTTCAAATTATGAACACAAAGAACACAATACGAAATGACGTCAAAGTACAAAGCAGACAATTTACAAAACAGTCTGGAGTAATAGCTAGTTAATAAAATCACTGAAATTGTAAGGCTCTAGATCGATTAACCCTTTTGAAGTTTAAATAATTTTTGTGAATGTACTTGTTTGATTCTATTCGGCAAAACATCGAAAATTTTAAGCATGTTTAGCTAGGGGGGACATTTTTCAGTAAGTGTTAATTGATGAACTAAACATTTCCCGTTCCTGCACCGTATTCATGGTTTATTTTAGGATTGAACAGCTCTCTATGTTGAAAGAAACACATTAAACATTCATACACATAAATGGAATATACAGTCATTATTCCTACATTCTTAAATACGCCTCTACAGCTTTCCCTGTGTTCAATTTTTCTCATAATTCTTATCACCCTCTTCTGAACTACAAAAATGCTCCGAATTAAGCTGTGGCTTCCCCTAAAAATAATCTAATACCCCATAACGGATTCAAAATTAGCATAATATAGTATTCTGAGTAAATTTTTCTCCACATATCTACTAATGACCCGTATTCCTTAGCAAGGGAACTTAGTCGTTTCTCTCTATATATGATAAGACCAGTCGAAATGTTCATTAATGTATACTATTGGACAAAAGTAGGGCAACAAAGTGCTTTTATTTCTTTAAATTTGAAAAATAAATGATGCTCCTTAGCTCACTTTAATCAAATATTATCCCCACAATATTATTAATATTTCACAACATTTTGGTGCACTTTAAATCAAATAAAGGTAGAAAAATATTTATTGTTATAAAAATCGATGAAACGAAGTGCGAAAAAAGTAAAGCAACAAATTGTGTCAACAGTATTTTATTTTACATATTACCACAAAAACATTTACATACATTTGAGAGTTACAGCAGCTAGAAGTAATATGTTAATAGTTAATAGAGTATCCATCATTATATTACTTACCGACAACGTCGCGACATTGAGGCAATCAACTTTTGAACAGTATTCTCGGGAATATTTGTCCAAACTTCATTAATTTTATTTACCAACGATTGTTTATTTTAGAAATATTTGTGTACGAATACCAAGTTCCACTTCTTCCCATAGATTTTCATTGGGGTTGAGATCTGGGGATTCTGTCGTCCACTGCAAAACCCGAACATTATTTTCCTGAAACCATTCTTGAACAACTCGTGCAGAGTGTTTTGGATCGTTATCCTGTTGGAGAATAAAACGCAACGGTATCTTCCACACTGCATAAGGCAGAATTGCACTTACCCCTATAGACAAATCAATCCATGGTGTTATTAATGAAGTTTAAAGAACCCACCCCATTTCATGAGAAACATTCCCACGTCCTCATAAAAAAACACTGCCTTTACCATGTTTAACTGTGGGTTTAACGTATTTGGGATTAAACCTTGTATTGATTGGTCGCCTTACTGGCTTCATTTCATCATAATTGAAATTTTCATTCATCTACTGTCCAATTTAAATCTCGATGTGCAAATTCAAGCCTAGTGACTCTATTTCTTGCCGAAATAAGCGGCGTCTACTAAACCACCTTGCGACTACCGACCTTCTTTGAACTGCCTGGAATTTATTAAAAATATTAAAAATGTTGCTTTACTTTTGACGCATTGAATTGTAATTCTGTATTTGAAAGTCAATATCAGTTAATTTATTTCGATTGTTGGAAAAAACTGTTGCCGCCGATAACAGCGGCCTACTTTGAAAAACACAATGTATTTAAATACGATATCATGCATTTAATATTATAAAATCGAGATTTTCCGATTTCTTGCTAGCAACAATGAAATTAGTATCAGCTGCATATTTAACAATGTGCTGATATGATTTTTCAATCAAGAGAAGGTCATTTATAAACATAAATATAGTTGGCGCCAAAATACTTCCCTGTGCTATTCTGATTTACCTGTTTTCCCTCCTTTTGTAATTTATACGATCTGTTTTCGATTCTTTCGATTAAATTCGATAAAAGCCATTTATTGGTACTTTCCCGATTCCATATATGACCTTCAAATTCCTTAATCAAAGATTCCCTGTCTAAACAATTATATGTATTTGAAAGATCTAGGAATATCCCAAGAGCCAACTCACCCTTTTTAAGATGTTCTATATTGAACTGCTTAAAATGAAAAATGGCGGTATGTGTGGATTTTCCTTCAATAAAACCATGTTGATATCTAGCAATAAATTGTATACCTATGAAATTTACTAATCTTGTGTTCATTGCCGATTCATATATTTTAGAAAATCCAGGTAACAAACTTATAGGCCTATATATAATTTTCCTAATTTTCAGGGTCTTCTTTTTGATACAAGGGTTTGTTCAATCAATGCAATATTTAGAATTTCTGAGAAAATGCCAAAAAACAAAATAATTATTTATCAGGGAGCACAACACATCTTGTAGTTTAAAAGCGGCCAACTTCACAATACTTCTTGGAACATCATCTATACCACTGTTTGTTATTTATATTTTTTGCTATTCTGCAAATTTCATCTGGGGTTACAAGGGTTAAGAACATAGATCTATCATTGATATTTATGTTGCAACTAATAAGTTTGTTAGTTAAGTTATTTGAGTGATCAAGGATTGCGGAAAGTAAGTGCTGATTATATGTGTATATATCGCAATATCTGAAAAGTCTCCATCTTTACCATTTATTTCCTTACAAGTCACCCACATACATTTTGTTTTATTGTCGGAATTTTAAATCCTGTCCTCACAGCTTTTTGCGCGTGACTTAATCAGAAATTCGTTATACAATTTTTTTTCATTTTAATACAATTCTTTATACATTTGTTTGTGCCTTGATAATGTCAAAAGAATATCTAATCTGTTCTTGAATTCTACGAGCTCTATGTTCCCCGGTGCTATAAACGTTTGTCTTTTACTAAGTGGTGTTAAAATTCTCATTAAATATTAATATAAACTTATTCATGACACCTCCCATAGTTTATTTACATAATTTTTCTCAACACGATACACCGCTAGTATTGATCTTTCAAAGAACACAGAAAGTTCTTTTTATTTTCGGCCGAAAATACTCTCTATACTTTAATTTATTCTTGATATTGAGTTCATTTTTAAAAACAGTTTTCTGTGCAGTGTGATCTGACACAAAACTTTCAAATGCAAATGATTCCAAATAAGCAGAGTTTGTAAAAATATTATCTGTAGAACTGGCATTGTTATTGAGTATACTTGTATTTTCAGGGGAGGTTGAAATTAAATTAAAATAATTCATTATGGAAAAAAGCGCGGTTCTTGCTTTATTTGGTTTAGAAGACGTCCTTCAATTTCTCCATAAGAATGTTTCAAGCACCAGAAAGTGGTCTATATATTGATGTAATTATTATCTGAACCTCCACATTCTACTGCAGTACATTCAACTCACTGAAAGTCCTTTTAGTTTTGCCCTAGTTTTGCACTTTACATTTTTCTCACATAGTAGTCAAATCACTATGTTTTCCCTCTGCACGACAGAACATTGATGTCAGATTAAAACCTCGTGATGCACTATATCGCGCAGTCGATATGATTATGTAACATGTTTATTATGTTTATCCTGTCGACAGCATTTCCTAGTGGCTGTACGTAATTATGCTCTTTATTCCTTTGTGTATGTGATGGTTTTCCTTTACCTCCATCATAAAAAATACGATCAGTAGTTAATATGACTTTGGTATTGTAAAAGTCATCGTTTATATACCGGACACTGTGCCTCTCGTGATGATTTAATTGAGGACTGCATTTCATCTGGACAATCTGGACATGTAAATATTTTACTTTTACAATCCTTGCTAAAATGTACCCCACAACACTGTTTTTCTTCACAATATAAGCATAAATTCACAAGCCTCTTCAGATTTTCGAAAGCGTTGACCAGCATCTTTGTATGCGGCAATGTTACCACTTTCTTGGATAACCCTTTCTTCTAACTGTTTTAAATATACCACTGGTTTTTCAAGAATATTGTTCCTCAAATGAGGAAAAATAAAGTAATCCATAACCGTCAAACAAGGTGATCTGGGTGGGAATTCAAGTATGTTCAAAAACTGATTAGTCTGTCGTCGAAAAGATTGCGTAGTAAAAGTAGTTAATAGTTTATGCGGATGTATGGGTTGTATGGGCGGTTGCACCGTCCGTGTCCTCTTGAAAATAACCAAAATGCATTTAATCGTAATTGCTCCACAAATGTATTCAAAATATTGACCCTATTCCGCTGTCCTGTAACTGTGGCAAGAAAAAAATAGGATTAACAATTCTTCGGGAAACAGCCAACCAGACACCAATATTTTGAAGGTGCAATTTGGACTTTTCGAAAATATGGGGATTTTCACTACTCCACATCCACATGCGTGTATTCTGAGAATTCACATAACCGGTAAGGTGGAACCAGGCTTTATCAGAAAAAAATTTTAGGTCTAATGAAACATTTCTTTTTAATAAACTTTGGCTAAACCACTGACAGTAATTCCTGCGTCTTTCAAAATCTGCAGCTCGTATTTCTTGGAATACTTGCACTTTATAAGGACACAAATTAATCTATTTTTTTTACAATAGTCCTGCATTTTCCCACTTCTTGAGACAGGCATCTTACACATTTTGTTGGCGTATGTTGCATTATTTTACCAATGTTTGCAACAAGTCTTCTGTTCTTACAGATGATCTTCCAGCTCCTTTCTTATGTTGTATAGAACTTTTTCCCTAAACAGAGCCATGGTTCTTCTCAGGCAATGATAAAAATCCCCAGCAGTAAATAAGACTTTAGGAAAGCTTTCGCGAAAATCGTCCATGCACAAACGCTGATTGTATTAGCACTCACCATTTACTCTAATCACGTTTCGAAAATACACTCCAACCATGAATTTCTTGTGCTGTTCCGTAAAACCCATTGCGTGAATTACTCAAGAAATTGAATAAATTAGCCAAGAATCAAATTATATGCAACGACTGTTAAAGATGACGGAATAACTGATTGATTGATAATGCTGGTATTATTCACTGACACCCAACAGGTATTAAGCTCTATCGCTATTCAATACGGCCTTAGATACAAAGCACACTTAATGATAATTATTTTCGCTTGTACGGTATTTTTTAATGTTTAGTTTGGTAGTAATTGATTATCTACTATAATCAAATTTTGTCGCTGGCAACAATTATGTTGGTTTTGTTAATGTGGGTCCAGGTAACTATATTGCCAGTCGAAAACAGCTCGTTGCCATGGTATTTTTTAAGCCTTTTAGTTGTAGGTCATGTATTTACATACCATACATTGTAAAAAAATAGCTAACATTAAATAAGTATGAGTTGTCCGTTAGCAAGAAAGCTACGTTTAAAAAGAAAAAAGAATTTATATATTTATAACTGTTACCATTTTCTGAAAGCATTAGAAAGCACATCTATTAAATAAATGTCTAAGTAGATTTGGCACGGGAGTTTTGAGATTTTCTAGTTTAATTATTATATTTTGGAGCCCTGAGAGGACGGCTAGGTTAATTTGAATTGCACTTGTTGTGGGAATTAATGGGATTGTAAAAACTATAAATATTCACTTGATTAAAGTCTTTTTGGCCGTGTGAGGTTGGCTACCTGTATAATTAATATTCTTTTTTAGTTTAACAACTTTAATTGGTTTAATATGAATTAGGACGAAAGGTGTGCTGTAGTGTTTTATAAATGTTTTCAGGATTTGGTATTAAGTTGCTAGTTTTTGATGTTGGCACGAATTGTAAGCTTTTTGTAATCAATTAGAGAACAAGAGGTAATTATAATATTGGATTTTCGTTGGATCATAGTCTCAACATAGAGTTTTTCTTATTTTTTTTGTGTCTGTTATTTTTAATTAATTTATGGTATCTATTGTGTGTAAAGTTTTTATATTTATCAATATTTTGAAAATTTCTCCAATTACGATACTTATATTTAAATAAAGGAATTATTTTAACCCTATAAATTTTCGGTGTTTTTATGCTTAAATTTAGAAAGGGATTTTTTAGGATTTTGCTCTACCAAATTGATTTTGCTCTACCAAATGGATTTTGCTCTACCAAATTGAATTTGCTCTACCAAACTGATTTTGCTCTACCAAGTTCATTCTACTATTCCAAAAAGCTAAGAGAACGAATAGTAATCTGATTCTAACTTTTAAGTCAAGATATAAAAATTGATCATTTTTATTCTTTCTGGTTACAAACCTGATATCATATGATACAGGAACATCATTAATATTTGATAGTATGGAAAATAAATAGGAAACATAGGTAAAGTGTAGTTTTGTGTTAGTGCGTGAAAAGAAGGTGCCTATTTCCAAAATAGCAAAGACCCTTGTAGCTGCTGCCAGGAGTTGTAGGCCTTAGATATATATACCGTAAGTAAAGTAAATTACTTTATTAGAGAGGGGTAGCGCAGCACTACAATTGGTGGAGGCGCCGGGCAGGGCCAATTTGAGCGTAAAATACCCCGACGCTGAGGGCCTACTGAATTTTTTTTTGGAAAAAGAAAAAAAAAAAACTATTTTGGCAATAGGACGAAGATTTTTGTAACCCTGTACGAAGATGGCTACCGGTCCTACAACGACGCCAATCATTGCTACCACGACGTCGACAATGACCACCACTTCAACGGTCACGTCGCCTACACCTCGTGCTACAGGAGGAGGACCTCCTGCTAGTCCAAATATTGCCCCTGGAAACCTTGTTATAGGTCTTGATTCGTTACCAACATACGATGGAACGACCAATGTTAAAGAATTTTTGGCAGTAATTGAAGAAACAAGTGCTGTTGCGAATTGGACCGACCAACAAATGGTGTCAATTGCTCGACTCAAACTTCGTCATAGAGCCAAGCAATTTATTGACTCTGAACCCGCCCTTTTAATCACTTCAAATTGGAACCTACTGAAAAATTCGCTAAGAAAACAATTTACCCGTCCCTGTGTAACAGGATCGGCAATGAAAAATTTTATGGACTGTAAGCAAAAAACTGGAGAATCCTGTAGACAGTACTTGACCCGTTTAAAGTTACTCGGTAATCAAACAATTACTCTTACCGGAGATGCAGCAAATGACTTACCTATACAAAGAAAATTGGAGCAAGATATTACGACTCAATTTATATTGGGACTCGTGATGCCAATAAAGCAGCGAGTTTTGTCAGGAAATCCACAGACTCTTGACGAAGCGTTAGATACTGCAGAAAGAGAAGAGTCTATCGAACATCTCATTCATCCCTCCATTAGTAGAGAGTGCAGAGGAGTGAATTGGAATTCAGCAGAGAAACAAAATAGTTATGAAAAGAATTTTGCCTCACAAGCCAAGGTGTTTAAGTGTGATAAATGCAAGAAGACAGGACACACGGAGAAGTTTTGCAGGATGACCAATCAAATGGTATGTTATCAATGTAGTAAACCCGGTCATTTTAAGGCGTCCTGTCCCCAAAATAATGCTTATCAGCAAAGAACACCTGGAAATAGAGATCAGGTGTGTTACGCTTGCGGAAAACCGGGACACTTTGCAAGAAATTGTTTCAAAAATCAACAGGTGAATGGCTCAAGAGCTTTAAACACCAACGCAGCCACTTCTCAACCCCGAAGTTCGGCTGCCAAGGAAACAAATTGGGAATAGACGTTGAGAGGAGGGTAGGGATATATGCATGTTCAGGTAATAAAGCTCCTAAAGTAGGTAATGCAATTACCGTAAGTGTAAGTGGCAGAGACTGTTACGCTTTAATTGATTCAGGAGCATGCGTATCCCTAATTAAACCCAATATTGCCAAGGGGTTTATAAAAGAGTATAATGGAATTTCCTTAGTCGATATTCAAGGAAATACTATACCAACTTTTGGAGTTGCAAAAATTTCGTTAAGGTTTTCAGAAAATACTATAGTGCAACATGATTTTATTGTCGTTGATACAGACAGCTTTCGTACTGAAATGTTGCTAGGAATTGATTTTTTACAAACTCACGGGATTAAAATTGATTGGAAAAGTAATTGTATGTATGCATTTGATAATGTGATACCACTGTTTAGTGAGGATTTGGTAGGTAGCAAGCAGGGCTTGTTGACAAAAGATGAAGAAGGGTTTTGTAGTCGAATTGCTAAGTTAGAATTCGAGCTAGTAAGTGAGATTTTGAAGAAAGAAAGTTTGAATGACCTGAATGTGAGTCAGGAGGAAGTTTTTGCTGAGAGAGAGCAAGGGAAAAGTAAGAGTTTTTTAAACCCGTATGAGGATGGATCAGATGTTGATTCTGAACTGAATATGTCAGTGCCAAGCATGGAAGAGAACCTTAACGAAAGCAATTTTGAAATTTTACGAGAACGAGAAGAAGAAAAAGGTAAGCCAAGTGAATTAAAAGGAGATAACAAGTGTATGAAGGCTTTTGTGAACTTAAATCAAGAATTAGTTATTCCACGGATGAGTGAAGCTGTGTGCCCTGTTATTTTTAAAAACGTGTCTGAAAATGGAGCTTATTCGACCGCTCCACTAAAAGTGAAGAAGAATCAACCGTGTCGAAGAAATATGCTATCTGTAAGTTTAATTTAAGTTGTTCTAGTTAAAAATAAAGGATAAGATAACTAAATTAGGTATTTGAATAGGGAGATAAAAAGCGATAATCTAGGAAAAGATAGCCACTTGAAAACTCAAAGATACTTTAATTATGAGAACATGGGAAAAATTTAACACTTAAGAAACAAGAATTTTATTTTCACACGAGAACTTATCTAAGTACAGATAAGTAAAAAGGACTAATGAGTTTTACTTAAGAAAGGGAAAGAGGCGAAGAATAAAGACACCTGTATAAAAAAATTCATATAGAAAACAAGGATAAAGCAATTGTCGTTTAGGGTAGAAGGTGATAGGGTAGGATTATTTTATTTACACTTAAGCCAAACTAATGACGGAGACCGAAAGAATAAAGATATACGTTAACAAAGGAGAGCATTTGAAGTCGGGTGTGTTATTGGGGTAGCAAGAATATTTATCTTAACTAATAGAATACGTTTAAGTCCCCACCACCGAGGGGTTTACAAAAATTCTTAGTGATGTAACTTACGAAATTCAAAACGACCTTACAGTAAAACCTTTGAACTCTGATTGAGCGGTAGTGTGCCACAACAAACAGAAAAAAATTTAAAAGATAAAAGTGCAGTTTACTTTATCAAAGTAAAGTAAAAACAAAACCATGACCACGTGGATAATTGTGTTTTTAACCTATTTGCGGTTGGTGGAGGACAACTCCATAAAGAATCTCCTGTTGCGGGCTTCCCTGGTCCATTTGAGGGACCTCTATTTCCTGTTGGGTGGAGACGGACTGTGCTATCCAGCTCTGTTTCCGCTAAAGGCATTAGTGGCCTTATGGTGTGAAATGCTACATGCAGAATACAGAACTTTCCTTGTACATTGGGCCACAGCGGAAGGAAGAGAGCTGGAAAATATCCTCCCCCCAGCCAGGGCCATCCGGCGTCCCAAGAGGAGCAGCCCGCCAGATCCTACAACCCGCCAGACTGCATGTGCCAACGGCGACACCACCCCCATCACCTGCACGGACGACCTGTGCCCACCGAAAATGGACCCCTCCCTGATAACTATCAGGTGGAACAAACTGAGGAGTTCCGACTACGTTTCCGTAGGATCTAAATGTAGTAAGACAGGTTGGGGTTAAAAAAAAAAAAAATTGGGACAGTTTATAGTTGATAAGAAAAATGTAAGGTAAATTTAGTTATGAATTCAATTATAGTAGACGTAGGTGATTAATTTTACTTTAAGGAACAGTATGATTTCCCATCTTATAAGTAGAAAGAAAAAGAGAATTTAATCATGAAGGTTTAACTGTAATTGTGGAATTGCAGTTGTTTTGTTGCCACATATTTTGATTTTGGTTGTTCCACGGAAATGCTTGGATAGAACATGTACGATTGTATATTCTAGTTTTTATATTTCTTTCTATATTTTTTTACCTTTACATTTTACAATGCATTTATTACTATTTTACAATATATATTTTATACACCCTATATGAATAATTTTTAATCGAGTAGTTATAGACCATTTTTTTTTTTATTGAAGGAAATCAGATACTTATAGTAACAGGTAGGGACGACAAGTCAGTTGAAACCAACCACAAAGAGTTGTAAATCAAAAGGGACATGAACCCTTGACTTTTTTTTTTCATTGAAGATTTTACCATCTGGTAATAAATAAAGTACACATAAATTTCAATAATAAGTAGACCTGTCGAAAAAGCTCTTGAGAGCCATTTCGACTAGGTAACGGGGGAGTAATGTGATGCCCGATACAGGGTGACAAATTACTAAAAAAATTTTAACTTAAAATGTACTACAATATAATTTTAGCTTCACTTGAATTGTTCAGCTAACTCTCACAAAAGGTTCATTAATTGACATTTAAAATCTTTGTTTTTTTATTTAAATCAATGTCGATGTCAAAAGACAATGATTGTTTTCGTGTAGAAAATAAATAAACATAAAACACGTCACAGGCATGAAAACATCTGATATCTTTGGCTAAAGATTGTGACGTCAAACCAAAAGCTTCGAGAACAATCTAGAAGTTTTCGGTTGTTGAACTTCTTTTGAACTCAATTTGGGTCATGATGATATCATTGTCACGAGCCTAGTATTGCGTTCTATTTTTGCCACGGTTCTTAAGAACAAAGGAAAAGTGCGTTGTGTGACGCAAATAGAACCTCGATTTCCAGCTATAAAAGCAGTGTGAAATTCAGAAAAAATATAGATCTTAATATCCAGTTGCAGAACGAAACTCTGCCCGATTCAAAAATTAATTACTAATTAATTAATTAATTTCTTTTAAAATAAATATAATATTTTGAGACTTAGAAAAGTAACATGAGTTCAGATTAAAAAAGTTATATTTTTCAATATTTTTATTTATGAGTGAGTGGTTTCTTTAGTGAAGACTAGTTCTGTCAAAATACTTGCCAGTGTCGTACCGTACAGTAAACGAAAGAACAATGAGAAGTAAGTTTCTGGTTTCGAATAAACTTTATATTTTGGTCATGGTTTAAAAAGAAAAAAGAATTTATATATTTATAACTGTTACCATTTTCTAAAAGCATTAGAAAGCACATCTATTAAATAAATGTCTAAGTAGATTTGGCACGGGAGTTTTGAGATTTTCTAGTTTAATTATTATATTTTGGAGCCCTGAGAGGACGGCTAGGTTAATTTGAATTGCACTTGTTGTGGGAATTAATGGGATTGTAAAAACTATAAATATTCACTTGATTAAAGTCTTTTTGGCCGTGTGAGGTTGGCTACCTGTATAATTAATATTCTTTTTTAGTTTAACAACTTTAATTGGTTTAATATGAATTAGGACGAAAGGTGTGCTGTAGTGTTTTATAAATGTTTTCAGGATTTGGTATTAAGTTGCTAGTTTTTGATGTTGGCACGAATTGTAAGCTTTTTGTAATCAATTAGAGAACAAGAGGTAATTATAATATTGGATTTTCGTTGGATCATAGTCTCAACATAGAGTTTTTCTTATTTTTTTTGTGTCTGTTATTTTTAATTAATTTATGGTATCTATTGTGTGTAAAGTTTTTATATTTATCAATATTTTGAAAATTTCTCCAATTACGATACTTATATTTAAATAAAGGAATTATTTTAACCCTATAAATTTTCGGTGTTTTTATGCTTAAATTTAGAAAGGGATTTTTTAGGATTTTGCTCTACCAAATTGATTTTGCTCTACCAAATGGATTTTGCTCTACCAAATTGAATTTGCTCTACCAAACTGATTTTGCTCTACCAAGTTCATTCTACTATTCCAAAAAGCTAAGAGAACGAATAGTAATCTGATTCTAACTTTTAAGTCAAGATATAAAAATTGATCATTTTTATTCTTTCTGGTTACAAACCTGATATCATATGATACAGGAACATCATTAATATTTGATAGTGTGGAAAATAAATAGGAAACATAGGTAAAGTGTAGTTTTGTGTTAGTGCGTGAAAAGAAGGTGCCTATTTCCAAAATAGCAAAGACCCTTGTAGCTGCTGCCAGGAGTTGTAGGCCTTAGATATATATACCGTAAGTAAAGTAAATTACTTTATTAGAGAGGGGTAGCGCAGCACTACAAGGAACCTTAGCAAACCTTATGCGTGACAGCATTGACGGTCTTGACAAAGTGAAGTCTGTTATACTTATAAGGTTTTAGGAATTAAATAAATGAAAAATCAAATTCTTGTTCGTTGCCATTTGGGACAGGATGGGAACTACAATAGAGCAACCAAGACAATGACCCGGGACCTTCTGGCAGGGGATGGAAAGGGAAAATTATTTAACCCGATCTAGAAATATTGAAAAAATTCCCTAAAAAAAGTTATTCAGAAAATAATTATTATTAAAACGAATCAATTTAGGTCATAGACAAATTATAAATCAATTTCAAAGTATGCTAGTCTGACTCAGCGTTAACGGGGGCTATTTTACTGTTGTATTGGAGCCAAGGGCTAAATAATACACTACTTCGGATACTTATAACACGTTCATTACTTTAATACATTCGAACCAACCGAGATAATTCTCGCGCGCGTCCATTCCCCTTCAGTACCTTTTTTGACACTGTCATCTACCGTCGCTGTTGCCAGCGTTGCCGGCTCGGTTAACACATCCTTCATACATAACACATTCCTCAGACAATGTCTCATAGTCGCTAAGATACTTTGGTCGCCTATAACTTCTACTTGGTCTGGACGGAATTTCTGTGCTGGCTTCTGCGCTGACGGTTTCCTTCATACTACCCGACTCATCGTCTACTTCGGCGGTCTTGGATTCTGGATCTCCAGATTCGGAAATGGGTTCTTCCCGAGGTTCCTCTTGTGTGCCACTTTCGGTGATTTCTTCTCGTTCTATCCATCTGGGGCGTAACTGATCTGAGTGACGCCGTATAACTTTTTCTTCGGGAGTAGCTATCTTATAACTAAGAGGCCTGTGCTTTCAATAATGGTTGTCGGTAACCACTTTTTTCCTTGGGTGAAGGATTTTGCATACACTAAATCTTCAACATCGAACTGTCTTAAACCTTTACAATTTTCTCTCTGACGATCTTGTTTCATGTCCATGCTCTTGGTGAAATCTGGCACGACTCTGTCTAAAAGTGTATTCAGTTTCCGTCCCATCAGAAGTACAGAGGGTGCTTTACCTGTTAAGCTGTGTGGAGTTATGTGCTGTGTTAACAGGTATCTTGATAACGTTACTTCAATGTCTGCTCCCTGCATTTTCTTTAGAGCTGTCGTTGACATTCTGAACCATGCGCTCAGCCTGACCATTACTACTTGGGTGGTATGGTGTCACTCGAGCTTGTCGTATGCTGTTCCTTTTTAGAAAACTGACACTATGACATCTGGGACTCCATGAGTGGCAAATAATTCTTTAAGAACTTTAATAGTGCAGCTTGTCGATGGTCAAGCAATCATTTTTACCTCTAGCCATTTAGAAAATGAGTCAATCACTATAAAAAAATACCGACCATTCACTGGGCCCGTGAAATCTAAATGCAACCTTGTCCAAGGGGCTCGTGCCCACTCCCAGGGCTGTGCAGGCGATCTGCTTGGCATATTTCGATTCTCTTGACATTGTTCACATAGACTTATTGTTTCTTCAATTTGTTTATCAATGTTTGGCCACCACACACATGACCTAGCAAGGGATTTCATCTTCACCATACCAGGGTGTGAGGCATGTAGTAGATCCAAAACTCTGGGTGGTACTATTACCCTAGTTCCCCATAACAAGCAATCTTGATAGCAAGATATTTTGAATCTGCGTTGCAAATAGGGCATAAATTCTGCTGAGATATTCTTCTGTTCTTCTGGCCATCCTCTTCATGCCCATTGGAGTACTCTTGCTAAGATTGTATCCTATGCAGTTTCGTTTGCTATTTCCTTGGCATTTAAAATTGTTTCGGTTACGTGTTCTAGCATCAGCACATCCCCCATTGCAGGCACTAACTCGTCCACGCCTTTAAGTGGTAGTCTACTTAGTGCATCCGCATTTGACAGCTTTTTCCCTAGTACATATTCTAAATCATAATTATAAGCACTTAAAATTATTGTGCATCTAAGCATTCTTGGGGACAGAATGTCTGGAGTTGACTTTTTCGAATTAAAAATTCCCAATAGGGGTTTATGGTCTGTGCGGATTATTCCCTTTCTGCCGTAACAGTAATCGTGAAATTTCTTTATACCCACTATAATAGCTAACGCCTCTCTATCAAGCTGTGCAAAATTTCTTTGAGCTGGTGACATCGTTCGACTATGATACGCTACTGGATATTCTATGCCCTGGTCATTTACTACCCCATAGCAACTTGCATCACAGGATAATATTAAAGGTTTCTTCTCATCATAATGTCCTAAAAATGGTTCACTTATTAATATAGATTTAAGCTTATTAAATGCCTTTTGGTGTTCCGCACCCCACTGCCAGTTCGCGTCTCTGTGTAACGATTCCGCAACCGTAGCCTTGTCTCTTAAAAAAAAATGTGATAAAAATTTATGAGTCCCAAAAAAGCTTGTAATTCGGTTTTATTTGTTGGTGCAGGCGCGTTTTCAATAGCTACAATTTTGTCTTTTGTGGGTCTAATTCCTTTCGCACTTATTTTAAACCCCAGGAATGTCACTTGCTCAGCCCAAAAAACACATTGGTCTTTGCGCAGATGTAAACCGTCTTCTTGAAAACGACGTAAGATTTCGCGCAATTTCGCTTCCAAGCCCTTCTCCGAAGTTCCTACTACTAAAATGTCATCATAGTAAGGCAATACCCTGGGTATGCCTGCCAGTCTTGTGTCTATAAATCTTTGAAAAGTTTGCGGCCACTTAGACCCCAAACTGCAACCGGTTCACTTTAATTGCCCCCTTATGCGTGATAATAGTTTGGGCTTCTGCCACCTCTGCGTCTACTGTTAATTGCAAATAAGCTTGTTGCATATCTAACTTTGCGAAAACACAACCCCCTGCGAGAGGGGTATGGATCCGTTCTTAAAGCATTGTTTATATTACTTCGATAGTCCCCACAAATTCGTACTTCTTCATTATTTTTAACCACATTAACAATTGGGGTACACCAACGGGGTTGTGCGGTGGGCTCCAGGACACCATGGCTTGAAAGTCTGTCTAATTCCCCTTAATTTTGTCTTTTAGTGCAAACGGCAATTTTCTTGCTTTTAAAATGAGTGGCTTTACTTTTGGGTCCAATATGAATGATACCGGTGGACCTTTATATGTACCCAGTTGCTCATCGAACACCTCTGGGTACTCAATCACATAATTAACCTTTGAGTTTATCGTACTTACCCCGTCAATGAATAGCCCTAGAGCATTAAACCAATTGCATCCTAGCAGACTGGTACGATCATTTTCCACTACTACCAGTTGCAATTTTGAAATAAATTTTCCAAAACCAACCTCTACCTGGCAGACTCCTAATGTAGCAATAACATTATTTTGATAGTCCTTTAGAACTGGACCTGAATTGTTCAGCATCGGTGGGTTTCTACTGTAGATATCCTGGAAATTTTTTTCTCCCATCACACTATGTGCCGCACCCGAATTCACTTCCATTTGCACTGGTTTGTCATTTAGACACACCGTAATCATGTATTTGTCACACGAAGTGTCTTCGCTCACTTTATTTAACGGCAGCGAGTAATTGTCTCCAATGTTATTGTCGGTCTCCGTGTCATCGTTTGAATTGGTCTGGTTATGCACTGTTTGTGATGGTCTTTTACCCCGTTTTTTGCTCAACCAAGCCCTTTCGATATGACCCACTTTCTCACAAAAACGGCACCGCACATTTTTAAAACTACAAGTTTCCGATGAATGTTTACCGTCGCAGCGAAAACATTTCCATTTGTCACCTGTGCGCCCGAACTGTGAAGCGCCATCGCGCTCTGTATATTAACTCCGGAAACATGTTCCTGTGAAGATTTTTGTTTTGATTTTTAAATAAGATTAGATTTATTTAATATTTTTTACTCATTGCTATGTCTTGATTTCATACAGGGCGGAAAAGAAAGTCATGTAAAAATATAGCACTACGTTTTGTCATCTTACACTATTGAGGGATGTAACTTAATATTTTTGAAAGGTTTTTTTAAAAGTGTACCCTGTGTCCCTAATTAGAGTCGAGTTGAGCTAAATTCATACTAAAAATCGGAAAATATGAATAACTGTTTTTTTTTAGTAACCTTTTAAAATATATAATTTTATATGCTTCGGGACGTTCTTAACAGTTTCTACTTTAATAAGGTTATAAAAAAATTCTAAATTATTTTCGATGAGGTGTTTAGATAAAAAAAATAATGGTATTTTACCGGGTGTCCCGAACTGAATTCAGCTGTTGATATTAAATATCAGAACACATAATGAACTGATTTTTTTGTTAATCTCCTAAAACATAGAATCACTAATTTTGAAAAAAAATAATATTGTATCTGAAAAAATTTAGAATTAACCATAAATAAAAACATTATACAAAACTCGCCCTCAAAGATGAAAACATTATAAGTTGCGCACAAAAATAAGAATCCTAATTCAATTATTTAAAAAGAAATATAAAGTTAATTAGATTGCTTAATTTAATATTACAATCATAATTAAATACATAGTGGACGTTTATACTTTCAATAACCAAATATTCAAACTGGCCGTAGGCTTCGTACAATCAACGAAAGACCTAAGCCAAAAATAAAATATTCAATTTAAGATTTTAAAATTGACTATAGCAAAATATTATTAATCCTTTTTGCCCTAATTCATTTAAAACAATTCGAAAAATATAAACGCTTAAGGATAACGCATAAGGTGCGTGGCCGTAGCCCTCGCCCAGTTACGCCAAATAATTAAAACGACAATCCTTACTTGACTAAAACTAGATCGTCTCCAAATCATAATCCGCAGGAGTATGGTAAAAAAAATGGACACTTAATTCAGTAATGTTTTATTTTATTTGAATTTTTGAATGTACTCCATGCTTGGGCGCAGAGGGAACCCGATTGCATCCAGCTAATTGTGTATGTTTTTCTAATTATTATCTAATATTATGCAATGATAATGCCAAAAATGTATTTTCTTAAGTAAAAATATGGTAAATTTACCTTTACCTTTTACCTAAGTTACGTTTCAAGAGTAAGATTCATAGTGATTGATTCTACGGCATACTTTAAGGACTTTTTTTTAATTTTACCTTACACGTTCAATGCAACACCGAATACAAGTTTCCGAGAGATTGACAACTTCCGTAAGATAACAACAATAAAATAATGAACAAGAAAGCAAAAGCAACAATACCTAAAATAAGTACAAGAAACGTAAAATAGCAAAACCACAGAAAAATGAAGAATACAAAATCAACAAAGAAACTCTGATTCTAACCAAAGCTGACGTAAAAAAGCCCACAAGCAACCCAATTAGAAAAAGAAGTAATATACACCAGTCTAACTTAATAGAATACCATTTATATCCATAATATTATATTCAGATTTTTTTAATGTTTCTAATAATAGGGGTTTTATGAGCAGCTGATACCGCCGCCACTTTTATTTTTTAATCATCTTTTAATTAAAATGAAGACATTAACTATAATTAATAATATTAGATTGCAGGAACCAATGAAAAAGTTTGATTTTTGGGAAATGAATAAACTTTTAAGGCCACACGAAGAATTTTTGGGTAAATCTTCATATGCAAGATCAATAGAATAAAGGAACCAAAATGTTGAGTTTAAAAATGCGCCGAATTCTTCATACAGAGCCTTTAATTTGAGTATATGAAAGCAAAATTATAATAAATTCAATTATCGTTTTAAAGGTTTAAGTAGTGAATATTTAATATCCATAATTTAAAAGTGAACTTGCCTGACAATGAAGTTTGACAAAGAATACGCGGGTTATTAATAAGTTACCACTTTTCTTCCCATCTACTTTAAGCTTCGAGGCATACCAACCTAGCGTTTTTGCAATTAAAAGTTAGGAAACTTCCCCAAGTTTAATTCAGCAAGAAATACAGGCGGGCATTCCATGCAATTTTCTTGGACTTTTTGATTTATTTTTACCTTTCTATATAGTAGTTACTTTCCTAGTTAATTCGACCAGATATTTTTGTTCGCATAAGAAGATCGTAGCGCGGTAAAATTATTATTGGCAACATTCATTTAATAGGGCTTATAAATTTGTTTGGTGTTAAACTTTTTAGGTAACTTGGCTGTATGGCGATTCCTCGCTTTCATTTCAGTTTATGTTAAAACTTTTATGTTTTGTTATTACAAACTAATCAAAAATGACTAAAAAGCAATTTGAGTCTAATAGAATTAACTAACCAGTATCAATCCTTTAGTTTCGTCATTTAACTCTCAGTGGCGTAACTACAAATATTTTGCTCGCCTGATACTTACTATACTCGTATAGTAAGCTCGTGAATGTTATATACGGCAATAAAACGGAAAATAAACATTAATTTTAACATTTCATAGAGTAGTATAAAAGCTGTCAGGGGCATTGCGTTTAAAATATATTATTTTAATAATAAAATTATTAGTAGAATTTACTTGCCGCAAATCTGAGAAATAATTACGTTCTTCATTCATTATTAAAGTTCTAACTATCAGTAAAAATTCCTGGAAGTAGATAGTAAAGTTAACCGACTCTCAACTTTACTATCTTAGAATCCGATGAGTAAACTATCTGGCAGTTTAAAAACTGACCACAATTTCACAGAGCAATTTTTTTTGCGATTATTAGCGTGTAAACTAGCCCCGTCTAATTAGCGCATAACACCCAGTATTTTATACCAACTTACTTAGTTTCACTAACACAGAATATCCCTGGATGGGGTTGCCTATAGCACAAATGAACCTAAATTTTATTTTTTTGTCAAAAAGTCATTGGCTATAATAAAAATGTACTTGTAGAAAAATTACGATTTGTGATTGAAAAATTTGGTTTTGGAGATATACACAAAGGCCAAGACGTATTCTTAGGCTTTTTTAAAACTGAGCATGCGCAACAAAATGTATTAGACGTCTGTCTCAAGAAGTGGGAAGATCTTATAGAACATGCAGGACTATTCTTTAAAAAGAGTTAAATTTGTTTCCTTATAAAGGGCAAGTATTCCAATAAATATGAGCTGCAGATTTTTAAAGACGCTAGAATTACTGTCAGTGGTTTACCAACAATTTATTGGAAATAGATGACTTATTAGACATTTTTTTCTGATGACGCCTGGTTCCACCTCACCGGTCATGTGAATTCTCAGAATACACGCATGTGGAGTAGTGAAAATCCCCATTTCTTGTAGAGTCCACATTGCACCCTCAAAAAATTGGTGCCTGGTTGGCTGTTTCCCGAAGAAGAATTGTTGATCCTATTTATTTTCATGCCACAGTTACAGCACAGTGGTATAGGGACAATATTTTGAATTCATCTGTGCAGCAACTACTTGAACGATAAAGTACGTTTTGGTTATTTTCAACAAGACGGTTCAACCGCCCATACTTCCGCCGAAACTATTAACTACTTACACAATTTTTTCGACGACAGATTGATCAGTTTTCGAACAGACATTGAATTCTCACCCAGATCACCTGGTTGGACGGTTATGGATTACTTCATTTTCCCTCATTTAAAGAACAATATTTTTAGAACACCAGTTGAAAATTTAGATCAGTTACAAGAAAGGATTATCCAAGAATGTGGTAATATTTCTCCAGAGATGCTGATCAACGCATTCGAGAATACGAAGAGACGTGGTTGGAGCATGGCGGTGGCTAATTTCAGCAATTTTGTAAACAACAAAAATAAATTTGTATTTGTTTACTTATTTTAATATTCATCAGTTTGGCATATCATGTCATAATATGAATTTGACACAATTTTAATCTAAATGTGGTCAGGTACAAACACTGCGTTCATAAAGTCTTGCACAAATTCATTTAAAATTCAGGGGCTTACTTTTTTTAAAAACGCTCAGACACGTCAATTAGTACTTTTGTTTGCGCATTTTTTAACGTAAAATGTTTTTATACAGGGTGTCGCACGTATGAGGTATGAGGTCATCAAGGATTTTTTTTAATGGAACACCCTGTATATTATATCAATTTTGAATTCTATGATGAACACTTAACACCTCTGGAAATCACGGTTTCCGAAATATTGACGTTTGAAAATTTATTTTAAACACATTTATTGATGACCTCATACCTCATACGTGCGACACCCTGTATAAAAACATTTTACGTTAAAAAATGCGCAAACAAAAGTACTAATTAACGTGTCCGAGCGTTTTTAAAAAGTAAATACCTGAATTTTAAATGAATTTGTGCAAGACTTTATGGACGGACTGTATATCGTCCCCTTATAATTGTGAACTAAACCAAGCCCTACGTTTTTCAGTCCAAGCCCTCTTGGATGAAAATAATTTTTGCTCAGACGGTATTTTTTATCAGAAATGTCTCTGTGCGGGCTGTGCATGCATATGCAATAATTTAAGTTTACCGTATAGGTATTTTTTGTAGTAAATATGAAACATGGAACGAAATTCTGAATTCGGAGTCCAAGATTAAAGTAAGATTTTTAAAGATCATCATAGAGGGTTGTAGCTTAATATTGGTAATTGAAATTTTAAATAAGAGATCACGAATTACAGCTTCTTTATTCTTGCCAAATACCGAACTTGATGTTTTGCATTATAATGAAGACATTATTCACCGTCTTAATTTGACGTTATACCATAAACGCCTTTTACTGAAAATCAGATTTTATGTGAAAATAATTCTACTACTTCTGCCACACCAGATGTCAATCTCGGTTTGCTCACACGCTTACTTTCTCCTTCACGCAGCCTACACCAAAATTTTTTTGCAACAATGGAATTATTACTAAAAAACTAAAAAAAAATAAAAGAGTATTATCCGCACCAATACAATATAATTATATTTAATATTATTTTAGTAAAGGCTTTATTGTTGATTTTATCAAATATAAATAAATAATTAACTCCTTTATTTCAAATTATGAACACAAAGAACACAATACGAAATGACGTCAAAGTACAAAGCAGACAATTTACAAAACAGTCTGGAGTAATAGCTAGTTAATAAAATCACTGAAATTGTAAGGCTCTAGATCGATTAACCCTTTTGAAGTTTAAATAATTTTTGTGAATGTACTTGTTTGATTCTATTCGGCAAAACATCGAAAATTTTAAGCATGTTTAGCTAGGGGGGACATTTTTCAGTAAGTGTTAATTGATGAACTAAACATTTCCCGTTCCTGCACCGTATTCATGGTTTATTTTAGGATTGAACAGCTCTCTATGTTGAAAGAAACACATTAAACATTCATACACATAAATGGAATATACAGTCATTATTCCTACATTCTTAAATACGCCTCTACAGCTTTCCCTGTGTTCAATTTTTCTCATAATTCTTATCACCCTCTTCTGAACTACAAAAATGCTCCGAATTAAGCTGTGGCTTCCCCTAAAAATAATCTAATACCCCATAACGGATTCAAAATTAGCATAATATAGTATTCTGAGTAAATTTTTCTCCACATATCTACTAATGACCCGTATTCCTTAGCAAGGGAACTTAGTCGTTTCTCTCTATATATGATAAGACCAGTCGAAATGTTCATTAATGTATACTATTGGACAAAAGTAGGGCAACAAAGTGCTTTTATTTCTTTAAATTTGAAAAATAAATGATGCTCCTTAGCTCACTTTAATCAAATATTATCCCCACAATATTATTAATATTTCACAACATTTTGGTGCACTTTAAATCAAATAAAGGTAGAAAAATATTTATTGTTATAAAAATCGATGAAACGAAGTGCGACAAAAGTAAAGCAACAAATTGTGTCAACAGTATTTTATTTTACATATTACCACAAAAACATTTACATACATTTGAGAGTTACAGCAGCTAGAAGTAATATGTTAATAGTTAATAGAGTATCCATCATTATATTACTTACCGACAACGTCGCGACATTGAGGCAATCAACTTTTGAACAGTATTCTCGGGAATATTTGTCCAAACTTCATTAATTTTATTTACCAACGATTGTTTATTTTAGAAATATTTGTGTACGAATACCAAGTTCCACTTCTTCCCATAGATTTTCATTGGGGTTGAGATCTGGGGATTCTGTCGTCCACTGCAAAACCCGAACATTATTTTCCTGAAACCATTCTTGAACAACTCGTGCAGAGTGTTTTGGATCGTTATCCTGTTGGAGAATAAAACGCAACGGTATCTTCCACACTGCATAAGGCAGAATTGCACTTACCCCTATAGACAAATCAATCCATGGTGTTATTAATGAAGTTTAAAGAACCCACCCCATTTCATGAGAAACATTCCCACGTCCTCATAAAAAAACACTGCTTTTACCATGTTTAACTGTGGGTTTAACGTATTTGGGATTAAACCTTGTATTGATTGGTCGCCTTACTGGCTTCATTTCATCATAATTGAAATTTTCATTCATCTACTGTCCAATTTAAATCTCGATGTGCAAATTCAAGCCTAGTGACTCTATTTCTTGCCGAAATAAGCGGCGTCTACTAAACCACCTTGCGACTACCGACCTTCTTTGAACTGCCTGGAATTTATTAAAAATATTAAAAATGTTGCTTTACTTTTGACGCATTGAATTGTAATTCTGTATTTGAAAGTCAATATCAGTTAATTTATTTCGATTGTTGGAAAAAACTGTTGCCGCCGATAACAGCGGCCTACTTTGAAAAACACAATGTATTTAAATACGATATCATGCATTTAATATTATAAAATCGAGATTTTCCGATTTCTTGCTAGCAACAATGAAATTAGTATCAGCTGCATATTTAACAATGTGCTGATATGATTTTTCAATCAAGAGAAGGTAATTTATAAACATAAATATAGTTGGCGCCAAAATACTTCCCTGTGCTATTCTGATTTACCTGTTTTCCCTCCTTTTGTAATTTATACGATCTGTTTTCGATTCTTTCGATTAAATTCAATAAAAGCCATTTATTGGTACTTCCCCGATTCCATATATGACCTTCAAATTCCTTAATCAAAGATTCCCTGTCTAAACAATTATATGTATTTGAAAGATCTAGGAATATCCCAAGAGCCAACTCACCCTTTTTAAGATGTTCTATATTGAACTGCTTAAAATGAAAAATGGCGGTATGTGTGGATTTTCCTTCAATAAAACCATGTTGATATCTAGCAATAAATTGTATACCTATGAAATTTACTAATCTTGTGTTCATTGCCGATTCATATATTTTAGAAAATCCAGGTAACAAACTTATAGGCCTATATATAATTTTCCTAATTTTCAGGGTCTTCTTTTTGATACAAGGGTTTGTTCAATCAATGCAATATTTAGAATTTCTGAGAAAATGCCAAAAAACAAAATAATTATTTATCAGGGAGCACAACACATCTTGTAGTTTAAAAGCGGCCAACTTCACAATACTTCTTGGAACATCATCTATACCACTGTTTGTTATTTATATTTTTTGCTATTCTGCAAATTTCATCTGGGGTTACAAGGGTTAAGAACATAGATCTATCATTGATATTTATGTTGCAACTAATAAGTTTGTTAGTTAAGTTATTTGAGTGATCAAGGATTGCGGAAAGTAAGTGCTGATTATATGTGTATATATCGCAATATCTGAAAAGTCTCCATCTTTACCATTTATTTCCTTACAAGTCACCCACATACATTTTGTTTTATTGTCGGAATTTTAAATCCTGTCCTCACAGCTTTTTGCGCGTGACTTAATCAGAAATTCGTTATACAATTTTTTTTCATTTTAATACAATTCTTTATACATTTGTTTGTGCCTTGATAATGTCAAAAGAATATCTAATCTGTTCTTGAATTCTACGAGCTCTATGTTCCCCGGTGCTATAAACGTTTGTCTTTTACTAAGTGGTGTTAAAATTCTCATTAAATATTAATATAAACTTATTCATGACACCTCCCATAGTTTATTTACATAATTTTTCTCAACACGATACACCGCTAGTATTGATCTTTCAAAGAACACAGAAAGTTCTTTTTATTTTCGGCCGAAAATACTCTCTATACTTTAATTTATTCTTGATATTGAGTTCATTTTTAAAAACAGTTTTCTGTGCAGTGTGATCTGACACAAAACTTTCAAATGCAAATGATTCCAAATAAGCAGAGTTTGTAAAAATATTATCTGTAGAACTGGCATTGTTATTGAGTATACTTGTATTTTCAGGGGAGGTTGAAATTAAATTAAAATAATTCATTATGGAAAAAAGCGCGGTTCTTGCTTTATTTGGTTTAGAAGACGTCCTTCAATTTCTCCATAAGAATGTTTCAAGCACCAGAAAGTGGTCTATATATTTATGTAATTATTATCTGAACCTCCACATTCTACTGCAGTACATTCAACTCACTGAAAGTCCTTTTAGTTTTGCCCTAGTTTTGCACTTTACATTTTTCTCACATAGTAGTCAAATCACTATGTTTTCCCTCTGCACGACAGAACATTGATGTCAGATTAAAACCTCGTGATGCACTATATCGCGCAGTCGATATGATTATGTAACATGTTTATTATGTTTATCCTGTCGACAGCATTTCCTAGTGGCTGTACGTAATTATGCTCTTTATTCCTTTGTGTATGTGATGGTTTTCCTTTACCTCCATCATAAAAAATACGATCAGTAGTTAATATGACTTTGGTATTGTGAAAGTCATCGTTTATATACCGGACACTGTGCCTCTCGTGATGATTTAATTGAGGACTGCATTTCATCTGGACAATCTGGACATGTAAATATTTTACTTTTACAATCCTTGCTAAAATGTACCCCACAACACTGTTTTTCTTCACAATATAAGCATAAATTCACAAGCCTCTTCAGATTTTCGAAAGCGTTGACCAGCATCTTTGTATGCGGCAATGTTACCACTTTCTTGGATAACCCTTTCTTCTAACTGTTTTAAATATACCACTGGTTTTTCAAGAATATTGTTCCTCAAATGAGGAAAAATAAAGTAATCCATAACCGTCAAACAAGGTGATCTGGGTGGGAATTCAAGTATGTTCAAAAACTGATTAGTCTGTCGTCGAAAAGATTGCGTAGTAAAAGTAGTTAATAGTTTATGCGGATGTATGGGTTGTATGGGCGGTTGCACCGTCCGTGTCCTCTTGAAAATAACCAAAATGCATTTAATCGTAATTGCTCCACAAATGTATTCAAAATATTGACCCTATTCCGCTGTCCTGTAACTGTGGCAAGAAAAAAATAGGATTAACAATTCTTCGGGAAACAGCCAACCAGACACCAATATTTTGAAGGTGCAATTTGGACTTTTCGAAAATATGGGGATTTTCACTACTCCACATCCACATGCGTGTATTCTGAGAATTCACATAACCGGTAAGGTGGAACCAGGCTTTATCAGAAAAAAATTTTAGGTCTAATGAAACATTTCTTTTTAATAAACTTTGGCTAAACCACTGACAGTAATTCCTGCGTCTTTCAAAATCTGCAGCTCGTATTTCTTGGAATACTTGCACTTTATAAGGACACAAATTAATCTATTTTTTTTACAATAGTCCTGCATTTTCCCACTTCTTGAGACAGGCATCTTACACATTTTGTTGGCGTATGTTGCATTATTTTACCAATGTTTGCAACAAGTCTTCTGTTCTTACAGATGATCTTCCAGCTCCTTTCTTATGTTGTATAGAACTTTTTCCCTAAACAGAGCCATGGTTCTTCTCAGGCAATGATAAAAATCCCCAGCAGTAAATAAGACTTTAGGAAAGCTTTCGCGAAAATCGTCCATGCACAAACGCTGATTGTATTAGCACTCACCATTTACTCTAATCACGTTTCGAAAATACACTCCAACCATGAATTTCTTGTGCTGTTCCGTAAAACCCATTGCGTGAATTACTCAAGAAATTGAATAAATTAGCCAAGAATCAAATTATATGCAACGACTGTTAAAGATGACGGAATAACTGATTGATTGATAATGCTGGTATTATTCACTGACACCCAACAGGTATTAAGCTCTATCGCTATTCAATACGGCCTTAGATACAAAGCACACTTAATGATAATTATTTTCGCTTGTACGGTATTTTTTAATGTTTAGTTTGGTAGTAATTGATTATCTACTATAATCAAATTTTGTCGCTGGCAACAATTATGTTGGTTTTGTTAATGTGGGTCCAGGCAACTATATTGCCAGTCGAAAACAGCTCGTTGCCATGGTATTTTTTAAGCCTTTTAGTTGTAGGTCATGTATTTACATACCATACATTGTAAAAAAATAGCTAACATTAAATAAGTATGAGTTGTCCGTTAGCAAGAAAGCTACGATACGTTCAAAGTTCAGAATTAACAAATATTTCATATTTTAAGAAAAAGGTAATCTGACATTTTCCTATATTTTACGGTCTAGTCGTCAAATATCAATTTTGTAAAATTTAATAGAATCGAAACTAGAAGTATTTTAAACTATTTTATATCTAAACATTTATGTTGACGTTTTATTACCCCTAGCATTTCCTGCTTACCAGCTGTACACAAACTTTCGCACTGTCGACACCACGCCACATGAATTTAAAATACAATTAAACTGGCACAGTGGTATGACGACTATATCCTGTGATGACTGACCAACACAGGTAGGTTGAGCTTCAAATAAATTCGATAACGTGTTAATTGTATACTTTCGCATCCGCTGGACTAATACCCATACTCAGTGGCTGTTTTTTAGAGACGGCAGGGTCGGCAGTGCCGACCCAGTGTCAAACAGACAACAGATACTATTTTATGTTATTTATCTACATCTCTCAAATTGCCAGCGAATAACCCTGGATCTCATACTCGCAAACTACAGCCGAGCCACAATAAAATAAATTGTTTTACTTTTCAAGTAACCCAGGCTGGGATTGGCAAGCCGACCCTAGTAGTGTATAATTGACAGAGCTGGGCCAGTGGTGCTGGTGGTGCGTTTTATGATCTAACCCAGGTGGTGCAGGTGGTGCGTTTTATAACCTAACCCGGGTGGTTCGGTGGTGCTGTTTACAACCTAACCCGAAATTAAACCCGACTTTTTACGACCTAACCCAAGTGCTTTCGTGAGGCGGCTTCTTATCTAACCCTAATTTGAACCTGAATATTTATGAACTAACCCGAGATAAAACCCGACTTTTTATGACCTAACCCGGGTGCTTTCGTGAGGCGGCTTCTCATCTAACCCTAATTTGAAGCTGAATATTTATGAACTGACCCGAGATAAAACCCGACTTTTTATGATTTAACCTTAGTGAAACGCCGCTGCTAAAGCGGGATAATTAAATCCCAATTTTTATAAGCCATCCTTAAACCCGACTTTTTTTACGATCCGACCTGAGCCATCCTTAAACCAGACTTTTTATTATTTAACCTTAGTTGAAACGCCGCTGTTAAAGCGGTATAGTAAAAAACATGATTTATATTTTCTAACTTAGTGAAACGCCGCTGGTGAATGGCAAAGCGAAATAAAACCCTAATTTATATGGTCTAACAAGATAAGTATATTAAGGCGGCACATTTGTCACCGCAATAATTATTTATACCTAAATGACCCTCTCAAACCCTCTGCCGACTCGATTTAAAAAGAAAGGGACATAAACCTTTATTTATTATTCCGAAGGACCCTCATTAAAATTCAGTAGCATATCTAATAATTGTTTTCAATTTTGCACCACTTATAAAAAATACAATAAAATAATTACCATCTAGAACCATTAACTAGCGATTTCTTTGTACTGGAAATGGATAAATTATAGGACTATCTTGTAATGAGAACAGTAGACAATAAATAAAACTTAAATACGTATATGGCTCTATATATTATTCGACCTTTACTTAAAATACCAACTAGGTATAGGTACTATACAACTTGTGTTCGCCATCAGGTAAAAGCCCTCATAATGCTTTTATAAAAATTTTGGATAATATCATAATATAAGTAAATAGGCTACAATTTCAGGAAAAAAGTAAAAAAAATTAATTCACAGTGTAAAATTGTAGTTAAATGGATTGTAAATACGAAATAATATAAAAAGCTACCTTTTGTTTGCGATGATGTATGCACATATCATAATATAAGTAAATAGGCTACAATTTCAGGAAAAAAGTAAAAAAAATTAATTCACAGTGTAAAATTGTGGTTAAATGGATTGTAAATACGAAATAATATAAAAAGCTACCTTTTGTTTGCGATGATGTATGCAAAAGAGGTAAAAAAGCAAAATAACAGCTCCAAGTGTCTTTGCGAACAATCGGCAATAAAATAGAGTATTTCAGTTTTTAATTTTTCGTAAATAAAAGTTGGTTAGATTAATAGTCTCTGTGAATATAATAACATAAGCAAAGTGATATGCCGTAAATTTAGGAGTACAGTATAAATTATCCCTCTATTAAAATATACCACAATAACTAACTAGCAAAGGATTTTTGATATTTTGAATATATTTGATGCTCATAGCATTATCACATTTCCAAAGGCTCTAAATTTTAGAAAAATGCTCTAATAGAATATGTTTTTTTTAAAAAATACGACCTACAACAGTCTCTGCTACAGCATGGCTGACTCTGTAGGAATTTCTGTGAGACCATAATAATTATATCAATAATCGAGTTGTCCTTATGATAATATTTTCTTCCAATATCCGACTCCACTATCCATAAAAGTTATGTTAGAAAATTCATAATTATTGAGCGCATTGTAATTTTTAAAAAGAAATTCACTTCACACACAAAGATGTAGCCAATCAATTCATGAAAATAATGCAAGTCAGTATGCGTATGTTATGGCTAACTGTTTAAATGTCTATTCCTTCCACGTTTGTCGGAAGAAATACTTTCTTTATACTAGTATTTCAGTTGAAAATAAGATCGTAAATCGTCTGTACAAAACAAGCGTCCCTTATGGATTTGAATGAAAATCATAGATTCGACTATTTTCATGAAAAATAAATCTAAGTACGGAATAATGCAGGGAGATTATCTATTTTCTTGGTTTAGAAAGTGATGTAGTTAAGATTTATAACTTAGGAATAAATAAATTATTATTAATCTTTTCGACCTATTTCTCTTGCATATTTAATTTCTTCGATAGTAAGAACTAATCTTTTTATTTTACAAAGGTAAAAAAAGCTAAAGGTCGGCGTTGTCAGTCAGGTATAAGAACTGGTTTAACACGATGGTTTTTGTACAAACGTTCACATACAATTGTATGCTTTTTAACCGATTGTGTCGGAAAAAATGACGTTTTATAGATTAGATATTTAGACGAAGAGCTAACCTTCTCAATAAAGTATTGATTATTGCCCTGCTAGCTAGACAACACTTTTTATGTTAGTCAAAAAAAAATTTTTTTTCGGACGCTATTACAGATTTCATCGTTAACTAACAAACATTAAGACCAAAAAATTAGCGTGCAAGATGAAATGTATAGGTTCACTTCATTTCTACATTATTTTACAACTCTCAATCGCATTAAAAACAAGATCGAATAAAAAATAACTTATGACATATGGACGAAAAATGTTTTTCGGGCTATTTAGGTTAGCGGCCGCATTACGTCTGAAATACTACATTTTTCGAGCTTATAACATAATTTACTATTTTAACGTTAAAATAGGGGAAATGATGTATCGAAATGGGTACTTTTTTTGTCGGTCACGAGATTATAGTTTCTTTTAAAATGAACTCTAATATTTACAACACAAATTATCCTTTAAGCCACATTAGTTTAAAACTCGTCTGTCGCTTTCCCTCTATTGTGAGTTTGATTAAAGTATAGCGTAGTATATATTTAGATGAATTTCGTAAATGTTGAATACTTTCAAAACTGAAAAAGCCGCCCTTTGCAATAAATATCTCCGTAGAGTTAGGTACCCTGCAGATTAAGGGTATTTCAGCGGATAATCATATACAAATTCAAAGATTTTGTCTATTTTAATGGATTAACAAACAATATCTATAGGATAACTTTACTGATAAAAAAAAAAAGAACAAAAATCCATAAAGTCTAGGCTCACATGAAATTCCATAAAGAGCAGCTGCATAGCCTTATCACATCAAACTATATTTTGATTTCGTTCTATTGTCAAAAGTCTGTGTTTAGGAGATTATCGTTCATTTTAAAATGAACTCTAATATGTACATCACCATAAACTACCTCTTAAGCCGTCTTAAAAATACACTTTTCGATTTGCCTCTATATTGATTTTCTAATATTAAATATCTACAATAGTCGAAATTCGCTCGCTAATACCTATGTATGCAAGGTTTCTTCAAAAAATGACAATTTTGTTGTTTAATGGCTTGAAAAAAATCGAAAAAGGAGGTTTTTGCATTCATTTATTTCCAGATGAGTGTTAAAAATACTTATAAAACTCGGTATACCGAAGATCAAGCATTAATGAGAGGGTTGAGTCCTGTTTGCCAAATCCTGATTTTTAATTTGACGTTGGCAACGGTACAATTTTTTAACATTTATCATAAGAGGCGTATATTTTTGGGGCTTAGATCTATCAGTTTATCCACGTCACATTTATTGTTAGTGCTTTAGTAATTTTACTTTCCAATTATTTTTTACCAAAACGCGTAGTTGAAACAGTGTCTATATCAGACGATATAATAAATTTTAAGGATTAATTTGCTTACAAATACACTTCAATTTATTTAGGCTAAAGCAGCCAGACATATACTGGAACTACGAAAACCCTATTACAATTTGGTTGCCTAGAGAAAATTTTGTAAAAAACATAGCTTTCTATACAAATGCTTGCACATTATGTACCTATCATTTTAAGATACCTGGCGACATCAATGTAAGCATTGACATAATGACGCAAGATATAGGTAGGTACTAGAATATTCAAGATTTCTATTAACGATACACTTCAGCATACATGCGAGATGTCATTAATGTCTACGGAAGGCAACAGACATACCAGCTATTTTTACATGGGATTCCATAGACTTGGACGCTTCTTGTTTAGAAATATTTGATGTCATCTTGAGGAGTTCCGTATTGAAGCATCAAACCTACCTGCCAAATAATTGACGAAATATGGGATATCATAAAATATGTCCCCCATCGAACTAAATGATCCTATAAACCAGCTTCACAGACCGTAATTTGTGATGCTAACACGATTAATACGCAATAGAACAAGATTAAGAAACAAAATTTAAAGTAGCTCTTTATCACACGAAAATAATTAAATAATTTACGGTTACAGAACAATAATTATTTTAAAAAGCTGTATAACTAAATATATTATGTTATTAGGAATATTCTGTCTAAAGTAACAGCTGATCTTAGTCGAAAATGAGATCGTATTATTGATTGTTGAATTCGTTAGGTATGAAATAAAATTAGAGATTTCGTCTATTTTTTCACGATTAAAAAGAATACCTCTATTTAGCTAAAAATGAAACGATTACAGTGGTAGATTAATTCACTTTACCAAGCATGTAAACTACTAATTTTGCAATAAATATCTTCTATATTTCTAGGTAGGTTTACTCGAAAATGTTGGGCTATTTTCATCAAAAATCCCGATACGAAATTGAAAAATTTGCCTATTTTTGTCGGTTTACAAAGTGATAGTGGAATATTGGTTTGATCAAAGAACAATAATTATTTTAAAAATGTTGTATAATTAACTAAATGTCGGTGTTATCAGGCAGGCAAGAAGTTATTTATCTGAATCTTATTTGTACCATTAGCGTTTATATACAAATGCTAGTGGTTTTCAAAAATTGATATCTCGGAAATTATTAGGTTTAGACTTATAATACGCTTATTAAAAAATAATGACTACTTTATGCAAAATTCAAAAATATTATAAGATGTAGGGTATCCCAGTAACTTAACCAAAGATTTTCGGTCTTCGTAAAGCTTTATACGTTTCTTCAGCGTACCAAACATTCACTTTTTTTAAATATTGACATCGGGTTAGGATTCTGAACATAGGATTAACATCACTCCAATAGTGAACATGTTGCGTTGTCACAGTTCCATTCGTCGAAAAGTAAACAAAACCGTTTGAGCTACGTGGGGAATAAATAAAGTTGGCTTGTTGAAAAATTTTAATATTTATTAAGGTAAAAGACTATAAATATATCGATACAACACTTTGGCATTTCTAACACTACAAACATTAATATCTAAAATATGATATTTACAACCATCAACATCTCCCTTCTCTAATTTTGGTACATTAATGTTGTCTTCTAAGTTTATAATATATGGTGCCCTGCAGTTTAATTCTGAAAATGTTTTAACTAAAAATTCCTCTTTGACACGTCCTTTAACGTAAATGATGTTTACGTCTATCAGATTGTTGGATATGATATTATGTAGTTCCTTGTAATCGGTATCACCATAATTATAAAGGATACCATGATGATTTCCAAATAGATATTTGACTTGTTTCTTGCAAGCCTTACTTAAGGTGTCGAATGGTTTAACTGGTTTAAAAAAGTAACTTTTCATACTATTCCCATCATAAATAGCCAATTCTTTCGCGCAAAATTCAGGTATGTTAAATCCTTGAATATCGACTACAACGAACTTCATTGTCTGAAGACTCAAATCAAACAAGTATATTTTCATATTTTTATCGCTCTTACACAGAAAAAAACATATTCTCAAACAGAACATTTTGATATTTTCAGATATTTTTGCTTATATTTAAACTAGAAAATCTTAATTGAAGGAAACAAGTTTAAGTTAAACATTTGAAAATATTTGAAACAAGATTTTCATATCTTCAATATATATTTTCACTTCAAGAAAGTTACTTTAAAACAAATATTTGCAAATTTCTGTATGATTCGTTCATTTCTGTACTTTAAGGTTTGATACATTTTTACTGTGACTAAAAGTTATTTTTAAAACAAAGATTAGTTGCTTCAAAATAAAGTATTATATTCTCCAAACAAGGCATCGTAACCATTTGGTATAAAATTTTGAAATACTCAATTTGAGCTGCTATTTCAAAGTATAATCTAAATATTAAATATTATGATAGTTTTAATAACCCAAAATACTTGTTCCTAGCTTTACGATTTTCGTCGTACTACGAAAGCAACCGAAATTTTCCCAAACAGCATCGCGGGCGCGAATTGCGAGACAATCCAGTTATTGTGGTCCATGGTTTCGGTGGGTCGTGTCCTTACGCCTCAGTATTTGTTTAAACTTGTTTCAGTTGAAAACCTACGGAAGTTTTGTGTGTGTCAAACTGTTACATAAATTTTCGACGTTTCGCCAATAACGATTGCACGGCATTTGTAGGGATTTTTTTTTACTCTATATGGCTGATTAGATAACTGAATTAGACTGAATTATTTCAATGTCTATCAAATCGATTCATTCATTCAGTGCTCTAATCCCTTATAGTTACAATCATTGAAGATGCCACGTGGAATCGTTTGTGAAACGTCGGAAAATAATGTAACAGTCTGAGACCGTCTAATTCCAAGAATCATAACTTTCTCATTACAGGCTTTATTAGAATTTATGGTATTTTAATATTAGCAATATGAGTGCCTCAAACTGAATATTCCAATATGTTCAAAATAAACATATGATATGTGTATTTTGAAGGATAGATATTTACAGTTTAAAACTATAAATGCTCAGTTTTAGTATAATATGCTTTCAAAATAACAAAATGTCTCTTTGCTTTTAAAAAATAGTCTGTTACTTTAGATAGGTCGCAGGCTTAAAACTAAGATTTAATTTTTTCTGAAATCTTCAAAATAATGAAACCAAATACTTCTTTTAAAAAACTCATCATATTCCAGCTAAGTTACCTACGGTGTTATTTTAAAGTTACCCAACCACAAATTAATTAAAATGCATGTCTTAATATAAATTCTTAAATGTTATGATTGAAGATACATATAATTAATTTAAATCAGGTTGTACAAGAATTTCCTATTCTCTTTTTAAAACGATATCTTCTTGAGTATATACAAAGCTAACTTAGTCTTAAACTGAAACTAATAGTATTAAAACGAGTATTTTCTTTTTTCCGTGTAAGTTCGATTTCAAAAGCACACCCCCACTTTTCGATAATTTCACAGTCTTAGCACATAGATCTTATATTTTTATTTACGATCAATTCATCTTTATTCGCCAATCGTCTCAAACGAGTCTGCTTTTGAAAGTAATATAGCCTTAGTATTCAGAAAATATTAATGATTTCGGAGCCTAAAACATCCTTGACACTAAAAAATCATTGTGTTTCCTAACAAAACCCATCATCTTGTCTATTTAGCTTCCTTTCCTATTGTTTAGCAGGTTAAATAAAATTATTATTTCGCTCTTTTTGTCTGTACTGAATCGTTAGGGGAATACGTTTCTAGTTCTATAAGAGAGACAGTTAAAATTTATGTAAGCAATCAGAAATCCTACACTATGAGCTACTTTCCTTCCTGGCTCAGGCAAAATTTGTGTTGTGTCTGTCAAAATTTATAAAATACAAAAAAAAATGCTAGATGCATTTTTATCATGACTTTCTATCTAATATCATCTTATTTCAAGGTATAATTCGGTTGTCAAAATGAGAATAAAATAATTTTCCCATGGTTTATGTCATCTTAAAAAGTCAAATGGTTATATTCTGTAGAGGGTCAGATACATTCAAATTTAAATATTTTCTCCAAGAAGAATTTTAAGATAGTATTATGGTAAATAAAAATTCTATACCTCCAATATTTCTTGGAAACATATCGTGTTCTAGCGACATAAGCCAAAAGTACCTCTATTCAGAAACACATCGTACTTTTCTTATCAAACTTGACTTTGTTGTAATGTTGTATGCAGGACACTTTGAAAACAAAAATTAGATTAGAAACCGCTGCCTCTCAAGGTATACTTTTTTAGGTCTTACATAGGGTACACTGGTATACAGAGCAAATGTCATCTTTAATTGTCTCATTGCCCCATCCATTACATACATTATTTTAATCATCTTAAAGCACCTGTTACCAGCATTATCTGTTTTTATGGTTTTCATAAAACATAGCGATTACCGATGAAAATTAAACGAAAACTTAATAAATAACTTTTTTTTCAACTGAAATAGACTGATTTTCGATGGAAAAATGTTACTTATAACTAAAAATGAATATAAGACATATACGCAATGATATTTAGAATAAATCACTCTTTTCTAAAATTACTATGAAATATTCACAAAATCGTTTCGTTATAACCAAAGTAGCAAGGCTTGCAGATTTCGTATAGAGTTCAAACGCGATACTGAGATGATCTTTTTTTATATTTTTGTAGGATAATTCACCACTACGTTGTACTTGAGAGAGGACTTTCTTGAAAAATCCTCAAATTTCTCTGCAATTTTGTTCCTTCTAGAGTTAAATTCACACAGAAAACCCCATATTCTTATCTTTCAGGTTGGTATATTAAAAAGGGGTTATTAGTATGGTTTAGAAAACAAGCAATATTAATTAACGAATGTTTTTTCGTCGTATGAAGAGTTGAAATTTTTTTTTCCACTCCAATGGTTGCGATGCAGAGAGTCGGGTTTCATCATAATCTTTCAGGGTAGCTCAGGTTTGATTGCATGTACTAAGGTTAGTGCTCCTTGCAATCGGTTTCAGGTTTGACGCGCCCCCCTCAGGTTTGTTCAGGTTTCGCAAGTGTTTGAGAAACCTGAACAAACCTGAGGGGGGCGCGTCAACCTGAACTAACCTGAACTAACCCGACTCTCTGCATCGCAACCATTGGAGTGGAAAAAAAAATTTCAACTCTTCATACGACGAAAAAACATTCGTTAATTAATATTGCTTGTTTTCTAAACCATACTAATAACCCCTTTTTAATATACCAACCTGAAAGATAAGAATATGGGGTTTTCTGTGTGAATTTAACTCTAGAAGGAACAAAATTGCAGAGAAATTTGAGGATTTTTCAAGAAAGTCCTCTCTCAAGTACAACGTAGTGGTGAATTATCCTACAAAAATATAAAAAAAGATCATCTCAGTATCGCGTTTGAACTCTATACGAAATCTGCAAGCCTTGCTACTTTGGTTATAACGAAACGATTTTGTGAATATTTCATAGTAATTTTAGAAAAGATTGATTTATTCTAAATATCATTGCGTATATGTCTTATATTCATTTTTAGTTATAAGTAACATTTTTCCATCGAAAATCAGTCTATTTCAGTTGAAAAAAAAGTTATTTATTAAGTTTTCGTTTAATTTTCATCGGTAATCGCTATGTTTTATGAAAACCATAAAAACAGATAATGCTGGTAACAGGTGCTTTAAGATTATTAAAATAATGTATGTAATGGATGGGGCAATGAGACAATTAAAGATGACATTTGCTCTGTATACCAGTGTACCCTATGTAAGACCTAAAAAAGTATACCTTGAGAGGCAGCGGTTTCTAATCTAATTTTTGTTTTCAAAGTGTCCTGCATACAACATTACAACAAAGTCAAGTTTGATAAGAAAAGTACGATGTGTTTCTGAATAGAGGTACTTTTGGCTTATGTCGCTAGAACACGATATGTTTCCAAGAAATATTGGAGGTATAGAATTTTTATTTACCATAATACTATCTTAAAATTCTTCTTGGAGAAAATATTTAAATTTGAATGTATCTGACCCTCTACAGAATATAACCATTTGACTTTTTAAGATGACATAAACCATGGGAAAATTATTTTATTCTCATTTTGACAACCGAATTATACCTTGAAATAAGATGATATTAGATAGAAAGTCATGATAAAAATGCATCTAGCATTTTTTTTTGTATTTTATAAATTTTGACAGACACAACACAAATTTTGCCTGAGCCAGGAAGGAAAGTAGCTCATAGTGTAGGATTTCTGATTGCTTACATAAATTTTAACTGTCTCTCTTATAGAACTAGAAACGTATTCCCCTAACGATTCAGTACAGACAAAAAGAGCGAAATAATAATTTTATTTAACCTGCTAAACAATAGGAAAGCAAGCTAAATAGACAAGATGATGGGTTTTGTTAGGAAACACAATGATTTTTTAGTGTCAAGGATGTTTTAGGCTTCGAAATCATTAATATTTTCTGAATACTAAGGCTATATTACTTTCAAAAGCAGACTCGTTTGAGACGATTGGCGAATAAAGATGAATTGATCGTAAATAAAAATATAAGATCTATGTGCTAAGACTGTGAAATTATCGAAAAGTGGGGGTGTGCTTTTGAAATCGAACTTAAGAGCGATAAAAATATGAAAATATACTTGTTTGATTTGAGTCTTCAGACAATGAAGTTCGTTGTAGTCGATATTCAAGGATTTAACATACCTGAATTTTGCGCGAAAGAATTGGCTATTTATGATGAGAATAGTATGAAAAGTTACTTTTTTAAACCAGTTAAACCATTCGACACCTTAAGTAAGGCTTGCAAGAAACAAGTCAAATATCTATTTGGAAATCATCATGGTATCCTTTATAATTATGGTGATACCGATTACAAGGAACTACATAATATCATATCCAACAATCTGATAGACGTAAACATCATTTACGTTAAAGGACGTGTCAAAGAGGAATTTTTAGTTAAAACATTTTCAGAATTAAACTGCAGGGCACCATATATTATAAACTTAGAAGACAACATTAATGTACCAAAATTAGAGAAGGGAGATGTTGATGGTTGTAAATATCATATTTTAGATATTAATGTTTGTAGTGTTAGAAATGCCAAAGTGTTGTATCGATATATTTATAGTCTTTTACCTTAATAAATATTAAAATTTTTCAACAAGCCAACTTTATTTATTCCCCACGTAGCTCAAACGGTTTTGTTTACTTTTCGACGAATGGAACTGTGACAACGCAACATGTTCACTATTGGAGTGATGTTAATCCTATGTTCAGAATCCTAACCCGATGTCAATATTTAAAAAAAGTGAATGTTTGGTACGCTGAAGAAACGTATAAAGCTTTACGAAGACCGAAAATCTTTGGTTAAGTTACTGGGATACCCTACATCTTATAATATTTTTGAATTTTGCATAAAGTAGTCATTATTTTTTAATAAGCGTATTATAAGTCTAAACCTAATAATTTCCGAGATATCAATTTTTGAAAACCACTAGCATTTGTATATAAACGCTAATGGTACAAATAAGATTCAGATAAATAACTTCTTGCCTGCCTGATAACACCGACATTTAGTTAATTATACAACATTTTTAAAATAATTATTGTTCTTTGATCAAACCAATATTCCACTATCACTTTGTAAACCGACAAAAATAGGCAAATTTTTCAATTTCGTATCGGGATTTTTGATGAAAATAGCCCAACATTTTCGAGTAAACCTACCTAGAAATATAGAAGATATTTATTGCAAAATTAGTAGTTTACATGCTTGGTAAAGTGAATTAATCTACCACTGTAATCGTTTCATTTTTAGCTAAATAGAGGTATTCTTTTTAATCGTGAAAAAATAGACGAAATCTCTAATTTTATTTCATACCTAACGAATTCAACAATCAATAATACGATCTCATTTTCGACTAAGATCAGCTGTTACTTTAGACAGAATATTCCTAATAACATAATATATTTAGTTATACAGCTTTTTAAAATAATTATTGTTCTGTAACCGTAAATTATTTAATTATTTTCGTGTGATAAAGAGCTACTTTAAATTTTGTTTCTTAATCTTGTTCTATTGCGTATTAATCGTGTTAGCATCACAAATTACGGTCTGTGAAGCTGGTTTATAGGATCATTTAGTTCGATGGGGGACATATTTTATGATATCCCATATTTCGTCAATTATTTGGCAGGTAGGTTTGATGCTTCAATACGGAACTCCTCAAGATGACATCAAATATTTCTAAACAAGAAGCGTCCAAGTCTATGGAATCCCATGTAAAAATAGCTGGTATGTCTGTTGCCTTCCGTAGACATTAATGACATCTCGCATGTATGCTGAAGTGTATCGTTAATAGAAATCTTGAATATTCTAGTACCTACCTATATCTTGCGTCATTATGTCAATGCTTACATTGATGTCGCCAGGTATCTTAAAATGATAGGTACATAATGTGCAAGCATTTGTATAGAAAGCTATGTTTTTTACAAAATTTTCTCTAGGCAACCAAATTGTAATAGGGTTTTCGTAGTTCCAGTATATGTCTGGCTGCTTTAGCCTAAATAAATTGAAGTGTATTTGTAAGCAAATTAATCCTTAAAATTTATTATATCGTCTGATATAGACACTGTTTCAACTACGCGTTTTGGTAAAAAATAATTGGAAAGTAAAATTACTAAAGCACTAACAATAAATGTGACGTGGATAAACTGATAGATCTAAGCCCCAAAAATATACGCCTCTTATGATAAATGTTAAAAAATTGTACCGTTGCCAACGTCAAATTAAAAATCAGGATTTGGCAAACAGGACTCAACCCTCTCATTAATGCTTGATCTTCGGTATACCGAGTTTTATAAGTATTTTTAACACTCATCTGGAAATAAATGAATGCAAAAACCTCCTTTTTCGATTTTTTTCAAGCCATTAAACAACAAAATTGTCATTTTTTGAAGAAACCTTGCATACATAGGTATTAGCGAGCGAATTTCGACTATTGTAGATATTTAATATTAGAAAATCAATATAGAGGCAAATCGAAAAGTGTATTTTTAAGACGGCTTAAGAGGTAGTTTATGGTGATGTACATATTAGAGTTCATTTTAAAATGAACGATAATCTCCTAAACACAGACTTTTGACAATAGAACGAAATAAAAATATAGTTTGATGTGATAAGGCTATGCAGCTGCTCTTTATGGAATTTCATGTGAGCCTAGACTTTATGGATTTTTGTTCTTTTTTTTTTTATCAGTAAAGTTATCCTATAGATATTGTTTGTTAATCCATTAAAATAGACAAAATCTTTGAATTTGTATATGATTATCCGCTGAAATACCCTTAATCTGCAGGGTACCTAACTCTACGGAGATATTTATTGCAAAGGGCGGCTTTTTCAGTTTTGAAAGTATTCAACATTTACGAAATTCATCTAAATATATACTACGCTATACTTTAATCAAACTCACAATAGAGGGAAAGCGACAGACGAGTTTTAAACTATTGTGGCTTAAAGGATAATTTGTGTTGTAAATATTAGAGTTCATTTTAAAAGAAACTATAATCTCGTGACCGACAAAAAAAGTACCCATTTCGATACATCATTTCCCCTATTTTAACGTTAAAATAGTAAATTATGTTATAAGCTCGAAAAATGTAGTATTTCAGACGTAATGCGGCCGCTAACCTAAATAGCCCGAAAAACATTTTTCGTCCATATGTCATAAGTTATTTTTTATTCGATCTTGTTTTTAATGCGATTGAGAGTTGTAAAATAATGTAGAAATGAAGTGAACCTATACATTTCATCTTGCACGCTAATTTTTTGGTCTTAATGTTTGTTAGTTAACGATGAAATCTGTAATAGCGTCCGAAAAAAAATTTTTTTTTGACTAACATAAAAAGTGTTGTCTAGCTAGCAGGGCAATAATCAATACTTTATTGAGAAGGTTAGCTCTTCGTCTAAATATCTAATCTATAAAACGTCATTTTTTCCGACACAATCGGTTAAAAAGCATACATACGAACGTTTGTACAAAAACCATCGTGTTAAATCAGTTCTTATACCTGACTGACAACGCCGACCTTTAGCTTTTTTTACCTTTGTAAAATAAAAAGATTAGTTCTTACTATCGAAGAAATTAAATATGCAAGAGAAATAGGTCGAAAAGATTAATAATAATTTATTTATTCCTAAGTTATAAATCTTAACTACATCACTTTCTAAACCAAGAAAATAGATAATCTCCCTGCATTATTCCGTACTTAGATTTATTTTTCATGAAAATAGTCGAATCTATGATTTTCATTCAAATCCATAAGGGACGCTTGTTTTGTACAGACGATTTACGATCTTATTTTCAACTGAAATACTAGTATAAAGAAAGTATTTCTTCCGACAAACGTGGAAGGAATAGACATTTAAACAGTTAGCCATAACATACGCATACTGACTTGCATTATTTTCATGAATTGATTGGCTACATCTTTGTGTGTGAAGTGAATTTCTTTTTAAAAATTACAATGCGCTCAATAATTATGAATTTTCTAACATAACTTTTATGGATAGTGGAGTCGGATATTGGAAGAAAATATTATCATAAGGACAACTCGATTATTGATATAATTATTATGGTCTCACAGAAATTCCTACAGAGTCAGCCATGCTGTAGCAGAGACTGTTGTAGGTCGTATTTTTTAAAAAAACATATTCTATTAGAGCATTTTTCTAAAATTTAGAGCCTTTGGAAATGTGATAATGCTATGAGCATCAAATATATTCAAAATATCAAAAATCCTTTGCTAGTTAGTTATTGTGGTATATTTTAATAGAGGGATAATTTATACTGTACTCCTAAATTTACGGCATATCACTTTGCTTATGTTATTATATTCACAGAGACTATTAATCTAACCAACTTTTATTTACGAAAAATTAAAAACTGAAATACTCTATTTTATTGCCGATTGTTCGCAAAGACACTTGGAGCTGTTATTTTGCTTTTTTACCTCTTTTTCCCCGGTTACGGAGAAATATGTTAGGGGAAGTTTGGGTACCCTCAGACGGTTATATGCAATGATTCAAGCTTCTAAAAAAGTACTAAGGCAAGTAATTATCAATTTGAATTTACGTATGTCGAAGGTAATGTGTTACTGATAAATATACATGATGAAAACATTTATTGTTCGATTGCATCTAATTTTTAAGAGTCTAGAAATAAGCAAATAATGTTCTTTATAAGCATCTCGAGTTACCTGTCCTTCCCCTGCATCATAGAAGGGTATTTACCGACAAAGTTTGACCATTTTTTATGATTCGAGAGTTGGGTATTCTCTACAGATGTAAACTGCCGTCATTCGACTAGTCCAAACTTGTTAGATATTGGAGCTGTTACGCATTATAAGATTTTAAAATTATGTATGCGTTTGTTTAATTCATTGTAAAGGATTTGTTATTATGCTAATTTCAAAAGTTAAATGTTGGTGAGAATATTGTAATGTGACATCGATGTGGTGGTCGAGAGAACTATGGAAAATGATATTCGCAAAGTTTCTCATACTTTTTAACCCTATGCGTAGGTGACGCTAATAATATTGAATTTTTTTATTAAAATATCTAAAGTAAATATCTAATTGATTTTTTTTTTAGCGCTAATTGGGATTTTAATTAACTATCTCAGAGTCGGTATACACTATATTTTGCAGCGCAATTGCTTTCACACCCAGTAATGTATTATGATTTTTTTGGATGGTCGTTATATTGTCAGTTTCTTAAGTTAGCCAGATTAATAATAAATTAAAAAACCAACGTGATTTGCTTATTGTTGCCATTGAGAATTAAGGTTATAAAATATTTAACAATCCCATATTTTTATGCTCGTGTTGAAAATAAGTTAAGATTGCTACTTTGTTGCCTACGTCTGATATTCATAATTTTATTGGGGGTTCTACCTGATGACAAATACAGCTTATGATACCTATCTATTGGGTATTTTCAGTTTAAGGGCCGAATAATATAGAGTTATTGTGCATACATCATCGCAAACAAAAGGTAGCTTTTTATATTATTTCGTATTTACAATCCATTTAACCACAATTTTACACTGTGAATTAATTTTTTTTACTTTTTTCCTGAAATTGTAGCCTATTTACTTATATTATGATATGTGCATACATCATCGCAAACAAAAGGTAGCTTTTTATATTATTTCGTATTTACAATCCATTTAACTACAATTTTACACTGTGAATTAATTTTTTTTACTTTTTTCCTGAAATTGTAGCCTATTTACTTATATTATGATATTATCCAAAATTTTTATAAAAGCATTATGAGGGCTTTTACCTGATGGCGAACACAAGTTGTATAGTACCTATACCTAGTTGGTATTTTAAGTAAAGGTCGAATAATATATAGAGCCATATACGTATTTAAGTTTTATTTATTGTCTACTGTTCTCATTACAAGATAGTCCTATAATTTATCCATTTCCAGTACAAAGAAATCGCTAGTTAATGGTTCTAGATGGTAATTATTTTATTGTATTTTTTATAAGTGGTGCAAAATTGAAAACAATTATTAGATATGCTACTGAATTTTAATGAGGGTCCTTCGGAATAATAAATAAAGGTTTATGTCCCTTTCTTTTTAAATCGAGTCGGCAGAGGGTTTGAGAGGGTCATTTAGGTATAAATAATTATTGCGGTGACAAATGTGCCGCCTTAATATACTTATCTTGTTAGACCATATAAATTAGGGTTTTATTTCGCTTTGCCATTCACCAGCGGCGTTTCACTAAGTTAGAAAATATAAATCATGTTTTTTACTATACCGCTTTAACAGCGGCGTTTCAATTAAGGTTAAATAATAAAAAGTCTGGTTTAAGGATGGCTCAGGTCGGATCGTAAAAAAAGTCGGGTTTAAGGATGGCTTATAAAAATTGGGATTTAATTATCCCGCTTTAGCAGCGGCGTTTCACTAAGGTTAAATCATAAAAAGTCGGGTTTTATCTCGGGTCAGTTCATAAATATTCAGCTTCAAATTAGGGTTAGATGAGAAGCCGCCTCACGAAAGCACCCGGGTTAGGTCATAAAAAGTCGGGTTTTATCTCGGGTTAGTTCATAAATATTCAGGTTCAAATTAGGGTTAGATAAGAAGCCGCCTCACGAAAGCACTTGGGTTAGGTCGTAAAAGTCGGGTTTAATTTCGGGTTAGGTTGTAAACAGCACCACCGAACCACCCGGGTTAGGTTATAAAACGCACCACCTGCACCACCTGGGTTAGATCATAAAACGCACCACCAGCACCACTGGCCCAGCTCTGTCAATTATACACTACTGACCCTACATTTAAATTTCAGTAATGAAGATAAAGTATTTCAGGCATGAAGATAGGCAACCAAACATACAACATGGATCGACGGATCGAAATCTTGATATTGAACTACGTTAAACACCCGAGAGATACAATGGGTATTAGATAATTTTCAGAAAAATTGTATCAAAATTATGCATGGCTTACACATTTTCACAAATGTGATAATAAATAATATCATTATCATAATTAAAGAATATGTGATTTACATTTTCTCAAACCTACCTTTTTGCATAGAAATAAAAAAGAAATGGACGTGAAATTAAATAATTTATCATACATTCTCTTCAATGCAAATATTAGAATAGTAGACCAAAACGAAATTTGGGCGTCATCTACAAAAGTTTTCCCCTGCGCCGTTATTTCTCCCTCTCTTCGACACTTTCTCCGACCTTGGCTGGTATCCCACGAGCCGCCACTGCCTATACCTAAGCAGATTTAGCTTTTTCTTGTTGATACATATTAAAAAATGATGACCTCAAAACCACACTTTACGTCAAAAATATTGTAAATCTCCTTGACGTAATGGTTTTATTGGGTTGTGGATGAGAATTCCCTAAATTGTCATTAGATGTGTGATGACGTCTTGTTTACTGTAATTCGCCAATAACCTTATTTTTTTATGTATACATATAGACCGAACCAGGCAGCCCAATAAATCATTGCATGTCCTGTGCAGGTTTATAAATAATAACACATTTATCAAAAATCTCATTCTGCACTGTCCTGATAATTCAACTTCTTTGACAAGTCGATGCGGTTTATCGTTTCTATAATAAGTAACCTTTCTGAAATCTTGATACGAACCATACAAAATAAAGTATTTTTCCTTAGGAAGTCACAGCCCGGAACTTCGGTGGGCCATCAATTATGTAGTTTTTGTCACCTCCAACGTTTAACGTATTTTTATGAATGACGTGGGAACATGTGTATACAACTACGTATCTCATAATACTCAAAATAAGCTTGGTTTGTTGTTAGTTGCAGGTTCTGACATATTTTATATCAACAATGAATATACAAAAATAATAAATCTAGATGAAGTACAATTATTATTATAAGTGGTTTCATGTCAATTTTACGAACATTTTCAAATTTTGTTTGTTTTTCGCGTAAATAGAGATGCTCTACCCTTGTTGGAGGTCATGTTTAAAAATAAAATAAAATGTAACAGATAGGTATAATAAAATTATTATATCATAAGAACGGCAAACTTGTTAACATTGAAAATATTACCATTGAAGTGGGCGTTCCAAAATAATTAGTAAAACTGAATTTTGTAAATTTTTTATTCACATCGACAACCCTGTATTATGCTGTTGGAAAAAATACCGCTTTTTAATTTAAATTCTTCTGACTACGTCACTGAACAATAGGCAAATTGAACTTCCATCAATATTTGTTTTACCTTTTTGAAAAGTTGAAGCATAAAGGAAACAAGCTAAGATTTTCAAAAGCAATCTATGGATTAAAATCTGAGACAGTTATGACAAATTTGACGGAACTTTCGTCTCGATAAAATATATCAAACTGATGTAAATCCGCAACGCTCTATCTTTGATAATAACTCCAATACACCTAAAATTATCGAAAATGAGACATCCTGTACAATTAAATATCATCGTTCTATTGTATATTAAAAATTAAAATTTTATTGTATATTAAAAATATACATTTATTTTTCCTTGTATAACACCGCAATACTGGACACTTTATTAACATCGCAAAGTTGTGGATAAACACAATAATTAAATCTACCATTTGCTGTAGATCTAGTTAAAATCGGTACATATATACGGAATTTTGTTTGGGTTTTCATGTTAGGTAAAACCTTTGACATCTGTTGGGTCTTCGAAAACTTATTAGGTCTTTTCATTTAAGTGGAAAATTTATATCGGCTTCTTGCCTTGATTGAGGAGTGCGGTGTGCCGAGGTTGATTTAAAGTTTTTAGATGCAAAATAATTTGGCGCCTTTTCTCAACAATGTTTTGTTGTTAGTAAATTTAGTGCCTCTCTACTATTAGTTGGGACCATTAGGGAGCCAGTCTTTAGGTAGTTTATAGGTTGCGTCTTGTCCAGCTCTCGTGTGTGAGTTCGTTATTATAAGTTGGTTTGTCGATACGTCCGTACGTTTGTAATAGTCCGTGATAATTTTAAAAAATAATTCGTTAATTGTTGGTACGTGCAAGTCCTGATGTAGCACGCTGTTCATTGTGTACCTGGGGACATCTGCGATTAGCTTCAGCGCCCTATTTTAAATCACCTGAAACTTATTTAGCTCCGCCCTGCTTATGTTACACCACGAGGGCGCACCATAAGTCAGAACCGGCCTGACCAGGACCTTGTAGAGGTTTACTTTCGTTCTGTTGCTAAGTCTACTTCGGCTGTGAAGCAGGGAGTAGATGGAGCCTAATTGTTGCAATGCTAGCTTTACTCTGTTAATTGAATTAAGCCTACAGTTTAGTCTTCGATCAAACATAAGTCCTAGGTATTTCACTTCCTGGCACCAGTTCACTTGGACTCCATTGACTCTGGGCCTGGTCTCAGGTCGTTTAACATTACTCTTTGAGAAGAATATGGCTTTCGTCTTGGACGGATTCAGACGAATCTTCCAAGCCGAAAGCCATTTTTCTATGAGATTCTTATGGCGCTGCAACCTCGAGCATGTCGTGTCGTCGGAAAATAAAGAGAGCTCATTTTGTCTTTCGGTATGTCGTGAGTGTATATGTTGTAAAACATCGGAGAAAGAGGAGAGCCTTGCGGCACTCCCGCCCTAATGCGTTTAGTCAATGAAAGCGTGTTCTTCTACGAGACTGCAAAACTTCTATTTTCCAGAAAAGAAGCTAACCACCTTGATGAGGTAGTTCGGAGATCCAAGTCTTATCATTTTCAGTAAGAGGCCGTTGTGCCAGACCTTATCAAATGCTTTGCTTACGTCAAAGAAGACCGCTCCCGTATGCGCTCTTCTATTGAATCCCCCCTTCATTATATTGGACGTTAACCTTGTCGGTACGAAAGCCGAATTGTTCGTTAGACAGAATGTTACGTTCAAACACAAAATCATTTAGTCGGCTGAGAATAAGCTTTTCAGCAATTTTTCCCAGGCTCAACAACAGGCTGATAGGCCTGTAGCTCGATGGCGTCGTAGGGTCCTCGCCTTTTTTGTAAATTAAAATTACTTTGGTGTGCTTTTACACACACGGGAAATGACCTTCTCTGATTATAGCATGGAATATGCTTACGATATTCCCCAGAGCATTGTCTGGTAGATTTCGCAACGCCGCATTCCTTAAACCATCGAAACCCGGGGCTTTTCTAATATTTAACGCGCTTATTAGGGACTTTACCTCGTTTAGTGTAACTTGTGGAAACAACTGAAATGGGTGATCTATTGATTTGTAAATTTGTATCGTTCTGGCGACTCTCTCATCTCTAGGCGGCGCGTCATTAGTTGGATTTCCGCTGAATTGATCGCAGAGTTTGTCTGCGACCAATTCAGCTTTATCCTTATAGCATCAGTTGGAATTTGTTCTGAGTCCTGATTTTTCAGGTATGACATGGGGGCTTTAGATCCTCTGATCAGAGTCCTGGTCATCTTGAAGATGGAATTATCCTCGATGGCCAGGCTCTGGATTTTGTCATCCCATAGATTCGACTGCAGTTCTATCAGCATTGGCTAATAACTTCAGTTTCTCTACTAGCCTCAGCCTTGATGCGAGGGTCACCAGTTCGATACTCTCTGTTTTTTAATCGATTTTTAATTTTGATTCGATTCTTTATATGGTCTGTTAAAGCCCCGTATTTCGAACACCCGGACATTTTTGTGACTGAAGATTGAGCTAGTGCCACATTAATGTCATCTGTGATCTTACTTACCGCATTATCGATATCAATCAAGTTCCGTAGCGGTTGCAACGGCTCGACATTTTTTAATATATTGTTGTACCTAAACCAGTTAGTTGAAAAACCCTCGACCATTTTCCACTGGATTACCCACTTCTACTACGACTGGTACGTGGTCCGAGCTAGGATCATAAATGACCGTTGGCTGGGAGATCTGAACAGAACTTTTAATCACAAAAACATCCAGAATATCCGGAAGACCACGCCCAAACATGTGGGTGTGCTTCTCCAGCGGTAGAATGTGGTAATTTAAATTTCCTGAAAATTCATATAGAGTGCGCTTCCTTGGATTTGTATACCTACATCCCCAAACCGTATGCCTGGCGTTGAGGTCGCCCCCTTTAATCGTTCTGTTATTATTATAAAACAATTTTGCCAGACAGTTGCCCGTGAAACCTACCGACAGACTACAGTAAACTGATCCCAGGTGTATATGCGTTGGTTATTTCTAAATTTAATTGAAATGAAGGTGCCCTCAACATGGGGGCAGTTGTCAGGACCTGCCACAACTTGAGCAGAAATGTGTCTCTTAACCTTAACCAGGATCATGGTTCCACCCCCGCGTCTAATTAGGCGATCTTTTCTGAATACCGTGTAGTTCGGAAGCGAAAACCTCTCTGCCTTAAGCCAAGTCTCCTGAATAAAAAGCACATCTATCTCGTTTCTCTTAGCAAAATCGATAAGTTCGATTCTCCGTTGCTTTAAGGTATTAACATTAAAAGTAGCCATTTTGAAATAAGCCGTCTCCGGTTGTGAAGCCATTTAACCAACGGTTTTCTTAAAAGTATTGACTATGGTTTTTAGTTGAGCCTCCATAATTTTTAAGAACTGTACTAGGAATCTCTGCATTGTTGTCTGTAATGCAGTTTCCATCGCGTTTGGCATTGGTTGCATTGATTGCGTGCCCTGCGGTGTATCTGTATTATTATTACTGTTCACATTGTCATTGTTTCCAGTTTACTATTATCCTGTTGCCCCCATCGGAAATTATTTCTTGGCGCGGGGTTCTTTTTGTTACTGGTGTTATTAATAGATTGCGTTTTTACGCAAATTGTTGGGGTGACGTGCACATCCCATGTAGTTTGCTGGGTGTTCACCCCCGCAATACGCGCATTTGGCTTTATCTTCACGTGGTTTGGAGCACTCAAATGAAAAATGATTCGAAGCGCACTTCAGGCACTTGACTGGAGCAGTGCACCTGAATTGTGAGTGCCCGTAAAGCTGACAACGATGGCACTGGGATATGGAGGCCCGCGCCCGCTGCGCCTCTGCCTTGATTGACATTGCATCCAAGTCTCTTAACTCGTATATTGATTTTTCTGAACGCGGAACGAAAACCAGCACCAAAGGCATGGGGGCGCCGCCGCGATTATGCCATCACACGGATGGCCCAGTTCTTTTAAATCATTTTTGATTTTTTCTTCCGTTCAGGTTTCCACAACGCCTCTAAGCACCACATGGAGCTCTTTTTCGTCCTGAAATCTGAACGAATGGTGGTGGAGACTATTAGCCACTAAGAACTTAATGATTTTATGGTATTTTATGAATTTTCACGCCTTCAGGTACTGTGATCGCGCGGCCATAATCAACTTTTACTGACCGCAGATGCCCAGATTATACTTATGTTTGTCTCTGATAATGATGGGAGGGACCCTTAATGTTGGAGGGCCCCTCTCTGGCGCATTTTCAGTGACAATTTTTGTTTTATTTGAAGCGATTGACGCTTGTGATGACGTTTCCGCTTGGCTTTTTGCCGATAATTAATTGACTGATTTGCGACACTTTTTGGGTCAGATGATCAGTCAATGTTTTATTATTTATTTTAGGCAAGTTAGGCCATGCGGAAATGCCGGCTACCTTTTTATTATTGACGGTGTCAGATTCGGCATTTTTATTTTGACGTTTGTCTTATGGCTTGACCACTGCTCTTCGTTCCCGCCTGATTCAGATACCGAATCTACGTTCATATCTGAATCAGTATTTACTACTTTGATAGTATTTACATTAACTTGCATACTATTAAGCCTACGAGCAGTAGCCAAATCATTTTTGTCATTGTTGGTACTTGTAACTGTCATGTTCTTGTAAAAAATTGAATCGATTTTTAAATTTAATTTTAAATTATTGTCTAAGTCGGGGTTCTGGTACCTACCTATTTCGGCCTTCAGTTCCCTAATGGTTTTGTGTAAATTTTTTAATTCTATTTCCTTTTTAAGCCCTTCCTCCTTTACTTGTCTCATCTTAATCGTCCAGTCCGACTCTCTCTCACTCATAATTTTCCTCCCGCGAGTTTCCATACGTTTTTCTGATGCTTCAATCCTCTCTTCTACGGTTAGCTGGACCACTGGAGCCATGGTCTCGTCGTCTGAGTTGGGTAGTTTCGTTTCGCTGGGGCGGGAGGAGTCCCCCGCTTTGAACTTCCATAAATAAAAAAAAAAAAATGTATTAAACTGATTTTAGTTCGACACTGGAAATATTAAAAAAAAATCGATACGTCAGTCGCGACATTGACCATACGGAAAGCAGTAGTAGTAGTAGTAGTAGTGATTCATACTAGTAAACCTAGAAATAGCTTGTATGTGTTTTTTTCATAAATATTTATTTGTAAATAAGTTGAGAAGACAATTTTTTTTTTTTTTTATGATAAGGCACAGCACTACAGGATAAATCCTTTATGGCGCTCAAGGAGCGGTGCGTGTGCGCAGGAAACGATTCACGTTGGTCTTGAATCTTTGGAGATTATACTCGTTGGGGAACACGATCTCAGGGAGGCCGTTCCAGAGTGATGACGTTCTCCAGATGAAAGAATTTTGAAACAGTGTCGTTCGAGGGACACTAAGCTGAACCACGTACTGGTGGGCTGCAGTGGCTCGTCGCGTATTTCTACCATGCACCGCTCTGGGTGGTATTAAGCGGGCAACCTCGGTTGAACACTTGCCATGAAAATATTTGTAAAATAGACGCAAGTCGCCAACCTGCCTTGGATGTTCAAGGCTTTCCAGGTTGTTTGTCAGACTATGGTCACCGATCAAGCGAATGGCTCTTCTTTGAATGGAATCTAGCAATCTCAGGGTATGTTTAGGAGCAGAGCCCCAAATATGCGAACATTACTCCAGTGATGGTCGAATTTGGGCTTTATAGAGCATCAAAAGTTGTTGGGGTGTATAGAGGTTCTTTGTCAGGAAAAGTACTCCAAGCTTCTGCGAGGCTGCCTTAGCAATGGCCGCAACGTGACTATGCCAAGACATATGACTATCCAAATTAACGCCCAATAAATGAATTGATGAAGTCAAGAGAATTGAGTGTCCCGCCATAACTATATCCGGTTCTTCAACATTAACTTTTTAGAAAAAACTGTCGCCTGGGTCTTTTTAGCGTTAAATTCTACTTGGTTACTGTCACCCCAAGACAGAATTTTTTCCAGGTCTTTGTTGAGATGTGAGACCTCTTGCTGCCTATAGAGATGTGCATTAGCAGCCGATGTCCGAGCATCCAAAGTAAAAGATGAAACAAGTGTGCTGTCATCAGCGAAGCTATATATAGGATTATTAGTTTTTTCCAAAAGATCGTTAATGTATAGTAAGAAAAGGGTGGGCGACAATATAGAACCTTGAGGGACTCCGGCGTTGATGTTAAATGTGTCTTAAAGAAATCCGTTCATTGCCACTCGCAGAGAACGGTCTTTAAGAAAGCTCGACAGCCATGAACAAAATTGAACCGGCATTTCGTATGCTCTCACTTTAGTTAGGAGCCCCTCATGCCATACTCGGTCAAAAGCCTTGGAAATGTCCAGTGCTACCGCCCGGGACTCCCCATGGTGTTCTATTGCGTTGTTCCAAACATGAGTGACATAAGCGAGAAGGTCTCCTGTTGATCTAGACTTACGGAATCCATACTGGCGGTCACTAATAATGTTAAAGCCTTCCAGGTATTTTAGTAATTTTTCGTTGATAGCCTTCTAAACTTATAAACTTCGCACATTATATCCTTCGGCGCTTCGCATTTCCCTTGAAATAAGAGCGCTCGGTATTATAATAGTATATATTATTAGGTATGTAATTACTATTACTGTGCTTGTCAGAATGAAATCGCACTACTTGAACCGTATTATATGAATCTAGAGACATTTTTTTCTATTCTCATGTTTTTACGAATTAAATAATTTATGAAATATTAATATGAAACGATGCAAAGCACGCCTATGCCGTTACAGTTAAAACAGACTTTTTTACGCCTTTTACCCCCCTGTCTCCTCAGCCCTCGTAGCCACATACTCGTAAGGCGGACTATACAGTGCTACTATCTTATGACTTATGTTATGACCGATATACAGGTAATACGATTTTAAAAGTCGAGTTTTGTTCATGACACAATATTTTATATAATAGAAATTATATCAAAAATAAGAGTCGACAATCACCATTGAGTTTCATCCGGATTTTCAGGCGGCTGGCTATGTCGAACTCTAAAAGTGACAAAAACAGGCAGATAATTGATAGCGTTGTAAAGTTGCAGACCGAAACTCTCGCCGAAAAAACACTTTATTGTTGATGGATTTTAACATGAAGGCTTTTTGGATAAGATTACACATGCATGAATGAACGTCAAAATGAATAATAAAGCGTAGAATATTATGTCTTTTTCAAGCTATAATGGGGTAGCGGCGTAACCATGACTTTGGTTATTTACCGCTTAATAACGTATCCGCAAGCATTTTAACAGTGATTAAATCCCTCTAGCTTTATAAATCAAAATTATATACTCAAATTAGCTGATATCTATATCAAAAAATTGTGTTATAATATACGTTTACTAAAGTTAAATAATTGTTTTCAATAACTTCTTTTCTTAATAAAACCCCTTTAATACTTATAAGGTACTTTACTTACTATATAAATCTACTATTTTATTTGCCCGATTTTCTGGAAAATGTTCCCTTGAATTTAAGAAGAAGCATGTGGTTGCAGCTCGCTGGGTGCCCCGCTCATTAGTCACTTGTGGCGTGCAACTTTCTTGACGAATATTTTCCCGACCGATGGATTGGCAGAGGAAGTTTATTTCCCTGGCCGGCCAGGTCCCCCGATTTAACATGTTTGGATTACTATTTATGGGGCAGAGATAAAAATATTGTTTACAAAGTCTGACCAACTAATAGAGAAGATATGATTATTAGAATTAGAGTTTTATGGGATGAAAGGGGCAGATATATTCTACAAAACTTCATATTATGTGAAACCCTAAACCTTCCAAATCTCCTATTCAACAAAAAAATGAAATAGTAAAGGATATATAAACCAGACACTTAAAATAGATCATTACTGGTATTGCAGCACTGCGCTACTGTCATTTCCGCACCAATCGAAACTAGAGCAATGCAATTGCTGCTTATTTACACTTTTGTCGTGTTGTATTTCAGAGATGTCAGATGCAGGTCTAGAGAGAGTTCGGTTTTATTTATGGGTTGTAGGAAACTACAAGCTAGAAGTATGTTCGGTGTTGCGTATATTTTGCTGATTTCGGTCGTTCATAGCACCTTTATTTTAAGAGCAAATATGTAAGATGACAAATGTTATAGTTTTACGGCACGAATTCAGTGATAAAGGGAAAATAATAACGCACCGGTTGTTTGAAGGTTCATACAGGAGCTTAGTGGCGTAGGTACGGGGGTCCGGATCCCCAGAGGGATTTAGATCCGAATAATAATCAGTTAAATTGAATGATGAAACAATTATAGTGGTCATTGTTACCGGTCTTTTTCTTCTGGATTGTTCATGATAAGGTCTGACAGGTTTGGCGAGGGCCTGGGTAGTTAAGTAGATGGGGTGGGGGGAGGGAGCCTGAAAGGTAGGCAAGAAGGACTTCCTTTGGTCTACTTGGCAGGTTCGTGTGCCTCCCCTTCCTTACTACTTCTACTATTACCGGCTTTTAATGTTTTCCTCATGAACTAATTTGTACGAACTTCTTTTAGTAGCTTAAATGACAAAATAGTTGGACTCATAGGCATAGCAGGTAGACCCCAGAATCCTTTTGTCCACCCCAGAAATAAAATTAGTTGATAATAATCTAAATGAAACAGAGAATGAAACCAGATGGCTCCATCTCGTGGTGCTGGTAAATAACACCAATTTCTAAGCAATCTGCGCCCTATGCTAAGAAATTGGTGTTCTTTACCAGCACCACGAGATGGAGCCATCTGGCTTCATTCTCTGTGTCATTCCAATTTTTCTGTTTTAAAACAGACGCCGATGCTTTTTCCTTCAGTCAGAACCTATAGCCTTACTGACGAGCTGATACACAGCAAACCGCGCCTGGGGATGGTTCTGACAGAAGGAAAAAGCAAACCCTTGTTATTAATATCAATCTAGTCCATCATCAAAAAAAAATCGTAATGTGACCTAACGAAATTAATTTATGAAATTTGTTATAGTAAACAAAAACATGAATGAATTATAGTACGATGCACGAGTCTACAGCTACGATAGGAGCTTAAGGAATGTGGACCAAAAATAAACATTGTTGCCGTAATACTATGTTTAAATTTCCATAAAATATTAATTTGTATGTAATTCAAATATATTTAATAAAACAATCAGACGTATGCATATCCCTGTATAATGTATACATATACCCCATTACATTACACACCGTTTATTTCCCCCCTAACATTGCAACTTATAATCACTTAATACATTTATTAGGCTTGTTCCAACCAGAGTCCGGGACTAGCTTTGAATCAGAAATAGGGTCTACCAGAAGTCCTATAACTGGTTGATTGTATTTGATAGTTTAAAACTGTCAGGGACTGATGGTTGGAACAGACGTAATATATTCTTAAAGCGGCGAAGATAATATTTAAGAAATATTAACTAATCATTTATTTTGGTAAACTTGGCAACCCACGTCTGATACAGCGCGGATTCCCGAGCCACAATTATCACCTGGGCCTTGATAACAGTTTTGTCTCGTTTTATCCTTTATAATATTGAATTAGTGGGAATGTGCTTGTCATCATGACATTTTCAGAGATTTTACGGACATTGGCGGAGTTTAGAAGTACATTATTCAATTTATAATTTATAATTATATTTAAATGTTTCCAGATGTTTGTAAAATGAATACATATTTAAAAGGCAGAGTTATCCATAGTCCAGCTATGAAACTAATTGCTAATGTTGACTAACTTCTTTAAGTTTGCTTAATCCCTTCAGAGTTATTTACATGCATCAGACTATAGACGTTTTTAAAAAATTGTACTAACGTTAGACCATTTAATTTGGAAAGATCCTAAGCGCAATATAATCCAGCCAGTGTGGATACGAATAACCTTAGATGACCCGAACACTACTCGATTCGTCAAAATCACCTAAAAGCCGATTGAAGCAATTAGTATTACTCTTGATGATCTAACGGAAGCGTATGATGGACCTTTACCAATCAAAAAGGAAGAACTTGCCAACGTATTACATATAGGTGACTATATTAGATTTTATAATAAGGCATAGTTTAACAACGTTGTAATCGATCAAAATGTAGCACAGAAAATAAAGGTTAGAGACGCTTTATGTGTGAAAGCAATTAATAGATAATAAAACGATATTTTTATTTGCTGAAAAAAGAAACATTGGCGCTTACACCGTTGTTCCCAGTGGCGGTTCGTGGGTTGGTAGCTAGGGTCGGCAAGGGAGACCACGCCTAAATTTCGTTTTCGTCTACTACTCTAATATTTGCATTGAATAGATGTAGGATAAATGATTTAATTTCACGTCCACTTTTTTTTATTTCTATGCAAAAAGGTAGTTTTGGGAAAATGTAAATCACATTGTTGTTTGTTTATGATAATGATATTATGGAGTATCACGTTTTTTGGTCATGACCCCCCATGGATCCGCGCCTGGTTCGGTATATTATTTTTATTTCTTTAGATAACACAACTTCTAATAAGATAAAAATAGTTATAATTTTTTCTTAGATTAAAAATGGTGTAAGTTACGGCATTAAAATTGCGTTTTTTGCAAATTTTTTCAGAATCTTGTTTCCTAAGTACCTACTTACCAATAATTATTGTGACAAACTTGACAGTCGGTCCTGGTAAATTGTATTATGAGAATAAGTTTTAACACGTTTTTGATAATCAAGGGGAATGTAGGTAAATGCTTTATTTATCGTTCCTTGGAAAAATCATGCTTTTGGAGAGCCCGCAACAGTTCGCACTACGGATTTTGATTTTTTCCTTTTTTATTTGAACATAAGATGATTGGCCAACGAAACGTTTCATTTTGGTTTTACCAGAGATCTAATAGCTACATACTACATACATTCACTACCCATAATCCATCCATTATTTCGATACCATCTTTCTGAAAATGACCTCCCCTGGGCTCTCTCCCATGGTAATTAAATTCAACATTTTAGTGGTCGGCCGACCATTGTTTTCTCGGAATGTCCAAACAAGATATTTTATTTTAATTTTAAAATACTTACCGAGGTCTTTACTCTCACTTATTTTACACTAAATTAGTTATTTTCCTTCAAAATAATCACAAAAGCTTTAAAAACAACAGATCGAAATATAAAATCTTTCCTGTCGATAAGTATTAGACCTAACCATGACCTCACATTAAATTAAGCGACAGGACCGTGGTTACCGACCCTGGGTTTTAACTTCGAACGTTGTTTAATAATTCAATATAATATGGTGTATTGTAGGTGTATGTTTGGTTGCTTATCTTCAAGCCTGATATTCTAACGACAGGGCAGGCATGCCGACCCCAGCCTGGGTTACTTGAAAAGTAAAACAATTTATTTTATTGCCGTTGTAGTTTGCGAGTATGAGGTCCGGGGCTACAGGGGCGCTTTAAAAAGTGGAGCGGTTATTCGCTGGCAGTTTTAGAATTATTAAAATGCAAATTGATGTAGATAAGTAATATAATATACTGTCTGTTGTCTGCTTGACACTAGGTCGGCACTACCACCCCTGAAAAATCACCACTGGTTGTTCCAGCCTACCATTCTATTATTGTGAAATCGGTAACTGCACCTGATAAAGTATATTATGCAAGAATTAGGCTTTAAGATATTTAGTGTTTAAATTATACTTAATGGTTCCATTCTTACATGCATGGTAGTATTAAAAACGCATGGAAATCTATTTATGGAAATTTCTTAATCACATTTGAGCTATAAGTGTGTCAAATTTATTTTTGTATAATTACAGCGCGACAAATGTGTTCAAAATTTGCCAGCCTATGGCTCATTTAAACAAAAAAGCAACTTATGGCATTATCCGTCTAATATTTACCTAGATATACGTTTATGTTGGCTTTAATTTTCGTATACGGTTGGCTTTAATTTTCGTATACGGTGTTGAAACGAATTTAAGTTTCTATAGGTAATTGTTCTTTTATTATGACTTTCTTGAGGATTAGTTCCAGGATAATTTTTTTTCTCTATAAAATATCTTTGTTATTAATAAATCAGTACCTATGTATTTGTTTTTATATTTTACGCATTTTAGGACTAAAATAATTAAAAAAAAAATTAAAATATTGCATGCCTGTGCTGCCACAATCGCGTCATAGCGACTCTTCTTTATACAGCCCTCCTCCGACGTTTTAGCTCTAGCACCGTGTGGCGAACTGTAGGTCAAGTTGAGTGAATTTCTGACGAAATTTGGGCGTGGTGCCAAAAAATTTCGCATGCGGCTGTATTTTTCGCGCATCACAAGGCCCAGCCACCCTAGCAAAAAATTATTGCGTCCCCTATGATTAGACCCTCTCCCCACAAACAGAAAACCAAATTCTATCTACGCCACTGCAGGAGCTCAATAAATTTTAAATTTCCGTTTTTTGTACTCCCATATCCTTTTCAACTATACAAAAATACTTTTTTAACAACCCGGCGGTTCGTTAATGTAATTTCTTTTATACGCTCGAGGCAGTTCGTAGTTTTTATAATAGGTAACTTTTGCTCAAGGCTTTGAAAAAAACTAAAAAAGTGTTTTTTCAGCAAGAGTCCCCGATCGGCACTTCACAACGCACATCTATCAATTATCTAGTTTTTGTCATCTCTATCGTTCGCAAGAACGGGTAAGTGGTGTGTTTGGGATCACGGCGTAAAAAATCCTTATGTCGATGTCCTGACAGGATTTTCATTATCAAAACTTGATATCTCTGGCTTAATAGGTATTTTGTTACGTCCAAAGAGGCCTAATGGTATGAAGGGTGGTTCCATTTATAAAACTTTACAGTGGCGTGGCAGTTTACCCCACTTTCCAACATTTTGATCCCCTCTATACTTCTTTATTTCAATGCTAGTTGCGTTTTTGTCTATCTATGTTAAGATAATCATTTCCATTCATGGTTAGTTTTAGCAGAGTTATGGTTTATTTAGTGTTATGTATCCAATAAGACACTTCAAACGAAGGGCTCGGTGCAAACTCTGGTCAATCAATTTTTTATAATTTGTGGCAAATCAATACAAACTTTTCAACATTGTTGTTTTACAACGTTTATCATACAATTCTTCGCTTTCTTATTAGGGCTCCTTCATAATTTTTCCTATGCAGAAGTATGTGTGTGTGTAATAACTCTACATTGGCCCAATTGTCGCCTATGTTATTGGCAAATATTTGAACGTGTTCAAAGTCGTACTCTTGTTTGAACCTGAACTGTAGCCAAAAAATGAAATTAAATTAAGAAATCCACACCATACGTCTGTCTCTTGCTGCACGTCACAATAGAGATATTTTAAACTACAGCGCTAACGTTTGCAAAAGCGGTTAAGTTTGACGTACGGGACGAGAAATCTAACCAATCAAAGTAAATTCTAAACAGGCATCGAATAATCGAAAGCTTCAATCCCATCATTCGTTCCCACAGCCACAACCTGAAGGGTCGCTTCGATCAACGCTTAAGGGTATATAGTACGTGACAAACAGCGTAGTGGCTAAGGATTATTTAAACGGTGCTTGCCCCGCCGAAATTATCAATTAATTTCCTGTTAAGCTGCGGTTTCCTCGAAAGCGGCACCGTCATATAGCGGCCGTCAAAATCCGGTGAAATACGTCACAACAAAAGCTGCTGTACGATTTAAGTATAAAAGTGGTTTCCAACACAGCGTTCCTCAACAACGTAACGTAAGATAGCGCTGCCTTCATGTTCCAAGCGGTGTCAACGTTTTCGATGTAGGTTGAGGTAAATTCATATTAGCCTTATTGTGCACTTTTTTCAATTAACTCCGATTCTTCCTCCCTCCTTTTAACTTTTTCTTCATCTTCTTCTAAAATGAGCCCGATGTCATCCATATTATTATGTTTAAAAAAAGCCGGCACTGTTTCACAACTTTCGTTGCTTTCCTGCCTTATAATAACTGTATGACGTAACTAACTGGATAGATCGCCTCGGTGGCCGAAGTGGGTAAAGCATCGGAAACGGCGTGAGCCTGCTTTCGCGCTGCTCGGGTCGAGCGGGTTCGAATCCCGCTACAGTACGCTCAAATAAAAAAAAGTACTGGGTTTGGTTGTTGTATGTGTGAGTGCACGTACTTCTGACTAACGATTTATCGGAATCGAAACCGCAGAGTTATGCTTCTATAGCAGCGGGTCTTTAACCCGAGACTTGCCTCGGTTGCGGGCTGTGTGGGCGGGCTGTTGTAGGAGTGGGATTCTGTGGGGGGATCAGGATGGTGGTTGGTTGGAAAGCGACTGCGCGTGGTTCGGATCCCATGATAAACAGTAGGTCCCGTCTGGCTGACATTACCCAGGCGTAAAATTACCGTGGGCGGGCTAGTAACGAATAACTAGGGGATACAATAAGTCTGTAAAAGGCTGCGGTGTCAGGACTTAAGTGCCGACCTAGTTATTTAAAAGTAATCAATCAATCAATCAAAAACTAACTGGATTTTGACGGCCGCTATCTGACTATACCGCTTTCGAGGAAACCGTAGCTTTAGCGATAACTGCAGTCACATACATTCCATGAAAACAATTGTCTCAACAATATCCTTAGAAGTTATCTTCAAGTAAGCGTATTGATAATTTGGGTCTTAAGCTGGGGTTACCTTGAAAGCGGCACCGTCTGCCGTCATATAGCGGCCATCAAAATCCGGTGAAGAACGGCACAACAAAGGATTCTGTGCGATTTAAGTACAAGTAGTTTCGAACAGAGCGTTACTCAACACCGTAACGTAAGATAGAGCTGACGTCATATTCAAAGCAGTGTCAGTGTGATAGTTAGCTCAACGCTTTTTGATTTAGGTTGAGGTAAACTTATATGCGCCTTCTTCTGCATGTTTTTTTATGTAACTCCAATTCTTCCTCTCTCCTTTTAACCTCTTCTTCAGACCATTACAAGCGCGAGATCGATGTTTGGAAAAAAGGCAACATTTCACAACTTTCGTCGCCGCATTTTTCCACCGCTGTATGACGTAATTCACTAGATTTTGACGACAGCTATATGATGGTCCCGCTTTCGAGGAAACCGTAGCTTAAAACTCTCTTACTTACGCTTATGGTTGTGCTAAGGGTCATGCCATTCTATCAGGATATCGGTTTTATTTTTAATAGGTTAGATTTCCGTCCCGTACGTCAAACACAGCATAAAGACACCAGCAGGCGCACTCGGCGTAAAATGCAAGTGTGCCGACAGCATCCTAAAGTATAGTTCATATAGATGCAAATCACGAATTGCGAATAATGCTCTGATAAGTCAATTTCAAATATTTTTTTGGCGGTAAAAGGGTCTAACTTTTAAAATTTTGCGAAATCGCAAGGTTTAAAATTTGGTGGGGCGGAAGTCTTGAATGATTTTCAATATATAATTGAAACAAAATATAATTTTACGAATATTCGTGCGATTTTTGTGCGGACAATTTCTATGACCTTATTTCTAAGTTTACGTGTTAAGTATTTTTGTAGTATTTTTTTATAGATTTGTGATTATAATTATAATAGAAAGGTAGGTATCACAGGAGAAATAAATAAATAAAGTTAAAACGAACCAAAATTTTCCAGAGCCTGAACAGAGAGAGGCGAATGTTCTTCCAACTGTTCAAAATGTCTAAAACTAAAAACACTAAAATATCCTTAAAACAACGAAATTCGCAACTATATGAAATAGGACGGCACAGGTAATTTCTCGGATGCGAAATTCGTATTCGCAATTCGTGATTCGCATCTATATGAACTTAGCTTAAGCAAGCGATTCGCCATTTTCTCCGGATGCATACCATCAGTCTCGTTGAACGGATTGTTGCGCGAACATCGTTTATACAGAACAGGAACTGGGGAATTTATTGACTTTTTGTTTATTATGTTTTTATACATAATGAATACTGAAGGCCGTGAAATAAGTTACTGTGCCGCGAAAAGTCTTGTACAAACAATGCTAAAAAACTGCGATTAGTAATTTGAAAAAACCAGTAAAAACGTACTAAATACAGGATGTCTTAAAACGGCCCTTTTATTTTGAATTAAAATTAAATCTTTTATTTGTAATTATAGTTTATTGTTAACTTAAAAAAAAAGGAATTTTTTAAATGCCGGTAATTCCGTTCATATTTTCACGGAGTCTTCTAAAAAATTATCTTTATATTTCTCTTTATATCAGTTAGGATTCATGAATTATTTTAGCAGACAATAATTGACTTACGACAGCTTTCAAATTCCGTGAAAACTTTGATAATTGCCGCGAAAAATATAAACATTTCTTTTTTGTGGATATTGCGTCCGAGCATGAACAAGACGATGTTCATTTTCTTGGTTCCAATAACGGCAATTGGTTGTTGAGGGTGAATGTACAGTCATCCGTAAAACAAATATTTCTCAAAAAATACCTATTATTATTTGGTCTTTCCATTGCCTCAAAACAGAATACAATTCTACTTTCTTCATCACCTTGCGGTAACTCTTGATGTTTTCATACTTGTAAGGAAAATTTTTATGCTTATCAAAAAATTGAACTAAAAGCATTTCAGATACTGCTCTTAAACTGTTTCCTGTATAATACAACTTAATCATAGTTACTTCTCCCTTAATGGAATACCTCATATTTAGCTATAATTAAAGCGCCTTCAATGAAAATCACTAACGCTTCTTTTCGTTTTGTCAATGCGAGATAATAATTTTCTGGTGTTTGGGGTATTACCTAAACAATTTCGTAATTTTGCCATTACGTTTAATCGAACAAGTTAGGATTGGCTTATTAATATTTATACAAACTTCGCACATAGGTTTATTATATCGGCCTCTTTAAAAAATTATAATATAATTTTTCTCTAAAATGTACAGGGAAGTCAATATTTAGCTACCTCAAAATTTACATGGGATTTCCTATGTTCAACTAAGCCATGCATCATCCAGTATATAACTATACTTAAATTATAATGTGGTTAACTAGAAATTCATATTTTCTTCGACGACCATCAGTATGGATTCCGTCAGCCTAGATTAATGGGAGACCGTCTTGTATATGTACCAACGACGATTTTGTCGTTGATGTTAAACTTTGGAACACTATAATAAAACCTCATGTAGTGTTTGGGGTAGCACTGGTAAAGTCTGGTAGTTATATATTTTATAATGATTGTATGTGTCAGTATTTTTTGTCAATTTAAATTTGCTATATAGTTTATCTCGTACTTTTATAGATAGCAATATACCCTTCCTTACCCAATTTTCTTTTTGTCGTTCGGTGTATTTTTACATTCTCCACTAGTTGGCAAATTACCATCATTTGCTTGAATGTCGTGATGGGAGCGTTTACACTGTTCCGTTGAATTGATTGATATGAAATGTTTTGTGCTATGAAGCGAGGTTTTTTCTTGCTAAAGTCAACGTCAGTTAACAGATAGTGTTGGGGAACAGCCCTAAAAGTTGCAATGAGTTGTCCAAAGATGGACTGTTTAGTTTAGTTGCAACATAGTAGGCGTAACATGTCAAATTTACGATTTCATTCATAACATAGTAGGTATAAGAGATGATGTATTTTGGATCGGCGCCAGGGAAGCGGCTGGCTACCACTGTCACGCTCCAATTTTGTTCGCTGTAAAATGCGCCCACTGGATTGGCGGAAGCTTGGCGTCGGCCAAAAAAGATGAATGAATCGTGTCATAGGGTATGCGTGCAGCGGCTCCAGCCGCTGCATTGGGCGCTGATCAAGAATTAAGAGTCACTGTTGATTGAGCAAGAAAGCTAGCAACACGTCCCGTCAAAAAGGAATAACCAAAGTTGGTTGTTGGCGGTCATTTTACTGTTTGTACCAATTGGTAAATCTTTAGGAATGTTAGTGTACTAATTTCTATGTAAAAAGTGGAAGTTTCACCCTAAGTACGGGTACTAAGTGTGCATATCTCTGTGCAAGAAGTTATAATGTGTTAATTTCGAAAGTATGTTAAATAGAGTTATTTTGCTTTACCACGAGTTTAATTTCCAATCGCAATAAAAACGACCAGTGAGTCACACGCCTGTGGAAATATATCACAAAATTGATTGAACGTAAGAGGAAATAAAGCCCTGCGTTTCAACAGATAGTTCTTGGGGAATTAATTTTTAGTGCTATGCTATTTTACGATACTGTATCAATTCCATAAACAAATGATACGGTCAGTCTATAGTGGGATTGATAACGACATACGTATAGTTCGCCACACGATTCTAGAGCTACAACGCGGTAAAATGCATAAAATTAAAAAGAGTCGCTATGACGGTGGCAGTATAGACGTGCGTAATAGTTTTTTTTTGTTATTTTAGTCTTAGATTTCGTAAAATATAAAAACAAATACCTATTGATTATACGGCAATTATTGCCCTAGCTTGACTATGATTAACTTTACCTTTTATATGTTTATTCATTTTACAAACATCAACGTTTAAATATGATTAATTATAAATTCAATACAACAATTTTAAACTCCGGCAATGTCTGTAAAGTTTCTGAAGGTGTGAAGATGTGCTTTGTATCCCCACTAATTCAATATCATATACGATAAAAATAAACAAAACCATTAGTAAGCGACAGAAATCTCCGCGGATTGCTTGATTTCGGCGTGAGTTGCCAAATTTACCAAAACGCATTGTCCTCACCGCTTTAAGAATATAATAAATTTTATTAAGGGATTATAATTCGCAATGTAAAGGGGAAAAATCAACGGGATATATGTACAGGGTATAAAATATACAGGGATATGTATACGTCTAATTGTTTTAAGTAATATGTTTGAATTACATACAAATTAACATTTAATGGAAATTTAAAGAGAGAAGTACGGCCACAATGTAAAGTTCTTTGCTCGGATTCATTTCGTAGCTTACCAGCCGTGTGGCGAACTTTAATCACTCGCTAATGCTATCTGATGCAACGTCACATAGAGTAGCAGGTAGCATCAGATGTTCAAACGGCTCATTTGGTTGCACATAAAAAATGTCTTCTAATTAACACACGTTGCAACACAACATGCCCCATTACGTAGAAAATGTAGGTACCAGAATTACCTTGTTTCCGGTTATATGATAATTTCGTGATCTTAATATCAATGACATATTTCATACTAAAATTCTCCATCAGTTAAAAATAAATAATCAGCCAGGCAACCTACTAACCTATCTTAATGCATTTCTAATACCGAAGCAATATAGTCTGACAGAAACCGCTTTTCCAACAAATAGCGGGTTTGCAGGAAAATGATAAATGCAGCCGGCAGCAGGAATACCTACACAGGGCATTGTAAATGAGTTTTAGTTGATAAGCGCATTGCACACAGAGACTGTTCTTGATACAAACTAACAGGCTTATCATAAACACAGAGCGAACCGCTTGCGCTACTGTTGAATTCATTTTAACTTGAGTATTGAAATAATTGCAATTGTGCACTAAATATTTATTCTACTCAGTAGCGGCTCGTGACAAAATATATGTGTAGAAAATTGTGAGTATTTAAATAAATGTTGTTCCAGAGATAATCCACCACCAGATTCCCATAAAAATTTGAACGTATATTTAGAAGGATGATACTCCCCTATCATATCCATTTTGCCTATATTTCTCACTTTTCTTTCACCATTCACCGGTAAAAATAAAAAAATAAACAAATATTTACATGCGTAAACACAACACTTGCAAAAAAGCACGATACGGCAACCGGCAACAATTAAATACTAAATTATCCTGGTTGGGCACACAGTATCTGTGCCAAGAGAAATAGAAAAAAAGCAAATTTTACATCCAATTATTTAGAAAAATATGGACATCATTACGCGGCAGTTGATTGTCAGCACATTTGAGTAAACAATCGAAGACCAATAATTGACAGCCCGGCAATGGATTTATTTTATTGGGGCTATTAGCGGGACGTTAAGCAAATAGATACTTCATGAATTAATTTAAACATTTACAAAATTTACATAAATAAAATATTAAATTTATCCTTACGTGTTTTGGTGGACACGGTGTGTTTTTGTGTTTCTTTTGCTTTTCCTAGAAAATCTCATATTTCCTTTTTAAGATAGGGCACAGCACTCCAGGATTGACGCTTTATAATCTCCAAAGATTCAAAACCAACGTGAATCGTTTCCTGTGTGCACGCACCGCTCGCGGAGCGCCATAAAGGGTTAATCCTGCAGTGCTGTGCCTTATTATAGAAAAGCCTCACTTTGCAAGGGAATATGACGAATATTTTAGCAGCTCAAGATAAGATTGCTAGTTTTCTTTAACCTTATAAACGCATAGCTAGCGCTAAGTACGTTTCGATCGGATTGACGCTTTATTGCGCCCTGCGAGCGGTGCGTTTGAGTAGGAGACGATTCCCGTTGGTCTTGAATTTTAGGAGATTATACTCGTTGGGGAACACTGCCTCAAGGAGGTCATTCCAGAGTGATGACGTTCTCCAGGTGAAATAATTTTTAAACAGTGTCGTTCGAGGGACTCTAAGCTTTACCACGTGCGTGAGGGCGTGTAATTCTACCATGTATCGCTCTGGTTGGAATCAAACAGGCAACCTCAGTGACTGCAAGCCAAATTGAAAATACCTTTTTGTCTTTAAAATAATGATTTAATAATAATAAATGAGAAAAACAGAACTAAAAGAGACACATATTAGATAAACTTACTGAAATAAGATACATGTCATATTTAAAAAGGATTAAGCCACTTGCCCTGAAAATATTTGTAAAAAAGGCTCAAATCACCAACCTGCCGTCGATGTTCAAGGCTTTCTAGGTTCATAATCACCGATCAAGCGAATGGCTCTTCTTCTTTGTATGGAATCTAGCAATCTCAAGGTATTTTTAAGAGCTGACCCCCAAATATGTAAGCAGTATTCCAGTGATGGTCGAGAGCATCAAAAGCTGAGTGTATAGAGGTTCTTATTTCGGAAAGTATCCCAAGCTGCTGCGAGGCTGCCTTGGTTATGGCTGTAACGTGACTATGAAAATATATATGACCATCCAAATTGACACCCAATAAATCAATTGATGAAGCCATGGGAATTGAGTGTCCCGCCATATATATCCGGTTCTTCAACATTAACTTTTTTAGAAAAACTAGCGTCTGGATTTTTTTAGCATTAAACTCTATTTGGTCATCGTCACCCCAAGACAGAATTTCATTCAGGTCCTTGTTGAGATGTGAGACCTGTTGCTGCCTATAGTAATGTGCATTGGCAGTAGATATGCGAGCATCCAAAGTAAAGGATGAAACAAGTGTGCTATCATCAGCGAAGCTATATATAGGATTTTTAGTTTTTGTCCAAAAGATCGTTAATGTATAGTAAAAATAGCGTGGGCGACAATTTAGACCCTTGAGGAACTCCGGCATTGATGTTAAATGTTTCAAATCCGTTCATCGCCACTCGCAGAGAACGGTCCTATAGAAAGCTACAGCCATGAACAAAATTGAACCGGCATTCCGTATGCTATACAAAATATGTTTTTGAAATTTTGTTCCTGGATATAAAGTACGCTGATATTTTTAATGGGGGTATTTTTTACGTTTCCATCACTTCTGGTTATACCGGAAGTTATGCCAAACTTTGTTATTTTAAATAAGTGCTATATATATTTTAACATTTTTGGATTCTCTGTAGAATTCTAAGCAACTTTTGTTAATAATACCCTATACTAATCTTTAGCCGTTTTTGAGATAAAAATTATTAAATGGAATTTTTATTTTATAAAAAAATACGTCAAAGATAACGGCAGTAAACTAGCGCTGTTAAACATTTTAAATTTTGACAGCTTTTAGCGAAGATATGGTCTTTTTTATTTCATGACAAAAAATGTTAGATATTTTTTATATAGCTACAAATTTGTTTTTTTGGGATAAAGCATAACACACATAAGTAAACTTTTTTAAATTAAATGTCCTATATCTTAAGTTACCAATTAAAGGAAAATTTAATTTCCTATTTAATTGCTAATAACCCATATGTTCCTATCTTAAGCCGTTTTTGAATTATAAGCATTTTAAAGATATATTACATAATTATGAATCTATTTTTACAAAATGAATATCAATTTTTTATGAAGCATTTAATTCCATTTAAAAAAAATGACTTATAGGTGTGTTAATGCTTCATCCCAACAAAACTTAATTTTAGAAACACCCTGTATAAAAAATATCTAACATTTGTCGTCAAATAAAAAGGACTATATCTTCGCTAAGAGTATGTAGTGTATTTTTTTTTATAAAAAATCAATTTAATAATTTTTTATCTCAGAAATGACTAAAGATAGGTATAGGGTATCATTAACAAGAGTTGCTTGGAATTCTTTAGAGAATCCAAAAATGTTAAGATATATAATTTATGTATAATTTGCAAAAATACAATAAACTATAACAAAATGCAAATTATTTATAAATAAACAAGACTACCCACAAAAGTAAGCTTGTGTGTGAGCTCAAGCTACTTAACAAACATTAGGCATTTCTATAAGGTACACTTATTACTATAAAGTAATATAAGAGATATCAGAATTTTTCCATAATTCCACAACAATCATTATAATTAGCTATAACTTTAACAATTAATTTCTATAGCTCCAAAGATCATCTTAAACGATCCAATACTAAAAGCAGCAAAAAAAGAGAAATCTACTTCAGTTGAAAGTTATAACAATAGTAACAATATATCGTTAGGATTATAATCCTAAACAAAGATGTTTAAAAAGAAAACACAATAAAACTATTGGAAGGCTTCAAGTAGACATCAGAACAACACAAGAAATATGGTTTCACTTTGAAGAGAATACCAGAACTAAGCGTATTTTTCATATCAATAATGTTAGGAACCCCTCTTCCAGGTTTTTGTGATGTCCAGGAATTTAATCTTTTTTAAATAGTGCACACGAATTAAGTTGCTTAATATAATTAGGAATACCGTTAAAAGTGTTTGCAAAATGATATAAAATGAGAACGTTGTCCAATAGTTTTCTTCATTTTGCGTACTAACGCTTTGTTTTCTTTATTAGGTAGGTACGTGTTTAGTAATTATGGTGTAAAGGTGGATTTTCATGCATACGAAATACGACGGTCCGATGATCCGAAAGTGTTCCTATTGGTTGAATTGTTTTCGCGCCAATATTTTTCCGAATAATTTCAACTTTCATCCGACCGTCGGATGAGTTAAAATATTTTTAACTTTGTCCGACAATCGTATCAATTTTAACCTCACTATTTGACGTTTTTTTGTGCGTTTTGTTGTTTCTATTTTAATATCTTAACATAAAACTAATATTAACGAAATAAATCAGTGTCATTAATTATACTTAATATTATAATATCCTATCTGATTATATTAAGAATGAAAAATAAACAAAAAAGAAAAGGATGGGGAGAAAATTAAGGCGCTTATCACAACCTGTTTCAAGAAATGAAATTAATAGATTCTGAAAAGTATTTCAATTGTAAGTCCAAGATTATTAAAAACAGTAAACGTACGTGGACAAATATCAGAAAGTGAAAGACTTGCAGTTACACTCAGGTCCTCAGCTCAGGTCACTAAACATAACTTTTTGTTTTGTGCACTCGGGTAAAATTAGGAGTGAATTGGATGACATTAAGCTGATAATGATAATGCTCGTCGTTGTCGCACATATACCTATTGCTTAAAAACGTAATGAAATCAAATGGGTAATTAAACGCTATAATTGAATACAAAAAGGACCAAAACAAAATTATAACCTATAACTGAGGCGTCAAATGTATGTCCATTGACAAAATTCGGATGAACAGAAACGGAGCCATGAAAATTGGCAAGAATTTCGTACGAAATTAAACGTCATTTTGGATATCGGACCGTCGTGTTTCGTATGCATGAAAATCCACCTTAATAGGACAGAACAATCACTTTTAACTTTGCAATATTGAATTACTGCCCGTTCTTTGTAAAACAACTGGCGGGCATCAAACATACCACTTTCATAATACAGGTTGTCACTTGGATAAAAATAAGGTCTATTAAGTATTACCTTTAAAATCCATTTCTGCGTTATTTCAAGTCTCCTCAAATAGTTATTAGTTACTGAACCCCACGTCACAATGAATGAAACCAATTGTTACTGACAAGGATTTATTAAAAGTATCTAAGGCAGATTACCAATACGATTTTTTAATCATTAAAAACTTCACTTCTCAACACACACCAGGCATACCAAACACAATCATACATTACAGTTGTAAACCCGATAAATATCCGATTTTTTCGGATTCGAATTACACGCGTTTAACTTTGCTAGTACACATTTAAAATATTTTAATATATATATATAAAATCTAATTTAAAATAACAAAGTTTGGCTTAACTTCCGGCATAACCGGAAAGGCTGGAAACTTCAAAATACCTCCATTAAAAAGATCAGTGTTCCTTATAGTAACAACATTTCAAAAATATATCTTACAAGTTCCTGAGATCTTCTAATAAGCCACTCACCGTAAATGACCCTGTAAAGGAGCCGCCACTGGTTCTATTACAAACTTCTTAAACTAACTTTATTGTCCGGTTATTAACTTGTTTTCAAAATTCATCGGCAAAAAGAGTTGTTAAAGTTTGGCAGCGATATAATTAATTACTGACGGTAAAAAAATTAATATTCATGACGAAAAATATTTGGTCTATATTCTAAAGTACATCATTTATGATCACACGTTTAACAAATGTACTAACGATGCCATGTTAAGCTTCTTGTAGGGGTCTATAAGGGTAATAATCGGGGTGGCGTTTCCGCTGCTGTATTCTGTGACTTGTCAAAAGCATTTGACTGCGTGAGTCACTCCTTAAATACGGATTTAGGGGGAGTGTATTGGAGTGGTTTCGATCCTACCTGGAGAATAGGACTCAAAAAGTTTTAAAAGGGCCATCTGACAGTGAAATGATAAAGTGTGATGTTCCGCAGGGTTCGTTGCTGGGGCCAGTGTTGTTCCTGGTATATATTAACGACATGGCCCCTTTGGACATAAGGGGCAAATTTATACTGTTTGCAGACGATACTGCCATTCTGTGGTATAGTGACAATACTCACTTGTTGGTGGAGATGGTGTCGTCTGATTTACTAAAGGTGAAAGAATGGTTTGACTGTAATAAACTAACTCTGAATGTTAACAAAACCAACATTGTGGGTTTTAAGTGTAATGTCAGTGGAATGAGCATTGGAGATTGCTCACTGCTAAACCTGTCTAGTGCAAGGTTTTTGGGTCTCAACATAGACCGTGACTTACAGTTTGGGACAAGCATAGCTGCATTAAACAGGAAGATTGCTTCGGGCTGCTATGCAGTGAGGAGGGTTGTGACGGAGTTGGGCGTCAACACTTCTAAGACCGTATATTATACTCTTATTGAGGCCCGCCTTCGGTACGGCACTGCCTACAAAAAAGGGCCCTTCGGTCTCTCTATCACATAGGACATCGTGATTCGTGTAGGCCATTCTTTGTTTCGAAGGGATACTTACTCTGGTGTCTCTTTTTATATTAGAGACTGTTAGTCTGATTTTTAAATATAGGGAACGGTTTGTGGACCCAAGTCCCCATTATATTACTCGACAAAGTCCAGATATTCCTCTCCCAATACCGACATTTACTTAAAAAAAAAGATTAATTATTTATGAAAGCAAAAAAATTTTCAATCATCTACCTGCGTGTATTAAAGGAGAAACGTCTAATTGTTCCGTAGGAGGGTGAAATCACTATTAGTTGGTAAGGCCTATTACACTCTGGCTGAATATTATAACGATACATTTTTAGTTTAGGTTGGTCTTAGCTTTTATATCTTGTAACATGGACTCCGACTTCTTGATTATGTTGGTTCACTGTTTCTGTAGTTTTATTGTTTAGTTGGTTTATTAATGCTTGTTTCATTTACATTATATTTGTATCTTTTATTAGGTTAAGGAAGACTTTGTCAACAAGTATTATTTTATGTATTTTGACAATAAAGTATATTTTTGACTGATTGATTGATTTTTGTTTATTTGTAAATACCAACGATTCATTCTCTTTATTTATTAAGTAGTTGTGCGCGAACACGTTTGTAACAATGAACGACACTAAAAACTTTAACCTGTGTATCCAGCAATGGATCGAGTGAAAACTCTTGTAGCAGTTTTCACTTTCACCACCCTAACTTTGCCGTCTTTTCCGGGATACACTTCCAAAATTCGCGCTATTGGCCACTGCAACGGAGGCACATTATCCTCCAGTAACAACACTATATCGTTCAATTCAATATTCCTTGTTGGTTTTAGCCATGTTGGACAGTTTTGAAGTCTATTAAGATAGTCAACAGACCACCTTTTCCAAAATATCTGTTGAATTTTGATGCAATGTTGCCAAAATTTTAACCGATTGTCCGGTGTTTCAGACAAGTCCTTTTCAGGATACGCAGTCAGACTCTCTCCTATCAAGAAGTGACCGGGTGTTAAACAACTAAAATCTAAAGGATCATTAGTTAATGGGCACAACGGCCGTGAATTTAAAACCGCCTCTATCTGCGTTAAAATTGTATAAAATTCCTCGAAGGTGAATTTTGAATTTCCCATTAATCGATTGATGTGATGTTTAGCACTCTTGACCGCAGCTTCCCACAATCCGCCCCAGTGCGGAGACCTGGGAGGTGTAAATTTCCATTGTATTTCATTTTTTGAAAGATATTCCAGAAATTGTTCATAATATTTTGCATTTTTAAAGAACTGATAAAACTCATACAACTGATTACTCGTTCCCTGAAAATTTGTTGCGTTATCGCTATAAATTATTGTCGGATTTCCTCGTCGGGAGACAAACCGTTTTAAAGTCATAATAAAAGCCTCTGTCGATAAACTTGTCACTAACTCAATGTGGATGGCCTTAGTAGCCATACAAACGAAAATCGCGATATATGCCTTAATCAAAGGAGCTTTTCGTAAACGTGATGATTTAATTAAAAATGGACCGCCATAATCGATCCCTACTCTTTGAAATGGCCGTGCCATCTGGACTCTCTCCGTTGGGAGATCCCCCATTATTTGTTGCGCCGGAAGGGCTCTAAACCGTGTGCAAGTAACACAATTTCTTATTACTTTTTTAATTTCTCTTAAACCGTTCAAAGGCCAAAATCGTAATCTAACATTTGACAGTACAGATTGAGATCCTGCATGTCCTAACCTCAAATGTTCGTACTTTAACATTAATTGTACAATATTGTTGTGAGAAGGCAACAAATACGGATGTTTTTGGTCGAATGACACATCAGCATTTTCAAGCCTTCCTCCCACTCTAAGTAAGCTATTGGAATCCAAAAAACGTTTGAGCTGTCGCAGCTGTTTATTAGAAATACATTTATTTGCTTTTAACTCCAAAATTTCCCTTGCAAAAAATTGTATTTGTAATTGTTTTACCACAAACTGCTGAGCGTTACCAATATCGTTAACTGTTATAACTCTATTCTGAACTTTATCTTTATTTCTACAATTACCCACAAATCGGAGAATAAATGCTATTGAGTGCAACAAGCGCGAAAAATTAGAAAATCGTAAAAACCAAAACTCTGCAGGCTCTGCTCGTACATTAGCAGCAAGAACTATTTTCTTCTGCTCCGGAATATTTATAACATTTATTTGCTCATTGCACAAACTCAAATTTAAATCATTATGTCGCAAGAATTCTGGCCCATGAAACCAGAACCCAGAATGTATTACTTCCTTTGAAAATTGTCCACGCGACAGAATGTCCGCTGGATTGTCTGATGACTTCACGTATCTTATTTTACATTTTTCAGTGAGGCTTTGAACTTGTGACACCCTGTGTGACACAAATGTAGACCATCTGTTTGGGTGATCGTTACACCATGCTATAACAATTTTTGCATCTGTCCATAAATTTATCGATGAAAATTCTACCATACCTTGAAATAGGTGTACCACTTTTTCTGTCAGTTTTGATAAAATTACCAAAGCGCACAATTCAAGTCTAGGCACCGTTATCGTCTTGATGGGAGCAACTCTTGATTTTGAAGAAATCAAGTTAGTTGACACTGAGTTATCGCTATAAATTACTCTCAAGTACACGCATGCGCCGTAGGCTAACGTACTGGCGTCTGAAAACCCGTGCAGCTCTATTTGTTGAACATCTTTATTCTCCCGTAATTGTCTTGGAATTTCCAAATATTTAAGCAAAGAAACCATATTTAAAAACTCGCTCCACTCGTTTAACAAATCAGTATCCTTTATTTCCGCATCCCAATCTAACTTCCGTATCCATAATTTTTGCATCAGAATTTTTCCCTTTACTATCACGGGGTTCACTAGCCCCAACGGATCAAAACATTGTGCTAAAGTAGAGAGAATAAATCTTTTTGTTATTTTGTTATCTGTCGTATCACTGGGAAGTGAAATCTTAAACGTGTCATCCTCAGGGAGCCATTTCAATCACAAAATTTTGTTAGGTGCGCTGTCAAAATTAAGGTCATACTCGACAGTTTGATTCTCAGAAATAAAACTTAAAAACTTTTGCGAATTTGAACACCACTTATGCAACGAGAATCCGTACCTATTTAATAACGTATTTAACTGTACGTACAACTGTGATAGTTGTTCAAAAGTATCACATCCTGCCAATATATCGTCAACATAACACTGTGACTCTAATGCGTGTGCCGCCCCTGGAAATTTCGACACTCCCAGGGTTGCTATCTCTTGAATTGTTCGCGTCGCTGCGAACGGGGCGAAATTTATACCATATGTGATCGTTTGCAGTTCTAGACATTGCAAGTCATCCCTTGGGTCATCACGCCACAAAATGTTCTGTAAGAAATTATGATCCGGATTGATCTTGATTTGTCGGTACATTTTTTGAATGTCCGATACCAACACAAAATGTGCATATCTAAATCTGCATAAAATGTCAAATAACTCAGTCTGCACCTGATATCCCTTCAGAGTGACGTCGTTCAACGAATAGCCTGAAGATGACTTCGCTGACGCGTCAAACACAACTCGTAATTTCGTTGTTGCGCTTGCTTCGCGAATTACACACAAATGTGGTATAAAATACTTGTTATCTTTGTTATCGTTTTTTAACCTTAGAGGCACTTGCTTGGCGTGGCGAAGATCCACATACTCGTCTATAAATTTCTTATACTCTATAAATAAACTCGGGTCGCTCTGGAATCGCTTTTCCAACGACAGAAACCTTTTTTCAGCTATATTATAAGAGTTTCCTAACTTTTCGTACTCCTGCGGAGTTTTAAAAGGCATGTTTACTTGAAAACACCCTTCCTCTAATACTTTAGTACTTTGCGTGAAAATCTGTTCAGTTAACTGATCCTCAGGTAATAATTTTGACCTTGAAGTCACCTCTTCCAATTCCCAAAATTTTGATAGTAACCCGTCTATATCTTGCGTTTGTACAAACATCGACACTTTATTCTGTAACTCGGATTTCTGACAACCCGATGATATAGCAGTACATTGCGCAGGTACCGTTCCTGCGATTATCCATCCTAGAGTAGTGTATACTAACGTAGGTTTATTTTTACCCAAACAATGACATCCCTCACTTAAAATTGAGTAATAAATATCTGCTCCCAGCAGCATGTCTATGTCCGAAGGTGCATTGAAAGTTGGGTCCGCCAACGATACTAATAAATGATTTGGGATATCTAAAGCATCAACATCGATTGGAATCTGAGGCATTTTATACGTAATGCTATCCAAGACTATACATGAGGACACCAAATATTTGTTATCATGATGCTTAGAATAAATTACCACATTCGCCATTTTATTCGATTTAAAACTGCGCTGAGAGATACCTGAAACATTAAGATTATGTCTAAACACATCACTCTGTAATTTATCCGCTAACGATTGTGTCATAAATGAACTCTGACTACCGCTGTCTAGCAACACTTTTGCTGAAATCCATCTACCACTTTTATCCTGCAAGTTTACTTGTGCTGTAGCTAGTAACACATTAGATTGTTTTTGTGACATTGCTGAAAGAGAAATTATTCTGTTTGTTCCGGCTGCAGTGTTCTCACTCGATTGTCCTTGTCTGTCTGGAGTGTGTACGTTATTTGTCACTGTACTTTGCGCATTAGAATTCTGTACATTTGCTTTGTTATCTGAAATTGCGGCCGCTGATGGCATAGTAGGCCTGTTATTAGTATTACTCTGATGTGAATTATTACTGAATCTATTTGTATTTTGTACGCCTGGTACCCGTTGTAAATTTCCCTGTGAATTGTACCTATTGTACGCCGTATTCAAACTATTAGACGCCTGTGCGTTAGCACCCTGTTGATTTCCATTCGAATTTGAAAAAGATTGAACGTGCAATAATGTATGATGCGACCTACCACAATCTCTACACCTGCTACGTGACTGACATAGCCCCACCAGATGCGGCCCTAAACAGTTATAGCATAGACGTTTAGTTTGTACTAATCTGTACCTCTCTGTCACCGAAAGTTGTAAAAAATGTTGACATCCTTGTACTCTATGATCTGTCACTCCACAAATTGCGCAATCTTGCCCACCACTGCTAGTAAACAAAGAAACCCGGTTGTGACCTCGCTGAGGTTGTGTGTTTGGTTGAGAACCATTACTTGACAAATTTTCAAACACTATGCATCTCTGCTCTAGAAAATCGAAAAAATCCCCTAATAGTGGTAAGTCGTCCACGTCCCTTTGCATTTCGAATGCCTTTTTTGTAGAATAATCGAGTTTATTCTCCATAATATAAACCAACAAATACTCGTAAATTTGCGATTGTGTCAGCGGCAACTTCTTTAAAGATTCGATTATTTTTTTATTACTTGCAATAAATTCTCTCAGGCTGAGTTCGATCTAGTTAGCGCTTGTGCATCAAGAATACCTTTAAAATAACTATTTACGACACAAGTTACATTCTCGAATCTCTTTTTTAAAATGCTAAACGCGATATCAAAATTAGAACTTATGATCTCGAGTGAGTCGACCAGCTTTAAAGCCTCCCCTCGTATTGATGACTTTAAATATATCAGACGTTGTACGTCAGACAAATTCCCGTTATCTACTATTAAAGCGTTAAAAATTTCAGCAGATGATCTCCACTCTGCGATATTGCCATCAAACGGTGGAATTTTCAAGTCTGGCAGTTTTACACCTGATGTTACATGACTACGTTGAACATTACCACTTATATTATAATCCAAACTGTGTGACTGTGCACTGTCACTTGCCGGTTCTTGTACAACTCTTGACATTGTCTCACTAAAATCTACTAACATTGCATAATACCTATTCTCTATGCCTACTCTGTCTGTATCAGCCGAATCGGCATCTTCTATCTTTGCCTGAATATCAGAATACGCAATAAAAGTTTGTCGTAAAGACAGTTCCCTGTGTGGGATTTGTTTCATTTCTTTATCATTATCTTTGTTCTCATTGAATCACTTTTGTGCGCGGGTAATTGCTGCTTTTACCCTACCCCGCTGCTTTATTAAGTCAGCCAAAGCAATTGGTGCTTCCATTTCTTTTCTGTTTACAAATATATAAAATTAACTTTCAGCTAAATCACCCAGATGTGCAGTCGGCACAGCCCAATGAAATAATACCCCGTAACTAATTGTTTCCCCAACAACAACTTAGAAATACACACTAGGTATATTACAAACCAATACCCTCAAACCCTGTATAAAAATATGAAGTTAACTTAACTTTAACAACACAATGTTTTATTTTAAACACAAATCCCAAACTGACATCCCTACGTGACCCAGCAACCTTCACTCAATTCTTTATTAAGATAACACCCCTAAACTTTGTACCTACAAATGCTTACACCTATGTAAAATCATAAACATCAACTCTGTCAAAATATTATCAACAATAGTACAATTCAACTACTCTACTACAATAACTTTTTATTCACTTACTGCTTTTGTGCAGACTTTACTACCTTATTCAGGTAGCTCACCTGTTTCACTACACTGTAATTACTAGGTAGTCTCGAACTCACTCCTGTCTCTCTCTTACTGCAACAGCTGCTTACTTTTTTTTCACTGACGTAACACTTTTCCTTTTTGCATTGGTTTTATACCATTAAATACTTTAATTTTATTACTGTTTTTTCACTTTGTAGACAATTCACTTTTTATTTGTATTTAAACATTTCAATTTTTGTGTTTTTTCTGCCCAATTCCAATTAAAACATCCGGTGCTCGAATGACCAATTAATGTTCAAATCCAATTAAAACATCCGCTATCGAAGGACCATTTAATGGTCAAATCCACTTAAAACATCCGCGCCCGAAGGAACATTTATGTGCGCGAACACGTTTGTAACAATGAACGACACTAAAAACTTTAACGTGTATCCACAAGTCGACTGGTTCAAAACTTTGCTTTACTTGGAAAATAAAATGTCTTCTGAATTTTACTGCATAACTATTTATTAACAGATTAATCACTTTGTCATTTTACCCCCTAGCATGGGTATGACCTACTAACACATTTCTAATTAGACTCGTCAAACAACCACTTAACTAACTCTAACTATCGTAGACTATTATTCTCACATACTTTCGACCATTTTTACGTGGAGTTTGTACCGGTCCACGGAGCGCAACTTAACTCTTTGTGTTTCAGTGTGACACTGCTTTGTTGACAAAACATTGTCAGTCTCGTACCCCATCCCGACATCTTGACCAATCAGGTCGTAATACGTCACAATCCAAAATGGCTTGTTTCACGTCAAAATACTGTTGCTAGCCATACAGGGGCGTGCGGTCCATGGAAGCGATGGAAGCACTGCTTCCCCTACCGCTTTCATAAGACATAAGACAAAACAAATTGTATATTAATCTATATCTATCCATACAATTAAAATACCCAAGTATTTATTTCTATCTAATTTCCAAACCAAATCCGGCCCTGTATGCATCCCTGATCAAAGCAATATTAAATGTATCGAAGAATCGAAGTGATCTCAATACGTGTATACTACACTCTATACGCGTATACGAGTAATAATTAATATGGTAAGCCGTGCCAAGTAAAGGGTAAATCGTTAGACTTCGGTATTTCCTTCGCCGCGATGCGACGCCGGAACGAAGCCGCCAAAATATTTAGTTTCCACGTGTTTGTACTCGGCAGTTACGATTGTAAATGCTACCGTCTTCCATATTGAGGTCTCTTATCTTGCTTTGCCAGAGAGAAGGTAAATCCTATCTTAGCCTAGTCTCTCGTGTGTTTGATGATTTCATTTAGTCTGTTGGCTTCAGCTTTTATTCTCCAGTCTGGTACACCCTGTTTTTAGCTCTATTTTTTTTCGTGATAGCAGCCTCAGGAATGGTCCCGAAGGGCACTACTCATTTGCCAGTCTGGTACTTGTTTTGGATTGATTCACCAGATACATTATGACAGGTAGATTCTTTATTATTATAATGTTTTCGACACGCAAATTCAGGTTCCTCTTCCTCTGTCTCAGAGTTGGGAGTGGTTTTATCCGTTTCTTGGATCTCCTCAATACACTCGTTGATAGTTAATTCTGCACTTTCTGTTGGCAAATCGTTATCAATGCATAAAATATAAGTTTATCAAGGGGACTGTTCCCCGAAAGTTCGGCGGTGCATGTCGCACGACTGCTTTTAAAAAGTAAAGCACGTCACCGAGTGGAAATTGTCCACATTTCTTGTACTATATAGTTAAAGTTAACAAAAACAAAGTTCAACAAGTTAATACAATGTGAAAGTATTGAGTACTATGGAAACGTATGTGTGAATGCAATTTGAAGTGTAACTAGTAATTTGATGTAGTGTATTCTCAGATAGTGGGAAGTTATTAAGTGAATATTGTAAATAAAACGTTAGTGCTACCTTACGAATAAAATGCTGTTGGAATTAAATACAGTGTTTTATTAAATCGACAGATCTACACAAGAGCCAGCTACTCAGCCTACGGATACACAGTAACAATAAAATAAGTATTAAAGGCTGAACCATAGTTGACTTTTAAAACATTTATTTATTTTGGCGACCGTCTGGAGGCTGCGTTGCCTCATCCCTTCTCGCGTCTGTCTCTTGACTTGACTTTGTTTATCTTACTTCTTGATTTATTTTGTCATGGAGCAACCAATTGCCGGCCCATCGAGTTCGGGAAATGTAAAGTGTATCTGTTCTGTATGCAAGTTATTGGAAAAAGGATTTTCAACGCTTTTCTTTGATGAAAAAAGGAATATTATTGCAACAGGTAGGCCTACACCAGATTTTAATTTAAAGACAGAAGTGAAGGCGGCTAAAAAATCCGTTTAAAATTAAATCAAACTGTGAATTTAAAGTAAAAATGTATAGATAGTTTTCTGTATTAGTTTCTGTTATGAAATTTTGTTAACTTGTTTTTAACGACTCTTAGGCAGGGTTGGGTCACTAAAGAATTAGTTTTCGAAGGGCAAATTACGTAAAAATTAATAAAAAAAAAACATAGGTACCTAGCCATTTAGAAAATAGAAGAAATATTAAAAAATCATAGGTACATAATCACACATTTTCGACAGTACCTACATGACAGTATTTTACCTGTATTTAAACGTCGAAAAATTGCCAATATTTGGGCGTGGTCCTCAAAAAATTTTTCGCCTCCGCCGGCTTGCCTCAGGCAGGCCTACCGGCGGTGTTTCCCCTTCTTCATAACTCACCGCACGCCCATGCTAGCCAATGAGAATACAGATCTGCTGTTACCATGCACGTGGCTTATATCGCACTTACATTTGCGTGCTGGAGAATAATACAAAATCAGACAGATTTTTTATGCATAAGGTTTTGATTTAAACTTATATTTTCATGGATTTGTACAACGTTGCCATTACTGTAATATGCGGTATTGCCAATTATATTGCATGTAAATATAATGTACTTTTCTCTATTTTTTACCATTAGGTATTAAATAAACACATAATGATTTACCACGAAATGCGGCGTTGCCGCTTAGATTAGTATTACGTTACATTAATTCCTAGAATTGAGTTCCACGCATTTACTTTAACTTTTGTGCTGGGTCACGACAGAAATATGACGTGTGTCCCAAACAGTAGTCGTCTGCCTTTTTAAAGATGCTATTAGTTTAAAATATACATACAACCCTGTATGTATATTTTAAAGTACCTGATATGATTTGAAATTGACTTTAAGTTTATTTTCCTTTTTGTGGGCAACTTTTTCCATGTTACTCACATATTTCCGAAACTGCTGAAAATAAATTTCAACAACTAATGTTTTTGAAATCAGATCGCGAAATGGAATTCACTCGTGTGGATATTAATAAAGGTTGCCACTTAAAAAAATTCAAAATGGCGTCGTACCTGTCACTTTTGGACATCTGTCATATTATGGCATAAATAACTAGACCACGGGAAATTATCTTACTGTAAAAAAAATTCTGGTTTTTAGCTTAAACGTTCTATTTATTAAAGGGGTGAGACATGACAAAAAATGTCGCTGTACATAGTTGCCAAAATTGTCAAAAATAAAAGTAATATTATTTAGTTTCTTGCATTTACTTTGTATATATTACTCTATAATACCTTGTCATGCAACTTGACGTGCACTGCATGTAATTCTTATGAATGCTTTCTAACAAAAGAAAACCAAGACTATTTTCGCAGTAAATAAAAACTTTTCGTGTCCTATGATTTTAATAACCTGCCATTCAAGAAAAATAGTAATGTCAAGAGAAATGGCTGTTTTATTGTGCTATTCTTTACAGTTTATGTTCCCTTGATTATTCGCGTATACTGTGACAATCTTTTGTAATAAGAATACAAAAAAAAATTACTGAGAAGTTGTGTAGTTGAGCATAAACATGTAAATAAATAACACTTATTCTTAGAGTTTAATTAAATTTTGAGCTTTGCAATAACTTCGAAGAGACGTTTTCATTACTGTGATTATCGTGCACCCACATCATTTTCTAAATTCTTGTCTGCATATCCATTTAAGTAATTGCGACAGTATCCTTAATAATGGATCAACCTATATAATTTATCTAGTTCATTCTAGTATTTATAGATATATTAAGTTACAGATTAACTGACGTTACTACGATACTGAACTACTTCAAGTTTCAATCTTCTTCCACCTTAAATGGTTAAACTAATGTCTACAATAACACTTCTTATTTTAAACTTATTGTAATATTAACATTGTTGAACCACATTTTCGAAATAGGTATTACGCGCCAGCCTGTCAGTAAGTTTCTTGACTAATAAGCTAATAACGTTGCAGTATGAGAATGATAAATGAAGACGACTGGTAGGAATAGTTAGGTCATTGTATACAAGATTAGACTGGCATGTTTAGAGAATATGGCGTAAAGTACATGGATTGTCTTTTGTCCCTGACACAAGCCTATCTGTAAGTTGGAAACGAACTTTTCTGCTGCTTACAGTAAATTGATAAGTTTGTGAATACCTGAAATTGTATGGGTGACCATAAACAGTGGTAGATCTAAGATTTAGCGTTGGGAGGAGGAGGCCCGAGTTTGCGGCTAATACAATAAAAACAAATTTGATTTTAGGCTTGAGCAGCTTTCCAATAATTGGAAAAGTGTGCAAGTATAAAATCAAATGCAATTATTGTATTAAAATAAAGCTTTTAAAATAGGACAGATCATTTAAAATAAGAGATTAAGGTCAAATTTAAATAACATGAGGAAAAATATTGAAAGACTCGTAAGCAGATTTAATAGAAAATACTCAGGCATTAAGTGAGGTATATACCACTAGAGCTACAATTAATAATTACAATTAATAATTATCCCTCGTCCTTCGACTCGGGATAATTTTCAAAATATTCGTGTGCTCGAAAATATTTTCAGTAATAACTAAAGCTCTTGTGGTATTTCAAGTCAAAATTACAATATTGCCATTGTCATCGGATAATACAGAATTAAAAAAAAGTTACATGAGATATATTGCTTCCTTTTCGAGAGAAAGAATAAAAACCACTTTTTTGCATGTACAAATAAAATATTTATGTATTCCAAAGCTAATTGAAACATTTAAACCAAAAATAAAATTATTTTTTTAAATAATAATACAAAAAAAATGCTACAGTTAATCAAAGTAAATGTTGAAAATGGCCACCTTTCGATAAAGCGCACGATTGCAATCGTCTCACCATTGATTCTCTTACACGTTCAAAAATGCCTGCATTATTTCGTATCACATTGCAACGTTTAATAATTCGATTTCTTAAGTCGTTTTCATCTAGTACAGGCGTCTTGTATACAATAGACTTCAGGTGACCCCATAAATAATAGTCTCTAGAGGATTGAAGTCGGGACTGCGAGCTGGCAAACCTTGGGAACCTGCGCGTCCAATCCAGTAATTAGGAAAGTGTTGTCGAGGTATTGGCGTGCATAAACCACATATTATTTCTTATTTGTAGAGGTACGTCTTCTAACAGAACGTCAAGTTCTTCAGATAGAAACTGCGGATAGAAGTTTCCATTCAATCGAGGTAATAAAAAGTATGGTCCAATGAGTCGCCAATGATTCCTGCTCATACATTCGAAAATTGTTGCTGAAAAGTGAAAACGACCTTCTCTAATTTTATGAGGATTATCGTCCGCCCAGAAATGTTCGTTATGAAAATTCATAATGGCTTCTCTTGAAAAAGAGATATTATCAGTAAATAAAATGTTCGGTAAAAAATTGTTGTTACGTGTTATGCAGCAACCACCTACTAAAATCAAACTTTGGCTGAGAATCACGGGGAAGCAGAGCTTGCCCACATTGAATATGGTACGGGTATAGTTGATAAAGATGCAAAACCCTCCAAACAGCACTGCTGCCTTCCTGGCATTTGTTTAAGGAGCATTTTCTATCTCTCGAAGTATAGCCTCTTCTAACTTAGGCGTGGTTACTGTTGCAGGTTTGCCAGGAAGTTCCGTACTACGTTCAAAACTCCCAATCTCACTCAATCTTGCATGGAGCTGTCTAAATGTTTTGGCTCATCGCATTACTCTGTTTGGATAACGTTCCTGATAAATTCGCCGACCTTCTTCAGCATTTTTATTTCCTAGGCCATTATTAAAATGCATCTGGACCACTTCAGCGTTAGTAAAGGTATTCATTTTTGACTTGTTATTGACAAAACAGGTGAGTTAGACATCAAAACTTACCTTTACCTCATATTATTCATATTTCTCGAAAGCGAAGCACGATACGAATACAATTCAAGGAACAGAAAAGTTGTACTTAGTTGGTAAATCCGAAAAATTAGAAAAAAGTCTGTGGCGTACATTTTCTGGTCAATAATATTCTTTAAGGTGCTCCCCTGGACGCCACTGAACTTAATAAATTTAATTTAGTTAGAGCTAATTAACATCATGAATAACGGTACCAAATTTCAGTAAAATCGGGAAAAGGATATTTAAAAAAATTATAAAAACCGATTTTTCTTAAAAAAGCTTTAACACCCTGTACCTATATCAAAAATGGAGCAACTCCGGACACATGCTCATATGAACTTTCTCTATTAGAATATCATAAGGAATCACTCACTTTTAAAATACCCTATATAGCGTACCTAAACACGTTTTCCTAGTCCTCTAACAAATGACTTAAACACACAATGCAGAAAATAATAATAATACATTATAAACTATGCGCCCTCCATTGCCAGGAACCAAACTTGCACAACACATAAATGGCGCGTCCGCTTTTATTTAGGCAACCACATTTTTACTATGGGAATTAAATTATAATTTTGGTAACTGTAAATAGAGGAATTGCACGTGGAATAAAAGTTTATTAATATTATTTTTGCATCTAATGCTTAAAGGAATTAATATTTTATTGTAATGATAATGCCTTAATAAAAGATATTTCGGAGAAAACTAATTTAACAAAATTTAATTACCCAATAAAATTTCGTTAAAGTTAAGAAAATATAGTAATTAAATAATTTTATTGAACCAACTAAATTTTTTTCGATTATTATTTTCCCTGCAATATATTTCACCTGATGAAATATAGGTTGTATTGCCTTAATTAACAAGAAATCAAGTAAGCGTTTTAATTCGCATAATAAAAAGTTCTTCCTCAGTGTATGCAAGTCACATTTCAGGATTGTATCGCATGTGTGTAAATTCTATTTGAAAATCCTGAATAGCATCCCGTGTTGAATAAACCCGGGCCATCAACCATTCTATAATTTCTAAAGTAACTATCGGTCATAAAAGCTTTTTGTTTTGCCGTGCCTACCATATTTAATTTTCTCAAAAATATCAGCTTCAGAACTTGGCAGTTCTATTTTTTATTCAACTTTACTATTTACCTAAGTTACGTTTCAAGAGATACGGGCCCTTACACGATCAGTAATATTGTCAATATTATTTATTGATAATATTGCGTCAATATATTGGGAAAGGCCTAACAGGAGCAATATTTGTGTCAATAATCAGTCGAGTATATTTCCGCAAGGTGGTGTTTCATTTATGGATGATCAAAATATTGTCAATATAATTGGCTCCGCGTGAAATATTTTCGAGCTGTCGAAAACCCATCAATATATTGACAATATTCAAATGTTAGACCTTAAACGGTTAGTTCAGGTTAGTTAGTGAATATTATTGTCAATGCTTAACGAACTGACGTCGAACCATAGGCCAGTCATGGTTGAATACGGAGATCCTGCGGAAAGGGGGCATGGTATTATTTCTATCACCAAAACGAATTGGCAGCTCTTCATGCGCAAGCTGGAAAATAAAAATAGACTGCCCCCGATCGTCACTGAGGAGGACATGAAGAAGCGGTGAAACAACTCACTATAAATATCGATGAAGCCATGACTGGCTCGTCAGAAACAAAGGTGTCAAGGTTTTCTAAGCAAGGTGACCTAGGTCCTGAGCTTTCTCCACTAATCAAAAATAAAAACAAGACAATGCGTCAAGCGTACACAACGGGTGACCCGCGACTCAAGGCGCAGGCGAACAGAGAAGTGCTAGAGATCCGACGACTCCTTATACAAAGAGAGTCGGATATCTGGAATAATAAAATAAAATACTTGAACATTGCTGATGGTACTGTCTATAAGTTCACGGGGTCCCTGACGAAGGGAGGCAGGAAACCTGTATCCTTTCTCAGGGACCCGACGGAAGGGGACAGAATTGTTACCGCTCCAACTGAAAAAATCGAACTGTTTGCGGAGAGTATTTGTGAACAGTTTGATAAATTTCCATCAAACGATCCTGCCCGTGACTCGCGGGTCGCGCGGACTGTAAAAATTTTTAAAAATTCACCGTTCACTGTTAATAAAGCAACATTAGTAACAGTTGAGGAAGTCCAGACCATTTTGCACAACATAAATGCAAAAAAAGCGCCTGGGTTTGACGGTATAAAGAATAAAGCGCTATAGAATCTGCCGGAAAAAAACAGTGTAGGACGTTGTAGACGTAGCCCAGGCAATTGTCAGAAAGGGCTACTTCTCAGATGTTTGGAAACGGGCCAAAGTGGTGTTAATCCCAAAAACTCGTAAAGATCTTCAGTTGGCCGTCAACTATAGGCCGATAAGTTTATCATCGTCCCTTGGCAAGATCATTGAAAAAATAATACTGAATCGGATTTCTGATTTTGTACTAAACAATAATATTTTACCACTGGAACAGTTAGGATTTCGAGCTGATCATTGCACGGTGCGCCAAGCAACACGGTTGACAACGAACATACTAAGAGGGTTCAATAGACACCTGTCAACAGGAGCAGTATTTTTTTACGTTTCTAAGGCATTCGATACGGTATGGCACAATGGTCTTATACTTAAGTTAATAAAAGTAGGTATGCCAAACGTTTTAATTCATACTATCATCTCATTCCTTGAGAACAGATCTTGCGTGGTATCGTCTAAAAACATGCTATCAGGAGTAATCCAAATAGAAGCAGGAGTTCCTCAAGGGTCCCCGCTAGCTATAATTTTGTACAATATACATACACATTTCAACGCACCCGTAAACAGAATTATATCTGTTTGCAGATGATACTGCGATTACCGCACATACACATTTCAACGCACCCGTAAACAGAATTATATCTGTTTGCAGATGATACTGCGATTAATGCCACCTCAGGGACGCCCCGGATTGTAGTTTCAAGGCTTTAGCGCCATATAGCTCCCCTTCAGAGATGGTTGGACTCTTGAAAGCTCCGTCTCAACGCGGATGAAACCCAGGCCATTTTCTTTTCAAAAGCCCGTTTAAAGCTCCCAGAAACAACAGTAAAAGTTATGAATAGATCAATATCATGGTCACCTCAAATCAAGTATCTGGGTAAATTTTTGATAAGAGCAATGCAAGTGAGAGAATGCCAAAAGCGCAAAAGCAATTAATCGCCATCTACCCTCTAATAAATAAAAATAGCGCAATTAGTCTGAGAACAAAACTTACTCTTTATAAAACAAAAAAGAGACCTGTACTTACTCACGGTATACCAGCCTGGTGTACCGTAAGAAAGACAAATCAACTGTAATAATTCCAGGTTAGGGTAGGTTGGTGGTTGCCAGAAGGGTTCAAATAAAACGGTTCTTCATTCGTTACGACAACTGTATATTATTATTCTGTCTATGAATGCAAGTAGATTTCTGCATCAAAAGGTGTTCCACTTACGAACTGCTTACTTAACATAATATAACATTATTGATATGACGGCTAATCATAACAACTAATTAGTATTGTAACCAAATAATATAATATACTTATACAGGGTGTTTTACCCTCATATTACACCTCCCCGGGAAAATTAAGGAATTTACATTTGTGTTCAAATGGGAATTCCTAATAATGGCAATATGAAAGTAATTATCCTGTCCAGGATAATAAATACATTAAAACAACCCGTAACTTATTCATAAAGAATCATATATTAAGTGGGAAAAGAAAAAGTAAGAAAATAGAGTAGTCGAAATAAGAACAGTCAAGAATAGAATACGCAAGATTTCTTACCACTAATTTATTCTACCTAGTTACCTAAATATAATATAGCTTAGTTCTATTTTTATGGATTAGAATCTCCTTATCACCTTTCATCAGTTTTACATTTGGGGTTTCGTCCTTGATAACTACATACGGACCCAGAAAACAAGGACTTTCAATTTTGTTCCCAATTTCATTCTTTACAAGTACTAAATCGCCTTTTTTATATTGAACGGGATTAATTTTTTCGTCATAGTCTTGCTTTCTCTTAATTTTTGAATTTATCAAGTTAGCTTTTGCGTCCGCATGAGCCTTTTGTAAGCGATACTTTAACTCTATAGGGTAATTGTCAAAATTATAAATGGGGTCTAAGGCATTATTTAGATTGCTAGGAATCTGACACTTTCTGCCAAATACCAGTTCAAAAGGAGTATATTTAGTTTCAGTGTGGACTGTATTATTATAAGAGAAACACCAATAAGGAATCCATGCCCAATGCTTTATGTGAATTTTCCAACGAACCAATGCTTTGATGGTGGTACGCTGTGGAATGAATTTTATTTATTTTTAAAAGTTTACAGACCTCACTCATAGTGGAAGATATAAATTCGGAACCCCGATCCGTTGCAATTTCCTGTGAAATTCCATATCGTAAGATAAAGTTTTCCCTAAAGGATTTTGCCACAGATACGGCGTCTTTACCTTTCATAGGATATGCCTCCAAGAATTTTGTTAACTCACACTGTAAAGTCAGGATATATGAAAAATTATTAGCATCTGTTGGTAGTGGTCCTACAATGTCTAAATATACTTTTTGAAAAGAATAATCGGCTGTCGACGTAATGACAGTCGTCACATCTTTTTACAAAATCTGCAACGTCGTTATCTAGACCTGGCCAAAAGTAATACTTTTTTATATTATTTGTCATTCTGTTTATGCCCGCGTGTCCACTTGTGGGAAGTAAATGGAAGTCATTTAAAATAATTCGTTTCTCATCCTTATCTATTATTTTTCTAACACCTTGTACAATATTTATGCGGGGGCCCCCCCAATTAGGATTGCTATTTATTTCTCTACCTATCCATTTAATAAACCTTTTACTATTCTTATTTTTTAAAATATATAATTCCTTTATCTTTGCTCTCTTAGCTATTTCGGCCAATTCTCTCAATATTCCGTCTCGCGTCAATGCCGATCGAGTATTTTGACTGAAGTACAAACTAAGTCGCACCGGAACATAATAAAAACTCCCCAAGTGTTCAGTTACATCTTTTGACAATATCTTCATTTCTGATGATGTCGTTAAAACTAATTCAGTGCAATTTACTGGTTGTTTAAGAACTTCCACAATGTTTGGTTGATCAGGCCAAATACTAGGATTATCCTTATTCAACACACACTCCTGCTCATTCATACTCTTATACTGCCGTCTGGTCATAACGGCAATCATGTCCTTGTTCATGCTTTGCAACTCCTCAGATATTAATATAATTCTTGACAAAGCGTCAGCGGTAACATTCTCACTTCCTTTCACATATTCAACTATTCAACTATTCAACATAAAAATCGTACTTCTCAAGGCCTAAACTAAATTTTGTTAACCTGCTGGATGGGTCAGTAAGGCTAAATAAGCACAATAAGGGCTTATGGTCAGTAACTATTTTAAATCGACGTCCGAATTTTATGGAATCCCTTGTCAGGATCCGGAGATATTCCTTTATCGGTAATGATGTGCCCCAAATAAAGAATTTCTTTTCTTAAAAATTCGCACTTTAAAGGGTTCAACTTTAAATTTACTTTACGAAGTCTATTAAAAACGTCTATAAGGTTTTTGTTATGTTCCTTAAGATTCCTACCAAACACTATTAGGTCGTTTAGGTAAACAAAGCATTTCTCGTAGTTTAAACCTGCCATTGCAACTGTCATCAATCGACTAAAGGCACTAGGGCTTATTTTAAGGCCCATAGGGAGTCTTTTCATTTGCCATTGTCCGCGATCAGTTGTAAAGGCAGTTAACTTTCTGCTTTGCTCATCTAGCTCCACTTGATAATACCTCTGACTTAGATCTAAATGTGAAAAATAAAGGGCTCCTGCCAGAGAATCCAAAATATCAACCACATTTGCAATGGGCCACTTGATATCTACTAAACTGCGGTTTAAATATCTGTAATCCAAAACCAATCTGCTACGTTTCTCTCCTGATGTCTCACTCTTTTTCGGTACGAGTAAAACAGATGAAGACCATTCACTCTGCGCACTCTCAATTATATCGTTATCATACATTTGAGAAATTTGCTTATTTACTTCCTCCCTCTGCGAATGAGGTAGTCTGTAAGGTTTTATATAAACTGGTTGCGTGCCTGGTTTAACTTGTATTGACTGTTTATAAAGATTTGTAACGGATAATTTATCTCCCGGCATATGAAATACGTCCGCAAATTTAGCACATAAATTTTCTATTGAGTTTTTCTCTTCTTTATTCAAGTAGCTAAGTTTAAGCATGTCAAATAATTGTTTTACCCGATTAACTTAATTGTTTTGAGCGGTAAATTGACAGCAATCATAATTGCTAAACTTCTAAGTTTTAAGTAAGCAATTTCTCAATCGTACTTCACTTTCCCGTGTATTCAAAATTTTTACCGGAACTTTTCCATTCTTTGGTTGTGCTATCACACCCGCTACAAACACACCCTGGCACAACTCGCTTGGTAATACCACACATTCCTCCTTTAATCCTGTCTCAACGTACTGAATACTTTCGCATCTAGCCGGTAACACTAATATTTGACCCGCATTAGTATTTAAGTCTAAAATAATATTTTTCCCCTGATTAGAAAGATCTAAAGTATTTTGTTCATAGTTTAATTTAGCTTTGTACTTCTCTAAAAAATTTCTCCCAATTATACCATTCCAACGAATCAAATACATAAAACTTTTCCTTAAACTCTACATTTTCTATAGTAAGCTGTAAATATACATAACCTATGGAAACTACTCTACCCCCTATGCCGTTAATTTCCAGACTTTCCTTATATAAGGGTATCCCTGAGTCTAACTGTTCTAACTTAAGCGCACACAACGATGCTCCCGTATCTATTAAAAATCCTAACATCTTATTATTTACAAAAAAAGAAACTGAATTTGAGCAATTTTCGGAATAAGTAAAAATATTTTCATAAATGTATTTATCTTTAGGCACGAAAAAACGTATGCTCTGAAGAACCATTATCCGGTAACGTCTCCTGACCTGCACTAAAGTTGCGTTCAGCAAAATTTATTTGCCTTCGCGCATTTCCACGAAAACCCCGCGTGAACGAACGTCCTCGGTGTCCCCCTTAAAAACGCCGACCTTGCGGTTCTCTATTATTGTCACTTGACCGCGAAATATTTTGCTGAAAATTTGAATAATTATTATTGTTTCTATAAGTGAAATTTCTATGAAAATTATTATTTAACACCCTTCCGTTGTTCCTTGCTCTGTTAAAACCTGTATACGAATTTCTGTTATTTCCTCTTCCTCTAAACATATTAAAAATTTGCTGACCATTGTTTTGAGAGGACATTTCCTCATCTTGTGCGGCTCTAATGGCATCTTTTAGGAATTCAAAATTTCTAGCAGAGATGATTGTGCCGAGTCTTTGATTTCTAAGGCCACCTGCAAACCTTTTTACAGCGACTTTTTCATTTATGGTTCTCAGAATATCAAAAGCCCCTGAATCACCGTCTGCTTGAGAAATTGTTAGATTTACAAAAATATCCTCAAGATTCTTTCCAAATTCAGCAATAGATTTATCGCCCTGTTTTGCAGCAAACAATAATTTTGCCTGAAGGGCGGTATCGGACTTTTTAGTTAAAAGGTGCTTCCTTATGTCCACTATTAAGGAACCCAAATCATCGTAACTAGGTTTTAACCGCAATTTTGCATTATTTGAAATTCGGGTCTTTAAAATAAATTTAATTAAAATTGGCTTTCCGGTGGCGTTAAGCATGGAATCATAAAATTCCGCCGTTTCGATTAATTTAAGGGTAATGGACTCCGAGTCATCCATTACAGGCAAGAGGCTCGTGGCCACCTTCAGGTCAAAAGCCGACATATTCGAATTACTTTCCGTGTCCTGGTTATCCCTATTTAACCGTTCCGCGACCTGTTTATCAAAATTTAAAATTTCCTGGTACACTTTTTTAATTTTTTCTACAGTACTCCTAGAATATGCAATGTCTGCCTCGTCTAGTTCAGACTTTTGTATTTTTTGGTTAATAGCAGACACCTCATTCCCTAGTTGAGAATAAACGATCTCGGCTTCCCTAACTTTGGTTGAAACAATGGACGTTTTTCGTCTGTCGTAATTTAATTTTTGTAGATAAGTTTTGATATCCGCTAGAGAACTTAAAATATTTTTCAGGTTATCTCCCATGGAAATTACGCACTTATAATTTCTCAATATCCAGTACTTGTTAAGTAGGTCCCTATGCATACACTTTCCTTAATTCTAAAACTTACAAGTAAAAATTTATATGACTATAATATTTGCTAATTTTTTACATTTCCATCTTTATTGCCATGTAATAGTTCCATTTTCCATTATCTATATTTTCATTTCCCATAATTATACCACTGTAAGATAATATTTCCATTAAATCTTTCACAAATCATCCTAAAAAAAACCTACAAAAAAGAATTGTTATACTTCTTGCTCTGCCGCCAGTGCGTCTCTTGATCTTCTTAACTCCTCTTTGTTAATTTCTCGACGAATCGTTTTTCGCAACCTCTTGCGATAACGTAAAACCATATTATATATGAAAAAAAAGACAACTGCTACTACCAGTGTTATCAAACGGTATTCTGATAGCGAAAGTCCGCTGTTTGACATTTGACTACTTGCGTCCCCATTTGAGGCTTGGTTAATAACTATTTCCTCTTTTGATTTGGAACTACCCATTTTAGATCATCTTAGAGCCTTTCACCTTTGAGTTTAGCGGCTGGCAGGATCGCCATGTAATAATTCCAGGTTAGGGTAGGTTGGTGGTTGCCAGAAGGGTTCAAATAAAACGGTTTTTCATTCGTTACGACAACTGTATATTCTGTCTATGAATGCAAGTAGGTTTCTGCATCAAAAGGTGTTCTACTTACGAACTGCTTACTTAACATAATATAACATTATTGATATGACGGCTAATCATAACAACTAATTAGTATTGTAACCAAATAATATAATATACTAATACAGGGTGTTTTACCCTCATATTACACAACTCAAAATACAAAGAGCGCAAAATAAGGCACTAAAAATAATCACAAACATGCCGAGATTTAGACCTAAGAATGGAAACAATAAATTAATTCTTTTCTACATATTTTACTTTGTCAAAATCTTTTTACGTGGGTATTTATGTTAGATATTTATAATTCAAATTAGAATTGCTATGTTATATTATTATCAGTGACGAAACAGTCCATAAAAACTGTTAATATACAGTGTTAACATTATATTCGTGACGATCCGTGGTCAGTAAAAACAAATTCAAAAAAATTTGGTACTACGCCCAAATTTTGTCAGAGAGAGAACAAAGTTTTTTCTTTTTACTAACAAATTTTATAAATATATTTAATGTTCTTTTTTTTTTTAATTCCCAACCTCCATATACTAAGACCTCAGAAAGTTTAAAAAATATTTATTTTGGATATTTGAAGCTACTTAAAACAAGAAGATAGGTAGATACTAAAATTTAACTCAATATTTTAAAGTATAGAAAAAAACTAACAAATATATAGTTAGAAAATTGCATCAATAAAATAAGATTTTAAAAATAATAGTATACATATCTATATACAGGGTGGCCCATCGAAAACGTACCGCAATGCATTACAGGCTGGGAAAGGACTTTTCGACAGAAGCCAAAACCACGTCAAGTTTGCTTGTCAGGGGGGCAACTTTTGACGCAAAAATCATAGCAAAACCTTCAACCCTCTAAGTGGGGGTTTCATCTCCCAATTTTTTTCAAATCAGAATGGGGGTCAAGTGACACCTCATTCAAAGGGACTCTTAATTCTCTATACATCGCTGCTTACATTTTAAAAATCGATCGACTCGTTCAGAAAATATGGACCTTTGAAATACCAACAATACGTTGGACGCAAAATGCAAAAATCGATTTAGAACTTACCGTGTTATCGAAAATCCAAAAAAAAAATCGCTGTTTTTTGGTCACTTGCAGATTCTTTAGGCTCGTGTTAGTGATATAACAGTTATCGGGTTTTTGCTTCGCATTGGGCCAGGTAGTTGCTAGATAATTGTCTTTTGACTTGTGGTACAAGTGTTTCCAAATTATTGAACCTTTTAAATTTATCAATTATGGTGTACTCAATTGCGGAAAGAGTAGAAATTATTAAGTTTTTTTTCAAAAATAATGAATGCGGAAATCGGGTCGCGGAGCTGTTTAACCAACGGCAATCATGACAAACATGTTCCTTGAAAAAATTGTTCGGGGATTGGTGGCCAAATTTCGCGAAACAGGTTTCGTTCATAACAAAAAGAGGCAGCTTGAAAATCTAGTACTGAATTAACCTACGGAGATAGCAGTATTGGGGCAAGCTGCAATGGATAGTACGCTAAGTCCAAGACAATTGACCATTGCGACGGGCGTGAGTCGTACAAGTGTCCAACGAGTATTAAAAAAATACAAGATCCATCCTTATAAGATTCGGTTAGTGCAAGAACTAAATGAAGACGACTTTGATCGTCGCTCTCAATTTTGCGAAATTATGACTGAACGAGCGATTAATAATGGTAATTTTCTATTTAATGTGTGTTTTTCGGACGAGTGTACCTTCTTCTTAAATGCTTCAGTGAATCGCCACAATTGTCGATACTGGGCCGATACCAATCCAAGGATTTTCCACGAGACACACACACAACACCCTCAGAAGTTGAATGTATGGGCTGGTATTTTTGGAAATTCCATTGTAGGCCCTTTTTTCCTTCCTGGAAACTTAACAGGCGATATGTACCTGGATTTACTAGAAAATGTCATCGACCCAGCTCTAACAAATATCATAGAGAACGACCCTGCACACAATGAATAGGAACTGATTTTCCAACAAGTCGGAGCTCCTCCGCATTACTCGCTACATGTGCGCAATTATTTAAATGACACGTTACCAGGACGCTGGATAGGCCGAAGAGGTGCAATTCAGTGACCCCCTCGGTCACCCGACTTAAGTCCTTTAGATTTTTTTTTTGAGGCGGCACATAAAAAGCAAAGTTTACAGCACTCCACCATGGTCTGCGCACTTCAAATTAGCCGCTCGAGTTTCATTATTTAGTTATACCCTATCCACCAGACGGCGCAATCTATCACGGCATCATAGATAAAGGTTTATAGGGGGAACACGGAATTTCAAACGACAACCGACATGTGACGTGACCGTGACGCCAACCGCCGTTGTTGTTTTTGATAAACTTTTGTTTGATTTTTTGTTAATAGATTGTGTTTTTTTGTGAATTATTATAAGTGGTTATATCTAGAAGACATTTTAACACAATACTGAACTGTTAAAATTGTTAGAATTGTGATAATTTAAACGGTAAGTTTAAAACCGCAGTATTTTAAGAATTGTAGGTTAGTTTGTGATGGCGAAAAAAATGTATACCAATAAAATTAAGAGTAAGAAAACAGTATGTACAGTATAATTATTTAAATAAATAATAAAATACTATTGTTGTCTAATATTAATTTTAGAAATATTATGAATTGGCGTCCCGTAAAAATTTCAAATGTAATAGAAAATGTTTCTTTGTAAAAATATCAAAATAATCTATATATTTCCTTATTTTTATGACATAAATGTTACAAGTTATAGTTATAATGTATTATCAAAGAGTAGCACAACCAATGCTACTCTTTGGTATTATTTCAAGTCATGGTTATTTCATAATTATTGAATTCAAATATAGGCTTGACTATAGGTTGTTAATATGAACGTTCGTGTCAGAAAAATACGAAAATAATAAATCATTTAAATATTTTAAAAAATAAAATCGTTTAAAATTCCCGCCGAAAGTCGCCGTAGTCCATCTAGTGGCGTGGATGTGTGGTTCCAATATCAAACTTCAAATAAAATCTGAACAGTTTTCTTTCAAATGTCACAGTTAAAACTTGTACCCAGCAACATAGGTGGCGCAAGTTATTTCACAGTTTCATTAGTACGAGAGAGTCCATTCTATTCCCCCTATAAACCTTTATCTATGCACTCCACCTGACACATTGGAAGATCTGCGAGGACGAATCATTGACGTATGTCGCGAAGTGACACCACAAGTGCTCCAGAATTTACGGCAATGGTTTTAAGATAACCTGTATCACTGTATGCACGTTGGCGGACAACAGTTTGAGCATTTACTTGACTAATACGGTAAGCTTTTAAGTAAAATTAAATCGACTTTTTTGCGTCAAACCTATTGTTGGTATTTCAAAGGTCCATATTTCCTAAACGAGTCGATCGATTTTCAAAATGTAGGCAGCGATGTATAGGGAATTAAGAGCCCTTTTGAATGAGGTGTGACTTGACTCCCATTCTCATTTGAAAAAACTTGGGGGATGACACCCAAACTTAGGAGGTTGAAGGTTTTGCTATGATTTTTGCGTCAAAGGTTGTCCCCCTGACAAACAAACTTGACGTGGTTTTGGCTTTTGTCGAAAAGTCCTTTCCCAGCCTGTAATGCTTTGCGGTACGTTTTTGATGGGCCACCCTGTATACGTTTTCTATGTCAATTCAATTCTTTCATTATATTTTAATACGAAAGTTTGTATAACATTATCATGAAAGTTTCAGTATCATTATTTTCCGGTGCTAAAATGGAATTTCAAGTAGAGGGAATAATATCATATTGCGGCATCATAAATTTAATAAAAGCAAAGAAAATTATAAGTACAGAAAATCGCGCTACGTAAATAGTGAAACACTGCTTGAGGCTGCTATTGTTCAAATAATTAAAAAGAGGCAAACACGTAACAAGTGCTAACACATACTGGAGTGACACGAAAATGAAAGAGGACATTTACTCGCACCTAATTAGGTGACATTTTTCTGGGTTTAATTAAACGCAGAAAAACGGGCTTGAGTTTAACGTTTCGGCCTAGCATGGTTCGGTAAATGTAACAGATTTTAAATAAATACTACGAATTTAGTATTACAATTTGGTCAACAACTTTTTTACTTAAAATATATTTTTTATTACCTATTTTTATTTGGATTATGTCGGTGAGGCCCGGACGCACCTGTCTCATGCCTCGGCTCTGGGGATATGAAAACATTAAACCACTATACAGGGTGTTTCTTAAGTAATCTAAAAAAAATCCAGCAGCAATTCCAGCAGCAATTTCTCAGGGCTTTTATGAAAAAAAACTTCATATTAACTTCTCCATCCATAAATGCCTAGTTCCCAAAATACGGGGTGTTAAAATTTTAATTTATAATTTAATTTTTGTTAATTATCTTAAAAACGGAATGTTTTCTTTTTATCAAACTTTCACCCATTACACTGTTTATCAGCGGGAAGGTTCAGGTGGAAACAAAAATGTAATCGCTTCGCCAGGGGCGTGGGTGCTGGCAATGCTATCCATAATTCTTGTAAAAAAATATGTAAGCCACTGATATTTTTAAATTTGTGGCTATTTTTGTAATCCCCGTTTAATACCTGACATAAAATGTCAATTGTCATTTTTTTAAAAATAACGAAGATTTATTGTCCGATTTCTTTTAATAAATTAATAACATGATAGAAACCTAATGAACAATTTTATTATTAAAAAATGCTAACACTGGTTATGTGCTGATAATGACCGCCATTGGCTATGATGCAACCTTCTACTCGTCGCCTCATTGATCTCCTAACTCTTTTTAAAAAACTCCGGGGGTATTACGAATTATGTTACAAGAGTGTATTATTCGATTCAGCAATTCTTGCATGCATTGTCTCAATTAGAGTAGAGTATACTAGCTGCTTTAAATGTCTCCAAAAATAAAAATCCAATGGATTTAAGTCTGAGAAACGTGGTGGCTAACGTTGCACACCCCCTCGCCGACTCCATCGATCTGCAAATGCAGTACTAACGTACTCTTGACCAATTACAGTAAAATGAGGTGCCCCATCATGCATAAACCATAAGGAACGTCTTAATGATAAAGGCACATCTTCTAGAAGTTCAGGTAGCACATTAATAAAAAAATTGCGATAAGAATTATATGTCAGTTAATAAAAGGTGTGTGGCATTTCCTGCGCCAAATATGGTGGTTATGGAAGTTTTTAGTACTACCTTTTGAGAAATTTACCTCTTCCGTAAATAAAAACATAAAAAAGAACATGTCTTTCCTCAAGCCATCGACACCAGTTCAGGCGAACACGGCAAGTATCTGGATAACGCTCACTATACAGGTATCTTGCTTGCGATGAATTGCCATGTGCTAATCGGTAACAAAAATGCATTTGAGTCATTTTTTCATTTTTAAAGTTAGGCATGATTAAAAAATTGATTACAAATGATTTTATTTAGGTGAGATCATAATGAATACGATGTTAAACGACAAAAGTTTGATATTTGGTAATTTTGGTAACATAGATAATTTTCGAAGCTTATTATTATCATAGGTTAAGGAATAGTCTTTTGTTGATATTCTCTGCTATGACTTATTGGTTGATCATACGAACGTTAACTTATTATTTTTAATAAGAATATTGTCACGACTTAGTGCCGTTTTGGTCCTAGAGGGGTCTTGGAGTAGGAAATAAGACGCTCGTCTAAAAAACAAAGTACCCTTTTATTAAAAATAAGTATTTTACAATAATTTACCCAGTAGCCCAGAGACCGCTTAGCATGTTCCGGGGGACCTTTTTTTGGGGGACGTAACTGGGTCCTACTAGGGGATGTTAACTAGGATAGTAGGTTCACAGTAGGGACTCAGGAGAGGGGCTTAGATCGTTCGTTCTATAGCGCTCCTGAGGGGTGTTTTTTTAAAGGAAGGACTCAGGAGAGGGGCTTAGATCGTTCGTTCTATAGCACTCCTGAGGGATGTTCTTTTAAAGGAAGGAATCAGGAGAGGGGCTTAGACCAAGTCGGAAAGACGAAGGTGCCTTACCCATCGTACGCTCCGGTTTTTATACACAGAAAGTGCTGATTATTGTTTAACTGTTCTTGACCGTGAGCGTACAGTGGGTTAGACTCTTGATGGCGTGCAGTGGTCGAGTCATGTGAAAGTTGATTAAACTTATGGGTGCCGCCATTTTGTTGACAATATAATTTTTCTCCTAAACTTGGCGGCAACTTAAAAAATGCCAATTAACATCTTATGTTAGGTATTAAATAAGGATTACAAAAAATATTCACAAAACTAAAAATATCAGTGGCGTACATATTTAAAAAAATAATTATTGATAGCATTACCTGCACGCACGCCCCTGTTGAAGCGATTACATTTTTGTTTATACTGAAACTCTGATAAGCAGTGCAATCGTTGAAAGTGTGATAAAAATAAAACATTCCGTTTTTAAGATAATCAACAAAAACAAAATTAATATTAAAATTTCAACACCTTGTATTTTAGGAACTAGACATTTTTGAACCTGTCTAGTTCTCACCGTCCAGAGTTTATAACTAGTTCGTCAAATACAACATCAATATTGTTTCATCTTTTAAAAATGTTATTTTTCACTTATTTCCCTATAGCCTAATTATAATAACGCGCGGTATACATAACCAATGCTTTGAAGCGCTGGAAATGTAGATTAATTGAAACACAAATAAGCAAAGTTCGCTGAACAAAAACATACTTTACTTAATTTAATTAAACTTGCACTCACTAATCAACGTACTAGGTGAAAACATGCAAAAGTTATACGCAAAGTCAAACTACAAAAAGTAGAACTACGCGGCTTCTGTTATGCAGATCAGATTAAAGAAAACGAGTTAATAAATTCCTTAATGTTATGTGACTAATAATACAGGGTGCTGAAACAGGAGTTGGGTGAAAAATTAAAGAAATTCCAATAAACTTGGCCAAAATGTTTTTTATGATTGTGTTGTAATAAGACTATTGCTTTAAAAATATTTTGCATTTATACGGGCTTACCTAAAAATAGTGCATTATATACCTAGGTTGAGAAGTGAGCTATCGTATGCCGAAGGACGTAATGTGCGAGGCATATAACAGCTTTCTTAACTGAGGTACCTATGTATAGACTTTTTTCTATTATTAATACTAAAATATTACATTGATATAATTCGTTTAGATCTTTATATTAGCCATTTCCGCCTAATTTTTAAAATATTTTAAAAATAAAGTAGCCTGTGGGGTTTCCTTATCAAATGTAAAGTAAAGTAATGCGGTTTTAAATGTTAGTTCGTTTTGAAATATGGTCTAATTTATGATGAATATTCCTGTTTTATTAAAAATTTGAAATTATTTTCCAGAATTTCTTCATTTAAAATAGGTAGTTCGTTAAGGCTCAAAACTAATAACGTGTTAAAGAAACGGTGAGAAGAATGCTAAAATCGAGTGTAACTTAACTTTAATACACAGAAAGTTTTTCATTATTTACCTAGGTGATTCTATATTATCGTTATTTCCCTGGGTAGAGAAATTCTACTTCTCATTAGGGAAATGGAGTAAATAATGGCAATTTCTCAAGTTAGTACTAGAAAAAAGTTTTTATAAACTAAATATAAAATTTTTTAAATGGGACACTCAATATTGTATGATTTGAAATGAAATGAATGAAATGAAATGAAATATATTACATAATTTAGATAAATTACAATAAAAATAACAATTGGTTATCAAAGTACACCTAAACTGTAATGTCCGTGTGTGTACTTTACTTTATGCGCAAGATTAAGTTTATATAATATAAGAATGCAAGTAGTGTATAATAGTAGTTTACATGTAGGTATAATATATGCATAGAATGCCGCAAACAAATGAGATAAATAAACCATTCCATGTAGGTAACAAAAGGCATGAAATCACCAAAAGCAAAAAATGCAACAAGAAAAGATAGGTACTGTTTTAATTAGAGTATTAAAATTTACGTTCAATCAAATCTTAGAATTTTTATAAAATCAGCTTCTTTTGTTCTGATAATCTGCTTAATTTTCTTAGTAAAGAGAGAGATGCTATTTATACGCCTTATTTCAATCGGCAACAAATTGTAAAAGTTAGTGGCAAAATAATTAAGAAATCTCTGTGTGGTGGTCTTCGCGAGGCGTGGCACATTCAGGTCTTGCCGAGTATTGCTTCTAGTTTCATACGTAAAAATTGACTTTCTTAGTACTGGGTTTTTATAAGTAAATAAAATTATTGATTTAACATAAAGGTGAGGAACACTAAATACATTTGCCTCTTTAAACAATAAATCAGATGGATATCGTTTTTGCTTCTGTAGAAGAACTTTTAAGAGAAATTTTTGAGTGGTGTTTAAAACATTAATGTTTGAGGGAAAAGTTCCACCCCAAATCGAAATGCCGTAACTAATGATAGATTCAGCCAACACGATATACAACGTCCGCAATACCTTTGTAGGCATAACATTTCTAATGCTATAGAACTTCCAGACAAGTTTCCGAATTTTAGCATTTAATTGCTTAATATGTTCCTCCCACCTCATATTCTGATCAACAATTATACCTAAGTATTTTATTTTATTGATTTTGCTTATAGCTGTAGTGCAGCCATGTCAAACTCAAAATCACTGGTTGGCCAAAAGCATGAAGACCATAGACTAGGTGGGCCGCAAAACCTAATCTTAAAGAAGACAAACTACTGAAAATCTTAACGAAAAAAAGTACTATTATGTTAGATTAGAAGTATATTTATTAAATTTCCCATAAAAAGGACATTACAAAAACTTACAAACATTAACTTCTTTTGCCAGATATTTGACATCTTTTGTCTTTAATTAAGTTGTCTATTTGTGGCGTGAATTTATCGGCGGAAATAACTTTTAAAACTGCGTCCAAGTGTGCGTCCGTCAATCGCGATCTTGCGGGAGATTTGTTTCCTTTCATCAAAGAAAATAATTGTTCACACTTATAGGTACTTCCAAACATTGACAGGATTTTACAGGCAAATTTTCTCATTTCTTGGTATTGAAAAGGCAAGTACTTATAAAATTCGAATGTACCAACACTATCAAATTTTTCTTTTAAATGGGTTTGACACTGAATCTCAATCACTTCCATCTGCAAGTGAGGGGGAACTTTATCAATATCGATAGTGAAAAGACCAGTAAATAAAGAAAAATTGTTTTCTTGGGACTTAAAATCCTGAAAACGCTTTTCAAATTCTGACAGAAGGCTTCCCATTTTCTCTGTATACATTTTGTATGATATTGGGCCACTTGTACTTTCCTGATACGCCTTGCAAGTCGGAAAATGTGACAGATTATCCACCGCTAACTGGTTTTTCCACAGCATCATCTTACACTTGAAAGCTTTAACATGATCATGCATATCTGTTATAACTTGACGTGGTCCTTGCAATTTCGTATTTAAGTCCGACAAGTGTTTTGTGATGTCTACCATAAATGAAAGATCTTGTAAAAAAGGTACGTCGGATAATAAGCTGACATCTTGTTCTTTCACTTCCATGAAAAGGCGCATTTCTTCTTTGAGTTTCCAAAACCGATCGAGAACCATAGAACACGAAAGCCATCGCACTTCTGCATAATAAGGTAAACCAGTGTACTCACTTTCTAAATCACGTAAAAACGCAGAAAACTGTCGCTGATTCAAGCCACGTGACCTTATGAAGTTTATCATTTTTTTCACTGACTTTAAAACGCTTTCCAACTTGATCACTTTTGAGCATAAAACTTCTTGGTGGATTATGCAATGAACATGATGAAAATCTGGTTTGTCACTGCCCGTTTCTCTGATCTTTGTTAGTAATATTTTAATGAAGCCATTATTTACTCCAGTCATTGAAGGAGCTCCGTCTGTTGCAACGGAACACAGTTTTGACAAATCTAAATTGTACTTTTGCAGAAGTCCATAAACAGCATTGAAAATATCCTCCCCAGTTGTTGTATCATGCAATGGTACTAATTCCAGTAATTCTTCATAAACGTTGATATCTCTATCAACAGCACGAAGAAAAATAGCGAGTTGCGCCACACCACACACATCTGTACTTTCGTCACAGGCAATAGAAAATGCAATGAAAGAGTCTGATTTTGTTTTTATCTGTTCGCTTATATTGGCAGCCAACTCGGTAACTCTTTTAGCGACAGTATTCCGGGACAAGGATATATTTTGAAAAGCCTTCACGCTCCCGGGACTTACAATTTCCGCGGCCTTTACAAGGCACTCTTTTATAAATTCACCTTCAACAAATGGTTTTGAGTGTTTTACGATCAACTCCGACAGTACGTAGCTCGCTTGAACGGCAGATTCATTTTCTTGCTTTGGACGTGTAAACATAAGCTGTTGATCTTTTAACCGTGATTTTAACTCTTTTAACTTTTCGTTTCTAATCATGCCTGTATACTTGTCAAACTTAGTTTTATGACTATCATAGTGACGTTTTATATTATATAATTTTGGGACACCGACTGTACTGTTACAAATCAAGCAAATAATTTTGTCTTTCACTTCACAGCAAAAAAACTCTAATTCCCACTTTTCTTGAAAGATACGATGCTCATCTCCAAGTTTCCTCTTACTTCCACTTGGTTTTGAAACAGACATGTTAAAAACTTTATCCGAAATAAATAACAATAAGTACTGTTACGTGTTGTAACAATAAGTACGCAACTAAACTCGCAATTCTATCGCAACTGACTCATAACTAACTGAACAACTGAACTCAATCGAGCGGTATTGGCTTATATACGGATTGTGATTTCTCGACAGTTCTTTCCAGAATGTTCAGGTAGCGTCATCTGTATTCTCGCGCGATAGAACTTTCCGGAACAAGCCAGGCTTTTAGGTTGAGCGCGCATCTTAGTTCATGCTCCTAAACATAGATGGCACTATTTGGGCCATTTTTTACCAATCGTAACAGTACTTTATTTTCGGTTTTTAACAGGCTCGCGGGCCGCATTACATGGCTGTTTTCAAAATTGATTCGGGGCCGCAGGAAAATGCTCAGTGGGCCGCATGCGGCCCGCGGGCCGCATGTTTGACATGGCTGCTGTAGTGCATTGGCAATTTTGTTTATTATTTTGAATGCAATCAAATGAATGAATTTTCAGTTGGTTAAGATATGGTTGATATATATCATAGATGCTAAAACATACATACCTAGTCTTTTTCATGTTTAAAATTAATAGATTTTCTCCAAACCACTGGATAACCCTAGAATATTTCAAACTTGCAAGTTTAAAGACCTCCTGCCACGTTTTACCGGTAAATATAAGAACAGTATCATCAGCGTATGATATTATTTGGGCACTGCTCTGCATGAAAAGAAGTTCATTTATATACAAAGAAAAGAGAGCAGGCCCCAATACAGTTCCCTGTGGAATACCACAATTTACAGTCCTAAACTCCCCCAGTTCACCCTCAATTTTTACACATTGCTCTCTACCCCCAAGATAACTTTCAAAGAGTTTATTGGGTAACCCTCGTACGCCATAATTGTTTAACCTTTCTTGAAGTATTCTATGAGATACTGTGTCAAATGCCTTGGCTAAATCTAGAAATATTACCAAATGCTTTTTATTATGATCTAGTGCATCATTAATTGAATTGCTTACCTGGAATAGAGCATTTTCAGTAGACATTCTCTAAAACCAAACTGGTTGCTGGAAACAATATTATTTTTTGTCAAATGATTATTTAGTCTTTGCCTAAGCGACATTTCTAACAGTTTACCAAAGTTATTTATTACCGATATTGGTCGATAGTTATCCATAAAATTTTTATCAATTTTTTGTAGATGGGTGTTACAACAGATTTTTTTAAGTCAGTTGGAAATACTCTCTCCGAAAAACAACTATCGAAAATGTACGCTAATGGCTTTACAATTTCAAATTTTACTTCCTTTATTGTTTTTGAGGATATCTGGTCAAGGCCGGGTGCCGAGTTATTTTTTAGCTTATCAATATTACTTATAATTTCAGTTTGTAATATAGGATATAAAAACATATTTGTACATTGTAAATTCCTTTCAGTAAGTTTTTTTTTTACCGTTAATTTGTGCTGCTATATTTGAACCTATATTTACAAAAAAATCGTTAAACATATCAGCGACATCCTTTTTGTTACTAATGGTTTCGTTATTTTCATTTTTTAAAATAATAGGTTGAACAGTTCTTGTTTAATTAAGTTCCTCATTAATTACATTCCAAATTTTTTTAGGTTTATTTTTATATTCGCCTAATTTTTTAATGAAATAATCTCTCTTAGTTTTATGAATTATATTTTTTAGACTGTTGCGGTAATGTTTATATTTATTTAATAAGTTTAAATTATTTTTGTCCGTTAAAACTTTGATCTTTAGTTTATCTCTAGTCCGAATTGAGGTAACGAGACCGGAAGTAATCCACGGTTTTATTTTCTTTCTGCACGGTGGTATCTTAATCTGGTTAGATGATATTTTTATGTTTTTAAGTAAAGTGTTTATAAAACATGTGTAGACTCATCAGAATCTGTTACATTTAAAACGTCATTCCAGCTTTCCTGCCTCAACCTTTTTTTAAGTTTTTTATAATCTATATTATTTTTAAAAGAGGGGTGGGTAGAATTTTCAAAAGAATTACTGTGTTCTTCAAAGAAATTTTTTAAAATTATAGGATAATGGTCAGTTATGTCACTCTTCAAGATAAATGATTCAAAATTATTATTGCGTACTTGGGAATTTACAAAAAAATTATCCAAGCAGCTCTCTGAAGTGTTTGTAGCTCGTGTAGTTTTGTTAATATAACTTAGAAAGCCATTCTCAGCCATAATATTAAGATACTCATTCACCAAACAATCATTTTCATTCAACAAATCAATATTTATATCACCCGTAAATATGCAGATATTGTCATTAGGTACTCCTTTGTATTTGAAATTATAGTTCCCATTCCCATCATCTGTATCACCATGATATGGGGTTTTAGGGCAGAAGTTATTCTAGAATATCATAATTACATCATTGGTGGTATTTAATCTCGAGGGTAATACCACGAGTCCTTTAAAATTACCTATAATTTTGTATGAAAGCGTGTTTTATTAAAAATACTTGGTTTCTTTGAAAGCATGAGCGGCATTTAAGGAGAATGTCTCTCGAATAAATTTTTTTAAGTTGCTATTGACTTTGACGGTTCTAATTCTCAATATAAACAAATGTATTGTTTGTATTAAATTCACTCCTAGCAACAAAGCAACTAGATTACGTACAATGAGTTTTACACTGAATAATTCGTATCTTTTGGTGTTGCCAAAATGATATTTACTGGTATTGTAGGTTGTCATGACAACGGAAAAAATGTCCACTGTAATTTTTTAAATTTCCACCTATTAATTCAGTACCTGTTATATGGTTACAAAATGTACGAGTGAAATATTCTTGAATACTTCATGGCAAAATTTTCCATATTAGGTATATTCCAAAAACAAATTAGGTCATATTTGGTAGTTTTAATAACTTTCCATCAATTAAAACATTTATTTTGGGTGAAAAGCCTCTTATTTATTATGTTTGGGTAATAATGGCATCTATCTAAAGTAGTCTAAACCTTGGTCTAAACCTAAGCTATATACAATACACCTCAATTATAATACATTTAAACATTTTGGCGAAGTTCTTTAGGTTTCCTATAGGTATATATCTGACCATCGCCATCGCCCTGCATAAGTTCTATAAAATTTAAAAATTTAGATTTAGTTATTTCGTCATAAACTTTAAACAAATCTAAACATTTATAATTTTTCATTAGATAATATTTCATTTTCTCGTTTTAAAAAATATCGAAATTATAATAAAACAGTTGGTTTTTCCTTATTGGGGTGAAGTTCGTGACAGATTGAAACTTTCTTATTAAGTATAAGAGATAGTCGATAATTTGTGAATAATGCAGAAAATTCTAATTTACGGCCGGAAATTATTTCAATTTAAGAACCTTTATTTGCTACTTCGAAAAGATTGAAGATTTGAGGGAAATTTCAGTCGATAATAAATTAGTAAGATTTCGTGCGATACTAGAATACGGATCAAAAATGTGTTTTGAGAACAATATTATGTTTTCTATCCTTGACAGCGCAGTCTCGTTACCAGCAACATTAGAAGTCTATGAACATGCGGTATGTAGAATCCGAAAACCACTCAAAGTAAACAATGTTTACCATTTAGACACTATGTATGAACAATCCAGAATTTCCCATGATAGCGCGTATTAACAACAGGGCACTATCCTGCCACTACTAGCGCTGGAGTCGCCTAGGTCGCTGGCCCCTCCTATCTGCACAAAGCCTTTATTTGACAAGCAATGACACTTGAGCTTAAAAAATTACTTTGTTGTTTCTTTAAAAAAACACGTTTAGAAGTAATCTGAAAAAGGGATTTTTTTAGGGTAATGTTGGAAATGTCGATATTACAGCGTGTTTACCATGGAAGCTAGGGAAGCGCAGCTTCCCCTAAACGATTTACTTAAAAAAAAGAAATAATCCAATACAATCCTACTAGAACTTACAATTAATTTTTAAAATTTTTAAAAACCTTAACAAACAAAAAACATTTTAAAAAAAAATTCGGTGACTACCTCTTTGAGAATATTGCTAGATTTCTTCAGTTTTTTTAGTTGCCTACCCAATGTATTTAAAAAAAAAAATATATATATATATACAGGGTGTTATGGAAATGACTTATTATTTTTTAACCCGTAAATATATAGGTCGAGACGAATTGGGGAAAAATTGCTATAAATGGCGCTCGAAGCTAGAAATTCGAGAAAAATGCCTTCAAAAATTTAGGTCCAAAACACCTACGCGCCAATGACCCAAACAGCTGATTTGGGTAATTGTTTACTTTAGTGCAAATGTTGAATTTTTCGCTAAAATTTCGTATATAGGCTAATTAAGGGTAGCTGATCACAATTTTCCTTTTGCGTTTAGGCGGCAAATGCACTGGTTTTGAGAAAAAAAATGTTAAAGTTTTTCTAACTCACCGGTATGTTATTTTGCATGTAATCCTAAAATGTTGATATTTCCAAGAAAATATTACTTGTCGGAGTCATAGTATACACTTCTGAGTTGAAATAAACGAAATATGCCACAAGGAAACTCTGAAAAACGGGATAACTTGTAAGCGAACAGAAAACTCTACGTTATCTGGAAAAAGACGGGAGACAGCTCACTGACAGCTGGCCAAAAAAGCAAAAGCAAACTGCACCCATGTTGTCAGATTGTTAGTGTATTATAAATTGCCTATATTTTTCAATTCATTTTTATTAATTGAATGAATCCTATTGGCTCGAGCTAGCATATCATTCTCCTGGATGGAAGCCATTAATAATTACAAGAAAAAGAAGAACAATCTGGCAACGTGAGTGCAATGAATCTGAAAAGAGACGGTTCTAGGTACTTTGTCGGCGTATTAACAACGAATTTAATTAAATTTGTGCCTTTGCCATTGTTTTTTTGCTAAAATGTTGTTCTTATTTTATGAACAGATAGTTTGGTGAAAGTTTTATCACATATTTTGAAGGGAAAACCATAAAATCTAGGAAATTGAAGACATCCTTACAAAAGAATACCCTAACCTGTAAGTGAAAAACTTTAACATTTTTTTTTCTCAAAACCAGTGCATTTGCCGTAAAAACGCAAAAGGAAAATTGTGATCAGCTACCCTCAATTAGTCTATATACGAAATTTTAGCACAAAATTCAACATTAATTGCACTAAACTAAACAATTACCATTCCAGCAGTTTGTCTTGTCAAAAACACATGTGTTCAGGGGCATTGAACTATCATGGAAGGCGCACATAGTCCGGTTTTAAGGTATTTTACAAAATTCAAAATACTTCCGATTTTAGAAAAAAAAACTATCAAGTGTAACTCTAGACCACCTCAGGAGTGGCCCCTTAAAATATAATAAGTCATTTCCATAACACCCTGTATATAAAATAAATTAAATAAACAAATAAGGTAAAGAAATTTGTATTGTATACTGCATGGCATTTAATAAAGATGATAGGTTTATCTTTAAAATTTTACCTAAACCAACACATACAGGTGTTCCACACCTAGGTGTATAATTAAGAGTATATTATATTAAATCAAATGTAAATAAACTTTTATATGCCACATTGTATTGTGAAAATGTATTAATGTGAAATTAAATTGAATTAAATAAATAAATAAATAAAAAATAAATAAATAAATGGAATCATAATTAGCGCTTTGCTTACTTAAAATCTATAAAAGAGTACATATTGAAGAATCGTCCCATTATCTACCTCGATGAAATGTGGTTTGATATACATGACACCCCATTAAATGCCAAACCAATGCCCCATCGAAATATTACTATTTTACATGCTGGTTCCAAACAAGGATGGGTACCGAATGGTTGTCCTCCAAAAATATTTCAAAGATTTATCTTATACTTTGGACTACCATGACGACGTCACAGCAGAACTTTTTGAAGATTGGTTTAAAAATCATCGTTTGCGATTGTAAGGCAATATTTGTCGGTAACTTTTCCGTCAGCCAAGAGTGATAACTTGCATTATCCAATACAATTATTGCACCTTTTGGTATAAGATCCAACATTTGCTTGAACCATTTTTCAAAGACATCGGCATTCATATCATCGTGATAGTCTCCCGTATTTTTAGATTAGAACATCAGTAGACCACCTTTAACGGAGCCTTCAGAACTTCCAATATGGGTTATGATAAGTCGATGTCCTTCTCCAGATGGCGGTCTTAATCCTGTGGACAATCCTTCCAGAAAAGCTTGCCTTGAACTTTTAATATTTTCATTCTGCCGAAATTTAGTCACAGTGTGGCCTTCATTTAGTCATGTTTCATCTAGATAAAATATTTTTTTCTTTTTTAAAAAAGAAATTATGAACTTTTTACCTTATTCTCTGCATTAAAACGTTATCCAGCTCAAGTTTTGGTCGTCCTGGAGAAGTTTTTGGAGGTTTAACGCCAACACCTTTTTCTTATTTTAAAAGTTTATATATTGTTGTTGTCTCAACGTTAAGCATATTATCTGCTGTAAAATGCAATGCATTGCGAACACTCAAATCCGCGTTCTTACTTTTAATAGAATCGTAACAGTTAAGAATTAATTTTTTTTCATTTACTGTACATGGACCGACTCTAGGACGTTAAGGCAATTATTAAAAATTCTCCATATTTAACTAAAAAAACACTGACACTTCACACTTTGACTAGTTTCACTGAGAAACAAACACCCAAGGTAGGCATGTATAGATATAAATAGGTGTATTATTACAATAGAGGCACCCCTAAAGGCATAATAACCATATAATCAGCAAACAGGTAACCAGGATTAGGTACAAAAAAAAAAGGAATAAAATGATTAGAGCAGAAACGGAATCACTACCTAGACTCTAATTAGTTTTGATAAAATTGCGTTCTAAAATTCGAGGTAAGTGGTATGGCTCTACTGTACATAATCTCAAGTTTAAAAAATTTAATATTAAAATATATCTTTGAAGACGAAACTTGAATTTAATGTCGATACTTGTACTAGTTCTGCATAAATTTAAAAATTCAGGTCTATTTAAATCTATACATGCCGAAAAATCTTGCACGCCCATGGAGAAGACGGTTTTGATTGATTTATTACTTTGCATCATTTGGAGATAGACTATAGTAATATTTTGACCTCCCCTGTATGCTGGCGAAATATTTGGCCTGGGTTGGGAAACCTCCCCCCCCCCCCCCGTGACTGCGTCATTGTCAGGTACAATCAAGGCTACACTGATCTCTATACCTATTAATTTTAATTTTTTTTAATTATTTAACCCGCCAGAAAGGTATAGAACTATATATTTTTTAAATCAAGAAAAAAGTTCTTCTTCTGAATAATATCTAATCATATAAAGTGCGCCATTAAAGAAATACAATTTGTACAGAAACAAAGCTTACTAGCATCTCTTGTTTTTCCTGATAAGATTTTAAAAAGTTGGGATGAAAATCTAAAACTTTCTTAATTGCAACTTTTTGATACCTACATAAATAAAGCCGCTAGCATATGGATCAATATATACGTAATGGCCCTGTATAATAGAATAGTAGGGTCTAACCCTACACCCTTCAACTTCCTTGGCCTTAAGACCCATATGTACACACTCGTACGTGTAATTTGGTTTATTTGGGAATTTGTAAATCCGAGGGTAAGGTGTTGGATTTTCTAATTAATTAGGTGATGTATCAAGGTAGTACAATCCTGTTAAGTGTGTGTATAATTTAAGTAAAGATTTATAACCAGGGTTATAATAAGAGAGGGTTGGAAAAATAATATAATACTTGAAGAGTATGCTATAGCTATTACTTGCTAGTACTTTTTTTACGGCTTTAAATCCATTTTTAAATATTTAAGATACCCAATTTACTGTTACAAAAAGAGCTTAACGTAAAGTTATTATTTCTTGATCATTCGCCCACTGAAGTATTCTTGGGCCGGTCCTGTATATAACATCAATACTACCGGGTGGTGCTGGTGCACCGTCAGACTGGCCATAGGAAATCCCATGTAAATTTTAGTACCCTCAAATATTGACTACACTATTAACTTTACATCAAAATTGTATTGGACTTTTTTGAAGGTCCTTCTATAATCTAATTGTAATAAGCAAACATGATGTCGAAACTAAGAAAAAAACGTCTAGTAATATTTGACATTATCATATAGATATTTTTACAGTACGCCCTAGCCAATTTAAAAATAAAATGCGTAGGCTGCGGATTTCAGTGAGGAATGAACCTATTTATACCTTAACCGACGATCAGACACAGGATAAGGAAGATCTCAGATGAATGCTATATGGCGCGTAAGCTTAAATGAGCAGAATTATAAATTTCAGTAAAACTGAGTACCCGACCACTGAAGAAAGTGTGAATGATTTGCTAATATAATAGAATTTAAAGGAAAATTACCTTGGCACGAAAAATGATACTTCAGAGGCAAAAAAAATAACAGGTTGGAGTAAGCAAAAATATTATTATTAATATAACAATTTAATTATAACATTAAGGGCCGATTGTGCCGTTCACAGTGTACACATTGATTAATTAATCGGAGATTTATTTTTAATCAATGGCTATTTGTACATGAGCTGCGCCACAAAAATTAAAGTCCGTTTAGTTAACCGGAGAATACACTTGGCAACAGTGCAGTTTTTAAAGAGTTTGGGTTTGCTAATTTCAGATCGTTCAATTTATTTTAATTTATAGATTACATAATTTTTTAACGCCACTTTGAGTTTGGTGTGTTGCGATGGATCCCGACAAAAAGAAAAGGGAACGCTGTATAAGCCTTACTGCGGAAGAAACATTGGTTATAGCAAAAATTTCTGCCCGATATACGAATGTATTAGAAAATAAAAAACTTGACACTATCTTAATTAATGAAATTCAATTTTTAACAAAATATTAATTGGTGCTACACTGTTGTTCCTGCAAACAAAAGCTCGTAAAAATCACTTTACTAAATTAAATACCCTTTACTTATAAATCATTATCAAATTTCAAGTCTTCTTCTAAGAAGTAAATGTGAAACAGTGTGTTATTAGTGATGCGCAAATGCCTAAAGAACGTTAAATTTTCCAATTCGTCAAAATTAGTTTTTCTATTGTAAATCTTGCGCGTAAATTCGAAATCAAGAATTTTCAGATCGTCATTTATAAACATATCTTCAACAAAATCCATTTTAGGACCCAGAAAAAAGAATTAAAAATGAAATTAATCTGCCGAAGCTGAAAACAAACAATAAACGTTAAGGTTAAGTACTGATATTTTACTAATCGATGATTTAAACGTACCAGAAACTATGTTTAGTTTAATTAATGATTAGCTGTCTTTAATCGTTGTTTGACAGACGACACAACACATATTTCGAGATAATCATTGAATAACGTTTTAATTTTTAGAGGACCGTTACAAACGGGCCTACACGCGAAGTTTAATCAATAAGATAGAGTTATTCTAACATCAATTAAACAATTACATTCAATCATCTGGAACAAACATACCTATATCCAAAAACACGAAAGTAATGGTTGGTAGCATTATGACATATGCGACCGAACACTGGGCCACCAATAAGAGAATGAGAGGAAAAAAACCAGCAGTTGAAATGGAATACTGGCAACGATAATGTAGTGTAACAAGCAGTGACGAGAGAATAAATACGAAGAATAATAAAAGTTGTCGCAATGACCTGCCGTGGTAACGTCCACAGTCACCTTTTTTTGTCTTTTAATATTGCTACGTAGTACAATATTTAATTACTAATATCTCAAAAACTAATTGAAATATCGAGACTAATGAAGTACAACTTCTTTACATGTAAAAGACCCTTCTTTCAGAATTAGAGGTGAAGCGGTAAGAAATCTGAGAGACAAATTACCAAATTCATATTGTGCAACTAGTGTCCTCTACGAGGTATTGTAAAACTAATTATGAAACCGTCTTTTTTACCCGCAAAAGGGGGGGGGGGGCGAGGGGGCATAACACCGCCTGGATCCGCGTCTGGGTATAGGTAAGAATAAAATCGTCACGATCTTGAAATTTTTTTTTTATTATTAAAACTTTACCGTCCTCCGTACTAAGGCTGTGGGGGAGTGTTTTTGGATTTGACATTGGGGGGGGGGGGGTTAAATTACGGCCCTGATTGATTCACTCGCAAGAGTGTGTTAGTCCTCAGATTACACTTAGATCCTAATTTCTAAAGCAAGTATTGATTATCTGTTAAGAACATCTCACCATTATAATTAAGTTACTTAACTTAAACATGTTGCTTCATCTAATGATAAATTAAGTTTGATAAATGATCTGCACTTCTTGTACAACGTGTTCGTGTAATATCATTAGAAAATTGTCAATAGAAATGCAAATTTAACGTAATTTTAATACGCCATACTAAAATTTTCAGGGTTTGTTTCGAAAGCTTACAAAATTGGGGAGAAATGATCAAATAGCTAAAAAAAAATTTTAAATACCTAAAAAATTCAATATTAACAAGATAATGGTTATATATGGTACTAGCGTGTTCTGTTACATCTATACATAAGTAACTACGATTTTACCACAAGGCCGTAAGCCGAGAGATATGTTGTTTTCAAGGGACTTATGATTCATAACACAGTGCCATACAAAATTTTATTCAATACTTTCATATACAGCGTAAAATTAAATTTGAAGATCGAAATTAACATTGAATATTCCTGAAAAATCCAGCAAACATTCCAGTAATAAGTAATCATGTAATGTATAGTCTCGTGGTTTAACATTAGGTTGTTAGTTTTTCTTTATTTGTAAAATAAAAAATTCTTAACAAAATATAGTACTTATATATTTAATAGTGAGTTATAACCAGCTTAATATCTTTAAAATCGCGTAAATAATATGCACAAAAGGAAAGTGTTGGATAATAGTATAAACTTTTATAAAGCATTATTTTCGCGCACGCGTCCATTAAGAAGACTAGCCGCTTTCTAACGGGAGAAGTGGCCTAATAGCTTGGTAAAACATATACTTTAGATAATCTTTTGTTTTTTTTTTTATTTTATGTTGGTAATACGTACGAGTTATTGGGTTACTCTTTGGTAATACTATGAAATGTCTGGTCTTCTCCTGTCGACAAAATAATTTATGATATCCGTGTTTATGCAACCAAACATACGTGACTTAAAAGTGAGATTTTATTAATGGTCACAACTTGCCATACCATTCGTTTACAGAATAAAACATTCCATAAATAATATCGTTCACCCGGAGAAAGAAGGTTACATCTGAAAAATATTTACCTTTTTTTAGTCTAAGGCGCAAGCTACCCAGATTTATTTTTTTTAAGTCTATATCATACAGGGTGTTAAATATTTAACCATTAAGTTGTAAAGCTAGTCCGCTCCTGGTAAACTAGATAAAAGATAAATATGTTTCAAGGACACTATTTTAAGAGGTCCTTACTAGTGTCCATCACATCAAATTATTATTACATTATATTAAGTACTTTGAAAGTTATTCAAGAGAAACCGATTTCCAGCGGCGTCTTCCAGGGGCACATATTTCCGTCGGGAGGACCTGTAAGAAAAAACTTTATAGAAACTTGTCATCTTATTTCTCATGTTCTATCTTAATCTGAGAGATTTCCCACATGTTCCCGGACACCCTGTATAAACCCAATAAAAAAAATGAAAATATAATTTTTTTCTTTTCAACTGCATTATACGGGACGATCAGGATTAGAAGCGGCAAAGTTATAGACTAATTCTTATTGTGCCGGCGTTCCTCTGATGAATATAGAGGTCATCTAAATAAGTTGATCTGTTGTGTAAATCGACATTTTGAACAGATTTTGTAGAAATGACAGTACCTCACCTGCTCTGAAGGGGAAAGACGACTGTTGCGCAGTGCACAAAAAGTACAATTTTCTGTTTAGGAAGGTAACAAAACGCAATGTAGTGCATGTATTATATACAAAGTTATAAAGCGCCGCTATCTAGGGTAATTAACAACATTTACAATATTCGGGGTCAACATAACGAGATTATGCAGCGAGTATACTCAAGGTTTGTAATAAAATTAAAAATTGTGGTGCAAGGTACAAAAGGGTAATAAGATCCACATATAACTGTCTCATTATTTATTTAAAAACTAAAACATTTTTTTTATGTCAATTAAGAACATAACGTTATCACTTACTTAGACATAGATATTACACTTATTTAAGTACAAACCGGAGAAGTATCATATTTAAAAAAAAATGTGCAACTAATGGCCTAATTTTCGGCGATGACGAATAATAATACCCAATAACATATTTGTATTATTCTCCCCTCTAACTCATTTTGTTGGTAGTCTCTTAGGATTGGTTACGTTCAAGGTTTCTAGATAGATAGGAGCTACTACGCAGTGGCGTATCGACGGGCGGGATATAAGGGATATATCCCTCCATGGATAATGATACTGGTTTAACTTTGAATAATAAATATTTAAAAACTTATTTCTCAGTTCTATTTATTGGAGATAATCTAACCTTTTTTCCTCAACACTTTTTATGCTAGCGACGGTCGTCACTAGGTACGTCTTGTTGCGTTCTTCTTGCAACGTTTTGCGAATAACCCCCTCTGCTCTCTTAACGCCTCGTCCATCATCTTGCTGTTATTCCAGTGTACAATTATTTATTATTTTTTACTTATTTCGATTCCCCACCCTCATATACAAGCTCTTGAGGCTAAAACGAAGTTAAAAAAATACATGTATTTTAGTCCAAAAGAAAAAGATAATATTATATCGAATCTTAACTGAAATTTTAAAAATATAACAAAAAAAAATCAAACGAATCATCCAATAGATTTTAACAGAAAAGCTTGTGTAATAAAATCATAAAACTAGGACTGTCATTCTTTTTCTTTTAAATGCGTTGCTAGAACTAAAAATTTCAAGTAAAGAGGGAATTATGTCTTGCGGCGGTTTCATTCCCGGACTAACCTGCCTCATGCCACAGATCGCCGGGTTTGGATATAAAAGCATGAAACCAATATACTCTTAACTCATGTAGTTATTTACCATATACTACGTTAGTAATTATAAAAAAATATGAAACAAAATGTAATCGTAGTGCTTTTTTGTCTAGTTCTCTGACTACTCACTACAAGAAAAAGTTTCAATTAACAATGGAAGAACGAATAAGAATCAAAAATGTATACCATGGAATTCGGGAATGATATCCTGAACTAATTAAATTGGATGCTGCAGAAATATGTGCCACTTTAACGAAAATTTCCTCGCGCAGTTTAGGGTCTTCACCAAGAAAATGAGGAAAAAGATAATATTCGAGTCGAGGAGCCCATTTTCTAAATGAAATTTCCACAATAAAAAAAAGTATGGCTGAAATTAAGAAGGAAAAATCATTAGAATCTTTAAAAATATCATTAAGAGTTTTTAAACGAACCTTAAAAGAAATTAATTTTGGGTATATTTAAATAAAATAGAAAAAGCCTACTAATTGAAAAAAATATGAAATTATTGTATGGCGGCGAAAAGATTTGAAAGAAGTACGGGAGTTTTGAGAAAAAGGGAAGAAATTGTATTACACCGACGGAACAGGGCTCAATGAAGGGCACACAGTTGAGAAGGTATGACAAGATCTAATTATTAATAGTTCAAGGCAGGCATTCATTGACGAAATCTCGCAAGGAATAGGAAATCCTAGTAGAAAAGGTCGTTGTCGGATAGGATCAGGTTTTAAGGGTTCAAGAAATAAATTGAATTTATAAAAAATTATACGACGTTCTGACAAGATTTCATAATTTAATATTTCTTGAAATGGACGTGCCACTGGAATTCATTCCTTTTACGTTGCACGACCCTTCGTATCTCTAATCTCTATCTATTTTTTCATATTCTTTAAATTTCTAGGGGTGATGGACAGCAGCTCTCCCCTGTACTTCCTTGGCGACGCCCATGCTTCATATGGCTAATTTAATTAAAAACTAAATTTACTTTAATCGTAATTAATTAGAAAAAGGATAAAACTAATCAATATCGAAGATATTCACCTTCAACGTATTGAAATCGCATCTGCTGATACAATCAGGAGCTGGAAATTTAAACGTGAGTCTTATTACCTTGCGGCATCTTATATCTAATTAGCTACTGTACAGTGTACACTTTGTGTACTTTTGTATACCATTTGAGTAACATAATTAGTAGGTAGGTGTACCTATATAATCCTAATTGATAGTGTCTTGTGAACAGGTATTTTTTAGGTTTGCAATACCTGACGTCAAGCAGCAAGTCATTGGCGTGTAGTGTGTGTGATGAATCCAAAATATAGGGGCCAAAGTCTTCATATCAAATTTAGGTTGGATGGGGAAACACGAATTATGTACTTGTTCATGAAAAAGAAAAATTTGTGGAAAAGTAAGAAAACTTGCGAAAGAGTAGGTCTTGTTTATAAATTTGTTTGCTTTTAAAATTTACCTACAGGTTGTCTATGAAAACAGTGGCGGATCTAGAAATTCATTTAGGTGGGGGGGGGGGGATATTCCAAAAGTGCCGAAGGTATTAAATAACGCCGGAGACGAAAATTCTTTGGAGTTACATGAGCAATGTTTGCTGATTTTTGGTTGTCAATTTCTGCCAATTTATTATTCACTTGTACTAGGTTACGCGTAAAAATGTCAAAGAGGTGCTCAGCATCAGCATGTTTATTATCCCTGGTTATACACCTACACCCTTTCTGATAGGAGGTATAGAATTTATTGATCTGTTGACGTTTCGGGTTGATTTCCCCAGATAATAATTAGTCTGTTTGTCTTACTTAGTTTGCTGTAGCAGAAATTCAGTTTTTTGCAACTTTGCAATTTGATCGATGTTCATTATACCATAAATGTTTTACGGCTGCCGCGGATATCACTAGCGAAAAATGACACCACTTTAAATATCGCTTTTCGTGCACGTCCGCACTGTTTGAGAGTCAACAAACAACTAAATAGCGGTTCCTAACCTTTTAAGACTAATACCCATAAAGCGGGTTAGATATTAGCAAATACCCCCAAAAAGGTTAAGTTTAAAAAACAAATTAGCTGTAGTCTTTTTTTCCTTTCGAATATGAATAATTTTTTTAGCAATTTTTTATTAAATCAAGAAGTAAAGTAAGACAATAAGACGGTTGACATTGCTTAGTTTTACAATTTGTTTAATATTCGGTGCAGTTTCGGCCAATGCATATCGTAAGTCATGTTCCAAGCTCAATCGGTTCCTTGCTTTTGCTTTCATTCTCACCATTGTCGAAAATCAATTTTTACACCTGTAAGTTGTGGCGAATGAGATCACAATTTTTTTAAAGCTTTTTTTGATAATAATGGATTCTCGCCACCAATCTTTCGCTAAAATGTTGCTAGTTGTGTGTTTTCGAAATGTATTTTCAGTGTGCTGTTTTTGCGAACTCCAAGCAATTGTGTTTTGCCTTCAATTTCAGTATTTGGAAACATTCACTAAAAAGGGTCTTAACACCCAAGCATTTACTTTAGTAGAGTGTGGCTTTCGAAACAGCAATGTTTTTTTGTAATTTTTTTGTTTTAGTCTTATAAGGTCGGACTCCCTCTACCATCTGGTGACATGTTTAAACCTACCGAAGACCATTTTAGGGGGGGGGGGGGGGGGGAAATTGGCATGCGAAATTTTTCCTTTAGACTTAGAAATTGTTTTTTTGTCCATAACTCGGTGAGTTCGATTCGGATCAAAAAAATGTTAGGTCGTAAAATGGAGGGCTTGCGAATACGCATAAATTGAATTCTGTTTCATCGAAATCGCTCGAGCGGTTCTCGAGATATCGCGATTTAAAGGTACAAAAAACCCGTGTGCTAAATTTTGCCGCGCGCCGAGTGCCGAGAGCCGTGTTCGGGTTTTTTAGCAAGGAAGAAATTGAGTTAGAGACTCTATTTTCTTTTCACCGATAGATATTAATGACCTGAATAATGTGTCCAAATTTCGAGTCGATTGGTTGATTAGGGGGGAAGGAGGAAGGAATACCGTAAATAAAATTGAAACTACTCTAACTTCCGCAATTTTGGTCGAAAACCGCGTACCCAACGGGAGATGACGCATTAGGATGCATGCTTTGATTTGCCAATTTTTTTTTTTAAATTTGCAAATAGTAAACAAATTCTGGCCAAAAAACCGATTTTGATTTTTTTTTTTTTAAAGTGATTTTTTATTATGAAGGAAAGGGGTGGGGGAAAACTTTTTTTTTGCAAATGAATAGAGAATTTTGTTACCTTTAATTTTAGCCCCGGAAGAACTCGATTTGACAATTAGGGATGGAGGGGGGGGGACAAACGCGTTTTGCCCTGTAGAAGGGCAAGGGTTAGGGTTAGGGACTTTGGACAGGGCTCATTTTCTAGGCCTATCAATTCTCTTTCAAGATCTTTTTACCCCAGAGCGCTAACTGCATCAGGGCCTGCACGCGCGCGTGATATGTGTATTAAAACTGATGCGTTAATTCAGCCGCCGAGCAGCGAGGTCACGAGAGCGGAGCCTAGCGCTATTTTTTCACTCCGCGCCCGCATTGCCGTCTCTTGTGATCTCGCTGCTCGGCGGCTGAATTAACGCATCAGTTTTAATACACAAATCACGCGCGCGTGCAGGCCCTGATGCAGTTAGCACTTCGGGGTGAAAAAATCTTAAAAGAGAATTGATAGACCTTGAACGTGAGCTCTGTCCAAAGTCCCTAACCCTTGCCTTTCGACAGGGCAAAACGCGTTTGTCCCCCCCCCCCTCCATCCCTAATTGTCGGATCGAGTTCTTCCGGGGCTCAAATTGAAGGTAACGAAATTCTCTATTTATTTGCAAAAAAATTGTTTCCCCCACCCCTTTCCTTCATAATAAAAAATCACTTAAAAAAAAAAAAATCAAAGTCGGTTTTTTGGCCAGATTTTGTTTATTATTTGCAAATTTGAAAAAAAATTAGCCAAATCAAGGCAGGCATCCTAATGCGTCATCTCCCGTGGGGTACGCGGTTTTCGACCAAAATTGCGGAAGTTAGAGCAGTTTGAATTTTATTTACGGTATTCCCTCCCCCTCCCCCCCTAATTAACCAATCGACTCGAAATTTGGACACATTATTCAGATCATTAATATCTATCGGTGAAAAAAAAATAAAGTCTCTTAACTGAATTTCTTCCCTGCTAAAAAACCCGAACACGGCTCTCAGCACACGACGCGCGGCGAAATTTAGCACACGGGTTTTTTGTACCTTTAATTTACGACATCTCGAGAACCGCTCGACCGATCTCGATGAAACAGAATTCAATTTATGCGTATTCGCAAGCCCTCCATTTTACGACCTAACATTTTTTTGATCCGAATCGAACTCACCGAGTTATGGACAAAAAACCAATTTCTAAGCCTAAAAAAAAATTTTGACATGCCAATTGCCCCCCCCCCCCCCAAACGTCTTCGGTTAAACATGTCACCAGGTGGTAGAGGGAGTCCGATTTTATAAGACTAAAAAAAAAAATTCAAAAAAAACATTGCTGTTTCCAGGGCTTTTTCTTGCCAGATCGGCTCTACTATTGGCGGTTTTTCAAATGAGGAAAATTTTTGGTGAGAGAATGTATTATTGATGACAAGTGGACAATTATTTTATTTGTGAATGAGCATTTTTCATTCCTTGCATCGAGCACCATTGTTAGTTCTGGGAACATCGAAACGTACTTAACGCTAGCTATGCGTTTATAATATGTCTGAAGAAAACTAGCAATCTTATCTTGAGCTGCTAAAATATTCGTCATATTCCCTTGCAAAGTGAGGCTGTTTCTATAATAAGGCACAGCACTGCAGGATTAATCCTTTATGGCGCTCCGCGAGCGGTGCGTGCACACACGAAACGATTCACGTTGGTTTTGAATCTTTGGAAATTATACTCATTGGGGAACATGGCCTCAGGAAGGTCGTTCTAGAGTGATGGCGTTCTTCAAATGAAAGAATTTTTAAACAGTGTTGTTCGAGGGACACTAAGCTGAACCACGTACGGGTGGGTTGCAGTGGCTCGTCGTGTATTTCTACCATGTACCGCTCTAGGTGGAATCAAGCGGGCAACCTCAGTTGAGCACTGGCCATGAAAATTTTGTAAAATAGACTCAAGTTGCCAACCTGCCTTCGATGTTCAAGGCTTTCCAGGTTATGTGTCAGATCATGGTCACCGATGAAGCGAATGGCTCTTCTTTGAATGGAATCTAGCAATCTCAGGGTATGTTTAGGAGCAGAGTCACAAACATGTGAACAGTACTGCAGCGATGGTCGCAGCGAGGCTGCCTTAGCAATGGCCGCAACGTGACTATGCCAAGACATATGACTATCCAAATTTACGCCCAATTAATGAATTGATGAAGCCAATGGAATCGAGTGTCCCGCCAGAACTATATCCGGATCTTCAACATTAACTTTTTTAGAAAAAACTGTCGCCTCGGTTTTTTTAGCGTTAAATTCTACTTGGTTACTGTCACCCCAAGACAGAATTTTTTCCAGGTCTTTGTTGAGATGTGAGACCTCTTGCTGCCTATAGAGATGTGCATTGGCGGCCGATGTCCGAACATCCAAAGTAAAAGGTAAACCAAGTGTGCTGTCATCAGCGAAGTTATACTATATAGGATTTTTGTTTTTTTCCAAAAGATCGTTAACGCATAGTAAAAAGAGAGTGGGCGACAATATAGATAGATAGAATATCTTGAAGGACTCCGTCGTTGATGTGAAATGTGTCTGAAAGAAATCCGACCATCGCCACTCGCAGAGAACGGTCTATGAGAAAGCTTGACAGCCATGAACAAAATTGAACCGGCATTCCGTATGCTCTCAATTTAGTTAGGAGCCCCTCATGCCATACTAGATCAAAGGCCTTGGAAATGTCCAGTGCTACCGCCCGGGACTCCCCATGATGTTCTATTGCATTGTTCCAAATGTAAGTAACATAAGCGAGAAGGTCTCCTGTTCATCTAGACTTACGGACTTTATACTGGCGTTCACTAATAATGTTGAAGCCTTCCAGGTACTTTAATAATATTTCGTTGATAGCCTTCTCCATAACTTTTGATATAACCAAAAGCAATGCGACTGGACGATGGTTTTTTGGCCAGGTCTTTTTGCCCTTTTTGATATGAACTGGACTCACGCAGTTTTTCAGCAAGAAGGAAGTATTCCTTTTTTGTAAGATAAGTTAAAAAGTCAACAAAATATCGGTGGCAATTCTTAATTGTCTTAATTACGATGACTGGAATATCGTCAGGACCAGAAGCTTTTTTGGTGTCAAGACTCCTCAAGATTCGTTTAACATGGCGGTGTCGGAAAACAATCTCGGGCATTTTCGATTCTACAGGGGGGACGTTTGGTGGAGTTTTTCCCTGAAAATCAACCGTTGAATGTGAAGAGAATAGTTTCGCCAGTAAGGTTGCTTTTTCTTGTGCTCTGGTCACAATGCAATATTACCATCAGAACGTGTTAAAGGTGGAATGGTTGAGTTGGTCTAACTGACGACCTTAGCTACCGACCAAAATGATCTTGAGTCGTTAGGACATTCAAGAAGTTTGTTTGAGGTTAAGCGTGCTTTTTGAAGAAATCCGCAAGATATGCCAGTTCGGAAATAAATACATTATGTTATTTTGGCATATTAGCTTTGTCTCCTTATCCTTATCAGGTTTTGTTCCTTTCCAGAAACAAAGCAATTTCTTTACACAACTTTATGAAAACTCTTGTATTTGTTGCACTACCTCGGATGTGGGTTATAATTTTCACTACCTCGGTAGATTTATCGAGCAAATTAGGTGGAAAAGTTTTCACTGCCAAAGCATAACGATATATAATGCAATGGCTAAACGTTGCTTGCGGAGTGACTTGTTTGACTAATTATTGGAATCCAAAACGAACACCCACCATCGAGGGTGCTCCGCCTGTACAGACACCCACCAACTCTGAGCACTGCAGCTCCTTTTTCTCGATAAAATTTGTCATTATTCGAAATACTTCATCGCCACGTGTGGTAGTGCTCAGTGATTTTCAAAATAAAGTATTCTTCTTTAAAGTTATCGCATTTTATCTATTGAACATAGACAAGACAAGTAGCTGAGAACAAGATGCAATGTCGGCCGAATCATCTAAGTGAAGTGCGAAGGAACGACTTAACCTTATTTTATTGAGCACCGTGTCCAAGATTTTTTTTCTCATGTCGTCGATACGACTTTTGATGGTGTTGTTAGAAAGTGATACATTACTTCAGGTAATAAAGGATCCTTGTCTTTACCCCTCAGGCAATCAGATTTTACCCCTTAAGAGGGAAACATAAAAATTGAGGTCAAAACTGCTAAAAATAATAGGCCTTAGTCAATTTCTTAATTTCTATTAATGGGCAACATTTTTGGATCAAAGGCAATTCCGGTTTAGACAACTTCTCGTCCTTAGACATATTTAGGCTAGCGCATCCCTCCCCTCCGAAGCGAGCCATGTGAAATTTAGTCGCCAAAAATGTTCTCTCTTTTTATTATCATAACTATCCACAGAAACTAAAACTGACGAGCCAATAACACTTTTCGACAAAAAAAGAATTAACAGAAAAGTCTATTTTTGAAGAATTTCCAACTTTTAATAAAAGCTTTTTCGGTTTGGAAATAAAAAGAAAAAAATCCGTGTATATCTATTGGTCTTTGAAACAATTTATGCTGTTTATGTGAATTTTAGCAAGAACAAAAAATATTTTTCTCTGCCTGGACGGGGATTATTTGAAATGGAAATGGCCTCTGCGCAGCCCCTTATAATTTAATAGGTTATGTGCTGGGGTTCCTCGGAAGGCGTTGTGTCAGTTATTATCACTAAGAAACGCAGATTTAACTGCACTATTATTAATAATAATTAAAGTCTATCAACAAACATTCTGTAAACAATACTTACAGAATTGGGTCTCTTAACACTGGCCCCTAACACATAGTATTACTTGTTAAAAAAAGTCTCATTTAGTCAATACCAATACACATTATAGTCCGCCTTACGAGTCTGTAGCTACAACGGCTGAGGAGACAGGGGGATTAAAGGCATACAAAAGTCCACTCTCAGTGGCAATAGGTGAAAAAAAGAGCGCAGTGGAACACACATTTTTTAGGCATCATATTATTCATGTGTCCACAACAATTATTTCATCGACTAGAAGCGGCCGCAGGGAAATGCGTGGGCGGGAAAAAATTCATATGCGGTCTAATCATCATAAAATTAGGTTATCTTTATTTAACATATATTGGTAAACTTAGCCGACTCGGTAAACATGGGAGTCTTTTTTTTATTCGCATTCCTTCTATAGCCACAGAACCGTAAGGCGGACGGGTATGATAGTCAAAATTTGTAGTCAAGGTTATCTAAGTGTGCCTGCACGCAATTTTTTTGACAAAGCACCACTATACCAACAGTGCTACTAAAGCTTTAAATATGCTCCCTTCGCAATAGATAGCAATGAAGCTTCCAGTTAAAGTTTTAACTTACTAAATAAATAGCGGGAGGAACATATTTAAGAGAATATAAGGTGGGTTAAAATAAAGGGAGGAATTTGGTGAAGAGTCTCTTAATTTTGAACATCAATCGTTCCAATTGGGCAGTTGTTTAATCAAAGTTATGACAAAGGAGGAATCCGTAGGAACTTGACAGTTCTATGCTCTATATTAACTTTTAATTAATTGATATAAATTGGTGAAAGTAACGATAAAAGTGCCTACCTTAAGTAGAGTTATAGGGGGTTTCTAAAGCATTGGTGATTTGTTTAATAGCGTGAATTTATTCTCTAATATTTTTATTTATTTATTTTATTTATACATACAATATTTAACAGTTTCCCAATTACAAAACAGGTACAAACGAAAACTTACAAACTAACCTAATTTTACTACACATATTATATCAAAGGGCGCTGTTTGATACATAAACACTATTAAAACTACATATTCCATTATAAAGACAGGAAAGTTTAACCAACTTTTGTTATTCAAAGTCCTTTCAATTCACGGAACAAACAAGGTTTGCACTGAGATAGCCACAATGCAACAATTTTTGTACCTCTAGTTCTGTCCCGGAGGGAGATGATGCCTTACTGTATTTTTTATTAATTTATTTTTTTTTTGAAATTTAAAAAAATTTTCTTCTTCTTCTGTTCCTTTACTGTTCAATATTCTAATTCAGAACAGTAACAACTCAAGTATAATAAATAAACCAAAGCGGGCAAAATCATAAAATGAACCTAACCTAAAATTATAAATTTACCTATTATAAGTAAGTATTCATTTATTTTAATAAATTTTATTTTAAAAATTGTCCGAGGTAGGGGGGGGAGGGCTTGTCGTTCCACATAACGCCATTGATTGGGGCGACGCAAATCTGGGTTGTAGTAGCTAGTGATGTAAGGCGTACATAAAATCAGTTAAGCATTGTAATTGCTTGGCATTATGAGTTAATATATGGCCCAACACCCGCTCTAACGACCCACATTTATTTCGCTTATCAAACTTTTAATCTTTAACGGCAACGTTGCCCTGATACGTAACACAGATCGGGAGACTTCGTTTAAGTCCGATAATTTTCGACGCCGGCAGACCAAAGCCGTTCCCGGACTCCTCCGGAGTCACGGCGCGGCCGTTTGCCATTCCGGACTCTATCAACACACGGATCAGCTGCATCGTGTGGTGTTGGCTCACGCGATGTATCATGAGTGCTCGGCTTCGGCGACACGGGGACTGCACCCGTCGCAACGCAACAGCCCCTGCATGATGAGGGCTCGTCTCTACCGAGTGACAGGTTAGGGGATTTTTCAAATTTTATCGCGATTCGTCAGTGTCAACTTTGGGGGTTATGTTGGCATCGAAAACCCGGCGGTGTGTCAGCTCCTAATTTTTTGAGTACTTGCTTTCAAATCTGTTTAGTTGAAGCTGACAATATAGCAAATTAATCAGCTGGGTATTTGGTACAAACTATAAGGTGCCACTTTGTCCAATAAGTGATATTCGTCTTTTTATTAAGTTATCAGAAGCTGTGAGCAGTTGTCAAAACTGCATTAAAATTTGGGCTTTTATTAATATATTCGTCGTAAAGAAACAAAATTCATGTTTTATAATAATTTTTAAATATCTGTGGTTTAAAATTGCTTCACTGATTTGAATAAGGTATCCGGATCTTGAAAGTTCGGTTTTCTTAGATTCAGCGCGAAGGACCCTTTTAGTCTATTTGTGTATGCTGATTCTATAATATAGTCCTAGAGGGATGGCTCGTTCTCCCCATGGAATAAATGACAAACAAAATTACTTAAGTTACGTGTTATAGTTCTTGTTGAAATAATATATTACAGTAAAAATTACAAAAAATTTAAATTATATCTTAGATTACACCCTCTAATCAGTGCTGGAACGCTTTGGTCTCGAGGTTTCTTGCTTTTAAAGCAACAGTGTAAACTATGTAAATTATATAAATCATACGAATAATTCGAAAACAAACCAAAATATTCTGCCTCTAGTAGCTATAATGCAATTTAAGTTCCCTAATAAACCTACTTTCCTTCCTATTACTTTTAATATTTACAGGTAAATTATTATACACTGTCGATGCTTGTGAAATCGGATTACATAAGCCTTTATTTGTATTTACTTTATCTACATATTATATTCTATCGCATGATCTAGTACTTTATAAATGCCTATTGCTATTGAATAGAACATTTATATTGGATTTTTTCTGTTATTTAAGATTTTGTACAAAGCTTGCCTTGTTCAAAGTCCATAAGCCTTTGCAAATCAAATGTACCCAATTCTCCGTAGAGTTGTTCTGTACACTTACATTACACTGGTTAATGCTAAGAATGCATTGTATTTTTAAAATAAATATATTTTATGTTTCTCACTGAATTATAAAAAATGTGAACCTATTTTAGCCCCATAAATTACCTTCCTCAAAGTTTGTAAAAGTACTTTTGAATTACCCTGTGTACCGGAAGTCGTAGGATGGTGGTTCACCCTCAAACTCCGATGTTATAAGAAATATCAAACCTTGACAAACGTAATTGGTCAAATTTGTTTAAACCTTATGGTCCTTTAATATCCGGCAACATGTATTTTAGTTTTAAAAAAATATATTTGATCCATGTAGCTAACAAACACACAATGAGTATAAGACTCTTGAAACCCTTCCAGTCCCGACAAGACTTTTTTTTAAATATTTGTTTCTAAAAATTTTTTCGAAAAGCGCTAATACCACTTAATTCTGACATTTCATGTTTACACTGAAGTGCACACTAACGGTATTATCATTACTGACCCAAAAATTATAAAATATACAAGTATATAGTGTGTAGGTACCAAAAGTTTACACAGAGACTGAAAGGGTCAATAATAATTTAACTTCGTGCCTTTATTTTATTCTAATTTTATTATAACAAAACATAGAGCTACTTTTCAAGACATTCTATATATTATGGCGCCATTAAGAAGCGATTTTAAAAACCAACATATTTGAAAAAAACAACAAAAATTCAAACATTTTAGCACTACGTCATTTTAGTTTATTTTCATCTCCCGTGTGACGTGGGGATTTTAAAACCCAATATAAAGCTTTTGGTAAACATGAAAACGATAATTAGTCCAGCACTACAAAAACTGAAAACAATAAGGGGTTTACAATTTAGCCTTGAATCCATAAAAAAGTTATATAAACCGTGAACATACACTTTAGCTCTTTAACCCCGTTAGAGGCTGAAAATTATTTATCCAAGTAACAGTTATAAATACGAAAAAACACATTTTAGTCCCTATTATAGGCCTAAATTCTTAATTTCCTGATATTGTCTAAAAGCAAACGGAATGGCAACTATACCTCATTGCATTTTGGCAAAAAAGTCTCTGAAATTTAGTCATGTTCGCCACCCTTTATTATTAATTAGTTTTCTTTTAATTAACAAACAACTCTTATCTGGTCAAGTGGGGTATAAAATTAAGTCGTGATGCATGATTTTATGAACATATACTCTTAATATAAAATGTTGTCAAAATGTTTAGTTTTTGATGTACAGGGTGGGCCAAATTGAACACTTTTAAAGGGAAACTCCTATTTCGAAATGAGATAAATGAAATCTGATGTTGGTGTCTAAGGCTTAATTTTAATGACAAACTTAATGGTGGAAACCGCATATCGATATCTATCACCGTTTCGGTGATACACGGTGTTTTTCAAAAATGTGCATTTTCGGAAAGTCTTTGTAACTTCTTTCCACTTAAAACTTTTTTATTTTTATGAAACCATTTCTAAAGCACTTTTTTACGTAGAATTCAATGATGTAAGTGACAATTTTTTCAAACTAATTTTTTAAATAAGTACAAATAGAAAAAACAGCTTTTTAAATAACTCGTCCTGTATATTTTTGCTTATTTGGATAGAGCTTGAAATTATCATTCCAAAAATATAGCACACTTAGTGTTTTGATTACGCTTTCTTTGAAACGCAGGGGTTTATATTTTTTACGTGTCGACTTTGAAGCGCGCACTTTAAATAAGTAGGCTTTGGACGACGCGCGACGCGGCGATAAATAGGGTGCAGTTGTAAAAGTGAACATTCAAGCCATATAGGACCAGAAAAGTTTACATTACCGTCAACTCCGAGATTTTGAACGCTGAATGTATTTGTGCCAAGGGTTCCTGAAAATTGTAATTAAGTGCTCGATTTTCCAGTAAATCAAAATGGTTTCATAAAAATTAAAAAATTTCGAGTGGAAAAAAGGCACATTTTCGAAAAACACCCTACATCTCCAAAACGGTGACAGATATCGACATGCGGTTTTGATCATTGATTTTGCCATTCAAATTAAGCTTCAGACACCGACATCAGTTTTTATATATCTCGTTTAGAAGTACGAGTTTATCTTTAAAGGTGTTCAATTTGGCCCACCCTGTACAGGGCATTACAAGTTGAACTTTTAGGATTTCTTTGAATATTCTCAAAACGTTTGAAAATATGTATTATCTGATTAGTAATGAAAAGCATTCCTTCAACAGTGTAGTACAGTGGATATAGATGTTTATTTATTAAAGAATTTTAACGAATGCATTATGAGCAGTCTCAATTGCGAAAAGCATTGCCAGTTAAAAATACTGTGGTCATAATTTGCAGCGTCATCGGCAGGCGGTGTCAGATGCCTATTCATCGGTTTCGACCGAAATTTATTATTAACAAACAATTTAGGAACGTTATAAGAATTCAAATTTTCTAAGGTGTATCTTTTCCCTCTCGTCAGACTCATCTCCAACGTGTTTCACCTTATCACGGCTCATCGGTGAGGCTAAAGACAAAGCTTAATGAGAATGAGAAATGAGAATTCTTTACGTTGCTAAATTACTTGATAATAATATTTTCGGGTTGAAACTTATAAAAAGCGGTTTGGTGTTTGCAGTTGTTATTAAGTGTCCATTGCGAAATTACGATACGGTTAATTTTTATATAAAAAACAAGATTTGAAATGTTGTTGTTATTAAATTTGGTAAAAGACAGCCCTCCCCCCTAACTTTTAGCCCACCTGTAATAAGTTTTCGTCAGTAACTGTAATTTCACCTTGTTAGTTTGTTAGATATAAAAAGTTTAGTGCGCGTACAAAATTGTATTCGTTATATTTCAACTTTTAACGCCTTGTACATTGAAAACCGTAAGCTGCTCATAAAATCGCGAGCTGGCCATAAAATCGCGTCAGTAATCGCCGTTCAAAATATTCTAAAATTTCTCTGATAGTTATTGTGAATTCAAGAATGATTTCTGATACCTCGTAAGTTAAGCAATATAAAGAAATAATAATAAATAAATATTTATTATTTTATTTAAATATTTATTTAGCCTTGGATATTTACAATTAAAAAAAAATATTATTTGCAATATACATTATTTGTACCTATCACTTTTTATCTGTACCGAATTAATACCTGAAAATACAAAAGGCAGATTTTGAAAAACTAATTCAATGCCTTATTGAATCGTTCAAATAGTATCTTTTAATCTTCTTAAGAAATACATTTAAGTTTTTCATTGACTTTAGCTCAGTCAGTGGCGGCTTTAGGATTTGGTCTTGGGGGGGGGGGGGGGCGCAAAAATGGTTTCTTGCGGCGAAGGCGCCCCTTTGCGCCGCAGACGAAAATTTTTTGGATGCCACGCCCTTTTTTTGGGTAAAATACCTAATTCTAATTTTTCTTCCAAACTTAGAGAACTAAAAAACAAAATAAGATTTTTTTAGTGTTTTTTTGTCAAAATCTTAAAATGGATGGATTAATGGGCCCCGGTTGGCCCGACGATTTGTCTGTTACTGGGGAGGGGGCTGCAGCCCCCCTCCTGGGTGTGCCACTGGCGCAAGCAATCCTAAATAAGATATTGGGTCGAATTAAAAGATAATAAAATTATAAAATATTTATTTAAAGAACTTGAACAACAACAAAACTTAAAGCAAGAGATTTTTTGATTGGAAATCAAATATAATTTTTATAATAAATAATTAATTATCCTCCCTAAACAATCACAAATATTAATAAAAGGAAGATCTACCCGAATCCCGAATCTACCTATATTATTTATTTATTATGTATCCAGTGATTTCTGTTAGTGAATGAATAAGTATAATTAATACCCAATGTATTATGTTAAATATGTTTAGTAGTAAGGCCCGTGGTTCGGGTTTCTGCTGCGAGACCGGAGAAGAAGAGCCCTTGGGGGGGGGGGCGCCTCCCCCCCCCCTCCTAAAGCCGCCACTGAGCTCAGTGGGTAGAGCATTAAAAAGTCGTAGGCCGTTTCCAAATACATGTTTTTGAACATAAAGAGTTCACTCAAATGGAATATCGAAATTATCTGAGCGGATATCGTAAGAATGTTTTTCAGATCTTGGAATTAAGTGATTTTTTTAGGTAAGATCGCATTAAATTATTTTTTACTTTATATATTATCATTATACTTGACATTTCGATGCTCTACTCTATATTAAGCCAATTTAAAGCACATACCATTAGGGTATACTTGTTACATCTTAAGATAATTCGCATTGCTTCATTAATAGCTATAAACGATTTATTTCTTCTTTAATACAAGCTATTCATAAATAATGAAAATAAGCAACGTGCGCATAGATAATTGTATTACAAATTAACAGTTTAGACCAATGCAATGACTTAAATTTTCTGATATCCTATAAAAAAGTAATTTTTTTTTACATATACATACACTCGATACGAGCTGAAAAAATCAACTAATTATCAAGAATCACCCCTAAATATTTTATTTGATTTACCATGTCAATCCTATCTTTATTAATGGGAATATTATAACGTTTATCTATAAAAGACTTACATCGAGGCTTGCTACCCAGAACCATATATTTTGTTTTTTCCGAATCCTAACTTTTCCTGCTCTGTATAAAATTAATTTATAGACTATAAATATTTGCCATCACTTTTTATTTAAATTGACTAAGAAGTTTCCGAGGGACTAACATTTTAAAACCATGATAAAAAGTTAATGTACCGATCCCCCTTGACGATTAGGTTACATAAAAGCATTTTAAGTGGTCTGTATTTTACACCGAACATTAGTTATTTATATGTAAACGTGCTTCATGTAATGGACATCAAAACCCCGCAAAGCCATTTAACTTTGTCTGGTTTTAAACCAAACACCACTACTTGGTATTTGGTTAGGTCCGAGTTGCCCTGGTTCCATAAGAACTAAATTTCTATAGTTAATTTCAGTAAATTCTAGTGGCTGATATACTTATGTTGTGTAAATCTAATACCTTCCTAACATGTGTTAGCTAATTCGTATGCCATTAGATTAGATGATTGCACTCTTTTAAAAAAGAAAAAAAGCTCAGATTAGTTTACGCAATATTTCTACGTACCTATTAAAATTAGAAAAAAGGATGAAGTATTATAGATTAAATTTGTTTAATAAAGAATGAAACGTTTATACAACTGAATTATCGGGATTAATCTTCTCAAATTCTTTTTACAGTGTACAAAAAAGTTTAAGGGGTGTTATAAGGTCAACTTTGGGTTTTTTACCAAACCTGAAATGTAATTATTTAAATGGGAACGATATGAATAAATTTGAATTGGTAACTCGAGTTAAGGTTGGGATTAAATGAAGTAGTAATTTCCGTAATTTTTATCGTGTTTTAGAACGGAATGTTTTATAGATTGAACAATCAGGAATTAGACGAATTTTGAACAAGAAATTTAGTTTGGAAATAATTTTATAGCAAAAAATAAATCATATACTTAATATGTAAAAATATTTCTTTACATGACCAGTGTAGTGTATGGCTGGTATGTGTAATATAATAATGAATACATTTTTTTTAGTATTTTATAATTAAATGTGTATCGTATCTGCAAGCATTATGATATTTCATAAACAAATGAAGTTCATAACGTACAAAATTTGAAATCACCAATTCGATTTAGTTTAGGAAATTCATCATTTTTTTGATTGATTAACGGCAACCTAATTAATATCTTGTCTTAGCAATGAATATTTTCCTTATAAATAAACATACAGCGCGTTTTTTTTTAACTCGACTGGTGAAATTTTGCGTGCTTAAGATTCAATCCAGTATTGGCACCTCTTCAACTGCATCTATACAGCTGAAACTTTAAAAAGATAAAGGGTTTTAAATTATTTCAGCATGGCGGGATAATAAAGTTTTCCCTTATCAATAATACTGAATCATATTGCTTGGAAATTGGCTATTTTCCCCCTGCCTGGTAGATAATAATCATCTGTCCTGTACCCACAATCGGTAATACATCCACTGTGGATGACTTAAGGTCAATCTCAGTCTTTTGCAACTGCCACTGAAGGATGCAGTCTATCCGCAATTATTTTTTATATGTAAGAAGTTGCGGTTTATTGTCTTCAAACCAGTCTGGATTTCTACCTGGATATAGATAGCACTACAAGCGCTCAGTTACAGTCAACACTGTGGATCACAGGATCATTATTGTGGCCTTGAAGATCGCGCGCATTAATTTTTTGAGCATTATCTGGATGGTAGACGATACTTCGTGGAGGTACTTTCGGAAACATCAGTTATCGCGAAAGGGACCTCTGGCGTGCTTTTATTCTTATTATATCAGGGGACCAAATTTTCTCTAACCTATTCTATGCTGACGATAGACCGCTCATTCACTCCTTTAATCCGGCTTCTTATGGCGACGTTAAGCCATAGATAAATTGTGATTTACGGAGAGTTTGTAATTACAGTAGGAAACATAGTTTAACCCGCAACGGCTACGAAGCGGAATCACATACCGCTAAGGTATATTATTCACTAATATTTTTTAAAATCTTTTCAATCCAGACCTGACTGCGCGTGTACTAGTACTAAGTGCATTAAGACACATTCGGCAGTATTATCTCAGTTGTCAATTCGCACAGGCGTGGTATTTGTGTTATATTATAGGAAGTTACAAGCGTTGCGGTAATTGATGCCGGTCCATAGTTTATGTATAGCAAAATTTAGTCACACGAGATAGATTTTTTACCACTGCCTAAAAAATGTCAACACAATCTATCCCATTCTAATAAAAAATGAAAACTTTTAATATATGCCGACAATGCGAAAATACAAGCTGCTTGTAACATGTCAAACAAATTTGTAATTCATGTCTAGCAAAAAATTAATTTTAATATATTCGTATTTTTTGTATAATTATTTGCCTTTTTTCAGAGCTTTATATTTGTGTTTACCCGAATATGTAAATATATGTTTATCTAAATAAAAGTTTAAAAATTAATTGGGTATATAAAAAAAAACAAAAAAAAAATAAAAAAAAAAACAAGAAACCCTTAGCTGTATCACATTGGATCGTGAGAGGTCAGCTTAAACATTTTTGAATTTATTCTTACAATAATTTCAATTGGAATAAAAAAACATTGCAATTATGTACAATATTTGTAATTTAATTTCCCAATAACCGTCTAGACATCTTATTGTCAATTTAATTAAATTTGTAGCATGGTAACTTGATTGTTTGCTCCTGTTTGAAAAACTGAATTAATAACAATTAAGTCTTTATTTTCTAATTTGCGACTACACGGGACCTTGATTAGGATTTTACGTCAGGATATACCTTCGACATCTGTTCTTTGATCGAGGACCTTTTGGGTCGATTAAGTTTTGAATTCTTATTTGGGTATTGCTCTATTGGATTTTGTGTCGTGTGTCGTTTAGGAAGGTTGGAAAGCTACATAGTTCTTGGCGCCTGTTACCTGTCTATTAGATGATAATGGTAGTGCTTCTCTACAGTTAGAAATTTATGCCAACGGGAAGCCAATCTTTAGGCAGATTGTATGTAAACGGTGAGGTTTTTGTGCCTAATGTTTATTTGATGAGTTAATCAATAATATATTTATTAACTAAGGAGAACAAAAAAAATTTAAACACCCTGTATTTACATAGGTTAAATAAGCTAGGCGCTATATATGCTACTAGGCCTTTGTTGATAAGTAGCGCATAACTAATACTAGAATTTATAACCCAAAACTGAAAATTCGATTTTTCTCATTACTTCCTTGTTTCTTCTTATTTTATTAAATTTAAACCGGTATGTAGCTACTCGTATAAATGAGCCGCTTAGCCTTGATTGAAGCTTTATTTTACAGGCAATTTTCTTCTATTACAACTAGAATCTACGGACGTAATCGCACAAAAATATCCATTATTGTATGTAATAATTGTTTCAATACAATAAACTTCTTATGCTATTAATTCCAGAAGTGTGTGCAATACTGGAGAGAAGAGTTAAAAATAATATAATTTATTTTAATCTAGGACTGTTACAGCTTTTTCGATACTGCTCTGGGGTGTAGATGATACAATTTATGGAAAAAACATCAATTTCTTTATGAACAGTTGTGTAATCAGAAGTCTCATATCAGATTTACTTTTAAAGGGCGCAATTTCATTTTCCACGAACGCCGAAAGGAAACTAAGCTAACCTTAACTATTACTCTGCCCTTCGCCAAGTCGCGCCTCTGGTTGCAACTTAAAAAAAGCTATAAGGCATCTAAAATCGATTGATTGATTTAGAAATTTTAAACATTTAAAATTCGCCACATTTAACTGAGCCTCTCAGTATTTTTAGAGTACTAACCAACCACAGATTTCTGCGAAGGTTAAAGGTGATTGACATATTAAGTTATGCTTCGAGTTTCTCATTATTGCACACAATTAATAAATCCAGTTGTTAATTTGAATTTTTATAATACGACAGAGAGATAATATGATAAATACTCTATCTTTTATTTTTTTCTGTTGAAAATAATAAATATGGCTCTAAACCAATATGTTCCAGCGATCGACATACATGTGTCTCAGTAACCGACATGGCAGTACTATAATAGAATTATTAACTAGTTATTATTATTCTAGTAGGTAGGTACAACAAATATTAACAGAATATACTCACCTCTTAATTGAACATAATACACGATCATAATATTATTATACTTTTCTGTAATAATAACGTCAACGAATATTCTGACAATCTTGATATATTTTATAATTTTATCGTAATAATGAACTCATAGCTTACTAGTGTAGGTGATGATAATACAAAGAGAGTATCAATACCAATCTGCTTATAAAAAATGGATTCTCAGTGTCGCCTCGTCTAATGTTGACAACCTTTATGATATTGCTGTATTCAAAGACTAGCACCAGGTGTGCATCTGATGTGAACTTCATTTTTTGCAAGGGGTGTCCACAGGAGTTCATTTTGGGCTCCGTGCCATTCCTTTTGCATATTAATGATCTTTCATCCAATATCTCATTTCAAGACTGCCTGACATTTTTTTATGCCGACAATACCACTCTGACCATTACCCATCAATGATGTGATTTTTGATGTCTTGGAGGAGGCCAAAGCATGGTTTGCAGCCAATCTTCTTAAACTAAATGACTCCAAGGCATCGGTACGGTTAAAAGTTTAAGCCGGAGCTGCGGCTGGTGGCGAGGGCCAGCCCACAAGATTTTTGGGGGTCTTGCTTGATGCAAGCCTGCGATGGCAGGGCCACATTGATGCTCTGTGTGGTCGGCTGTTGAGGGCGCAGTATGCTCTAAGAAGGGTCCGCTTCAATATAGGTACAAGAGCAGCAATTATTACATATCTCCCTCTTTCACTTGGTCATGATTTACAGCTTGCTTGCATGGAGTAACGCAGCTCAAACACATTTGGAGCGGTTGTTTGGTAAGAAGACGGCATTTATTAGGATACTGGCAAACATAAATAATATAGAAAGCTGTAAAACGCATTTTGCCTTATTAAACATACTGACGTTATGTGGTCAAGTAATATTGGATAACATTACCAATACCAAACTGCACATTAACACTTACCATATACACTCGGACATAAATGAGTATATTACCCGGAATAAGGACATTCTTCTTATTCCAAGACACAGACTATTTAAACACAACTACCTGGAAATTGAGTTGTTTAATAAATTTTCTACTTCAATAAAATCACTGAATAATGAGAACCTTTTAAAAAAAGGCTGATTTGCGTAACTGCTTATAATATAGCGAATTTTACAGTGGCTTTAAGACTCAACTCAATTGTAGACGGTAGTAATAATTAGTAATAATAATGCCTAGTGCGTACTAATGCTTGACTAGGGTATTGTATTGTGTTCATTTTAATATGTTTATTAATTGTATCTTGGTCCAAGTCACTTATACATTGCGTGTCTCACTTTGTTTCATTTAATTTGATTTTCTATATTCTAGTTATTAGTTAGACGTATCTATGAAAGTGTGTACATTTGAAAGATAAATATTGAATAAATAAATACCTAAATAAATCTGTTCACCGCATAGAGTTGGAAAATCAAAGTAACGCAAGTATGCTTGGCCTCACTACGGCTGCTCCGTAAACTAATAAGTGTGTCTGCTGTCCTTCACTTGTATTAAAAAAATTGCGTAAATCACTGTCGAACTAACGGGTTCCCATTGGCTACGACAAACTCTACCAGAGGGGGAGATGAAAGCGCATAATTGTCAATTTATAAAAAATGGTGGTGACTGATCACTTTAGTGCAACAAAAGCTAAGGATTTTGTGATAAAAATAGAAACATTGTGAATGTTATATAGCATAATTTTTTTCTTTACAAAAAGTGCAGATTATGTTGATTTTTTAAAAATAATATTTGATTTTTTTTTCAATGCAAGTTTGACTTTCTTCTGCCTTTTGGTTATATTACGTTATAAAAATTAGATGATCCGTTAGGTTAGGTTACTTGTGGTGAGTTCAGATTACTTCCAAACTAGTTCTTTTCCTGGCGAGTTTAGGTTACTTCCAGAGTACCTTTGTTTTTTCTGGTTAGTTCAGGCTGCTTCCAAAGTACCTTTCTTTGTGGTTAGTTAAGGTTATCTACTTCCAAAACGTATAAGAGTCGAAAATATCCCTCTCTGTATTCTTGACTTAATGTGCTTAACTCCTTTTTTATTTATTTTGGACGGCCACATCAAAATAATATTACTAACAAAATATTTAACCTAAAACTAGATGCAGCCAAAATTTAAAAAATTGGTTACCCCCAACAAGTTAGGTCCTTCAAATGATACAGGGTTTAAAATTTTAAAATTCTTTTTTCCAAAACTTTGTTTGTAACCTGTACTCCTTAATGTTTTAATACCTCTAACGATTAGTTGATCATGCTAGTAGCATCCGATTTTGGGGATCTGGTGTTTCGAAAAATTTGGAAAATATTGCTCTACAACATTTACAATGCTTGTATTTTTATCAACACCCTTAGTTTTTTTGCTCTAAAGTGATCCAAAATAGTAATTATTCATAAAGTAATAATTGCTCTTCAAATGCGGGGTCTCAAAAAATGTTGGACCTCAGGACCGGGCCCCAAGTACCCAGTCATAAATCCGAAAATCCGTTTCGGTCATGGGATTGCTGCAATTAGTCTTATAGTTACAGTGCTTCAAAGTTCGAAAAGTATTCGATCGAATTTTCCAAAAATCTCATTTAGTATTCGGATGTAGGGGAATTTGAGAAAAAATGGTCAAAGTCAAATATGGATTTTTGGGAAGGGTTGGGGGAAAATTTTGAAAGTATGATATCCCTTGCCTTCTTAAATTTATTTTGGTATTTTAAAATTGTTTTTTTCTAATTTGCGACCTATGGCTGGTTGTAACCGATTCTATGTCTAAATTAAATAGTATTTGAGTTATTCACGATTTTTCAAAAAATTGGTGTTTACCTGTCTGGCGGAGTGCGTAACTTCACCCTCCCTCCATGAGATATCCAATCTCATCCGACCCATACGGCGTGAATGGGGAGTTTTGGATGCCGACATATTTTTCACTCTTCCCTAATCTTACATGACGTTGGACTGCAACGCCATTTCGAACCAGTAAAATCCAAATGGAGTCGGACCGTCTTGCTGGGCCCCGGGATCGAACCAGCGCTACACTGGTCCTAGTGTATCCGAAACAGTCAACTTAACAACGCGATCACGAGACCCATTTTTAATGTGGCTTACTTATTTTGTAGTAACAATTCTTCTTCTATTTGTTAGTTAAGCACCAAGACACTCGTGACAATACAACTATCTGCGATACATTTTTTCTGTCATACGATATTGCGGTTGTACATACCAGATGCGACAGAAAGCGCGGGATTATTTAAATGCCATTTGTGGTATATTTTTTTAAAATCTAAGACTTCCAATCTACCAAGGTACACAATAGTACTTATTATTCAAGCGGCAAAAAAATTATTTCGACGACCATGTTATAAAGGGTATCCCATATAAGTGAAAAACAAGCTGCTGGGATTTCAAAATATATTGCTTCTTACAAAAATTACTATTAATTGCTTGCTTAAATTATTATTTATACAGGGTGGCGCACCCTATATGACGCGGTAATTTAATGGAAAACGGCTGAATTATAAAATATTCTTTTTATTTGGGTAAATGCAGGATTTTTGTAGGCACAATTTAAAATTATTTTGAAATATACTGGATACCCCAAAAAAAGGATCCATATCAAAATTTTATTAAATGAAACACCCTATATCTTACAATATTTTTGGATTCTACATAAAATTACAATTATTTTTTAATAAAATTTGACAGCTTTTAGTTTTCTAACGGTACTTCTTAAAGCAAAATGGCTTACATGTCCCTACCTCACTTTTAATTATCTTCCCAAAACTGTCAACTTCCGGTTAAACCGGATGTAACTCGAAAGCAGAAAATATAGTAATTCCGGTTTAACCGGAAATTTATATTATAGGAAGACAATCAAGATGTAAGATAGGGACACGTAAGCCGTTTTGCTGCCCTAAGACGTACCGTTAAAAAGCTAGAAGCTGTCAAAGTTCAAAAATGCCATTTTTAAAAAGTCGATATCTCAAGAACTATTAAGTTTAGACTTGTAATGCATTTATTAAAATATAATTATAATTTTATGTAGAATCCAAAAATATTGTATTATATGGGGTGTTCCATTGAAAAAAGTATAACTTTGATATTAATCTCTTTTTTGGGACATGCGGTATATTTCAAAATAATTTTAAATTATGCCTACGAGCATCCTGCATTTACCTAAATAAAAAGAAAGTTTTAAAGTTCATCCGTTTTCTATTAAATTACCACGTTGTATAGGGTGCACTACCCTGTATAATTGTTACCTTGATTATTAAATATTTGGTGTCGGGTGCATTCTTCTAAAACTTACTTCTAAAACATCAGATTTTCGTTTCAATATAGCACGCAAGTTGGGAAACTTGCTGATATTTTACATAATTTTTAATGGATACTGTAGTTCGCGATACATGGTACTTTATAATTTAATGCTGCTTCTAAAGGACGATAATCATTGAATGATTTTAAGAAAAATTCTTTATATGACCATATCTCTTCAACCGCTTTATTCCTGAGGTAAAGAGTGTTGAAATTAAAAAGAAAGTTGTTTCCCAATATCCCTCAAACCGCTACTTTTCAATTTTGGTAGATGCAAAGTACGCTTAAAATATATTTTTTCCAGCATAAGGATTTTTTAAATTTTCATCAGAGGCGTCCCTGTTAACATGCCTTTTAAAAATAAATATTATTTTTATACTTGCCCGCTATCTTCTTATAAAAATGGCGCCTTGACTTTTTTTTCGTCCGGCGGGCGGTTTTCGATTTAAAAAATATATTTTTTAATGATCAAAATCAATACTTTATGTCGTTGCAAATGCATTCATTTGCTTGTCCCTATGCGATTTCAGCCGTTAAAGAGTAGGGTTATTTTGCAGGCAAGAAAAATCTAGTATGCTAACAACACATTTCGTTGTTTTATAAACATAAACAACTTTGATACTTCTTTATCTAGATACGCAGCTTGTGACATTGACAACATGGAAAATTTTACAAATACCGAATCGGCAGAAATTACTTATATGGGCTTGTTGACGGGAATGGATATGAAGCCAGGCGACTATATCAAGAACGCTTTCCAAATAAAATTGTTACTGATGCTTGAACGGTTTCAAGATACTACAAAAGATTATGTGAAACAACAAGCTTTGCACCAAATAACCACAAGGAGCACCTCGGACTGCAAGAACTCCATCATTTGAGGTAGCTGTTTCATGTTTAGTTAAAGAAAATCCCGAAATAAGTACGAGGAAAGTTGCCAATAATGTAAATATCGCCAATATTCTACTATGAAGGATTTTTCACCATTACTTATTATATCCCTATCATAATCATAACGAGTGATTTTTTGCCAATGGTTTCTTCAAAAAGTTGCCGAAAATCCTCTATTTGAAACGGAAACTTTATTCACGGAAGCAGCTAATTATACGAGAAACTCTATCAGAAATTCTCATAATAATCATTGTTGGGCCAAATCCGCATGCAATTGTGGAATCTCATCACCAGGAGCAGTTTTCATTAAATGCGTGGGCTAGAATTATTGGACCTTTTTGTCTATCACGAAGATTAAGTGGACATTTACCTCCGGTTTCCTGAAGATAATTTGCCAATTCTGTTGGAAGATGTTCCCATTTCAATGCGGAATCGCATGCGGTTTATGCACGACGAAATACCTGCGCATTTTAGTGTTCTGACACGCCTATATTTATTTTAGTCCAAAACTATAATAGTCCCTGGATATGTCGTATGGGAACACGGTCATGGCCAGCTAGATACCCAGACCTAAACAGCCTGGATTATTTTCTTAGGGGACATCTTTAGACCTAGGTTTACAGTAAACCAGTTGAAACTGAGGAAGAATTGTAAAACCACGTAATAGTTTCCTGTGAAGCTATAAGGAATACGCCAGGAAATTTCCAAGGAGTACGCGACTCCATGAGAAGGAGGACCGAAGCGTGAACACTTGCAGGAGGCGGGCATTTTCGACAGTTAATTTAATTTTGATATAATTTTGTTCAAAATAGTATTATATTTTTAAAAATAGAAACTGTATTTTAATGCCAACCTGTTACTAAAATAAAATAAGAGTTACTGTAAAATATAAAAATGTAGCCTAGATGATTTGGTTACCACAAATTGTGAAATTGAGACTAAAAGCTATTTGTGTGTTAAGAGCACAATGTCACTTTGCGCTCGACTAACACACATGATTTTTTCTACAACCGTGTTTTTGTAAAAATGTTTATTAAAATGTATTTACTGCAAAATAAAAATTAGAAATTCCGATAAGTACATATTATTTATTTAAATACCGTCTTATTGGTCACAAAATTGTTGACATGTGCCAAACACCCTCAACGCCTACTTTCAAAATTGGGTTAAACATAAGGAACACCAGAAGTTTTATGATGGTTGTCAAGGTAATGACGAGGGAGCCATTTGGTTACTTTGTCGCTCGGCGAGAGGTTAAGTGAACAAAACGGTCGCTCATCGGAAAAGTGCTACTTTGTGCTCGGTTGAAGGAAAAATAAATTAATGTCATAAGGGACACGCCGGACGAAAAAAAGTAAAAATATCATTATTATGAGAAGATAGAGGGCAGTTATAAAAATATTATTTATTAAGAAAAAACAGTGACCTATAATTTTTTAGATTAGAAATAGTACAGGGTATGTTAACAGGCTAGTTGATGAAAATTAAGAAACCTTTATCCTGGAAAAAAAAAATATTTTTTGCATACTGTGCATCTACCAAAATTAATTGAAAAAAAAAATCGTTTTAGAGATAGTGGGAAAAACTGTTTTTTGTTTTAAATTTCTCAACACTCTGTATCTTAGATATAAAATGCTTGTGGATCTATGTTCATATAAAGAATTTTTCTTAAAATCATCCCAGGATTATCGTCCTTTAGGATCAGGATTTAATTATGAAATGCCCTGTATAGACCATAATGCTTGAAATCTTTCGAGAATTATCCAAAATACGTTAGTATCATATTTTCTGAATATGAATTTAAGTCAGGGCCGGCGCGTACAAAAAATCAAGTGAGCAAGGTAAGAAAACGCGTTAAAATACTCCTCGCCGTCTCAGTTGTAATATGTAATTGTAAGTCACTAAAGTATTATATGAGAGGCTGGGAAGTACCTAAAATTGTAATCATTGACTTTCGTCACTAGAGATGAAAGTTACGAGATTTTCCCAACGCCCCGTTCCATTCCCTTTATTCCGGTTCCCCTGGCTGCGGCCACGGCCGGTCAGTACCATACGGGGTTTATGCCTGCAGATAGGTTTCCTTAACTATCTGAAAAGCGGTTCAAGTTAGAAACTTAAAATTTAAGCAGTTTGCTAATAATATGCTAAATTAAATTGGTGTAATAATTTAGGTTCTGTTATAACTAATGAGTACTAAAATCCATGCTTTGCTATTGAACTCTGTATATTGTCTGTTCATTCAACTTTCAATTTCCTGTTGTACTTTTATGAAATAGTAGGAGTCAGCAAGTTGCTCGTATGCTGATTCGTAGTTTACTTTACTATTATTAAATGATGCATAATTTTTTGTGTTATTATACCATTACATTGGGGCATATTATGGAGAAATATATTTTGTTTGTCTATGTTTATCCAGAAATCAGTATTTCCGTAGGAAAAAAGACAATATATGATTATTGTTCATGTTGATAAGATGAATGCGGAGAACTTAATGCCTGAGGTTGTCCAGGTTCCTTAGACGCCATTTTACAAACAGCAGAAAGTACTCGTTTTATTTTCTACAAAAATTGACAATTTATTCAACTAGATTGATTAAATAAATATAAACCAATCCCCTATTAAATTTCAAGCATGCACATATTTTTATCAGGAAATAAAGTAAGTTTTAAAAATTATCTTCTTCGATGCTCTTCTGCAGCGACTATCGAACTACTGTTGTAGAATCCGTAAACGAAGGAAACATCGGCGATCTCCCTATTTGAAAATCGTTCCAATTTTTATTGATTTATTGAAAGCATGATAATCCCGACGGAACAATCTTGAATGACAATTGCAAGACATCTTTTGATTTCATGGCTTTCATGTAGATTTAAGTAGAAAACAAACATTTGACTTTTTATCTCTATGTTGCAGTGTAATCTTCAAATCAATTTTTGGCTATGACGATAGCGATATGAACCAGTACCGTCAACTGGGGCTACTTTGTAATGTTTTGGGACATTTTCTACTATACCAATCTTATTTATTATACTGTAACAGCTTAAAGTTAATTTTGATAAATGAAGTGAATTATTGCGGATTGAATGCTGCAGTCAGAATTTCCATAACTTAACTATTCTTCGTGAATTTTCTATTATATCTTTTAAGGCATCTATTTACAAGAGTTGCCTGTAAAATTTCGCAGAAGTCGGCTGTTCTATTTTTCGATAAGCCTTTTTGACAGCATCTACCGCATTTTGGAGGTTCCCAATACTATAATTTTAATAATTCCGTCACTCCAGCCTTTTTTACCATTTTTAGCCAGTTAGCACCAATAACAAACGAGAATCATCAATAAAATGAGATAAAAATATCTCGAAGAAAACAAATAAAAACAACTGTTATTACAACGCTATCTTTTTAAAATTAAAAAAAGAAGGTTTGATAATTTAACTAAACAAAAACAATTAGTCATAACTTTTTTGTATATAGATGGTTACTCTACACAAAATCTAATCTAGGAATTTTAAAGCTATGACCCTTTATACTCAATATATTGCACTATTTTCAAACAATTATTGATTAAAATTTAAATAAAAAGGATTAATCTTTTAATCCATTCAGTGATTTCCACGCATGCAAATGACTAAATTAAACACAGGAAATAATCGCTAGGTTTGGAGCATGTTTATGGCTTCTAAAACTTAAAACAATTTTCTGGGCCTCAAAGCCTCAAGTCATTAGTTTTCCGTAGTTTCCAACCTCGCAATTACAGAACTCATTTGTTAAGGTTACTTGAAAATACTGTACCTATCAGAGTCAATGAGAATGTCTTGCTTACATCAGTTTGAAAATTCTTTGGATAGTCTTGTATAATGTGTGCCTACCGAAGTATAATTATTTTGAAATTCCTTTTACATCAATTATACCTATTTTAAGGTGAAGATAGTGACTAGTATTTTACTAAAGGGCGTTAGTTTTAATGGGCGTCAAATTAAATAACCTTAAGTTATCGTAGCCTACTTGGTTAGAATGGTATTGCATATTAAAACTCATTCTCATAAATTGTACGCTATAGTAAAATTTCAACATTTAAAAATATTGGGACATAAAATTCCAGAAAACCATTATTGGTAAAATTATATAAATGTCCTAGAATCTGTTAATATTTTTAATATTCCTTGCACATTTTTGTCAACCAGTGACAATATTTTCAAACAAAAGTTACTGCTTTTAATATCTGAATTTCTTTTAGAAATGTATGTATTGTATTTTCTCTGCAATTGTCACCATTTGTTTAGTCATCAGTAAAGACCGGATTGTATGCAACCAAAAACCTTAAGAATATGCGCATATATATGCAGATATTTTTTAATATGTATGCAGAATATATGCAAAAAAGACGTAAATATGCAATAAATATGCGGTAATAAAACAACTATATCTTGATATTCTAAATTAAATTTTCATTTAATTAGGGGATTGAGTATTGAATAAAGATAAATTCAAGTTATAATATACTTTATTAAATCAGTTACCACCTAATACAGTTTTTTTATATCAAACTTATACTGATATTAATTTGAAAAATTATAAAACGCACCAGCTATAATGTGTGCTTCAAGGTCTGTAACTAAAGTTATTGTGGCGTCCATCACTAAGGACATGTTTGTAAAAAGAAAACTATCTTCCTACATCTACTGAGGTTATAGGGGAAAATTTTAATTTCGGAACTAAGGCAGGTCCAATAGCTAAATTATTTACTGTTTTCCCTGACATTATGTTTAAGACCTGCCTTAAAATCTTGAAACCTGTGTTTTTTTTTTCTATTAAATTTTCTAATTTTGCCACTACTGTTTTGTTTTTCCTACCTCACCTCGTATTCGTTTGCAATTTTGTACACATGTTTCTATTATATCCATCGACTCTAGTACACTTGTACACGATTCCTCTAGTTGCAAAATACTGTCTGCTATAAATGCATAGTTACACTTAATATACATTAACTGTTGTTCCACTTTAGCACTTTGAAATATTTCTTTAGACTTTAGGATGCACTGTGAATCATCACCAGACATTTGTGAAATTAAGTCTTTCTAATTTTTGGAAATAACCTGCAAAAAATATTGCCGCACGAATCCAGGTGCCCCATCTGGTCACGACAGGCTCAGGTGGTAATGGGACTCCGGGAAGATTCTCCTTGTAAAATTGTACTCTTAATGGGGCCTTTATGAATATCCTTTTTACATTTGCTATTAGGTCATTGACCAACGGAAAGGAGACTGTAATAGTTTCTGCAAGCCTATTTAATCCGTGAGCTAGGCAAGTTACATGAATCAAATTTTCATAAAATATTTTTAAATTCTGTCCTGCCTTTATCATATACGGCGCAGCATCGGGCAACAGGACAAGAATCTTATCTGTAGGAACTGAATCCGGCAAAAAGAAATGTGTTAAGATTTCTTGAATAAAACATGTAACTGTGAGGGTGTTTGTTTTTTCCACTTCTTGCTATAAGGTAAGCTTTTCCAGGTTCTTCTTCTGCGAGTTTTTCGATCATTAAATTAACTATATAACGACCAAACGAATCAGTTGTTTCGTCGACGACAATATTCATATAGTTACCTCCAATTTCTTCCTTTATTTCATCTAGCACGGTACCAAATACATTTACAACGACATTTCTTCTTAATGTTGATTCATCTGGAGCATTACACTTTGTATATTTTTGCAGAAAGGCCTTAACTTGCGGGTTGGTTAACTTGTTTTAAGGAATATTACCAGCCAAGAACGTTTTACATAGATCTTTGTTAAATTTGGACTGGTCATGGTTTCCGTTTTTAAAAATCTCAAATGAATGCTTCAGTGTTGACTGTATGGGACCAAACTTCATCTTGCTAACCTTAGCAATGTGAGACGGCGTCTTAATGTGTTGGTCTATTTGAAATTTCTTTGAGCAGGAAACAATTTTTGAACAAGACTTGCAAAAAACATGGTCGCCGTCCAACGCAAGTTCTGGGTAAGGCTTAATCCACGAAATACATCGTATTTTCGACATAATCACCGCTTTCACTTTCACTTTGTTTGCGTTTACACTACTAACTGCGGCTACGACAAACGACAACCTCAATAATACTGACAAACTGTAACAAATGTGAGCAAATAAATAATTATTATAGAAGGTTTAGATAAAGAAATTCTAGTTAAAACATCTGGTGAGAAATACCCACCCACTAATGGAATTTCTCAATAGAAGAATAATAGTTTATTTTATAAGTTTATTACTTTATTAATTAGCCTATTTATTTGCCCTCTTATCTTCAGACCCGACAGCACAGGCGACACGGCGACGTGCGACCATAAAACGTAAGAAAAGAACACAGAAATCCCAAAACGTTCTTAGATATGCAATAGTTCTTAAAATATGCATTTTTTCCTTTAAAATCACAAAATATGCAAAAAATGAATTTATATGCAAAATGCATAAAATCCGGTCTTTAGTCGTCAGGGTACTCCATACTCTATTGTAAAGTATTTATTCAAATACATACTTATGATATAATGATATACAGGGTAATCCAGTAATCTCTAAAAGTATTACTTATTCATTTTCAGGAAAACAATTTATTCAGATAAATCGGCAGAGAGAAAATGCTGGAAATTATTTTTAAAGTTACACGATTACCGCTAGAGGGTGTTACTGTTGAGAATTAAAAATTCAAATTATTTAAAACATTGCTCTATTATGGTAATGTGAATGGAAAGCTTATCCTTTTTTGCAGCAGTTTGTTCAACAGTTTTTTATCGTATCTCCGATGATAAAAGTGAGGGAAGCTGGTGGATACCTTAATTTTTAAAGTACTGTATCTCTTATAAATACCTCGTATTTGATTTTAACTCATGATTATTTAAAACCAGATTTTGGTGATAATCGCTAATTTGTATTTTGTTTCCCAGGGTGCGCGTTGTATAAATGTTTCAGTTTTACTTGATTTCCTTAAAAAAACTAAATAGTACAGTATACTTTTTGCACAATAGTTTCGAGGAGCATCAAAATAGCTTAGTTTTTGCGCAAACTGCATCCTAATATCTTTATTGGTTTTTGAGTTATTTGTAAATATTTTTTCCGCAAAGAAAAATTGTATGGCTTTTACCGAAGTTTTTCTTATAATTATTCTTTTATTATAACGTTGAACTTCTACATAAATAGCCTTTTTGGCTATTATTTATAAATTTTAAATTTTCTTTCTTAAAGTGAAATATTAAATATTTCGTTTTTTATTTTAGGGATTTATCTAAAAGTTGCAACAATAATCCAAATGATGCGTTTATTGCCAAGGCATGAAAACCTTTACGTCTGACAGCTTCTGTTTTCGGTTGTGTCTTTTGATTAACTTTAAGACAAGAAATGCATATTAGTATGGATTCAATAGGCAACGGCTCTGTTCTAGATACAGGGTTTCAAATTTGAAAAAAAAAATCAGATTTTTCTACAATTTTTTAAATAGTGCCAGACACTTTTTTTAAGAATGAACACAATTAAGGCGTTGATTTAAAAAACAACATAAGTCCAAAAATGTTGTTTTGAGAAAATCGATAAAAACCGTTTATCTTGGTAACCGTTATAGTTATTCTTTAAATAATCATATATAAAAATTTGAACATTGGCTGGTTGGGTTTAACCGGTAATTATTCAATTACTCATTCCTTAATTAGCAGAAAAATGAAAAAAAAAGTTGGACCTATGTTGTTTTTAACAGAATTAAAGTGACATATGTTGTTTTTCTTAGAAACAAAAGCCATAATATTAAGAACCTTTTTTATTACTCACAAAAGATACGAAAATACAATGAAATAAGCATAGCTTGCTTAATCTTCACAGCCGCTGCTGTTATCTTTGTTATCGAGGTCTATCGGTCTTTCTGTAGCATTACCGTTACTGCAAGAAAATATAGTTTCATAAAATATTTTGTTTTCTGGCTTCTCAAGAAATCCCATTAGGTTTTTAAGGTTCTGTATTTTGATCGGAGCTATTTCATTAGGTCTGTCGTATAGAATATTAAGCTCTAATCCTTCAAGAATGGGAACTTTGTTACGTACAATACTGGATCTCCATGGGCCGTGGTAACTATCTCTTAGGAAAATCAATGGTGATTTTTTTTCTATTTTTAACATTCGAATATCCTTTATTTTCACAGGAGGTTTAGCAGTTTTAAGAAAGAATGGTTCTGTCGCTGCTTTAATATTATACATGTGAGACACATTAACCTTTACCAAATTAAAAGGCGAAAGGTGTGCACGAGCATTTAGAATAAGTTTGTCCCATTCCTCCGGTACTTCAGCTTTCCCAACTTTTCTCTTTTTTTTCTCTACCAGTGAAAAATCTTGGTCGTTTGGTAAGTATGAATGACCTCTCATGGGAAAAATGTATTCCACTTTATCAAATATTTTGAAATCATGTACAAGCATATAAAGGAAATGGAGCATTACATAATTCTTATTTTGACCTGGACATCCGTCGCTTAATAGTACCAAATTGCGGGAATGTAAGTTTCTGTTATTTAAATAATGGAGAAGCATTGAAGTAACATCATTTGCACCCTTTTTACATTGACCTTCATGGTAGGTGTACATGATACCATCATTGTTTGCTAAATCGTGAATTCCGAATACATAATACCACAATTGCCGAGAAAAGAATATAGGGTTTGTAGGGATATGAGGTAACGGAAGATTTTGCATATAATCAAAAGTAAAACAAAGTACTTCTCCAGCTTGAGCTTTACTTTTATAACCCTTTTAATAGTTCTGAATGCTTCCGCTTTTCTTAGATGTACCTCTTTTTGGACTAAAAGCGTGCCCTTTTCTTCGATCGTTATATCTCTATCGTTAAGTTTATGCAATAGAGAGTCACATTCGGCACAAGTGTCGGATCTCGGAAACCCAAATTTAATATTAAATCTACTTTTAAAAAAGTGCCAGTAAATTTTATAGGGAATATTCCAAAAATATTCTCTCAAAAACAGTTTATACATCTCTTTAACTGTCAGAGATTCACTTAAAAACATACGTTCTGGATTTTTGCGCCGGGTATAATGGGACTGTCGTGGTTGGAAACTGTTAATATGACATTCGATTGCATGGAGTACTTCCTCCGGATATGCATTGCGATTAGAATGACGCCCTCTTAAATCGCTTGGTGCTTTACCATGAGAAACTAAATGGTTTTGAATTCTTCGTAATCTACCTGGAGTAATACCATGTAAATGCATAAAAGCAGTTTTACATACCAAGAGCTCTTTTCCATCATATCTTATTTTGAACGAATAAGATGATGCATGTGGTTTTTGCCTTTCTTCTGGAGTGTTACGCCTTGCTCTGCGCCTACCAATAAGCTTCAACGTGATTAAACCAGTTAAATGAGAATCCTGGGCGTTTTTTGATTTCATATTATTAAAATCCTGCAAAATTTTCGGTCGCCAATCTTCATGAATTTTCTCATAACACTTCAGAAGCTTGCATCTAAAAGAAAAAATAAACCTGTATTTAGTAATTTTATTTTAATACCTACTAAATAATAAATGTACACAAAACAGCAACTAAAGAGTAAACAATAAAAAAATCACATACCTGCAATTACCACCGGTAACACGTCTGGAACTAGTTTGTTTTTATGGTTTATATGTTCTAAACCTTTTACTTTCGCATCCCTTATTTCCAAAGTCTTTCTTAACTTTTTTGGCTTTCTCCTGGGCCACTTAGTTTGTTCAATCACAGGTTCAATACCATTGTTATTACCTACGTCCATATTTAAACTATTTTGAACAGCAGCACCCTTAGAACACGGTCAACGACAACGTATAGACTGAATTATTATTTGTAAACAAGCGATACGCTTAGAAATGTTAAATTCCAACGAAAACAGCACATGTATTGGACTTATGTTCTTTTTACTAGAAACGACGCGGACATATGTTGTTTTTGCCGAACTAGCCAGATTTTGAACGGCAATAACTCGGCACAGGTGTCGTTTTTAGCGAAACTATTTATGTCATCGGATAGCTTACATGAAACTCTACTAGATGCCGCTGATAACTCGATTTTGACAATTTTGGACTTATGCTGTTTTTGAAAACAACGCCTCAATTGGCGGTCAAGCGGAAAAAGCGGTAAAAGTACGAATAAAAAATGATTTAAGTAGTTGATATCCATGCTCACCCAAACGTAAACTATAATTGAGAATAGTGGTATAATTTGGAATTAAACCCTAAATCCTATATAAATTTTGTGGTACATGGTACACATCAATTTATATCCATAATTTATAGTGATTAGAGGTATACCGGGTGATGCATGACTTAGTTGAACATAGCAAATCCCTTTTAAATTTTGAAGTATAAATGTTGGCTCCCCTCTACAGAAAATTTGAATTATAATTTTTTGAAGAGGCCGATATAGTAAACCCATGTGCCAAGTTTGAATAAATTTTAATAAGCCAATCTTAACTTATTCAATTAAATGTGATGGTAAAATTAGGAAATTTTCATAGAAAAATGAGAAGTAGCGTCAGTGACAACATTTATGTTGAAGGCGCTTTAATTATAGCTAAATATGAGCTATTCCATTAAGGAAAAAGTAACTATGATTAAGTGGCATTATACAGGAAACAGTTTAAGAGCAGTGTCTGAAATCTATTCAGTTCAATTCCCTGATAAGCCTATACCTTCCATTTCATTAATTAAAGTAATCATTAGTGAATTTAAGTCCAAAGGCAGTGTAATAAATAACTGTAAATTGCTCAACTCAGAATGTCAATAGAGCTAAAGAACGGGATGATAGAGATCTTGATATTTTACTGCACTTGGAGGAAAATAAAATGATTAGCACGAGGATTCTTGGGCAAGCCGTAGGAAAACATCATACCACAGTGTTGCGCACGTAAAAAAAACATAAATATTTTCCTTACAAGTATGAAATACATCAAGAGCTACGGCAAGGTGATGAAGAACGAATAATGGTATTCTGTTTTCAGTTAATGGAAAGAGCAAATAATAATAGGGATTTTTGGAGAAATATTTGTTTTACCGATGAATGCACATTCACCCTCAGCAATGAACCAAATGTTCAAAATTGCCGATTTGGAGCCAAGAAAATAAACATCGTCTTGTTCAGACTCGGGCGCAATATCCACAAAATATAAATGTTTGGGCGGGAATTGTAGGACATCACATTATTGAACCATTTTTTAGAGCAGTAATTTATTTGGACTTACTACAAAATCGAATTGAACCCGCACTGGAAGAAGTTGTAAGCGAAAATTAGGAGATTTGGTATCAAATAGATGGTTGTCCTGCCCATAATTCTCTCATGGCTAGGGAATACTTGCAACATATTTTTAACGGAAATATTATTGGCAGACGGTATCTAATCCCTTGGCCAGCCAGGTCTCCTGACCTTTCACCAAACGACTTCTTTCTGTGGGGTTAATTAAAAAATTTTATTTATAAAGATGTAAAATTTGAAAATCTAGACTAGCTAATAAACTGTATTTCATTAGAATGTGACAGAATTTCTCAATATCAACTGAGTAATGTTAGAAATGAATTTTATGATCGGTTAGGATATTGTTTAGCTGTTAATGGAGGGTTGTTTAAACATTTAATTAATTAATGTTTTTATAAAAATCTGTAGTCCTAGGTATGTTATGTTAAATTAAAGGTTTAGTAAGAAAAACATAATGTTGTCTTTTATTTTCGATGTGTGACTACCGGATTGGTAAAACGAAAATGTGTTTTTAATGTGAAATAATCTTTATCTACTTTCATTTAGTAATATGAATTTTACAGTTCTGTAAATCGTTTTGTAAGGGCATCTATTACAGCACTAGTGCTGTAATAGATGCCCTTACAAAACGATTTTTAATAGCAGGTGCATTTTTATTTAAAAAAAAAATGCCTTTTGCCAAATATTTTTATTCATAGATGAAGGTAGATAAAATTTTGTACAATATTCTTGTTGTAAATTCATATTACTACACTCGATGTTTTATTAAACTCGGCTGACGCCTCGTTTAACAACTTTAACATCTCGTGTTGTAATATGAATCTTTACAACACTTATATCGTAAATAACTATTATTCGTTATGTCCAGCTTTACGTCAATTTTTGACAATAGCGTCATAGAAATTATTTACTTAAACTATGAAAATTTAGTAATATTGTCATCACATTTATTTGAATAAGTTAGGATTGGCCTATTGAAATTTATTCAAACTTGACACATGGGTTTATCATATTGGCCTCTTCAAAAAATTTTTATACAATTTTTCCCTCAAATGTACAGGGGAGTCAATATTTAGCCATCTCAAATTTACATGGATATCCTATGTTCAACTAAGCCATGCATCTCCGGTATGTAAACATAAAAAAACCATAAATATTGTTCACTATTGTTGTGACCAGTGGTAGAAGTTGACCTAAACCATCTTTACAATATTCTGATACAGATATTTTATCATACAAATTCTATACTGATATACTGACAGCACTTTTCCCAAAATACTCCAAGCAAATAAATGGTATTTGTAAACTTATACCAAAAAATCCCAAATAAAAGACAAGTAACATTCAAACTTCTTAATATTAAAATGTAGCCTTGTCATCTTACTTCACACAATCCCAACTCCCGAAGAACAGATAGGATGTAAGCAATAAATAGATTTATATGAAACGAAGACGGATTTTTTCTTGTCCTCGTTCTTAACAATGTACAACATACTTCATCATAAATTCTTTTTATACTTTTATAATAAGTCTTTGCGTTAGAGCTCAAATTTCGGTTTGCTCGTTTAAAAAAATAATCACGTATTTCGATCTTTGAAATAAAGAGCACGTGATAGAGTTACACCCCATGCGGCGAGTCATATTTAAAAAAGAAATCGCCCTGCTTTTGGCGTTTAAAATATTACATTTTTCTGCATTAACCTGCTTAAGGAACACAATTAGAAATACGGTTGTGTACACCTACACATGTATATGGTATACCGGGTGTCCACGGAAGGTGGCTCGCCCCTATAACTCCTTTGTTTTTAAGAATAATGGAATGAAACTTGGAAGATTCGTATGTGATATAAAAATAAACTTTTTGACGGGTGATTTAACTTTATAGAACTTCCGGTTTTACCGGAAGTGACATAAACTTTCGATTTTTCAATAAGACACCTAGTATATTAAACACGTGTAGCATCGGTTGAGTTTTGCCCACACTCTCCAAAAACTAATAAACTAATAACATATCAACTTTTTTGCTCCTTGTATAAATATTCTTATTTTCCATGATTTTTAAACAATAACGTACACAATAATTACCTAATTTACTTTTGCAGAAGCGAAGTTCCATAAGATGTTGACTTGTCAATTTTTTACAAGACATCTTAACGTTTTTGTTTTTATCAGTTGTGCTGGTCACAGGCTAGTGGATTAAATCTTATTTAATAATTCTGAAAAAGCGCTTTATTTTAGGGCAGTCGTACATAACGTAACATTTTTACAGTTTTTTAATGGAAGTTTGTTTAAAACCTAATAGTGTGTGGTATCAAATTAATCGTGGTAAAATGCTAGTTTTTCCTAACCCGACGAGACACCATGTTGCCATTTGAAAAAATTGAGTACCTAATACAGGTTCCAAAATTTAATTTGACACAGCAGGTTTTGACCGAAAACAGTAAAGTTATATTTTGTCAAAGATGTTAGGACTGAAATTATTCATAGCCTTCTAGATTAAAAAATGAAATAAAAAAAAAAAAAAAAATTAAAAAAGAAATAAAAAAAAATGGTGACAAAAAGTGACAAGTGACACATGGTTGTATTTAGAATGTCATATGGATTAAAAGAAAGTAAAAATATATCAGGTGTCTCATTTAAAAATCGAAAGTTTTTGTCACTTCCGGTAAAACCGGAAGTTCTATAAAATTTCATCACCCGTCAAAAAATGTAGTTCTATGTCGCATACGAATCCTGCAAATTTCATTCCATTATCTTTAAAAACAAAAGAGTTATAGGGGCGAGTCACCTTCCGTGGACACCCGGTATATAGGTAGAATCTCTTTCTTTTGTAAAATTTCTTTGAAAGTGATAAACATGGGTTCTTAACAGTGACGTAGCCAGACTTTATGGGCTGGAGGGGCGTAATCTTTTGGGAACACCAATAGACGTAGCAATTCTGTGGTTTGGAAAAATAGCGTTGCAGACGAAATTTAGTTCGGACCATGCCAAGGTTTCGTCAGAAGCTCACCCTAATTCATGGTTTTGTTTACTAACAAATTTCGTAAATTTATTGGGTCAGGCCACAGTACAAGATGATTAAGTATATTATAATAATTTACATGTTCTCTAAGATGAAACAAAAAGCGTTTAAGCAAACCAACAGTTTACTTAGGGATTTATGTAATGTTTAACTTTGCAAATACCAAAAGAGAAATCCAGTCTGGGATGCTGGCTCTGGTGAAATATTCAACAAGGTTATTCAGAAAGTGTTACTTATCAGGTCTCGCATCTTTGTAATTGGATCCCCGCAGACCTCAAAACCTAAGGGTTTGCCAATTTAAAATAAAATAAGCGGAATGCTTCCGCAATAATATATTTAGAGTTTGTTGTCGTCCCTTTTCGATATTAAGTTAAGGATTCTCGTTTGCTTTTTGTATGTCGTGCTGAAAAAAATCAGGAAAACCGGTTACGTGTAGTTATTTATAATATACGAGCTATAGTCAAATGCATATAATAATAATAATAATAATAATAATAATAAAAGTCTCTTTATTATGAAATTAAAAATTACAAAAAAAGAAGAAAAATTAATACACAAGAAATAATACAAAATAATACAAAAATAACACTAAGCATTACAAGTAAAAGCAGGGCGCAGTCTAGCCATGCGGCTACTCTACTGAACACTACACTACCTGTAGAAATAAAGAAAAAATCAAAAACTATAAGGACAGGTGGAAATAATGATTCTTTACATAAGCTATTCATGATTATTATCACAAAAAAAAAGAAAAAAATAACGCACCAATAAAATAAAAGATTTGACCGAATAATACGAAACAGAACAAAGGTAGATTAAAGAAGTTGTAAATTTTGAAGATTAAGTAAATGTTTTTTATATTGCAGCTTAAACCCATTACTATCCAGTAAAATAAATTCATTAGGTAAGGAGTTATATAGTTTCACAGCGTTGTAGGTAAATGTTCTTTGAAACATGGCACTCCGATGGTGAGGCATTGTAAGTTTATACGAGAACCTTGTGTCACGGGAGTGTACAGTATCACGAAATACAATCTTATTTTTTAGGGATGGAGGGAGAGTCTCATTTTTCAGCAGTTTCACCAAAAAACATTCCAAATGCAAAGTCCTACGGTTAGTCATTAATAGCCAGTTCAGATTTTTAAAAGTGTGGGAAATATGATCAAATTTACGAAGTCCATAAATAAGGCGTGCACATGTATTCTGTACTTTTTGTATTCTATATATATCTGCTACATCAAGGCATGGCCCATAAATAAAATCATAGTAATTAAAATTGGACAAGACGAGACTTTCACAAAGCATTTTGCGCAATTTAAAATTGAGAATATATCCCGGATGTGGTATGGAGTAGTCTCAATAGGATCGTCGCCAGTTGGAATCTACCTGTAAATCAACACAGAAGATTTTTTAAAAAATTAATACCATTGAGTGTTAGGTAAGGTTTAACACAATCAGGACCGGAATTAACGAAACTGAGTTTATTCTTATCTCCGTGCATTGTTACTTTATAAGCCACATTATAAGTCTGATTCGTTTCTATACTACCAGATTTAATAAAACACTTTTATATTTAATATATCTTGTATATTCCACGTTTAAACATTACTTGTAGACTGGAGTTTGTAATTCTTTTTAACTTTTTAATTTGCGGATGGAGGTATTACACTTGATGAGTAAGAACCTTTCAACGTTAACACACTGCACTAGGTATGTGTGGGATTTATTTATACTGTACTATGAAAGGTATAGGAACACATCTCATATGGTGTTTTTGCCTTGTATCGACCAAATCGGTCCAAATGTCTTTTCTTTACGAAATTGATACTTTTTTTTTGAAAATAATGAAAATAAATCGGATTTTTAAATAATAATTGGCGATATTGTCACGACTTAGTGCCGTTTTGGTCCTAGAGGGGTCTTGGAGTAGGAAATAAGACGCTCGTCTAATAAACAAAGTACCCTTTTATTAAAAATAAGTATTTTACAATAATTTACCCAGTAGCCCAGAGACCGCTTAGCATGTTCCGGGGGACCTTTTTTGGGGGACGTAACTGGGTCCTATTAGGGGATGTTAACTAGGATAGTAGGTTCACAGTAGGGACTCAGGAGAGGGGCTTAGATCGTTCGTTCTATAGCGCTCCTGAGGGGTGTTCTTTGAAAGGAAGGATTCAGGAGAGGGGCTTAGATCGTTCGTTCTATAGCACTCCTGAGGGGTGCTCTTTTAAAGGAAGGAATCAGGAGAGGGGCTTAGATCGTTCGTTCTATAGCACTCCTGAGGGTATGGGAGGTGACCAAGTCGGAAAGACGAAGGTGCCTTACCCATCGTACGCTCCGGTTTTTATACACAGAAAGTGCTGATTATTGTTTAACTGTTCTTGACCGTGAGCGTACAGTGGGTTAGACCCTTGATGGCGCGCAGTGGTCGAGTCATGTGAAAGTTGATTAAACTTATGGGTGCCGCCATTTTGTTGACATGCCCCCCCTTTGAAAAACATTGGACCCCAATGTTAAGGAACATGCTAGGCTTGCTTTACAACATTTTCGAATTACAATACATACAGGGTCGTTGGTATGTATGGAAACGGTCGATTATTTCTTAAAGTAAAACAGTCAGCAAAAAATATTTTAGATAAAAGTTTTAGGGGTTTTTAAGGTGTATTAGAATTATAAAAAAATAAGTACACAGGTTGAGTCAGAAAACCGTAAAGAAACAAAGTTACTTTTTTTTAAATGGAACACCCTATATCTTCGAATATTTTTGAATTTTACATAAAATAACAATTATTTTTCAATACGTGCATTATAAGTCTAACCTTAATAGTTTCTGAGATATCGACTTTTGAAAAATGACATTTTTGAACTTTGACAGCTTCTAGCTTTCTAACGGTACCTTTTGGAATAAAACGGCTTACATGTCCCTATCTTACTTTTTTATCATCTTCCCAAGAACACCAACTTCCGGTTAAACCGGATGTAACTCAAAAGCCGGAAATACAGTACTTCCGGTTTAACCGGAAGTTTATGTTTTTGGGAAGAACATAAAAAAGTAACATGAGGACATGTAAGCCGTTTTACTCTAACACGTACCATTAAAAAGCTAGAAGTTGTCAAAGTTCAAAAATGTCATTTTTCAAAAGCCGATATCTCGGAAAGTATTAGGTTTAGACTTATAATGGACTTATTAAAAAATAATTGTTATGTCATGCTAAATCCAAAAATATTCGAAGATATAGGGCGTTCAGTTTAAAAAAAGGTAACTTTGCTTCCCTACGGTTTTCTGACTCATCCTGTATACTTATTTTTCGAAAATTCTAATACAGCTTAAAAAACCCTAAAACTTTTATCTAAAATATTTTTTGCTAACTGTTATACTTTAAGAAATAATCGACCGTTTCCATACATACCAACGACCCTGTATATATTTTATCTTGCTTCTTTTTGCTTCCTTCCTGTCTGTTGTTTTTTCATCCCAGTCCACCAGTTTGTCTGACTTCCAGCCGGCTATGTCCTTTTGGTTACCAGTGTTCCTGATGCTTGACTTGTTGCCGGATGACCTGGTGTCCTTTTGCCAACTGGTGGAGACGAGGGTGTTACATGAAACAACAGAAAGATCTTATGTAGTATCGGTAGCTTAATATCTTAAGTATAAATTGAGACCTTATATCCCCTTATAATTACCCTTTTTGATCTTTTCATATAATCTATAATAAATATAAATGTGTATATAATAACTTGTTTATTTGTATATATGTAATAATATAAAAAGTTATGAATGGCCATACTGTAACAAACGGTATAAAAGTAAAAAACCAAAAATTCTCGAAATATTATTTACATTAGGCAATTATACCCTAAAAAGAAAAAATACACATTCATCATACGCATTCTCAACTTTCTACACTTCAAAAAAAAATTCTTTCCTTGACGCCCGCTTGCGTCAGTACCTCTAATACTTCGACTCTGCTGAAGATCACTTCCTCAGCTAACAGCATGGCTCCTTTACAATGGGATTGCCCTTACGCTGTTTTCAACTTCTACGCCTTGACTCTCATTGGTTCTGAGCGTCGGTAGATTTCCGCCTCTACGGGGCTGCTCCTAAAAACTCTTTAAAAAAACCCATATATCCAAATGTACCGTATGATTGGGAACAACATCTTCTACGCCTTGACTCACATTGGTTCTGCGCGTAGGTAAACATCTGCCTAAACAGGGCTGCTCCTAAAAAACTCTTAAAGAAAAAATCATGTATCTAAATGCACCATAAAGTTGAGAACTGCTTCATCGTCTTTATCATTTAAACACAACAACATTTATAAACAGTCATAAAAATATAGCCAAATTGGGGAAACTATCCTGCTGGAACGCAAGACTGCGGTGACCAACCACAAAATCACCGAAAAGTCTGCCGTGCTGAGCGTCGCAAACCAGGACACCAAATTTGACGCTCTGAGCAGTTATGTTCCGAACAGGTATTGTTTAACCCTCTCTGCCACTGTTTTTCCATTCATACATATTTCATCCTTTACGCACAGCTAAAAATGTAAAATATAAGTTAATTGCAGTATAGCCAAACCTATAAATAAAAACTTTGAAAATATTTACAGTTCTAAAAAAGGCTTTACCCACTTAAAAAAAACAAATCACAAAAATATCGACCATTACTCTCCAGTTAATTAATTTCCGTACCTATAAACTAAACCTTTTAATAAATATTATCAATTGTCGCCATAAAAAAACAAAACGTAATCAAAACATGCGACATCTAAAAAAATCCAATAAAATAAAATTGTGACCTACTAATTAAACATTACCTTTAAATTGTTTACTAATAGTATATTACATATTACCTAAAATAAAAGTGATAAACAATCATCATCATTTTTGTTACCTACTTAAATAAATCAAACATTTTGCTGCATTTAAAGCAATGATTAAGAACCTTTAGAAGAAAAATTATAATATGAAAAAACACTTTTGAAGGGCCTAAAATGAGATACGCACTTATCGTAAAAAAACAATGAATTAATATTTTTATACCCTTCCAAATCATTCATGGCTCTCTGCGACCGGCGAATGGATGGCTTTCTGGCTTTAATGCCCATCGGTCCAATGCTGATCGCTGACTTGGCGGGGATAGATAGCTGACCCTTACTCAGTTCAGAGCCACTTCTATTTCGCCGTCTACCATATTTGTAGTGCCCATTTAGCACCACCTTGCTGGCTGCTTCTGAAAATCCATTAAGTGCCCTTTCTTCTTCTTCAGTGATGTTTCTGGCTGATGGTGATGATTGTTGACCTTCGTCCCCCTGGTTCTCCCTGCGCTGGTCACATCTTGGGGGTCCTCCTTGGCTCTAGTGTTGACTTAATTTGATGATTAAGCCTCTCGGGAACCGTTAGGCGCCTCCACCATGTCATTACAATACATACAATTATTATACATTAAATTATACATATACACAAATACGTAACACGTAAAAATAGTTACTAGGTAATAGGATGAAAGGGATAACCGTATCAAAGTATGAACCAAGTATAACTTTGACATGAAAAACCAATTTATACAGGGAAGTCAACGTTATACATACAGGGGACGGTACAAACATACAAATAGACAAGTTATTATATACACATTTATATTTATTATAGATTATATGAAAAGATCAAAAAGGGTAATTATAAGGGGATATAAGGTCCCAATTTATACTTAAGATATTAAGCTACCGATACTACATAAGATCTTTCTGTTGTTTCATGTAACACCCACGTCCCCACCAGTTGGCAAAAGGACACCAGATCATCCGGCAACAAGCCAAGCATCAGGAACACTGGTAACCAAAAGGACATAGCCGGCTGGAAGTCAGACAAACTGGTGGACTGGGATGAAAAAACAACAGACAGGAAGGAAGCAAAAAGAAGCAAGATAAAATATATATGTATTGTAATTCGAAAATGTTGTAAAGCAAGCCTAGCATGTTCCTTAACATTGGGGTCCAATGTTTTTCAAACGGGGGGCATGTCAACAAAATGGCGGCACCCATAAGTTTAATCAACTTTCAGATGACTCGACCACTGCGCGCCATCAAGCGTCTAACCCACTGTACGCTCACGGTCAAGAACAGTTAAACAATAATCAGCACTTTCTGTGTATAAAAACCGGAGCGTACGATGGGTAAGGCATCTTCGTCTTTCAGACTTGGTCACCTCCCATACCCGAAGGAGTGCTATAGAACGAACGATCTAAGCCCCTCTCCTGATTCCTTCCTTTAAAAGAACACCCCTCAGGAGTGCTATAGAACGAACGATCTAAGCCCCTCTCCTGAATCCTTCCTTTCAAAGAACACCCCTCAGGAGCGCTGTAGAACGAACGATCTAAGCCCCTCTCCTGAGTCCCTACTGTGAACCTACTATCCAAGGTAACATCCCCTAATAGGACCCAGTTACGTCCCCCAAAAAAGGTCCCCGGGAACATGCTAAGCGGTCTCTGGGCTACTGGGTAAATTATTGTAAAATACTTATTTTTAATAAAAGGGTATTGTTTTTTAGACGAGCGTCTTATTTCCTACTCCAAGACCCCTCTAGGACCAAAACGGCACTAAGTCGTGACAATATAAATGTAAACATTCTGTTGGATAATAATAATAAAGACTTGGTCAAATATATTAAATGCAAACTGTCTACAAACTGCACCTAATAATTTCTTGAATATGTCACAGTTAGAAAAGTGTACTTATGATTTAATTGGTACAAAAAGAAACAAAGGATAAAACCATGGATTACTTGTGGTTTAATAAATTCAATTAGAAGTAGAGATAATATGAAAAACAAACTGCTCACAAACTTCACACCTGAATTGAAAGGCAAGTTCTTATAAAAATAGGCTAAATAACCTGCTAAAAAAAACATAACTATTACGAAAGCGTATTAATTAATAAAGAATGGTTTTTGTCGTTCTTCAAAAATTAAAAAAAAAATCTAGTCATCCCAGTTCTTAAAGCGGACGATAAGCAAATTATATCAAATTATGGACCAATTGGTCTAATTAGCAATTTTGCAAAGCTGTTGAGAAATGCCTAAGAAATCGCTTGGTAAACTTTTTACCTTGTAAAAATATTATGTCACCATCAGTTTGGATTTATGGAAGGTAAAAATACTGCGAATGCCATGTTTGAGGTCACAAGTGAAATTGTCAAGAATCTGATTCAGGACAGAAGTGTGTTGGTAAGTTTTTGGACTTGGCAAAGGCATTTGACACGGTACATCACGATAGACTGCTGCGTGCACTTGAATGCTATGATGTGCGTGGTGCTGCGCAAAGTGTCTTTGGATAACCGTTGACAGTTTGTTATAGTAAATGGGTGTGTCAGTGAGGGTATTAAGGCAAAAATCGGTGTCCTCCAGGGCACGGTATTGGGCCCGATTTTGTTTAACCTAAATCAATTCTTTATTCTATTTACTATCTCTAAATATAAGTGGCAAAATTATATCTTATGCGGATGACACTGTTGTGATTTTTGGTGGTGGCAGTTGGTTGGATATTCAAACATTCTAAAAAATTTAAACTACATATTAAAGGTTATTTTAAAGAAATTATGTTTCAATGTTATCATAGGCTACTACCCTAATTCTCTAAAATTTTCGATTTGTGTGTATGTTGTTAATAATAACTATCAACTATTATATTTTTTTGAAAAGCTTAAAGATAGCCAAATGAAATATTAAAAAAAAATTATATGTTTGCTTTAAATCTCTTTAAAAACTAAGAAAGCTATGACAATCCGGCATCTTTTGTTTCACAAAAAAGTAGCGCAGTAATGTAAAAACTGCAAGTCTCTATCTTTACTAGTTACCGAGATACCCTGTAATTACATCGAAAAATGGACACCCTGTACAGTTCAACAACACTTGCAAGATTTAAAGGAATGCTTGTTTGCTGGAGAATAGTGAGTATGGTATTTCACCGTGGATTTTAACACCACTTAGGCAACCTTACAATGAATTGGGACAGCGATACAATACATTACATTCAAAAGAGGTCATAGAAGCGTGTATTTAGTTAAAAAAAAAATGCTTTCCAATAGTTGCAAATAGGGTAAGAATGGTTGTTATTAAAGTTCAGAAAATAATAGTTATGTTGTACTTGAATAAGATATTGATGAGCTAGGACATATTCGGTGTCTTGGTGAAGAAAAATGCTTCGAAATAGTTGAAATATTCGATCAGTTGCAATTACTTTAATTCAGTCTCAATGAAAAAATACCTTTACATGAAATATAAGTTGTAAATCAAACATTCTAAATCGTTTCTTTTTTTAATTTGTACATACTTGAATATCCACTATATACTTTTAACTATCAAAAAATAAAAGTATATTCCCACTTACGTTTTCTGATTAGTTTTTATAATATTAGAACTTTCTGATACCTATTACACTTTAAAAAAAAAAATCCATGACAGTAAGCAGTTACTGTAACATTATATAATCTTTAATATTAAATCCGTCATTAGCAAGATCTTTATAGGTTGATGCTGGCGTAATCGTTTTTGATTTAGTTCCTCTTTTTCAATTTGAACCTTTTTAGTTTAAGCTGTTCGAGTAGCACTAAGCGTTGCAGCTCAGAAGTTAATAGATTTTTCATTTTATCGGTTTCAGCAGGATACAATCTCTGTTTTTCGGAAACGTTACCATTGGAACGTGAGGCAGAATTGGATATTTCATGTTCTCTCTTGTTTCACTGTTCGTCCCGACCAAACTTTTACTTTTAGAAGCTTCGCTTGTCTCTTGTCTCCTGGTATTTTAGTTAAACCAGGATTTTCTTCGGCGTAGTAGTTTCAGTGGTTTAATCGGTTTATTTTCTGTTACAAATAAATTATTTTTTTTAACTGCGCTTTTCATATTATTTAGTAACTTTTTCAACTTCTTAATAGTACAAATCTTCCTGTAAGTTTTAAAAATTTATCTCTGATTACTTTTGGTAGCATTGACTTTTCCAATACCATATATTTTAAAATAATGCTAACCACATGTGATGTGTAATATTTTTAGGTTTTTCAGTATCTTCGTCACTAAAAGACAGGTAAGTAACTACTAAAACCACCCACAAATAGGAAAAATAAATAAATACCCTTTTAGATACGCGTGTAGTACTGCATAAATATGAATGTGAATAAAGATAAACAAGTTAAGACTTACAAGTAAAATCTCGTTTTAAGCAAGTTAATTTTGGAAGTATTGCCTTAATTTTATTCACCTAATAATAAGCTGTTGCTTCTACTTTCAGGGTAACATTTTACTCGCTGCAAGTAAACGCTTATAAGTACTTACTTGTTTTTATCCATCTAACACAGTGACCCGCAGCATACAGTTCAAATATTATGTTGAAATATTCACATATTAATTTCAATTGCAGTACAAGATTTGTTACTTTTGTGGGCCTAAATGTTATAACTTGTTATCCAAAGATATTAAAAACATCAATAATTTCAAAAAGTTCTCACTTATGTGTATAATGTTTATAAACGAAAATTATAACCTCTTTCTTAGCCTGATTGTTGATTAGAACCTGACATCAAGGCGTTTTGTTTTACAGCATGGTAAATGGGTACTTCATTGACTGAAACATGTTATTTATATGTACATAATGTTTAGGTAGTAAATTATTTCGAAAAATTGTTTTATGCAAACAAATTTCTCTTGCACAAACAACTCTTAGCTCACTTCATAGAGTTTCTAGTTCTTAAGACCAAATTCTTTATATTAATATTATTTTTGTCAGTCAATAAATAATAAACAAACATCTTGTGTTGGAGTACCAGACTAAAATTGTCGCACGCCGACCGAAAACGAATACTTAACTTTTTTAATGAAGTTCTAAAGAATAGCAACGCTTCATTGCGTTACGCACTTACAAATTTGGCCACTACTTGGCAGGAGAGAAACATCACTTTGGTATTATATCGTTCAGTGACGCGCCATGTCGCTATGGCAACGGTGGCCATAGTTTTCCTTTGTCAATATGAAATAAGCATACATATTGAGATAAAATAGTAACCCGGCAGCAAGTCGGCGTTGTACCATAGGAACTAACTTACATTGAATCATAGATATCTCCGGGGTGAAGATTACTCATATTTAACAGGAAAGAAAAATCCAAAATTCTTCACAAATATTTAATATTTCGCTCTACGCGTTTCGGTTTCTTAAACCATTTTCAATTCACAATGGCGAGCACAGGTTAACCTGTGCTCGCCATTGTGAGCTTGTTTGTGTCCTTGATGTAAAGTTTGTGTTTATATTATATAGCTCTTGAAAATGGTTTAAGAAACCGAAACGCGTAGAGTGAAATATTAAATATTTGTGAAGAATTTTGGATTTTTCTTTCCTGTTAAATACTAATTTACATATTATAACATCCGACAGTTAATAACAATTCCAAGTTATTAATAGATTTACTTCAGAATATTGTACCTTTTTATTTTAACTCGAGAACTTAATATTGATGGTTGATTTTATAAAATATACCGACTTTAACAATCTGCTGAAACCGTTGGAATAATTTTGGTGGGTTTTTGAGCGAAGGATATTCTAAAAATAGGATTGTAAACGGTGATTTCCTTTGTTGGTATTGCCGACTTGCAACTGTCCATAAAATACTGCCAAGGTTTTGTTTAATGTAGTAGAATATTTTACGTTGTAAAAGAATAAGATTTTATGTCTGGCTTTGATTTAGATTAACACGTTTCCCAAACACAATCGATCCAAGGAGAAACTGGAAGAACCGCCAGTTTTGTTTGGGGTTGCTTCGGGCATGTTAAAACTTTAAAACCCAAAAGTTGAGGAAAATGCATGGCTAATAAATCGTCATTCTAGCCAACAAGCATAGGAAAAGATGCCTGGATGTTTTAAAAAGAGACAGGCATTTTATAACAGGAAAATTACTGCTAAAATTGTTTTACACCAATATTTTTTATAATTATGCAATGTTGATAAACCTGCTATCTACAGGAAGACAATCACCCTGATTATATAAGTTTTTGTTTTGTGGTTATCGCTGTTTTTAAATCAGTAGGGGGTACTTCAACTCGTACACAGGTTGGTAAATAAACTGTTACTCTCTTAAGCAAATAGAAAGTATTCATGTTAAACGTGCTAATAATGACTTTTAATGTACCAATGTAAGTTTTATACGTATTAAAACTCATCTCACTTAAAAGATATATTTAAATTGTAGACAAAAGAAGCCACTCAAGAGGGTATACTGCGTGTTGAGGATAATAAAGAGGCTACAGGTGTTTCAACTCAAATTGATTCAACAATGGAAGAATTAGCATTAATATTAAATGAATTAAGTTCTGCTTCACCTGCTTGTAATTTGCTCCATAGTAGATAAGGCCCTATTATATACAATCAAAAGGTCCTTATCTTGGCTAGTCTGACTGATTTTAGTTCAAGATTCATATTATATAAATTTGTAAAGGGTTAGTTTGTCGATCCTTTATTATTTAGTTTATTTGCCTTTGTAAAAAGTATACAGGGTGGTCCAACGATTTTCCTGCTTTAAAATAAAAATGTGGAAAATCGCTGGTGGCCATTTTCAGCATTTCATAAACTAATTACAAAAGTAAGTAGTCTTCCACTATTTTAGCTGTCATTTCGTTAAAGATGAAAATTTTGAAGCGAAATTTTAGGGTCAGATAGTACTCGATAAGATCTTCAAAAGTAGGTATCGCAACACCCCTCATCCCTATTTAAAATCAGGGGGTTGTGCTCATCCGCATTAGGGGGTTGAAGTTACGGAGACGAAAAAAGCGGAAAAGTTATTCCCCCTTGAATCAGAAATCAAAGGGTCCGAGCGATTTTCCACATTTTCATTTTAAAGCAGGAAAATCGAGGTGTTAAATTTTCGTTGGACCACCCTGTATGTATCAGTTTGATGAAATCAGTTACATAGGTAAAGTGAACCAAAACATTGCGCTTTTAAAAAAGCCTCACAAAATCTACCAACAACCAACAAATATTTAGATTCAGTTTAAGAATAAAAAAAAAATTATAAAACAATATATTATTATTTTATATTTTTTATATATTAATGGCCTCACTTTTTACAATTATTTGAATGATAATGAAAAATGAAGTTTAAAATTATTTAATGAATCCTTATAATTTAAACTACCTACAATATACATTCTTATACAAAATTACTGAAGTTCCGCTTCATCATAACTTGCAAACTTTACTATTTCCTGCCCTGCATGGATAGTGAGCCGTACGTGTCCCAATCCATCATTTGGAAAAACCTCTTATTTCATGCGATGTTTTACTAAAAGCAAAACCTTTATTATACAGTTAGTCTAAAAACCCCATAGCGACATCATACCTTTTCGACCAGGATGAAGAAGCCCTGAACCAAGTTCGTGCCCACTTCTACAACAAATCCTGCACCTAAATATTTATAGGTTGTAGACTTTTAAAAGCTTTAATGTGTTCCTTTGTATAATAACTCTAGATCATCACTAAATAGGAAACAATATCGATATTGGACGCTGGTGCTTCTTTCTCAATTTCCCGCCTTACGGGGAAAGGGATCGATATTCACAAAATTTCTGAATTTCTTAAATCAGGAATTACCTAATTAACACCCAGTATAAACACACAAGCCACTTTGCAATCAGTTTCAAAGCATATATACCTTACACACTTTCAAATTATCTTTCACCAATTTCTAGACTTTAACTTAATAAATTCTGTAGATATACACTGGTCATTGTTAAATACGCAAAGTTTGAGAGTGACTAAGTATAAAAAACTGAAAACAACACAATTATTACAACAACATTTTAATAAAATAGGCAAAATCACATTCGGTGTTTACACGTCACTGTTTAGCACGAAACTGATGTTTGGCCTCAGACGCCATATTCGGTCCTGTGATTTGGAATCTCTAATTTAGTTCGCAAGTAATCCAATGTCAAAATTTGTATTATACGAGCCGGAAGTAAGTGTTTCGGAAATATTTGCTTTTGTAGTTTATGAAAATAATAAAAGTTTTCATTATTTTTGGATTCTAGTTTGATTTTCCGCTGACACGCTCTTTCTTGAACTACTGTATCAATATCATTGCTTTTGGGCTAACACAGTTAATTCAAAAGGTTTCACTCTTTTTATTCTATTCATTATCTTGGTGTCCTTGGGAAGTTTGATCGTCTCGACATTCATATGCTACTGAAGTCTTCTCTCATGACCCATGGTTAGTTTCTTAATGGGAACAATTTCTATTTTAACATCCTGATAAAGATTTGGGATTCCTCTTTTCTCTACTTAATTTTTAAATTTTTGAGTGATGTCTATGTTGCTTTATTATCCCACTGCTGTATACCATATTTGGTCCATACTAGTTGTATAGATTAAGTATAGACAGGCTGGAATTATTCCCACTTAACCAGTAAATATTTCAGGATTTAATAACTCGTTATTGTCTTTCTTCTTCATATCATTCAGAGTGCAGCCAAGGCACTTTACTGTATTCGAATATTTTCTTCTGTAATGTTCACATGTATTGATTGTGTCTTCTTTAGATTAGTTCAGTTTCGATTTATTCGTTGACTATAATTGTTAAATATGTAGCTGGTCTAAACTGAGTTAAAGATTTAATTTTCACGACTATAGGCAGTGCGAGCAATATAGCATTAGCTTTTACCTTCGGGTGCGAGTAGAAATTATAAGAGGTAACCTTTGTCGTGCACTGACGTATATCTGTCGTGTACTGACTTTCCTCTTCTACCATAAACGCATCTCGGAGCTCAAGCTAGAATGCACGAGCTATACAATATGGTTATGCAAGTTGCAAAAATATATAGCGGTTACTTACGTCACAAGACTAGTAAGAGTAATTAAGAAACGCGATTAAATTCATTTCGGTGGCTCGAAGCTGGACTGGGCTTAGCGGATTAGAAAGATAAATAGATTTTGTCGTCTAAACTTTTCTTTAAGCGGAAAAAACATTTCATTGATTTGAGACGCAGAAAAGCGAATACCAGTCATTGCAATCATTATTAACAAATTTAGAGAATTTAGGGATTTTGTAAAGTCTAGAAGTTATTAGAACTCTCCGAACAATAAGCTTTTAATGAAATATTATTAGATATAATTGCAGTTGTCAATTAGGTAAATATCTCTGTGATATTTTAGCTCAAAGTAATTTAGGAGTACGATGGCATAGATGAACCACATAAAACAAAAAAATATTTTTTCCATATTTCGAGTGTAAACTCGGGCTTCTCGGTTAAATCTCAGATTTTCGACTTAATCTTGATGACCGAAGCACTATAGAACGCGCTAATAGACAGTGGACTGAGGGTATACCCTATTACCCAGACGATCAAGTATATAATTTTAATAATAAGTCAAACAACACGTCATGATATATTAAAGTACGATTCGCAAATTCGTTTATCCTTTTCTTCCAACAGACTTTTAACGTGGAGAATTGTGTCTTTATTTTGAACCTTTAAGAAAGTTGATTTGTGATATTTCGTAAAAGCATTGAGACAACAAATTAAATTGGGAGAGCTTTTTATATCCAATTATTTTGAGTGCCATAATACCATAAACTTGTCATTGTTTCTATAAAAGGGTATATCATTTTAACTATTCTTATAGATTAGCAAATACTCTACTAGGATGATTGTTCCCGGCATTTTTTTTTAACACGTGGCATGAGATTTTAAAACTGTCTGGTAGTTATGATATAAAAAAAAAGAATATGCAGTTGCCTAACTACGGACCTTATTTCATGTTCTGTCCAGGCAATTGCCAGACTTAATAATGTATTTTTCCACTACTAACCTATAACATTGCCATTATTGACCGATTATTAACGTTAGAAATCGTTTTTCTCTATCTTATAAGTTATTATTGACCATGGTCAATAAACAAGGCATTGAAATCCATTATTAACCGATCTTCAAGAATCTATTTGAACGCAGGTAACTTGATTTTTTGATTCTAAGGTGATTTCTTGTGGTTAGGCAACCAGATAATTATCAATACATATTAAATTATTAGAGATGCTTGATATTGTAAAATATCGATACAATCAATAACAAATCGCTCATAGTTAAAAAAAACGGAAAACTCGTGAAATCTGATGACCCAAATGAACAAAAATTAACATTAACAAAGCTACCTGACAAAACAACAAAATATTTTGCCAATTCCAAAGCGCAGGTAACTTGTTTAAAAAATATACTTATACCTACCTATACTTTTTTATAATTATTAATACTATAAAGATAAATGTCTTATAAAAGTTTGTAGTAGTGGAAAAAATATTATATTAACCACGGTTTAGACAGCTTATAGCGTCTGCTCGGGCAATAATGATGGCTGTCTAAACCTTGGTTAATAACAAGGGTGGTTTTAGCTTTTCAACATGGGGGGGGGGGGTATTCTCAAATCTCAATTTTTTAAAAATGGTATCAATTACCTATGCATTTAGATAGGTACATTTTTTTTTAAACAAGCATGCAGTAATAAATAGAAAAGCTCTTACTAACCTGAACTAACCAGAAAATAAGTTCGGGAGGGGGGGGGGGGGGCTAGGAAAGAAATAGCGCGAAAAATGTTTGGGTGCCACGGCCTTTTTTCAGTGATGATGCTTGGTTTTCAAGTAAGAAAATTAAAAAACAGAACAGAAAATTAAAAAAACAGCCAGACTCGTTGCAATTTTTGTGTAATTTTACCGATCTTAGGTAGTGATGAGTTTATATTTTTCTTGTAAACAGATAGTTAGAGGACCCGAGCTAAGCTCGCTCGGGGGGGGGGGGCTGCAGCCCAGTAGCCCCCCTCCCATTGGTTGCGCCACTGCACATCACCTATCAAGCAATAATATGAAACAAATTTAATCGGCGACAAGCCATGACGTATGGTAGCGGGCAGCGGATGCTGTTCAACAGAAATAAGAAGAAAATGCAATGCTTGGTTGCCACGATATCCGCGAAGGCGAGATGGTTATAATTAGCCGCGTAACCTCGTAAGGGTAAAAGGCAATGCGAAGTCAAACGGGCTTAATAATAGAGCAAGAGGTAAATAAAAACATGGAAGGCTTCAACATTATTAGTGACCGCCAGTATGGATTCCGTAAGTCTAGATCAACAGGAGACCTTCTCGCTTATGTTACACATGTTTGGAACAACGCAATAGAACATCATGGAGAGTCCCGGGCGGTAGCACTGGACATTTCCAAGGCTTTTGACCGAGTATGGCATGAGGGGCTCCTAACTAAAGTGAGAGCATACGGAATGCCGGTTTAATTTTGTTTATGGCTGTCGACCTTTCTTAAAGCGAGTGGCGATGGACGGATTTCTTTCAGACACATTTAACATCAACGCCGGAGTCCTTCAAGGTTCTATATTGTCGCCCACCCTTTTCTTACTCTACATTAACGATCTTTCGGAAAAAAACTAAAAATCCTATATATAGCTTCGCTGATGACAGCACACTTGTTTCATCTTTTACTTTGGATGCTCAGACATCGGCTGCTAATGCACATCTCTATAGGCAGCAAGAGGTCTCACATCTCAACAAAGACCTGGAAGAAATTCTGTCTTGGGGTGACAGTAACCAAGTAGAATTTAACGCTAAAAAGACCCAGGCGGCAGTTTTAAGTTAATGTTGAAGAACCGGATATAGTTATGGCGGGACACTCGATTCCCTTGGCTTCATCAATTCATTTATTGGGCGTTAATTTGGATAGTCATATGTCTTGGCATAGCCACGTTGCGGCCGTTGCTAAGGCAGCCTCGCAGACGCTTGGAATACTTTTCCGAACTAAGAACCTCTATACACCCCAACAACTTTTGATGCTCTATAAAGCCCAAATTCGACCATCGCTGGAGTACTGTTCGCATATTTGGGGCTCTGCTCCTAAACATACCCTGAGATTGCTAGATTCCATTCAAGGAAGAGCCATTCGCTTGATCGGTGACCATAGTCTGACAAACAACCTGGAAAACCTTGAACATCGAAGGCAGGTTGGCGACTTGAGTCTATTTTACAAATATTTTCATTGCAAGTGTTCAACTGAGGTTGCCCGCTTGATACCTGAACTAACCCAGAGCGGTGCATGGTAGAAATACACGACGAGCCACTACAGCCCACCAGTACGTGGTTCAGCTTAGTGTCCCTCGAACGACACTGTTTCAAAATTCTTTCATCTGGAGAACGTTATCACTCTGGAACGACCTCCCTGAGATCGTGTTCCCCAACGACTATAATCTTGAAAGATTCAAGACCAACGTTAATCATTTCCTGCGCACACGTACCGCTCCCAGAGCGCCATAAAGTATTTATCCTGCAGTGCTCTGCCCAATCATAAAAAAAGAAGTGTCAAAAATTAAAAATTTCGCTAAGAATAAAGCACCTCCATTTTTGATCTTAGACAAAATTTTATTAAGAAATAGTACTTTAATTTCAAAGATATTCTCAAATACCAAATTTCGCTTATTTTGGACAATAAATATGATTTAATCGTTTTTTCTGAATTATCCTGTATAAAAGGTACATCGCAACCATAGTGTACGCAACTGTATTTCTTTGTACAGTTTGTTAGAGATAACCGTAAATAGTATGTCAGATTAGTTAGTTTTAGCAGTAAAATGGCCTTTTATAATAAAAGCATTAAAATATTCAATATTCTGCTGCACATCGGATTTTATTTATTGAGGAAATAAAATAATTTAATGGTATATTTATAAATAAATATTCTAGTTTTTTCTTTATTAAGATTTTAATTTTGATCGATTTTATTTGCCACGCAAAATAAGAATCAATATAATTTTTATTCATCAAATAAATATGGAGGATAATCCAACTGATAATAAATCTTTAAAACTCAAAAATAGGAAACACAGAATATTAATAATTAAGACTGTTTACATTATCAATAGTAATGAACTTTATATTTCTACATGTCCTCGTCCATTTTCTATACATTTTATGGTTCTTTTGTTAAATTCTTTGTCTACATTCCTTCAAAAAGTAGGATTGATTCTAGCGATACACTGTCTAATAATATTTTCCAGATAGTCCAAACTTTTACAAGGCCGTTTTTTATACACTTGGTTTTTTACGTAACCCCAAAAAAAGAAGTCTAGAGGTGTAATGTCCGGTGATTTTGCAGGCCAGGAATTTTCTAAAGACCGTTCGATCCATTTGTGGTGGAATTGTTGATTTAGCCATTCTCTTACTATGAATTGTCACCATGAATATTTCTATTTTTTCATGTAAAGACAACTTTTCAACTTTTAATTTTACAACGGAACTAACTAAATGTCACTAATTTAATCTCAATGCTTGACTTGTTTCCATGGCTGCGTTAATTCTATTTTGTTTGATGAGAAGGAAAATGATTTGTATTATTATTATTAATGCTTCAAATTCAGATATAAAGAAATATTCCTTTGTATTTTAAATGAAATATACGAGTTTGAGATGTTACGATTTAAAGTACACAAAATTATATTGACCCTTATTATTATATTATAAATTATCGTGGCAAATAAAATCCATACAAAAAATATTTTCAATTTTTAATTTTTTTCCTATGTCAATCACAATTAAAATCTAAATAAAGAAAAAACTTTGTACTTAATTTATAAATATAGAATTTGGAAGGTACCTTAATTTTAAAGTGTATAACAAAATATCAGTTAGATTAAATTATTTTGTTTCCTCAAAAAATAAAATACGATGTGCAACAAAAATATTTAATATTTTTATGTTTTTATTTTAAAAGGCCATACTATTGTTAAAACTAACAAATCTAACATACTATTTACGATTACCTCTAACAAAGTGTACAGAAAATACAATTTGTGTACTATATGGTCGCAAGGTACTTTTTATATAGGGTAAATCAGGAGAAACGATTAAATCATATATTTGTCTAAGATAAGCGAAATTCGGTATTTAAGTATATCTTTTAAATTGAATATTTCTAAATACAATTTTTTTCTAAATTAAAAAAATGAAGGTACTTAACTCTTAGCGGAATTTCCAATTTTTGACTCTCCCTCGTATACCATAAGACTTTTACCGGATTTGATGGGTGTTATTTTGGCATAAGGATGTGCAGAACTTTTCTGAAATAAAATAAATTTACTAAATTCATAGATAAAAATTTTCCCACATGCTGCGCACTTTCTGCCGGTCAATGTATATTCGAGGTATATAACGGCTTCCTGAACGTAGGTATATACAGGGTCGTTGGTATGTATGGAAACGGTAGATTATATCCTAAAGTAAAACAGCTAGCAAAAAATACTTAAGACAAAAGTTTTATGGTTTTGTAAAGCCTATTAGAATTTTAAAATGTTAAGTATACAGGATGAGTCAGAAAGCCGTAGATAAATAAAGTTACTTTTTTTTCAATAAAATACCTTATATCATAAAACATTTTTGGATTTTACATAAATTTACAATTATTTTTTATAAAGTGCATTATAAGTCTAAACCTAATAGCTTTCGAAATATCGACTTTTGAAAAATGACATTTTTGAACTTTGACAGCTTCTAGCTTTCTATACGCTATAGAGCAAAACGGCTTACATGTCCCTATCTTACTTTTTTATGATCTTCCTGAAAATACCAACTTCCGGTTAAACCGGAAGTACTGTAGTATAAGGTGTAGTGTAAGTAAGGTATAGTATAAGGTAAAATTAAGACAGTTAGTATTTTACAGTATTTTACCTATTTTATTAAATTAGTTTATATTATTAAACATTGGTTTAGATTGACAAGGTTACAACCATGAACGTAAGGTGCCAGCTTTGCTTGTAATTGATAAACATAAACATATAACATATAACAAACCGTACCATAGTTTAAGGTTGCCCAAACATGTATATATTTTGATGAACTAGATTTAAAAGAATATAAGTTAAGAGATGATGATTTGATAATTTTAACATTTTGCTACTATTGTACTAATACCTTTATTAATATACGTCATTTTCGTTATCCAAAACCTGTGTGCTAATTTCGAACCAGGTAATCATCTTACATGGCGATCCTGCCAGCGGGCTTAAGTTAAGCCCTTGGTAAATATAAAGTGACTACCTAAGTGAAAGCAAACAAGTGAAACAAGTGAAGTGAAACAAGTACAGATGGGGACAACAAATTCAAAACACGCAGAAATAACAGACTCTGGTGTCGTTAATTCGAATTTCATTGTGGAACAAGAGGCGATCCAGGCACCCTTGGACATTCGCATACTGTTGTATATCCTAACTGGAGCAGTCGTCCTGTTGTTGGTGTTGAAGCTCAAACAGATGTACCGCACAACACTGAAGAAGGATTTATCAAGGAGTATGTACCTGAGGACAGCACCTAGGGATCCTGAAGCAATCTAAGTTCTTATAAACCCCGCAGATAAGCCTAAAGAAGAAGAAAAGTCACTCCATTTCATTTTGACCGCATTTGCATATGCGTAGTAGCAGTCCCAAGTCGAGCAACAGCCAAGCAGAACGTACTTGTGAGGCGTTAATGGAAGGTGAGGCAAAAGCCGCTCGTACGCAACGTGGGATTAGTTCATGGGCATCAAGGAGTTCCAGTACTTGTTAGAAGAGGCAAGGGTACTGTATAGGAATCTGAAAAAGGACTCCATCGAAAGGCGCAGCTCTAGGACTGTCACCGTAAGCAACTTAGGAAAACTAGAGACACTTGTAAGTGAGTTTAGCAATTTAAAAAATGAATTTAATAGGGTCCCCGTCCCCACTAAAACCGTATTAATAGCCCAAGTCAAAGATTATGCCACACAGTTAGATAAATATTTTAAAGCTATTAATGAAGTTTTACAGGATAGGCTAAAAACCGCCGATACGAAAGAAACAGAATCTGTAGCAAAAAATCCCGATTCTGATTGTTTTGTTGAAGCTAGAAACATGAGTGAAAAATTTGATTTGAAAACGGCCGCGTCTCTGTTGCCGCGCATGGACGGCACTGAGAAAACGACAAAAGAGTTAATTGACGGCATCGAGTTATATGACGCATTGCTTGACGAGGCAGGGAAAAAGAGTTTAACGAATTATGTCCTTAAGGCAAGATTATCGGGTAATGCAAAAATAAGGTTGCAGAGCACATACGCAACGAATGAAGCCCTTATTACTGATATTAAAGCTCTTTTTCTCACCAAAAAGTCAGCGGGAGCATTGTCCGCCAGATTGAACGGTGCTAAGCAAGGGGGTAAATCAATCGAGGAGTTCGGTAGAACTATTGAAGATCTACTCCTGGACCTTACTATCGCACAGTCCGACGGGAATGACGAAGCTGTACGGGTGTTAACTTCCGTAAACGAGAAGCTTGCTATAAACGTATTTGCCAATGGGTTGCAGAGTAGCGACATGCGCACTATTGTTAAAGCACGTAATTACGACCGATTAAGTGATGCGATAAGGGCAGCAAAGGATGAGGAGCTTGGAAAAAGTGACACAGGCTCTCATCGGGTTTTTCATATCCAAAATAGGCACGCGAGTAATAGGGTCTTCAGAGGTCAAAATAATCGAGCAAATTTCAGTTCTTTTTCAAATAATAGGTCTCGTGGTCGGAATTTTTCAGGTCCCACAGGGAATAACAGGTATAACAGTAATAACAACAATTACAGGTTTCAAAATAGGTCACCGAATTTTAGGGGTTTCCCAAATCGCGGAAGAGGTTTTCGTGGTAATAATAATAATAATAGGTCATATTGCATTAGGGACGAAAGTACTAGCGAGTCTAATCAATCAAGCGAAACATTAGAAAATCAGTTTTTTCGAGTCTAATAATGAATTTTTTATTTTCAATTTAAATGGTCTCAATTTTATTCAAGTCAAGTACAAAGGTACCAAATTAAATTTATTAATAGATACAGGTGCTTCAATTAGTGTGATATTTAAAACCTGTGTTGATAAACACGAATATGTAAACACAGCAACTAAAATAAAAATGAATGGAGTTACCGGCTCCACACTGTCTCATGGCGTTGCGAACTTGAAATTTAATATTAATAACAATAACAATAACAATGTAATTAATTTAAATCATAATTTTCACCTAATAGACAGTTTTGAGAATAAAATAAACGGAGTCTTAGGCTCTGATTTTTTCCAAAAATATAATGCCACTATAAATTACGAAAATTTTAATTTTTCATTTTTTCTAAAAAATAAAAATATCTCGGTACCAATGTTTTCAAAAGAAAAATCTTATTTTAAAATACCAGCTAGATGCGAGGTAATTAAATTTTGCAAAGTGAATGAAAATGAGGACTGTATTGTATTACCAGAAGAAATCGGAGACGGTATATATATAGCCAGTACTTTAGTACGACCACAAAGCAATATGATTCCAATAAAAATTTTAAATACCCGTGACATGGAAATTTCATTGACAAATTTTTATCCAAAGCTTATTACGAAACATGTTGTTTTTTAGAAACGGAGAATAATTCAGTAGGGCGAGTTGACAAATTGTTGAAATTAATTAATACTAAGCATTTAAATAAAGAAGAAAACTTTTCAATACAAAAAATTTGCGCTAAGTATTCGAATATTTTTCATTTAGATAACGATCCTCTTACTACGACTAACATCTACAAACAGACATTACGACTTAAGCCTGACGCGTCACCGTCATACGTAAAACCATACAGACTTCCTCACGCACAAAAGGCAGAAATACATAAGCAAATCGAAATGATGGAAAAACAAGGAATCATTGAAAAGGCTAAAAGTGAATGGTCCGCACCATTGTTAGTTGTACCTAAAAAAGCCGACCAAACAGGCATTAAACGCTTTAGAGTTGTAATTGATTTTCGTTTGCTCAATAAAAAGTTACGAGACGACGAAAAGTTTCCATTGCCATCTATTACTGAAATTTTAGATTCATTATCTGGAGCTATGTATTTCTCGCATTTAGACCTGTCCCAAGGATACTACCAAGTGCCTTTGAAAGAGTCTAGTCGACCGTATACAGCATTTACGACCGAAAGAGGACAGTACCAAATGACACGACTTCCGATGGGTTTAAAAATTAGTCCAAGTGCTTTTTCTAGAATAATGACTATTGCAATGACAGGGTTAAATTATGACAGTTGTTTCGTTTATCTTGATGATTTAATTGTTTTTGGAAACAGTTTAAGGAATCATAACCAAAATCTTTCAGAGGCTTAGAGACGTAAATTTGAAATTAAATCCAAACAAGTGTGAATTTTTGAAAAAAGAAATTTTGTATCTTGGACATGTGATTTCGGAGAAAGGTGTTTTTCCTGATAGGGAGAAAATAAAGGTCCTTCAGAGTTATCCCGTACCCAAGGATGCAAATGAGACTAAACGATTTGTTGCATTTGCAAACTATTATAGAAGATTTATTCCAAATTTTGCAAAAATTTCAATTCCATTAAATAATTTAACCAGGAAAAAAGTAAAATTTTGTTGGACAAATGAGTGTCAAAAATCTTTCGAAAAATTAAAACCGCACTTATAAGCCCTCCAATCTTACAATATCCTAATTTCGATAAAGATAATATTTTCATTTTAAAAACCGATGCATCAGGGGGTGCAATCGGAGCAGTTTTGTCAAATATGGACGATAAGCCAGTTGCTTATGCCAGTAGGTCTTTAAATAAAGCAGAACGTAATTATTGTACAGTAGAAAAGGAACTTTTAGCAGTAGTATGGGCAGTTAAGCATTTCAGACCTTATTTGTATGGACGAAAATTTTCACTTGAAACCGACTGTAAACCTCTTATTTCACTTTTTGGTATGACTAACCCTTCTAGTAGACTCACTAAATTTCGATTAGTTTTGGAAGAATACGATTTTGATATTAAACATGTTAAAGGGAAAGAAAACGTCATAGCGGACGCGCTTTCGAGAATAGAAATAAATAATGAGGAGCTTAAAAGCTTAAGTAATAAAAATAATAATGAATCTTTATTTGCTACGACTAGAGCAGCCGCGAAGCGACAGACAGACAAAACAGATGACGTAGGTTGTAGTTCGGGTACTTACGAACGGATTGATCACCCGGGAGTAACAGAAGTACTGAAACGGCCTAAAGAATCGTGTGAACTCTGTCCAGTGTCAAACGCGAAGTTTATTGAATTATGTAAAAATGAAAATTACGATTGTAATATAGAAAATTTCGTCTATTTCAAAAATAAAAACGTCATTTATATGGGCCAGGATTTTCGATCGACGTTGACCAGGAAGGCATCGTTGAGAAACCTGAGTTCCGACGAAGCGGAATTTAAATTTCAGAACATCCGATCGGCATTACCCTTAAGTGGATCGTTGAGGATACTGAAAGCTATATGTGATAAATATAATATCCGCGAATTAATAGTAATTAAAGACGGAAAGAGCGCTCAATTCTTAAGAGAATTATTAAAATATAAAAAGTTGATAAATGAAACCGGTATAAAAATATGTGTTATTAAAGACGTGCAAAAAGTATACGATCGTGAGACAAAGCAAATAGTGCTTAATGATTTTCATTTACTGCCGACAGGAGGTCATGCAGGAATAAATAGGATGTATAATAATGTTAAAAAATATTATTCATGGATAGGTTTAAGACAAGACGTTGAGGACTTTGTTAAAAAATGCGATGATTGTCAGAGGTATAAACATTCAAAACTAAGTATAGAGCCAATGACTATTACGCCTACAGCTGATTCAGCATTCCAGAGAATTTGTTTAGATTTAGTTGGTCCTTTAGAATCAGATGTTGATAACAATAAACATGTTTTAACGTTACAGTGTGATCTCAGTAAATTCGTGGAATGTTATCCTTTAAAAAATAAGGAAGCTGTAACAGTAGCCCAAGCGTTCGTTGAAAATTTTATTTTGAGGTTTGGAATCCCAGATGAGATATTGTCAGACCAAGGCACTGAATTCTTAGCTGCAACCCTTACGCAAACGTGTAAATTGCTTCAAATTAATAAACTTAATTCAACGGCCTACCATCATCAGACCATAGGCGCATTAGAAAACTCTCATAAAACATTAGGAGCATACTTACGTGGAGTAGTTGAATACCTTTTTGGTGTTTTTCCTATAACACTAGTGTTCATACTGAAACTCGGTATACCCCGTATGAGTTAGTATTTGGCAAAACGGCTAATTTACCTTCGAATTTGTTACGAGAAGTTGACCCTCTGTACAATTTTGATAGTTATCCTTTAGAGTTAAAGTATAGGCTCCAGCAAGCATGTGCTGATGCAAAAAGTAACTTAATGACGTCAAAAGGTAAAAGAAAGACTGTATATGATAGGAAAAGTAGCATAGTTAATTATAAGAGTGGTTATAGAGTGCTTTTGAAAAATAATTCGGGAACAAAAATGGACGCTTTATACAATGGACCCTTTACAGTGATAAGTGAACAGTCTCCAAATATTTTGTTAGATATAGAGAATAAGCAAGTTTTAGTTCATAAGAATAGAGTTAAGAAATATTTTGATTGATATAGATTGGTTGATTATTTCAAAAAAAAAATTCAGCATTAGCATTCGATTTTTTTTTTCTGCCGGCCGGAGGTGTAGTATAAGGTGTAGTGTAAGTAAGGTATAGTATAAGGTAAAATTAAGACAGTTAGTATTTTACAGTATTTTACCTATTTTATTAAATTAGTTTATATTATTAAACATTGGTTTAGATTGACAAGGTTACAACCATGAACGTAAGGTGCCAGCTTTGCTTGTAATTGATAAACATAAACATATAACATATTAACAAACCGTACTATAGTTTAAGGTTGCCCAAACATGTATATATTTTGATGAACTAGATTTAAAAGAATATAAGTTAAGAGATGATGATTTGATAATTTTAACATTTTGCTACTATTGTACTAATACCGTAATGAATATACGTCATTTTCGTTATCCAAAACCTGTGTGCTAATTTCGAACCAGGTAATCATCTTACAGTACTATATTTCCGTCTTTTGAGCTACATCCGGTTTAACCGGAAGTTGACACTTTTAGAAAGAGAGTTAAAAGCTAAGATAGGGACATGTAAGCCGTTTTACTCTAAGACGTACCGTTAGAAAGCTAGAAGCTGTCAAAATTTAAAAATATGATTTTTCAAAACTCAATTTCTCGGAAACTGTTAGGTTTAGACTTATAACGCACTTAATAAAAAATAATTACAATTTTATGAAAAATCGAAAAATATTCTAAGATATAGGGTATTTCATTGAAAAAAAAGGAACTTTATTTCTCTACGGCTTTCTGACTTATCCTGTATACTTAGCATTTTAAAATTCTAATATACTATAAAAAACCCTAAAACTTTTGTCTTAAATATTTTTTGCTAGCTGTTGTACTTTAGGAAATAATCGACCGTTTCCATACATACCAACGACCCTGTATATAGATTTTTTCTACTACTAACACTAAAATATTATATATTTAATTTTTTTATATCTTTATATCAGCCATTTCTGCCTAAGTTTTAAAATATTTTAAAAATGAAGCCAGTCTAATTCAAAATTTGATATTATTTTTCGGAATTTCTTCATTTAAAATGGTTAGTCAAGGCTCAAAATAGTGCTCGGAATTTTAAAAATTTAAGTATTCGAATACTCTCTTGTCTTATTTATTATTCAAATATTTAAATTATTCAATGTTCGAATATCATCTACGAGTATTCAAATATTCGGTTTTGAATATTCAAATATTCGATTTCTACTATTCAAATATTCGATTTCGAATATTCAAATATTGAAATATTTGAATACTCGTAGTGATATTCGAACATTGAATAATTTGACGATTTTATATTAAACATCATGTTGAATATTAGCTTTAGCTTCTACGTATTTAAGAAAATGAAAACTTCTAAGTATAGGCAGTATACTGTATATTATATAGTATATTATACAGAGTGTTTCAAAGTACGGTACGTAACTTAATGGGGTGATTCCTTATGATATTCTAAGACAAAAAGTTCATATGAACATTTGTCCGGAGTTGCCCCGTTTTTGATATACAAGGTATTAAGAGTTTTTTTAAATAAAATCGTTTTTTTATGACTTTTTAAATATCCTTTTCCCTATTTGATTGAATGAACCGTTATTCATAATGATAAGGGGCTTAACTAGCCCTAAGTAGATTAAATTTATTAAGTCCAGTGGCGTCCCGGGGAGCACCTTAATTCATTTTATTGACAAAAAAAGTGTACGCCACTGACTTGTTTCTATTTTTGATATTTATTTTCGGATTTATCAACTAATAATAATACAACTTTTTTGTTCCGTGAATTGTTCTCGTATCTTGCTTCTTTTTGAGAGAAAATATTAAAACTACTTTATTGCATGTACAACAAACAATACCTATGTATTATTGAAGTTAATTAAAATATGAAGTAAAGGTAAGTTTTTATGTCTAATTTACCCGGTTTGTCAAAAATGAATAACTTTACTGACGCTGAAATGGCCCAGATGTATTTCAATTATGGCCTAGCAAATGGAAATGCTGAAGAAGCTCGGCGAATTTATCAGGAACGTTATCCAAACATAGTACTGCCATGTGCCAATACATTTAGATAGGCAGGTCCCCAAGGTTGCTTTGATTAACTGTTGCATTTTTTTTGTACGTGCAATAAAGTGGTTTTAATTTTTTCTCTCGAAAACGAAGCAAGATATGAAAACAATTCAAAGAATAACAAAGTTTCACTTATAGTTGGTAAATCCGAAAAAAAAATATGAAAATTAGAAAGTGGTGTACATTTTTTTGTCAATAATATTCGTTAAGGTGTTCCCCGGGACCGACACTGGACGTAATAAATTTAATCTAGTTAGGTTAGTTAAGTAAATTTAGCCCCTTATCATTATGAATAGCGCTACCAAATTTCAATAAAATGGGGAAAAGGATATTTAAAGAAATTATAAAAAAACTATTTTTTTTTTAATATTTACATTTATTTATATCAAGATCGGGGCAACTCTTGACACATGTTCACCTAAAATTTTTCTCTTAGAATATCATAAGCAATCACTCCCTTAAGTTACGTACCGTACTTCTGAAACACCCTGTATACCATAATATTAAGTGAAAAGAATTTGTATTTGGTTATAAAAAAACAAAATCATTTAGGATACAACCATTATTTAATAAAATTAACAATCAACGTGTTTTTTAAATGCTCGAGCACGTAACATTAAATAGTTTAAAGTAAAATTATTTGATAATTGAATAGTCGAGTATTGAAACATTTAAACATGCAATTAATTGAATATTCAAATAGTTGAATACTCGAATAATCGAACAGATGAATAATTCTAAAGAAATAGAAATATTCGGTATTTGAGTATTTCAATATTCGAATAGTCGAATTATTTGAGTTTGTTTCCCAGCACTTGCTCAAAACCAATAGCATGATAAAGAAACGGTAAAGTAAGCTAAAACCGTATGAAACTTTTTTTTATTAATTAATGGCTAATTACCTAGGTAATTATTTATTATCGATACTTCCCTAGGTGAAGAAATATTACTTCTCATTGAAGAAATGGGGTAAATAATGGCGATTTCTCAAGATAAAAATAGAAAAACTATATTTCAATGTACCCTGTAATTTTCACATCTAGCACAAGATATAATGATTAACGTTAATTTTGCCAATTTAAAAAACTGCTTATGGAAATATGTTAGTGATGTGATGCGGATTGAGAATTTCGAGGCGAATACTAGAAAAATTAAAAAGCACTAACCATGTTCCAATTCACCTTTCAGATCAATTCACCTGGTAAAATTGAAACATGGTTAGCACTTCTTAATCAGATAATTAATTTTCAATTTTAGCAAATGCAATTTTTATGAAAAGTTCAAAAAATAATTTTTTTTACAATATTTTTAAAAATATGCCGATGGTCTGGTGTTAATAAATACCGTCCTAACAGGTTAGGAAAAAAGTCTTTAAAAATTTGCGAAAAACGGTATTCTGCATAATTACCCTATTATTTTATTTGTGTGATTTAGTCGATGTTAATTTGTTGTTTCCATTACGATTCACAAAATTCGATTCTAAGCAAATAATCATTTGGCAAAGTTCTTGAAAATTCCTGGCTTTAAACGACGTGGTTCTTGTATTATAGTTGTTCTGGTTATATAGCAATTGAAAGCTTCAGCAAGCTGAATAAGACTAGTTTGTTGTTAGTTTCTCTTCAACGGGCAAGCATTTCCATTTTAAATATTTCGTTCACTACATTTGCGTTTCTAGGTTTCTTCTCGTGATAACTCACGATACATTCAGTAGTTACAAATATTTAATAGAATTTTTGTACCTACTGTTGATCTTGACGGGACTGGACAATCAAGATTAAAAGCAAATGTGCCGACATTCCTCTGTTGAAGTTTAAGACTGAATACGTCTGTCTATAATAGTGTTAATCCGAATATTGAAGAGATTTCGGACATTTTCGATGTATCAATAAATGTCACCTCTAAATATTTTGAGGTGAAGATATCAAATCTACGAGGTGTACAAGAAGTACAATTACACTGTTGAACAAAAAAATCCTCCCGATGAAATAAATGAGCATTTTGTAAAATCTAGACTTAAATTGGGACTGACTTGCAATTACGAAGTTGTTTTAGTTGTTACTGTGATGCCGTCGTTTAGTGATTACCTATTCGTATTTTTAGCATTCTGTGTATAACGTATTTAATTTTACAAAATGTCATCGCGTCTTTCGCTGAATAAAATATTTGTGGCAAATATACTGCGAAAATGCACTAAAATCTTTTGTCTCCACTTGTAAAAGTGGCCTATGAACTGTACTTTGCCCGGAGAGTTGGTGATCAAGATAAGTCATGGGCTTTAAAAATTTGTTGCAGTTCGAGTTCGAGAACATTGACAGGGTGGTTAAAAGTACTTATAAATCTATGAGGTGCACAGTTCCAATGATTCGAAGGGAACCTCGTAACCAACGACTGTTACTTTAACATGACTAATGTCAAAGGAATTACTGGTAAAACCAAGCGCAGCTTTCATTACTCCAATATTCCCTCTACAATCAGACCAGTGCCCCATGACATCTCATTACTCATTCTCCGGCGCCCTGAAAGTAACACTATTGATTTGAACTCTGAAGGATCTTTACCAGAAGCTAAACCAAACTACATCCCTAGTTCTGACGATTTTTCTAAACCCTTCCTAATTACTCAAGCTGAATTAAGTGATCTTGTTCGTGACGTGGACCTTCCGAAGACAAAAGCAGAACTCTTTGGATTCTGTCTGCAGCAATGGAACTTTTTAGATAAAGGAGATAAGGTATCCTTATACAGGGAAAGACAAGCAACATTGGCAACTTAGCAACTTAGCTTTCATAGCTTTTCATATACACCAGATCAATGACGGCTATTTATAGATCTGTCTAAAACAATTATAAAATCTGTCTTAAATATCCATCAGTTCCTATAGGTGACTCAGCAAATATAAAAGAGACATATGACAATCTTAAGATATTACTTAGGTGTATATAAAGTACGAAGACCACAAATGGAATATATGTGCAGATTTAAAAGGGGTAGCATTATTAACATGGCAGCATTCAGGATATTATACAGAATACTGCTGCTTATTGCGTGAGTGGGACAGCCGTGAAAACATAAACAAATGAAAAACTCGCCTCTATGCAAACAACTGAGCTTGGTATGAAAAATGTGGCACGAGAAGCGTTATTTTAGAAGAAAAAGATATATTTACTCCGATTTCACGTTAAGCTAGGCCTCATCAAAGATGTTGTTAAGTCACTGAATAAAGAGAAGATGCTTTCTTATATCTAAAAGAGATATTTTCACGTATAAGTAAGACAAAGATTTAAGGCAGAATTTTTATTTGACCGCAAATTAGACAACCGTTTCAAGACGAGAACTTTGGGACAACTTTAAATGGCGCTGAAAGACGAGCATGGAATGCGTTGAAAAATATTTGTAACAATTTTCTTGGGAAGAATAAATCAGATAACTACCATGAACACGGGAAAGAACCACTCTCTGCTTACCACATTTTGGGATGTAACATGTTGCTAAAACTATTTACCCCATTCTCATTTGGATCTGTTTCCCGAAAATTTAGGAGCAGTATCAGATTAGCATGGAAAAAGATTCTAGCAAGACATTGCATCAATCGAAAAACGTTATACAGGAAAATGGAGCCAAAACATGTTGGCCGACTATTGCTGGAAACTCCAAGTGTTCTTTGTTAAAGAAAGATCAAAGGAAGTAAATATTTGGAAAATGAATTTAAAATGATGCCTTAAACTTGCTGTTATTAAAATGTATTATAAGTTTGTAATTGCGTAAAGCCAATAAATTGAATATAAATGGCGATTTTATTGAATTTTTCTTGATGTCTAAAAGATATCCGCCTCCTTTATCGTCGGAGGTTGATATCAACATTTTAAGGTCAGAGTTGGGTTCAGCAGACACATAAAAACCAGCTAAAAATATTCCTGAAAACAAGAAAACAACACAAAATCCCATGCCCAGAGTTTAAAATACACACACTAGTCATAAGAAAATTGTAGGACTATTTTATTTAAACATTCTAAACTTTATTTAATTAATCCCTGAATCTTTTATCGTCAAGTTTATCAGTGCTATATATTTTTTCTAACAAATCGCCGAAAAAAAGAAGACGAATTTTTATTACACCGTACGGACCGATTTATTTCCTAAGATTTATAAGATCCTCCTTTGCAATTTATCCTAAAAAAAAAATAGCCAACTGTGCGACTTATATGACCTGAATTTTTTTTTTTTTAAAGATGAATCGCTCTCATACACCTACATAGTAATCACGGTAAATGGGAGTTAAGACGGTTGTGGCGAACAAGCCGCTCTAAAAATTTGGTTTGCCGCATATTTGGAACTGCTCATTATTGCTGATCCCAGAAATTGCTGACAGCGTTACCGCTCCTACTAAAAAGTAGTACGTATACTGTGTTTCCTATTGCCTGACAGCAAGTAACCCTCATTAAAATGCAAAATACAAATTTTGGGTTACGGTGTGAACATATTATTTTTAGACTGAGAGTAGATAGTACAATACAGGTAGTTTCCACATCGTATAGATCGACACATACGTAGTTTTATCTTTTACAATGTGATCGAAAATTTATAACAATACAGCAAGTCGATAATTTAAGTGTTACTATTAATACATATGCAATTCTTACAAAAAAAGCTATACAGGGTGTTGCTTTATGATAGGCCGTAATACCAAGGACGCCTTCCTGAACCAAATTCAAGAAAGAAAAGTTTATATAAACATCTGTCCTAAAGTTTGGTTTTCAAGATACAGGGTGTCAAAGTTTTAAAAAAAATCGTTTTTTTATTAATATCTCCAAAATCCTTTTGTCGATTTTGGTGAAATTTGACAGTGTTGTTCGTTATGATAAGATGCTAAGTAAGCATCAAGTAGATGATAATTATGAGTTCTAGTGGCGTCCCGTGGGGCAGTCTCACGAATAATATTGACAAAAAAATGTACGCCACTGACTTGCACCATATTTATTAATAAGCCATTTTTCTAAAATCTAACGAATGACAAGTAATAACAATTTAACAGAATATTTACAAAAAATGTTGGAAATGACCACCTCCCGCTTCCATGTAGACTTCTGCTCTTCTTCTCATCGAGTGACGAATTCTGTCGAAAATTCCAGAGGGTTACGCATGGTTTCACATCAGTCAATAATTCTATTCCTTAGTTGTTCTACTGTCTCGATTGGTGTAACATACACCAATGATTTTAGGTGCCCCCATAAATAAAAATCTTTATCTACTTTCATTTAGTAATATGAATTTTACAGTTCTGTAAATCGTTTTGTAATAGATGCCATTACAGTACTAGTGCTGTAATAGATGCCCTTACAAAACGATTTTTAATAGCAGGTGCATTTTTATTTTTAAAAATGCCTTTTGCCAAATATTTTTATTCATAGATGAAAGTAGATAAAATTTTGTACAATATTCTTGTTGTAAATTCATATAACTACACTCGATGTTTGATTAAACTCGGCTGACGCCTCGTTTAACAACTTTAACATCTCGTGTCGTAATATGAATCTTTACAACACTTATATCGTAAATAACTAATTCTGTTTAAGTTCGGCGATCTAGGTTGCCAGAATTGTGGTCCTCCACGACCTATCCAACGATTTTGGTCAGCTCTATTCAAATACTCACGAGCCAATATTAAAGTGGGCTGGAGTACCATCATGCATGAACCAATGTTGTTGCCGTAACTGAAGAGGAACATCTTCAAGAAGTAAAATCAAATCATTTTGTAGAAAATTACTGTAAGATTGTCTGTTAAGACCTTCTGGTAAAAAAAATGGTCCAATCAAATAGTCACCTTTGATACCAATGTAAACGTTGATAGAAAACTGTTCCTGAAAATGTGTCATAGCATGAGTATTTTCATAGACACAGTTATGATTGTTGTGGAAATTAAATATTGCATTTCTGGAAAAATGCGCTTCGTCTGTAAACATAATGATGGAATCAAAGTGAGGATTTTCTGCAAGTCTTTGAAGATACCATCTACAAAATTGCTTACGCGGTTCAAAATCTCTTAGAAGAAGTGCCTGAACTTTATGCACATGGTAAGGATACAATAAGGATTTTTTAAAATTTCCCATACCATTTTGTAGCAAATATATAGTTCCCTACTAATTCTTCTCGTACCACTTGCTGGATTCTTTTGGACCGTATGTAGGACGGCCTCCTCAACTACCGGAATTCGAATTGTACAAGTCTTCACCCGGAGGTATTACGCTTGAAACTGCCAGATTCAGTTAGACGACGATGAATGTGTATAAATATTTTTCTGCCCGGAAGGACACGATCAGAATACCTTTCTTGATAGAGTCGTCGGTCCTCCGCGGAATTACCATTGGCAAGATCATAAAGGAAATGCGTTTGTGTCATCTCCAAATTAGAATAATTATTTACCATTTTTTTAATAGCACAATCTACCTTTTGACCAGAGAAGAAATAATAACAAACTGTCACGGAAAGTCAAAAGCATTAAGTATGTTCATAACAACGAAACAAAATTTCAGCAACAATCAAAGTTAACTTGATTTTATTTTATGAAGTGGATTTTATTTTTTTCTCAAAAACAAAGTAAGATACGAAAAATAATAAGAGACACAGAGTTGTATTTTTAGCTGCTTAACCCGAAAACAGTATAAAATTTTGAAACAAGTCAGTGGCGTACATTTTTTTGTCAATATTATTCGTGAGACTGCCCCCCCCCCCCCCCGGGACGCCACTGGAACTCCTAATTATTATCTAGTTAGTGCCAGCTTAGCGTCTTATTACAACGAACAACACTGCCAAATTTCACCAATATCGGCAAAAGGATCTTTGAGATATTAATAAGAAACCGATTTTTTCTTTTAACTTTGAGACCCTGAATCTTGAAAACCAGATTTTTTAGAACACATGTTTATATGAACTTTTCTACTTCAATTTAATATGTTGATTTAACTGGATTAACTTTATTTTCTTAATATAAATACTGTACACATCAAATTTACAAGAATTTCTAAATTAAATGTCCAAAACCGTGTCTTCACCATCATTAAATCCGAAGGATTCATCTGTGGAGTCAATTGAAATAATAAGTGGTTCCACCGTTTTCTCCATCACATTGTCCTAGCTCTACCTTTTGTTCCTCTTTAATTACATGCTTTACAGTTTCTAGCCAGTTTTCTCTCATAATAATTGTTAATAAATATTTTAATACCTCGCGTACATATTTATTTTGAATGTTATGGTATTTCTTGGTACGTAGGTATTTAAGGAAAATGGCACTTTTCAGTGATGCTGTGATGAGCACAGTTGAATAAGCAAAACCGCAAAGAAACCAATGAACTATTGAAAGTTAAAAAAATTAAATTAAGTGAATTAAATAAATGAGTGACTCGATAATAGAAATATAAGCTTCAATCAATGATATTGGCGTACTCCTAACGATCTTCACCCTAACCTGAACTAACCTGAACATACAACCTAAATACTACCTAGGTGGTTCTTCTGTCGCCTACGGAACAGTAAAACAAATTTACGAAAAATTACGCAACGCAAAGCAAAGCTAACATAGAAGCGACGAAAAATATGGCCTTTAAATCATATATTCAACAAATCTTAGATTTTAAGCATGTTGCTCGTTTCGCTTCCAATAGTCAAGTGAGGTCTAAAAACCGGGAAACTAAAGTGTCACTTGTCTTAAATGTAAAAACAAGGCAGAAACTAACACAACCTTAAAGAGAAGCGAAATCAATTGTAGAGCCCAACTATTACCATGGACACTTTGAAAGAGATACTGCAAGAACTGAAATGCAAAAGGGAGGAGTAAACTGGGTCACATACCAGCGGTACCGTTTCCTTGATGAAATAAATTAAATTGGTCCTGAAAACTCGGTTGCAGGTATTTTAAGTAAGTAAAATACAGCAGAGGTACCTAAATTTAGTAATTGCTTAATATTTATAGTGAAAACGTAACCTCGCTATATTTTTCTTTCAAATAACCAATATTCCCAATACCCTCGATACCCGACAAACCACAGCCTGATATACCGACCAATAATATTCTTGTAAAATAAGACGAGAGCTAACCTCTAAAATCTTGAACTAAAACTTACAATTAATATTCAAAAGTAAAACAACCAAGAATAATCGAGGAATTTCCACGACAAAGCTATAAGCTTATAATAACGCTTAGCCAAAGGCACTTAAAAGAAGACCATTAACCCTTAGTGGAAGACCAACGTAGGGTAGGAGGCATAGAGTAACCAAAACGTAGCACTTTTCCTCAGTTTCAAAGCTAAAATTTAAATCAAATATGCGATATAAGTTAAAAATAATAGCGAAATATTTATGGTGTTAAAGTGACCAAATCGAAATATAACAAGTTTCTTCATACGTTTTTGTAATGCTCTGTAAATTGGACATTTTGGTTAAAGGTATAGTAAAAAACAAGAAAAATGTAAAAAATTTGGAGACACCCGTTAACTGGTTTGCCATAAGCGTTTAATGTTCCATCCACCTAAATCACCCTGTAGGTAGTTTTAATATTCTTATGTTTCGTTTAGTTTAAAATTATATCATTAAATTTAGAAACTAAGTATTTAATAGATTTGTACTGATTTTTTAAACATAATTTAAAAAGACTGTGTTTAAAAATCCTTGAAAATTCTATTTTTTGTACAAATCCTATCTTTTATCAAATAACTCATTACAGTCACAGAAGACACAGGTGCAAACGTGTTTATTTGTTTGAAAGAGAAAATACCTTATTTTCAAAGAATGTAATATCCAGCAAAGCGGGTTTGGGATAAGTTGTTTCCCTGAAATAGACGCGGTTTAGAATGTTTCATCACTATGGTCATTTATTTCACAGATAAATAATATAAAATATGTCCTTGCAATATTGAGTAGGTATACCGAAGGGAAATAAATGAGGTCTATAAAAGCTTTTGTTGAGGACAACAGCGGAAGTAAGCAAGCAACATGGGGGCTGGTACATAAGTTGAATCTGAGATCTCAAATAAATAATGTACCCAATGTTATGCCCGTAAAAGCTTTAAAATATGGGGACGTAATGTATCCAGGATAAATAAGATACTGAAGTGATTTCCAAAAACTTAGTGAGATAACAATACGTTTCTGTAAAAGCAACAGCGTCAGCGAAAAACCAAATAATATGGACCGCTTGGACAACACATTCCAGCAGTGGGTTTACCAGAAAATAATCTGCAAACTGAAATTATTTACCTATGGCAAAAGTTTTAAGCGAGAAGGAGTATGTTATTATGCAAGAGAATGTAAAGTTTTACTAAGAACAAAATAAGTTCCAAAATGGAACTATACTAAGGGTATCTACTTTACCAACAGGGTAGTCATCACCACGCCCCGCATTCATTCCAGCCCGAACCAAGCATACTGACCCACCATTTGCGGCTGATTCAAAATCTAGTAACCCAAATACCAGAGAAGCTAACCAAAATAAAAAGTACCAAACTAAGAAGTTTAACAGCCTACACGAAAATTAGCAAGGCAAATCACGTGCCCAGCGCAGACAGAATAGCAGAAGAACGACTCAGTCCTGCCAACGGTCGTTGGCTTGCCTTGGACGCTACTTGTTTGCAAACTAAACAAATAAATTTGCCTAAAAAGATTTAATGTAACAGTTAAAACGATTTTGATTAGTAAAATATTTTATTCAGTACCGGAATATCTGCACTTCCATTTTTAATTTCTCTTTCTGTTTTCTCCTTTTTTTAGGCTGCTTTAGGAAAATCGACTGATTGATAGGACTTTATATATATTTAAATTTGTTCTTATTGTTCTAATTAAAATTCTATTTGTATATCTTGTGTTTATTGGGTTACCCCATTTTGTATTTTTTATTTTGATTTGATAATGACAATAGCCCATACTAGTTGTAAATTTTAATAGGAAATAAATAGTATTGTATTTCTTTAACAAGGTTAAGGGATGAGGTTAGTTTTAGTCAATTTATTAATTTTCTTCTCTTGTTGACTTCTTGATTTATTTAAAATCTTCCTCGGGGCTTTACGAGCAGATAAATAGAATTCGAAATGTTTATTTTTGAACTTCCTTAACATAAAATACAGTTGAACAAAACAATTCAATAATTTTAACATACGCATTTTCGAAAGAAAAATAATAATATGTAAAACTATAATTTGAAAAATTTATGCTGTAAAACAAATTCATATTCAAATAGTGAATTTTATTTTCTTGTGTAAGTTATTAATAAAGTCTAAACAGTTTTTTAATTGTCTATGTCTATCCGTATCCAAAGCAAAACTTTTTGGAGAATTTTTCATAAATCAGGAGTTTTAAATTAAACTGTAGTTTTTGTTAAAAATTTTATATTGGCCAGCCAGTTAGGTCATTACAGAATAGATTGAAGGAACGTAAAGTTAGTTTTTTAAAGAGAACAGAAAATTCCAATAACGCTAAACATTAATTGAGCGAAAACCCATAATTTAAATGACAATTTTAAAATTTTACACTTAGATAACAAAAGGAAAAGATTAGATTTACTGGAATCAATGGAAATAAATACAGATAAAAATGCAAATTTGTTACTAAATGAACAGTCGGATTTGGGGAATTCCCTGGTATTAAACCTTTTTCATTAATATGATTTTATTACATAGTAAACGACTGAATTCCCGGTTATTAAATCTTGAATATTAATAATTCCATTGTACATCATTTCTAATTAGGTACTTAGGGTGGTGTAATATACTATTGTGTTTTATTCATTCGGTTATAAACATCTAAAGAAGCCATAGTGTTGGCAAAACAATTGTCATATTTTAAATTAAAATTAGTGAAAATCTAGAAACAAGTGTTTTATTCTATACATTTAATATGGATCTCCATCTCCATTAAGTATCGGCTAACTCCATTCAATACATAAATGTTAGTAGAAAATCTGGTGTACCGCCACGAACAATACTTTCCTCCTTTCAAGCAATTTTATTTTTTTTTCTGTTGATATGGTAAATAAGTGAGGAACGTACGAGTGCAATTTATGCGTGTGTATTTATTTTAAATGGTTGTAGTACTCAGAGTTAGAACTACGACGTGACGCAAACCGCATGTTTATAATTTTGTAAACCCATTGTATTAAGGAATAAATGAATGAATAAATAAATAAAAAATAGTTGATCTGTATAGCCTACTTTCCAGCAATGTTTGTGAATCGTTGCCATTAGGTTCTTTCAACTAGATAAGCGCTTCACAACCTTTTTTGATTTGCGTGCTCTTTGACAGGTCATTCCCTAGTTTGATCTCTCATAAAGGTTATTATTGATTATGTAACCATGATATCGATTTTAAAGGTTTATTAGTCGCTTATTATTTGGCTACATATCTGAGCTGAGCTAGTATAAACTGACTAAGATGCCGTTTTATTTGATCAAGTAAGTCAAATTATCTCAGGCAAATTTCCTTCCCCTTAAGGGCCCTATATGATCCCGAAACGCTGCGGTTCGGACCGTTTTTGGTACTTTCTCCCCATACACTGCTCAGATAAACCAACATTTGACCGTTAGTGTCATAATGACACGGGTACATTTGTTAGTCAGTAACCAGTAGGGAAATCGCACGCAGGGACAGAAAACCTTCCTGTTTGGTTTTGGTATAGTAGTCTTTTAACTTCTAATTTGTTGGTTCGGGAAATAAAATATAGATAGAGTGAAAGTGCACCTTTGAGATAGGGGAATTCCCAATCCCAATCAGTGTTGCCAATCGGTGCATAATTGTGCGATTTTCGCATTTTTTCACCTGCCTGTGCATATTTTTTGCACCTTAATGAAATTCGCATAATTTGATAATAAAATTGATAATGTTAGAAGTTTATAGCATACATATTTTAGGACTTCAATAACGTTTAAAGCAAGTGATGTCCAAGGCAAAATGCGCTAACTTCATGATAGTTGGCACGTTAATACCTGTCGATTTGTCAGCCTCTGCCGTTTTATTAGATATATACCGCTTGAACTTCGTTAATAAGTTTTAGGTTTAGGAAATTATAATCATTTTTTTTTTGTAATAAACATATTTTATTCAGAAACTCACAACATTTTCTTGCGCGCCACGTGACCTTCACAAAAATGAAGGTAAGTAGAAATTTGTGGTCCTTTGGAATTTGTTATATTTATATAAAATTCGTTTTGGTGCATAAAATCGCATATTTTGCATCGAACCGTCGCACAATTTATTATTTTGGTGTTGGCAACACTGATCCCAATTATGTGCCATCCCAACATGTTGTTAATTAGAATATAAATTTTAGATAGAAAAGAAAATTTGTTTGGTTTCTTGTAATTTGACGTTTTACAGTGAGTGAATTTTTTGAGAAAGATGAATTGATACGTCAATTGGCAACCTGTTTATTAAGTTATAAAGAGTAGACCAGTGGAAATACTTCAAATCTTCGAGATCATTTGAATAGGTTTCACAGGAGGACAGGAGTGAGGTAAAGAAACACACATAGGAAAAAACAGATAGATGGTTGTTTCATTTTTATATATTTTTTTTTTATTAAAATGTGTTTTTCTTCTATATTTCTTTGCCTTTTTCTGATTTGCTTTGTTTTACTATCGATAGTTTTTTTTTAAACCTGTCGATATATCAAAACCAGCCACTATCGATAGTTTTACATCAGTGGGGTTGACAGCATTTTGGGGCGGGGGCAAACTATGGGAAGGGGGTGCCGATTATTTAACTAAAGCGCAACAGGCAAATATTTTTTGGGACCACGCCCAAATTTTGTAGAAATTCACCTTTTTCATGCTCCCTTAGGAACGGAGGTCTGGCCTCGAACAAAGTAAAAATTCACTATATATAAATAAAATAAAATAATGTGGTGAGACGCTCTAGAAACCGGTTTTATTAAGTTTGTTCCCCTCGCTATTCTTTATTAAAAATAAAATAAGACCGATTTTGTTTTTTAAGAATTATTATTTAAGTATAGTAAAGGGTGCCAGGCCAAGGGGGGGGGCGATTGCCCCCTGTGACTACGCTACTGTTTTACATCTTTAATAAAAATAATGAAGGTACAAGGTCGAGCAATATATCAAGAGCTTTGACCTTCGTACATTGACGTATTTCTGTCGTACACTGACTTTCCTTTTCTATCATAGATGCATCTTGGAGCTCAAGCTAGAATGCACGACCTATATTTTCGAAAAAAAAATATATCGAAGCCTAGCGCAGTTTGACTGTAGTAGCTATTTCACTGAACCAGTTAGTAAAGGGCATCCATTTTTTTTGTTGCCATTCGGCAGTAAGGTTTTTTAGCCGAATGCTACCAAAAATAAATCACACAGAAAGAAAGAGGGCATTTAATTAATTAAGATATTCAATTTGAATAAATTTATTATTATTAAATAATTAACTATAACTAAATAATTATTTAAAGTACGGTATATTTAATTCAATTTATTGTGCTATTCTGTATACTTTCACTATATAACGCTATAATATCATTCAATTTAGAGCGGATGTAATAAATAATTACAGCGCTTTTTAAGGTACAGATTACCACTACTTTATATTGAACGCAATATGCCAAGGTGATAGGCTTATATTGCTCTTATACATACAAAAGATGAAGTATATAATAGCACCATAAATTTAATTTATGAAGCAACTCTAAACTTATACATTCAACATTATAATTATGGCAACAATATTAACAAGAAAAAAAAAATGTAAAGTTATACTAAAACAAAGGCAAACAAAAAAAAAATTTCAACTGTAAATTTAAAAGCAGTTTTTTATATGTATTTAAAATAAAATATATTTGCATTTCAGCGTAACATGTCAGTGTGTAACAAGTTGTAACGTCTAGCTACATTAAAAGGAAAATAACACTGAAATATGGTGTTCTGACGGTGAAGTATGGTTAGCATAATAATAATAATATATTAATAATAACTACCTCTAACATCTATCCGTATCATGAATATCATGACAAAGAAGCATACGCACTCGAATTGAAATAGGGGAATTAACAATATTAATAATGTTTATTAAGAAAGGGGCGTTAAGTATATATTAGGTTTGACTGATGCTAATTATAATCTTAAATCTGGAACTGCATTTAACTTATTACGAATCCTATTTTTCATTAAAGAGAAAGCTGCTTCCATCAGCTCCGTACTTGTAAATGGCAACAAAAACTTTGGCGCTTTGTCAGAAAGCAGCTTAAATTCTCTGCTAATGCCTACACTAAAGTTAAGAAGTCATTTAGTTTCAAAGTGGTATCCGACGAATGTTCAATAAACTCGTCTTTCTCCTTGATTGACAAATTGGCTACCTGTAAGTGTGGATTTAGAGGATAGTAATTTATTGTGTCGGCCTGTATCTCACGACACTTTTTGGCTATACACCATAAAAAAACTTAAGATCAGTATGCACCCACTTTTAATTGGCAACACTTGTCTTATTTTTTTACTATAATATTTTTCTTTATATTTCCCAAACATCATATTCCGTACTTCTGGGGATACCCACACAGTGGCGGCTTTTCAGGGGCGGCAGGGTCAGCAGTGCAAACAGACACCAGACAGTATAATGCATTATTGACCTACATCAATTCTCATTTTAATGACTCCCAAACTGTCAGCGAATAACCGCTCCACCTGTTAAATCGCCCTTGTTACCTCTGAAGTCCAGTGGATTTACTCGCAAACTACAGCCGCTATAAAATAAATTGTCTTAATTTTCAAGTAACCCGAGCTGGAGTTAGGATGTCCACTATGTCGTAAGAATATCAATAACGAAGGCAAATAATTTCAGGCTTGATGATATTACAGTGGGTTTTTTTACAGTTTTCCCAGAATGTTTGCCATTGGTGTTTCATTGACTACTGTAATCAATTCCGTAAATTGTGGTTGTACTCCTCGGAGTAAATTAACCCCTAAGCACCCGTGAAGGCACTTGCCGGTACGCGTGTGATTAGTGTATACAAGGTGGTCCAACGAAAACTTAACACCTCGATTTTCCTGCTTTAAAATGAAAATGTGGAAAATCGCTCGGACCCGTCGATTTCTGATTCGAGGGTGAATAACTTTTCCGCTTTTTTCGTCTCCGTAACTTCAACCCCCTAGCGGGGGTGAGCACAACCCCCTGATTTTGAATAGGGATAAGGGGTGTTGTGATACCTCATTTTGAAGATCTTATCGAGTGCTATCTGACCCTAAAATTTCGATTCAAAATTTTCATCTTTAACGAAATGACAGCTAAAATAGTGGAAGACTACTTACTTTTGTGATTAGTTTATGAAATTTCTGGTGTGATTTGACGGCATTCATTAATGATCCGAATTCGCAAATCATCCAGTGACTCAGGCTGGGTAGCGTAAATCTTAGATTTCAGGTGACCCCATAGAAAAAAGTCCAGTGGAGCCAGATCAGGTGATTGGGTGGCCACTCAATATGTCCCCTTCTTCCAATCCAGGCCTGAGGAAAATTTTCATCTAAGAACTGACGCACAGGTTGAATGAAATGAGGTGGTGCGCCATCTTGTTGAAAAATGATCGTTACATGGTCTTCTTCATTCTCCAATACTTGAACGAGGGCTGGGATAAATAGCGTTCTCTAATAGTTCTAAATAAATTTGGCCAGTGAGATTACAGGGTATAAAAAAGGCCAATTATGTGATTTCTATAAATACCCGCCCAAACATTTAACTTTTGGGGATGCTGAGTATGCACTTCACGAAATAATCTTGGATTTTCATCTGACCAATACCGACAGTTATGCCTGTTTATAATGCCATTAAGGTAAAATGAACACTCATCCGAGAAACAGATATTGAACATGTAGTTAGGATTATTGTTAATAATTCCACTGACCACTTCACAGAACTGGAGTCGGCGATCGAAATCATCCTCATTCAGTTCCTGAACCAGTCGTATCTTAAAAGGATGGAACTTATGTTGTTTAATGATTCTCATGATTGTTGTGCGTGAAACACCAGATACATCGGACAATTTCCTAGTACTAAGGGTCGGATCCATTGCTACTTGACCTAAGACAGCCACTTCCATCGCTTCGTCTCTTTCATACACCCTCTTTTTGTTTCCGACTGAACCAGAAGCGTCAAATTTGGCAACCAATTGCACAACGTAAGCAGCGGATACATTTTTTTTAGGATGTCGTTCATTAAATAAAGCCGCTGTTACTCGCGCAGAGTCGTTATTTCTAAAAAATAATTGTATCATTTTCACCCTTTCTTATACGGAACACACCATTTTAATTCTACTACAAAGTTACAATCGCTTTGACACAGTTTTAACGTTCTTAAAATTCACGATAGACTAAGGTAAATCAAAAACATGGTCCGTCTACTTTCTTGGACAAAAAAATTAACAAATAAATAAATAATTCAAATGCGTCTGATAAGAGTAATATCCTCGAGGTAAATTCCACATTCTCTACTCATACACCAGCGTTCTTTACTGCATGGAAGTGAATGGTGGCCATTTTCAGCATTTAATAAACTAATCACAAAAGTAAGTAGTCTTCCACTATTTTAGCTGCCATTTCGTTAAAAATGAAAATTTTGAAGCGAAATTTTAGGGTCAGATAGTACTCGATAAGATCTTCAAAATAAGGTATCGCAACACCCCTCATCCCTATTCAAAACCAGGGGGGTGTGCTCATCCCCGTTAGGGGGTTGAAGTTACGGAGATGAAAAAAGCGGAAAAGTTATTCCCCCTCGAATCAGAAATCGACGGGTCCGAGCGATTTTCCACAATTTTATTTTAAAGGAGGATATTGTAAATGTTACTTAACCAAGGCCATAATAACGGCCGCCAGGCTTGCCTGGTGACTTGGACGCATCTTGGGCCGTATGCTTACGGCTCATACGCGCCCAAAATATGTAATTAGTCTAGGAATAGTTTTAGTTGCACAAATTAGGATTAGGACTAGATTAAGGTAGTTAAGTTAGCAATATAAAAAAAAACAGGATAATAAACGTATTAAAATGGAATGACTTGATGATAGGTAACCAAGCATACACCATGTATCGAAGTTAAAACCCAGGATCGGCAATTTCGTACCTGCCGCTAAATTTAAAGTGAGGTTATGGTTATGGCTAATATTGATTATTGACATTCTTGAAAGAAAAAAACTAAATTTGTGTAAAATAACTAAGAGTAAGAAGTGGTATCTGTTGAAACACAGTACTTTCGGTTTGACTTTTTTAAGGTTAGGACCTCAGTTAAGTGTTTTAAAATTTAAATAAAATATCCTGTTTGGGCACTCGGAAAAATTGAGCGTAACACACGCAACGACATGGAAAATCAAGTTGGAACTGAGGTAAAAGGTGGTATTCAATATATTTTAAGTTTAAAATGTGAATTCTCGTCATAATTAAATTAATAAAGAATGGTCGCCCGACCCCTAAATTTGTTAAATTTAATTAACACTGATGAGAGTCAAGGGGAGTAATAGTTCCTTTACAGAAAAATTGTATCAAAAATACGCATTGCTTACGGGGAGTGAAACCATAGATCTTTGGTGAAACGTTAACTAAAACTTGATTTATTTTATTTCATAAACAAAACATTTACCTATTCGACTTTACTCTATTGTCACCCACATCTGTGCCAAATTTTAATGCGCGAATATTTTGGCATCTAAAGCGCGTTAAGATTTATCCTCGTAATACAATTAACTAGAAGCGACTGTTAAGTTTGTCACAATGATTATTCGTAAGTATTTAGTAGATAACAAAAATCCAAAACAATTCGAAAAAACATCTGATTTTTATGCCGTATTCACCATTTTGCAATATCTAAACTCGCCGTATAGAATTAATGTAAAGATTTAAAAAACACTAAATTCTTTTTATGGTAATTAATTTCTAGTTAACGAGTAGTTGAAAGGGAAAATATAATAAAAAAAAATGAGATTCAACGAGCCGCCACTGTATACTCAAAAAATAAATACAATTAGATATGTTATGGTTCTTCAAAAATTAGAAAAAACATTTTTTGTAATAGTTTTTTAAAAGGTAAATATTGTCTTTTAATGTTTTAATGTCCTATGCATGATATCTTCATTATGAATTGGTGGCTTGGAAAAATTGAAATAAATTATTGAAAAATATCGTTGCCATTAAAATTTCAAAAAAAGTACATTTTTTCTTATAACAAAATGACCTGGCACGAACCTAGCAATTGGGTTCCGGTGAATTGAACTAACCTAAACTAGGGAGCTAGGAAAGTTAATTAGGTTATATTGTGCAGAATGCACGAGTCAACGATGCGTTAAAATTGATAACTTTAAGCATTTTTGAGTTAACAAAAAAACAAATTATACAATAATACTGCCAACAAGATGGCGCGCGCCCGAAATATAAATGTACTTTCCACACTTCTCGACCCCCGTGCGTTAAGACTCTAACCCACAAGAAATCTTCATTATTCCGACTCCCCACGTTGAGCGCCACTTTATGTGCCGTAAAATTACCTTTACAAGGCAACTTTACGTACCATGGTGCGAACGGCAGCTCTTGTGTCGAAGGCTCGGAGTCCTTGCCTTAAGCAGTTGTACGCTTTTTTGATGTCTTGGACGCCACCTATTTTAAATGGTTAAAAAACTTAATACTTACAAAGCGTTTTAAAATAGGAAAACCGCTTGCTTCTAAAGATGGTAAAAGTTCGTCTTGCAGTACAGTGAGTAACAATAAAACAGATATGTAAAACAACAATGAGGTTAATTTATTAGGATCACTAAACTGGATTCCACAGAGATTAAATATTGAAATCAATAACTAAATTAAATATTAAAGTTAAAAAATTATATTCTCGTAGGAAGACCTGAAGGGTTTTTACTCGCCTGGTAACTGGTTATCACCTATAGTTGTTTAAAAGGGGAAAAGAGAATGTTCTAGAACCTTCATACTTGTATGGTCATAATACCTAGATTCTTTCTAAATGTTACCAAGGTGGTATTACAAATTTAAAGTTAATTTTAGAGTGAAATTTATGGTGTTAAGGTATTTTGTAGGCTTTTTAACTTATCCTACAAAAAAGGAATATTTCCTTCTTGCTGGAAAACTGCGAGAGTCCAGCCCATACCCAAAAAAGGAAAGAAGACCTTGCCAAACAACTATCGTCCAGTCGCATTGCTCTCGGTTATATCAAAAGTTATGGAGAAGGCTATCAACGAAAAATTACTAAAATACCTGGAAGGCTTCAACATTATTAGTGACCGCCAGTATGGATTCCGTAAGTCTAGATCAACAGGAGACCTTCTCGCTTATGTTACTCATGTTTGGAACAACGCAATAGAACACCATGGGGAGTCCCGGGCGGTAGCACTAGATATTTCCAAGGCTTTTGACCGAGTATGGCATGAGGGGCTCCTAACTAAAGTGAGAGCATACGGAATGCCGGTTCAATTTTGTTCATGGCTGTCGAGCTTTCTTAAAGACCGTTCTCTGCGAGTGGCGATGGACGGATTTCTTTCAGACACATTTAACATCAACGCCGGAGTCCCTCAAGGTTCTATATTGTCGCCCACCCTTTTCTTACTATACATTAACGATCTTTTGGAAAAAACTAAAAATCCTATATATAGCTTCGCTGATGACAGCACACTTGTTTCAACTTTTACTTTGGATGCTCGGACATCGGCTGCTAATGCACATCTCTATAGGCAGCAAGAGGTCTCACATCTCAACAAAGACCTGGAAGAAATTTTGTCTTGGGGTGACAGTAACCAAGTAGAATTTAACGCTAAAAAGACCCAGGCGGCAGTTTTTTCTAAAAAAGTTAATGTTGAAGAACCGGATATAGTTATGGCGGGACACTCAATTCCCTTGGCTTCATCAATTCATTTATTGGGCGTTAATCTGGATAGTCATATGTCTTGGCATGGCCACGTTGCGGCCATTGCTAAGGCAGCCTCGCAAAAGCTTGGAGTACTTTTCCGAACAAAGAACCTCTATACACCCCAACAACTTTTGATGCTCTATAAAGCCCAAATTCGACCATCACTGGAGTACTGTTCGCATATTTGGGGCTCTGCTCCTAAACATACCCTGAGATTGCTAGATTCCATTCAAAGAAGAGCCATTCGCTTGATCGGTGACCATAGTCTGACAAACAACCTGGAAAGCCTTGAACATCGAAGGCAGGTTGGCGACTTGAGTCTATTTTACAAATATTTTCATGGCAAGTGTTCAACTGAGGTTGCCCGCTTAATACCACCCAGAGCGGTGCATGGTAGAAATACACGACGAGCCACTGCAGCCCACCAGTACGTGGTTCAGCTTAGTGTCCCTCGAACGACACTGTTTCAAAATTCTTTCATCTGGAGAACGTCATCACTCTGGAACGACCTCCCTGAGATCGTCTTCCCCAACGAGTATAGTCTCCAAAGATTCAAGACCAACGTGAATCGTTTCCTGCGCACACGCACCGCTCCTAGAGCGCCATAAAGGATTTATCCTGTAGTGCTGTGCCTTATCATAAAAAAAAAAAAAAAAAAAAAAGAGATTAAAAATTATCACAATACACTGGCCTTATTTCCCAGATGTTCCAAATCCCATGTGGTTTTTGCTTCAAATTAATAGGCACCCTGCCTCCAGTCTGGTGGAGCCGAACAGTACAAGACAGCACATATAAACAGGTTACAGGCCATGTGGTCTTTCAATGAAGAGCCAATTTTAATCCCAACACGTGGTCAGAAGAAATATGAATATAATATAACGTCTGTTATATATTCCACTATAAACGCCTCGATAGAAGCAAAAGGAAAATTGCAACTAAAATATAAAAAAACCCTAAAATCGAAACAGCGAATTAAATACCTGGTTAAATTAAATCGAAAATATATCCTACCTCATTGGTTATCCGGTGCTATGATCTCAAACAAAAAATATAAAGACATGAGGCCTCATGTGCAAATCTAAAAATTAAATTGCACATGTTGTAGAAAATTGCAGGTTATAAAAAAATTAAGGAGACTTAAAGAAAAGAATTAAATAAATCTTACAATCAAAGAGATGAGGACGCTCTACTACCCCTGAGGTGCCAACTAAAGTTAGGGCGGCGGACCTGTTCAAATCACATAATAGTGGGCCCCTTTTAAAAACCGCCGACTTCAACCTTCACTGGTGATCTTAAATGAAGTGACCTAAAGTCAAATCTCTCCGAAAAAGGTAAAGTTCAAATGACAGGTGTCCCTTAACTGTCATGTCAAAAAAAATTGGTACGTTCAGACAATTGATGAAAGTGATCTCAGTTCGATAAAATGACAAAACCAAACCAACTTAACATGTGGAAAACTACTAACAGTTTACCCTCCATAATATGTAATTTAAAAACCAATTAATGGCATACCATTTTATCGAATGGTGAAAAGTGCAATATCATCAATGTTCTAGAGTGAACTAACCAAGGTTCAAATGGAACAACTCAACGAACCTACTTTAAGCCAAATGAACTACTGACCGGTTATCATAAATGAACATAACCCCAAATTTTGACAATAAAAATATTTAAATATTCAGATATCTACTTCGTTCGAGTTAATTAAAAGGAAAAGGAATGAAAGGATGTACTAAAAAAATATTTTTGGCAGGACCGTGGCCTGTAAAACATGAACCTCTGCACCAAAGCATTAAGCTGGATTTATAAACTCGAAGCCGGCGTCGGCGCTCGCGCTGGCGTGGGCGCTCGACATAAACCATCTTTATATTGCCAGCGCCGGCGTTCGTAGGAAATCCGTAGCGCCGCGTCATAACCAATGGGATTTTAGCATTTCTATCAAGTCATGTTTGGCATCTGCCAATCTGTCAATGGCCAATCGTTATTTTAATTTTACTACCGCTAAGACACCAAGTAACTTCTTCTTTCTTGCTAAATCCATTTATTTAACTCTTTCTTTTTGTTGTAATAACTGGCTAGAGAAAATACCACCTGAACTAAAATGTCAGAAGTGTCAGATTATGTTTTTGTTTGTCAACACTGCGAACGCGAACGCCAAGTTTATAAATGCCCACTACGCTTGTCTACAACGAACGCTGGCGCCGACGCCAGCGCCGACGCCGGCGAGAGTTTATAAATCTAGCTAAACCTAAAATCCACAGAAAATATTGAAAGGTAATGTAAACATATATCTTACACAAACCCATGTAGCATCCTATAAATATACATCTATAGCAAAAATGAATGCTACAGTATTGTGTAAACAGTTTTTTGGAATTATTTAAAAATCATTAAATTACTTTTTGGATCATTAACTTATTATGTATTCTGTTCACTAATACATAACTTTCCCCTCTTTAGCTATTTAACGGGTCATAGGGTCAGATTAGTGCCATTAGAACTTTTCTAGTAGAATTATTGTTTCGCGGTGCTTTAGGAAATCGTAATGCACGATTGGTTTTATTACGTCTTTTACAATATGATATGTACGACTTTTACAAAAACTGATCTTAAAAACAAGCATCTCATGCTGACCGTGATATTTCTAGCAGAATGATAGTACGCATTTCACTGCACGTGGTTGTTTGCTGTTCTATTTCGAACTTTTAGACAGAAACAAGTTTTCCAGCTCTAGATTTTGCTAATACGCACTCAAGCTTATCCTAATCTTTTTAGCTACTTGCTTTGGGGCAACATGAACAATGTTTTCTAGTTTTGGTGCTCAATCAATAGTCTCTTAATGATTCTGGTTGATTTTCAAACATAACAATAATTAGTCTCCTTGCCTGTAGACTGTGATTTAAAATAGACGGGTCAATCACTGATTGGTCTGAGTTCTCATTAACATAGTCGAAAATTTAGTATACTATTTAACCATTCTCTACTATTTGTAATGTTCTTGTTTGTTATTAATTATTTTGATAATTAACAAAAGACGAACCTGTTGACATGTAATGCCTTTGTCTTTCTGAATCCTTAATAATAAAATTATCAAATAACACTTCTGTCAAAGTGTTATTTTACAAAGTAGGACGACTTAAATAATGAGAACTCACAACAATTACATTTGAAACAAAACAAGATACCTACAACATCGAAAGTATAATAATTTCAGCACAACTTAATATAAAATACATATACCAACAATTTAAAACTCAATTTATTGACCTCGATGCATAAAGCATTTCATTGTACCTTATAAAAATGTAGAGATGTTTGTTGCTTTATCATTTTTTTTTTATTTTTCTGCTTCTTGGAATAGAAATGCAAAAAAATGACATCTAAAATAACATATATAATTATTGCAAGTACTTCTGACGTTTATAAAGAAATAAATTCAGCATAAAAGAATACAAATCAAGTAGTAACTGTATTTTCAGTTAGTAAATTATTTCACAGGGCAGACAATCATGTCTCTTAGATAGGGCCAAATTTTAACATTTTTAGACAGGTACTTATTCTTTGAGATAACAATGATTTACAACTACCGACTATTAGAGAACATATCGACAAACTCAACGCTAACTACTACAATTGGACAGACGTACCATTAAATCATCTTATTACACAATCACACATTCACTCTATATAACATTTATACTTATGACATTCAGCCCGATAGATTTACGCAGCTATATCTTTTCGCTGTCGCTATCGTCAGCCGGATGCAGCGTTGGTGCCAGGAGGTAAAATATCTGAGACTTACGATCTATCTACTCTCTGCTTCACAGGCGAAGTAAACTTCGTAATAGGACTAAGGCCAACCTCTACAAGGTGGTCCGGTCGGTTCTCACTTATGGTGCACCTTCGTGGTGCAACATAAGCAGAACGGAGCTTAATAAGTTTTAGGTAATACAAAACGGCACTAAAAATTATTGAGGATGAATAGAACAGGCGCCAAAATTTTGCAGTACAAAAACTTTTTAAATCAAACAAGCACAAACAAGAATAATCAAGGCAAAAGTCAATTTTAAAATTTTTATAAGTGATAAAACTTAAACAGTTTGCGAAGATTCAAATGAAGTCACAGGAGCATTCCTAACTTAAAAAAAAAGCGGAGAAATTAAAGAGATCCCAAGTATTAGCCTTATCGACTTCCTAGGGACTGGCTCCCATTAAAATCGCCCCCTCCTCTATGATTCACCATTCACTCCTCATGTAATTACCACATTCCCTAAAGACTAAAAGCTACTGCTTCCCCGCTTACCACGTCTGCCACCAAAGAAGCCCCATTCCTAGCCAAGGTTCAAAAGGACGATTGCTAAACAGTGCTACAAATCAATTAATAGGAGTAAAATACAGAAGTCTGACTCAAAAAGGGACACATGATTCTGATTGATCTTTGAGATATACCGAATTTTAAATTTAGAACTCTATAAAATGCAGTAAAATCGAGATTATTGGGTATACAGAAGTATAAAAGAGTCTTTGAAATAAATTTCGGAATATACATTTTTGCGAAGTAGATACGTTTTAAAAAAATTTACAGTCCTTTACAAAGATGCAACCGGGGAGGACATTGAAAATGCCGAAGCAGAGTGCAACGCTTGTGACTATTGTGAGATTTGTGATCTGCGAAAACTCATAGATTTGAATGTTATATTTAGGTAGCTGATATAAGGTTTATTGATTCATAATATAAAAAAATAGTAAAATAAAGGTTATAAACTCTAACGCGCCTCTAAGGTATGGTTTGGCTGGAGCAGTCAGCAGCCGCGGCTGGCGTTCGCGATTGGTAGCTCGGTACTGGTTTAATGCGATTTGTATGTACACGGTTTCACTGCCGCAGCTCAGCGACACAGCGTTCGCAGTCAATTGCAGTGGCTGCGTTCGGACTGCTAGAGAGACCAGTCCAGCCGTGATCGTTCAGCAGAATGCCACCGTTTTTGGCAATTGCTAACGAGTGTTTGATAGAGGAGGTTCAAAAGTACCCCCCTTTATACAACTATGAGAACGAAAATTACAAAAATGTTGTAATGAAAGAAAATGCATGAAAAAAAGTGGCAGCAAGTGTAGGGAAGAACGGTAAAGTGTACAAAACCATTCTGTTTATTTTTCAGCATTACATTACAAAGCTTATAATTAGGGTAGACTGGGGCAACTGCGAAGCCCTTTTTAATAGTTCAAGTTTATTTCCTTCCTACTTCAAATATACAATATTTATAAAAGTGTCTTTGTAAGAAAGTAATAGTTTAATATGTTTACTTTTAATACTGCATAGGGCACTCATGAATTATTTACCGAAATTTTACAGTTCAGTACCCCAAAAAGGGAAAGTGTAAAATCGGAATACAATTTCCATGCATGTTCGCAGAAGTGGTAATGGGAAAGTGTAAATGAAGTTTATATCTCCCATGCCAATTTTTCTTTTCACAGACTTAAAAAAAAATAAAAATCTGGGAAGTTATGAACTTTTTATTGTTGGGAAATAGTTAGCCAAGCAAATCATAAAAACGAAAAATTAAAAGGTACCTACCTCTGAAAAATAATAAGTAATCCAAAATAACCCTCAAAAAATTCCTAATAACAAGAATAATATTTTTATAAACGTATTTATCCGTTCAAAACCCAGTGTTTGGCTTTAATCTCTAAAACAGTAGGAGTTATTCCCTAGGAGAAACTAAAACAGAAAAGAAAATTAAAGTTTAAAAATTCGAATAATTTTATGGAACTTGTTAAATATTGTATCCCGCAAATTTCACATTAAAATGAAAACCTCCTCGGCGTGTTACTACCGGTTCAGGTAAACGAGTCACTATATCGTCTAGCTATACTACATCGACATCATCGGTGAGTGGCCATAAAAAAATTGTATTTTAGATTTGTAGTAAACTTGATTTCAAAGCCGTTGTCAACAGTATTTACCTGGCCAATAAAATGTTTCTTTGCTTTTGGTAATGTGTATTTAACCAGTACCCAGTCTTCAATGGAAATATTGTCTTTGTTTATTTCAGGAATCTGATCTTCGCAATCCGATTCTAAAGTGAAACTTTGATCCGATTCCATAAAAGGTACACTTTCATAATCTGATTCACTGGAGCTGGATTCAAATTGATACGGACTTGGCCGACTTTGTTTATTCTTTCGGTCAATTTTCATAGCTGGTTTAGATATAGTAGATGAACTTGTAGAGATTTTTGACTGACTACTTGCGATAGTACCTGCAATGGTTTGGCCACCTTGAATTAAGCGCTTTCGTTTCCTTGGATTAGAAGAAGGACTCTGTCGGAGCGAATCAAGTAGTAGATCATCAAAACTGATGTGTGAAGTCTCATCTAAATTGTAAATACATTCAGGACGATCCTGAAGACCCAACTCCAATATAGCCTTTTCCAATAAAACAAAATAGTACAGTACTCTAAGCTTTGTGGTTTCTTCATACTCAAAGAGTGACGTTGTTTAAACTTTATTAGCCAGTCTGTGCCTGGCATATTGTTCTTAAAAGGATTGGGAATATTATTTAAAGTTACAAAGTCCCGAACTTTTTCTTGAAGCTCTCTCGAAGTTAATCAATATCCCCACTTCTCCATTGTTTTTATATTTTCGGCCAGTTGACACTTATCTTGCCAAGAAAGTATTGGAGGTCGGCCCTGTGTCTTGCTTTTTTCGCCACGGCGGCCAGTTATCCTACAGTAGATTGTAGTGTATGGGATTCTGAATTCAGTACTAGCCATCGACATGGTTAATTGACCTTGATTGACGGCATTTACTGCAGCATTTAATTGCTCCTCCCCATAGGCAGCCCTATCGGACTTTCTTTTATAATTTCGTACCATGACGGCAACTCTCTGTAAAGAATAAAAGCTTTAAGTGTCAGTGCCAATGAACTTTAGCATTCCCAGGAAAATGGGGCAAGTGTAAACTAACCTTTACACTTTCCCCATTACAACTTTCACACATGCCCCACATTATGTTTTTTATGGGGGAAGTGCAAACCTGTTCGTGAGTAAAAACCGCTTTTAGATTTGGTCGGTATATAGGATTTTAAAGCTACAACAATTGACTAAACATAAGAAAATGCAATACAACTAAAAGTATATTATAAGTTTTTACCTTTGACCAATTTTTTATGGAGATATCACACACTATTCAACGGACCGATTCGGAGGTTATGTTACAAATGACTACTCGGAAAGAAAAAAACACCTGGTAACTTACCGGGAGTAGATAATTCAATAGCGCTAACGTATAGTTAGTTGCCTCGAACCACACAGACAAGTAAACTTTCAATATTGCCTGATTGGCGCTCTGATTTTCCACTTACCCCATTATTACACTTGCCTATACCATATTTAAATCCAAGATTATGCATACGAAGGAAATATTGATCAGTACTTAATGACAACCGTAACCATTTTATTCGGTGTGACGTCAGGGACAAATGCAACACAAGAATTTTGTTGAATTCCGTACCTACCCATACTAACGTGCCCGTGCGATACTATAAACATTTTCAATGTTAAAATGCACGCCACTGACTTTTTTCTAATTTTGATATTTTTTTCGGATATACCAACTAATGATACAATTTTAAAATGCTTTGATACTTTGACGTCTTAATCAAATTGATTTGTTTACTTGGTATGCTGCAGCTTTGATTTAAATATGGTACCTATAGTATAAATTTAAGTGTTAATATGACGTTTGTCGAAATGGAGGAATTTGGGCTAACATCTCCTTTTCGTCTTCTTCCTCCAACAACAGCAGGCAACTAATGTTATCGGCGTTCATTATAAGTCATACATAAGCGCTTTCACTACGAAATACGAATATGATCTGAAGCGCGCTCCAGCCGCGCCAGCCGAACCACCCTGCTCCAGCGAAACCATACGATTATTCTCGACTTGGTCTGATCCCGATCATTTAACTCGGTGTGACGTCAGGGACAAATGCAACACAAGAATTTCGAATTCCGTACCCATACTACGTGCCCGTGCGATAATATAAACATTTTCAATGTTAAAATTGTCCTGACCTAGCCCGCTTTTCACCAGACTTTTTCAAACTGGTATATTTCCGTCATAAGTTTCGTATTAAAAGACATCAGTAATAATTACGACTTAGTTTTTTTCTTAACATCTCGAAGTAAGCCTTGTTTCACCTTTACATTCACTTAAATCACTCAGCACTCAAAACACTCTACTATATTCGGGGTGGTCCTTAATGATATGCGAATATTTAAGGGTTTGAATCTACATGAAAAATTAATGATAGTTTGCTTTATAAACTATGGTCTAAAAATGTTCCGTTACGAAAATACGGGGTGTTAGGAAAAAGTTTTAGGAAAAAAATTGAAATTAATTAATATTTTCGAAACTCTTTGAGATATGTCAGTCATGTTGAGTACGTAGCGACAGTTAATAAAGGTGCGTGGTGTGCTATACAATAATTTTCAGCTTTAACAGAGGCGTGCAACGGGCACTGACTTCGATATTTTTGAGGAAGAATTGTACGCCAATGGTTTTTTTTTCCAACTAAAAGATATATTTGAATTCACCGTTCCATTTGAAACACGAGAGTTCTCCTGTTTTCCTGCGATGCGCCGTTTTTCAGTAAACGAAACATCACAAGCTGTAACTATTTTGTCTATTATTTCCTCGACAGTGTTAATGGGACTTGTGTACACTAGCGTCTTAAGATAGGACACAAAAAGTAATGTAAGCTGCTGAGGTCGAGTTTTTTTGGTGGCATTCTTGAGGGCCAATCGAACGATTTGGATAAACAGTTTATAAATAATTGCGAACCACTACACTGAAATGTGCTAGTGCACCATCGTGCATGTACCACATACAGTTCCTTATTACTATCGCAACATCCTTAAGCCGCAAAGGCAGTTGATCTTTAGGGAAATTGAGGTCCGTCAAGTAGGCTCGGCAAGAAGAATGGGCCAATAAAGTGGTTACTAATAATTTCTACCCATACGTTAACCGAAAATTGATGTTGGAAATGGGTTTCGGTTACAGCATAAGGATTTTTTTCCACCCACACATAATTATTGTGGAGATTCTAAATGGAATTTCTTAAAAAATAGCCTCGTCCGTGAACAGAATATGTGTTTGATATTGCGGATTTTGTGCAATATTATGAAGATAGCACTGATAGATAATTACACGCCTTGGAAAATCTCTGGAAAGTAATGCCCTTACTCTTAAAATATGGTACGGATATAATAAAACTTCACTAAAATTCTCCAAACAATTTGATGGCAAATATTCAAGTTTCTAGCAATCTTCCTCGTATACTCGTATCAGGATCTTCTTCTACTGTGTGCAGCACCGCTTCCTTAATTTCAGGTGTTCTCACACTTAAAGGTCTACCTTTAGATGTACCTCTTCGAACACTACCAGTTTCAACAAGACGACGATAAATGTTAGAAAAGGTTCGAATATTTTATCTGGCAAAACACGATTGGAATATCTTAACCGATAAATACGTCTGGCTTGCTCTCCATTACCGTCGGCGAGGCCACACAAGTAATGCATTTCCGCCATTTCTGCATTTGAGTAATTCACCATTTTTAACAAGATGGTAAAGTTAAAAATGAAATAAATAATTCACAATGCACAGACTTGAACTATAGAGACTTACTAGAAAATGTCACATGTAAAAAGCAAGTAATATATTCCATGGTAACTAGATTTATTGCAAAATTATATTCTTCAATAATTAGAATAATTTTCTGGGACAATACAACCGTTTTTGCTTTTTTACTCAAAAACGGCGCATCGCAGGAAAACAACTCAGGAGAGCTCCTAAGTTTAAAATTGAACGGTGAATTCAAACATATTTTTTATTTGAAAACAACCTATGGGCGTACAATTTTTTTCTCAAAAATATCTAAGTGGGTGCCCGTAGACTCACTGTTAAAGCTGAAAGTTATTTTTATATTGAAATATATGCACCTTTGTGAACTGTCGGTACGTACTAAATATCACTGAAATATCTCCACTAGGCTCGAGAATATACCTGTTTGTAATTCAACTGAGTTATTTCGAAGAAAGAGCTGAAAGAAGAACTGTAATTTACAAAAAAAAACATTTTCTTACACACAAATTGTCACAAGAAAACATTACCCGAATAAGTATACTACACAATTTTCATATTGTAACGACAGATACATTTAATGAAATCAAACCTGGACACGTTGTTAGTATATTGTGCCATTCAATAAGAACTTGAATGCATTTAGTTTTTTTTAAACTGTTGTCTTTTTTTTTACATTGTTGCCAATTGAAGGAAGTTTCCTATTATTTTTATTTTGAAAATGGAGTAGTACATCTATAAAACTTAATAAATTGGGATGCGATGAGTAAAAATGTGAGTTAAATTTCATTTAGAATGAAAGGATTCACAAGCATTTATTGAAAATATAAAATTAGATGATGATTCTCTGGCCCATACGGTAGGAGGAAAATTTGCCTGATCGTCTATGCAGTTATCAACTAAATAATCATAGATCTCTACAAAAAGCTGGTCATTTAGCATTTCTTCAAAAAAAATCCATTGAAAAGCAGTCTTCATCATTGCTAGGTTCTAGACATGCGAGACCAAATGGATAACATCACCATTTGTGCAAATCTTAAAACTTTATAGTCTGTTGCTTAATGCGAGAGAGTAATAAATTATTATTATATATAACTATAAAACACAGTGGTTTTCGCCGTACTCCATAGGTGTAGTCCAATTATTATTAAATTGTATACTATTATTGTATAAAAATTCAAAACAGAAAATTACTTTTAAAAGAGAAAGACGAAATCATCTGCTGGCGACGACGATGTTTGAGGGCAGTTAGACAGTTTCAAAGGGAAGACAGGAATATCTATTATATAAAAAAAAATGGTTCAATGAAGGATATACCGTTGGTAAAATATGGCAGGATAAACATATAAAAAGCGCGAGGCAAGCTTTCATGGAAGGATGATCCACTGGAATAAAAGCACCCTTGGGAAAAGGTAAAATATTAATAATTACTCACATTGGTAGCAAAAATGGATTTGTCGATGGTGGCTTACTAGCATTTAAATCAAAACGGACTGGAGACTAATATGAAGACATAAACGCTGTCTTTGAAGAATACTTCCAGCAAATGCTAAATCTTATTCCTTCTGGGTCTATCATAGTCATGGATAATGCCAGCTACCACTCAAGAAAACCCGAAAAAATACCAACGTCTTCTTGAAAAAAAAATGACATTATTCATTGGCTTTCTGTAAATAAGAAGCCATTTCATAAAAATATGCTGAAAAGGGAACTACTGGAGATTGTAAAGTTGAATAAACCTCATTGTACGAAACTTGCTGTTGACGAAATCGCTTCAAAACGAAATATACCGGTACTTCGCCTTTCGCCATATCACTGTGAATTAAACCCCATAAAATTGGTGTGGGCGCAAGTAAAAGGGTTTGTAGCAAGCCATAACACAACTTTTTAAATGAGAGGCGTTGAAAACCTTTTGCAAGAGGGAATAAAGACAGTGGATTGTAAAAAATGGAGAAGTGCGTCGAGCATATGATTGAAACAGAAGAAAGAATGTGGGAAACTTATTTCTCAGGACCCCAACGATGATAGTTCATCGGACTACTCGGAACATGAGGACTAAAATTTAAAAAATTAAGTTGTTGTATTGTACATAGTAGATTTTTTTTATAAATATTATTATTTATTTCAACTGATCTATTTTAATATTATTCTTACTTCTATGTAAGTTTTTATCTACTTAATATTAGAATAATTAATATCTCAGTTATATGCCTATCTTTATAATTATAATCAAGTATAATTATTATCATTATTTTTATTCTAATAAACTAGGTACCTAAAGTAACGTCGTTGTCACCTTCCTTTCATTCACCAAACTCGTCCTTCTTTTGTATGCAAATTAGGGTTACCCTAATTTAGGACAGATTCGGGGTGTGTAGGTCTAAAATACGGAATTTTTAAAAAACTATCATTGCAATTTATCTGAAATTTATAATGCCACCTTAAAGTTGTCTACCCTGCTTAATGGGTCCTGTCATTGCCAATTTAAATTTTATTACTCTCTGGCATTAAGCAACATAATATAACACCCCGCATTTTCGTAACGGAACATTTTTGGACCATAGTTTATGAAGTAAACTATCATTAATTTTTCATGTAGATTTAGTAGATTAGTAGTAGATTTTTAGTAGATTAAATATTCGTATATCATTAAAGAACACCTTGTATAAACAATCATTTTATTCTAATACTAATATTTATTCAATTGCACGGAAAAAACAGTATTGTAAATTTAGTTTAGTAAGAATTTTATAGTATATTTCTCTATAAAACCTCTTAATAACTATAAATCTCTATACCAGTCTTTTCCAAAATAAAATTGTAAACTAAATTTATAAAAAAATATGGTTAGCTTTTTTATATAACATAGTATAATTATGCCACTACTAAGGTATATATTACATTTTACAAATGCGATTTGGTTAAATTGAACAACTATTTCCTTTAGTTAAAAGTAAGAAACTATATTGTGAATGTTACTAAATCCTTTTGTGGTTTTTATTATTTTTTATTACATTACTATATTTCTTTACTAAAATTTTTAATAGAATTTAGAAGGGTGTTATTATAGTAAGACTGTTTAACAATAAACTATTCGAATTTTTATAACACTATATTTGCAAAATATCAAAAAACATAGAAGCGCTTATAAAATTTTCGTAGGAAAATTCGTATTTTACTAAATGAATATAGTAGAAACTCCTAAATAATTTACAGGAATAGTCAAAGCCGCGCCGTCCGTCGCCGCCGTCGCATTTACAGTTATGCCATCAAAGGGGTCGTACCTCTAACTCTTACTCTTATGTGTTTTAAGTTCAAACTGATTAATTTTGTCTCTGATTTTGTGTTTATGGTATTATGGTGCTGTTATGTGGAGTTTGGAGGATTTATTAGCAGAATGGAATCTGGAAGACTTAGTTTCGCCACCAAGAAAGAAAGACCAAATATATTGCATTATGCCACGTGTAAAAGCAAATAAAAAATGTTACAAAAATCTACAAAAGGAGTTTTAAATATTTACTAAAATATTTAATTAGTATAACAAAAGTTGGTGGTAGAAATTCAACTAAAATTAATAGAATTTACGAAAAAATATTACAAATTTTACAATATTCATTAGTAAAATGTGCAAAACTGCTTGGTAGTTTTTACAAATAATTACTACAACCGTAACAACAGAAGCTAGAAAAAACAACAACATATTTTTATATTACTTGCACTTCTGTTTAATAGTTTTTACTGTAACGAATTTTTTATTCCGATATATTTTTGTAGTAACTATTAAAAATATTAACTCGTTTTTACTATATAGGTCCTATATAGAACTATAAAATATAGTTACTTTTATTATATTTTTGGATATTCTTATACATTTTTTTTTTCCGTGATGGCTTTGTATAATATTCTTTACTATTAATCAAAATAATCAACGTATTCACGTATGCAATAGTAAACGTGTTACATCGAGATGGCTAAAATAGACTTAATCCGTTATTGCTCTGTACCGTGCGGACTTAGCACGCTTCTCCCCTGTATGGGTAATATTTTATATTTAATAACTCATTACTTTGACACGGTTTTTCTCTAGCCGTGCAGGTTAGTATTAAAATTTGGCGTATTCTCTATTAGACGGCGCAGTTAAGTATCTCGATTTCGTCAATAATTTTTTTGACCGTTTTTCCCCTGTACCCTTCGTATGCATACAACTATTCTGAAAATTGATATGTGACACTTCGCGTATCAAATTGTTTTCTTGACTTATTTACTTTTTAATTAGGTTTTTCTTGTTACTACAGTGCAAAGTGCAATTGCCGCTGTAAGTTTTCAAAACTTGCATTTCGCTTATGAAAAATATTATATGGAAGTAAAATTACATGTTTCGTAATCTCCCCAGGATAGGTTTCCCCTTATAAAAATTATACTTTACATTTTATTGTGGTCATATTTTAACAGAAAATTGCAGTTAACAGTACGCTGTCATCGATAACGATTTTACAACGGATAAATTCATATTATCCTAACCGAAGATTTAATGCAATTTCCCAGAAATGTGTCATTTTTCCCGGAGCGGTAAAAGGCCGCGGTAAAGAAAATAAAAAGGATTTTTATAGTTCAGTTTTCGGTTTGAAACTAATAGACCGATATAGAATCACGATCCACTATGTCTGCGTGCCGCAAAGTGCAAATTTATGATATCTGATAAACTGGCTTTTCAGCCCATTTTAGGAGCGTATTAGTAAATATTTAATAAATGAGGGCTTTAATACTGCACATGTTGGTCAGTGGCTCTCGATTTAAGAGCGTAATGGGTAAACAAAAGATGGATCATTGCACGTAGGTAGAGATAGAGATATTTGGTCTATCGCTGGAGAGTACAGCTTAGTTTGTGTTGAGTGTGCAAATTCAACTGAATATTGCGCGGTAAAACTAAATATTTAAATCGTTTAAACAACTAACCAGTATTGTAAAATCCTAATAAATTCTAAATGACTGATTATTGTATTGCAATAAAAATAAATACAAAATTCTTAATCCCTAACAAACCAATTGATAATTAAATTTATTAGCGAGTGCGATTGCCTCCCCACCCAAAGAAATGCATAGCATTTTCTCTTATTGCGAATATGGAAGTGAAGATAACTGCACAAGCGGCCTTTTAAAGGTGCCCTGTTTAGTAACAACTGTTGCAACGCGGACAATGTAAATTTACTATTCGACTAGGTGGTAATTTTTAAGGAGGGCTTATGTCATTTTGACTAAAACTAACTGACATCTTGTGCGAGGTGGGTTCCAACCACGTTCAAGCGAACAGTTCAGCGAATTCCCATCTGCGAACCCTAAAAGAGATGCGCGAGTCGCCAGGACAGTCAACATTTTTAAAAGAACACAAAGATACGTGAGAAATATACCACGAATATTAATTGAGGAGGTTCGCTCTATATTATTTGAAATAAATGCACAAAATGCGCCCGTCTCCGACGGCACTAGGAACAAAGCACTCGAAAATTTGCCACAGAAAACAGCAATGGACCTGGTAAATATAGCCCAAGCTATACTCGGAAGGTTGCTTCCTAGACAGTTGGAAAAGGACCAAAGTGGCATTAATTCCGTAAACTGGGAAATATCTAACATTGGCTGCCAGCTATAGACCGATAAGTCTACTATCGTGCTTAGGCAAGGTAGTTGAGAAAATAATTGATATTAAATCGAGTAACCGATTTTGTATTAAACAACGATTTTTTATCACCAGAGCAGTTCGGTTTCAGAGCTGCTCAATGCACAGTGCGCCAGACAACACGATTGACAACCAACATTCTAAGAGGTTTTAATCGTCACTGGTCGACAGGAGCAGTCTTTTTCGACGTTTCTAAAGCATTTGACAATGTCTGGCACGACGAACTCGTACTAAAATTAATAAGGGCAGGCATGCCTGACTACCTTATTAGGCTAATTACATCATACCTCAAGAACTTTTGCGGTATCGGCAGAAAATGCAATTTCTACAATTAGAATAATCTGGGCAGGGGTCTTACTTTTGCAACGTCATGTTTTGGCCCTGCAGAAGTGGCTGGCAACTTGGAGACTAAAACTCAACGAAGACAAGACACAGGCAATTATCTTCTCGAAGGCAAGGCTAAGGCTAACTGAAACCAGGGTTAAGGTCAACAACATACCAATTGATTAAAGTCACAAAGTAAAGTATCTTGGCCTTGGCTTCGACAAGAAATTGACCTGGAACGATAATGTTGAGGATATCGTGAAAAAAGCCTAAAAACCACTTGACGCAGTATATACTCTGATTTGCGCGAACAGCAGAATTAACAACAATACTAAAATGGCAATAAACAAGACAATAAGCAGATCTACTTTAACCTACGGAGTACCAACTTGGTGCATGGCAAACAATACAAAACTTAGAAATGTACAAATCTTACAAAACAGGATATTAAGGATAATAACAAGCGCACAAAGTCACGTAACAGTGACAATATTACACAAAGACTTGAAAATAGAGACAATAGAAGAACACATGGCCATACTCATAATCACAATAACAAGCTACCATAGACGAACAGACGTATCAACCAATACACTGGTCATTAACTCACTTATTCGGTCATAACCACACTCAAACATCTATATCCAAAAGACTGGCTCCCATACTAAATGCAGAACTGAACCAGAAGAAATATTGTAAATTCAAAACTAAACAACAACAATATAATCACGAAGAGGCAGTGAACATCGAAAGGAGAATGAAAAAGAAAATCCAAACCAGCTGCGAGACAGTCGTTGCAGAATATGCCAACGTTCAAGGAGATTTAATTTTAAACGAGTTAAGTCTTTACTGGGTAAGGCAGATTTTTTTACTGGAGGAGCAAATTTTGTGGGCCACCAATAATAATTTAACAACATAAATTTCTGCTAACCTGAACTAACCTGCACCGCTTATTTTCCACCGGGGCAGTTAAAGCTATTGTTAATACAAGTACTGAAGTAGGTCTATGAGTAATAAGTACTACATGACAACTCAAAGTGCACAACACAAAAAAAAATCCGATAGAAAGATTAAGAAGGTCGAAACATAAAATAAAAACAACTAATAAGTACCAATAACCGGTGTCTTGAAATGTAAATAGAAATGTATGCAATAAAATGCGTTTTATTCGGTAGATAGTTCGTTTTCCTTTGTCTAACCTGTCTTGCAACAGTACATTTCACCAAACGGAGTATATTTCCATGGGGCCGGTGCCCAAGACAAGGCAACCCAGGAACCGGCGACGTCGACGAACTAGTGATCGGTGCGCCCGCGGCCAATGAGATTCTAATTTGCGAGTCATAGAATTTGTCTCTTTTGAACTTCCCTAAAGCGCGTCTGTCTGTTTCTGTCTTTAATTCAATGCATTTATATAGTTTTATACTGCCATATAAACATATGAGGTTAATTTAAAATGCGGCTGAGTAAGCACAGGAATAATAATTATTAGTGCTTCGCTTAGTTTAATTCTGTATTGGGAGAGTTTTTTTTTATGAAAATACACTTCTTTTAGCGTAACTATTTTTTGGTTTAAAAAACTAAATTAGAATAGAAATTAGTAGGTGGGTCATTAACCAACTTACCATATCAACCAGCCGCGCAAGCGTACGTGTGCTTTTACTGATTTAACACTCACTTCTGAAAGTCTGTAAAAATGTTGTGCGGATGGTGGATTAAAATGCCAGTCAATTCGTTCGATTACGGCCGAATTTTTTAACATCTCTTTAAGATATTTTGCTGCTCCCTGAAACTTAGTAGGTACTACAATCTAAAAATCGTTTTTGCAGCGACCTCTGCGAGCTATAAATCGGCGTGCAGCGTATAAAAATGCCTTACTTAAGGTCGAATATCAACTCGAAATGAACGGCCTTTGTCGCAAAACAAGCGAATATTGTATGACTTGGATTTGGAAGTTTCAAGTTGCACGCCTTTACATTTTTAGTGGTAAAGAATCCAGCGTAATCGATGACGACATACGAGAAAGATTACTCACTTTTTAGGTTGGAAATATCTTTAGCGAAATGCAAGTGTTGTATCTACATGTTTTATTAGGATTAGAAGAGCGCAATTTAAATCCTAAAGCGTAAAATGTTCTTCTTTTCGGGGCTTTTGGATTTTAACGATTGAAGGAAAAGCGGGTTATGTGACAAATGATACCTTGACTTTCTAAAAGCAATGAGAAGTTTGTCAAAATAAATTCTAAGATATGATCAATCAATAGAAAAATGTAATAAAGGATATTACCTTCTTTTCTTTGGAGAAAATGGTGTTGTTATGCTCAGTAATGAATTTTGGTTGTCCGGATATTGTAGAATTAGCTGGTTATCTCTATTATTAGTGAATATAGAATGTTGCGGTTTGAACATCATTGGATAGTTTCTTTTTGTGAAACAAAATATAGCAGACACGAAATTTCATAGCTGTCTTTGTATTTGACCTACGGGTTGATTTTGGAAAGTTCTAGTTTTTGAGCAGCCCTTATATCTCGACTATGTAGCAATATTGTTATTTTTTAGATATAAAGTGAGTTTTTTAAATTGGCCTCCCATATAAATACGTCGTTGCATCCCGCTCATTGGTACCTTCTCAAAAATATCTAACACATTATATGTTTTTTTTAAATACCTACCGATTTTTTATAGTATATGCTCTGCATTTTCCTCACATTCTTTTATTCAATTCGTTGATTCCTATAATATAGGATGAAAATTATATTTTAGTGTTTTTTCGAATATTTAAACAATTTTCTTAAAAGTAATTATATGTATAGTAAATTAAAATCTTTTCTTTATTATACCTTTATTTACAATAAATACGAATTAATTTAGCAATTTCATTATAATTATCACTATTTATAGGTAAACATTATTAATCCATAATTATTACTATTATTATTAAATAGTAAAAACCTAAATCGACATAAACTTTTTACTGCAGGTATTTTACAGATATTTTTCAAATAACAAAATTGGTTTCTGTTATGCTGAACACACAATTGCCACATTGTGTGTGCTTTCATGTTAATTTGTCCCACTTTTATGTGACTGTAAAATACTAATATTTTGAGGTAGAAGGTTGACCAAAAAACAGATTTTTGTTAAGTCAAGAATTTTATAAAATATCAAATATTAAAACTATTGACATAACTTTCTTTAAATGGAATACCTTGTGTATTATTAAATATTTAAAAATACATTATTTTTCTGAATACGAATAAATGCCACACATGCCATTTCTTTTCATTAGTTTAGCCTAAATTTATATAAATCTCATTTAAGTTGGATTATTATTTTTGTTTTCAATAGCTAATTTTATGTCATAATTTTATAGATAAAAACAAAACTTCTGTCTTCCTCCACAAATAGTATTTATTTCAAAAATTAATTTCTTTAAAAGTGATTGTCCCTACATGTTTCGACTGTACAAACAGTCATCTTCAGGGGAACTAAAAGGAATCTATGAAAGTACAATGACAACAGGCACCATAAAGGACTTACCTAAATCGAGTTTGGTCTCGGTTTTAGTAGTTGTCTCAAATAAATGAGTACAACTCTTTTAAGATTATAAGGAAAATAAAATTTGTTAGTTGAAGACTAGTTTGGCTGAACGTGATGGATAAGAAGATGAGCACAGTTTAGAAAATATTCATTTTATTATTGTATTAAAGTAATAAAATATGATTATATGTAGCATGAATTTAATTTGGGGTTTAAGTTGTTATAATGAAAGTTATACAAATAGATACTTAGTAAAGTGTGGAGAAATCAAAAAAGAAAAGAAAAAAGTTTTTCATCTTAACAGATTAAAGATGTTTTCCTTAAAAAGGAATCTTTAAAAGTCTATCATAAAAATTGTTCTTAAGTGGTTACGTCGAAATTTAAAGGGAATTGATCATAGAGGAATTTGATTTTTTAATTTTATAAATTGGGACAGGGGGCTAAGCCCCTGTTGTGTTAAATAATAAGTAATCATTTAGAAAATTAAAAGTATTTTTGAAAGTTTGTATTAATAAAATTAGCTTATAGTGCTCACCACTGCCACGCCAAACGCGAAAAGAATTGAAGTGAAAGTAAGGTTAATGTCAATATGCGAAATCAAAGAGATTTGGCATATGACACGACAAGTCTTAGATTGTAGATATATTAAAAATTTAAGTGTCCGACCAATTAGAGTGACTCGATGTCAGGTTTACAAAGTCTAAAATAGATTACCTAATGGTTGAAAGTTGTAACTGTTAAACGCATATAGTACCTGAATAAAGAAAAGACTGCGACATCTATGAATTAATTGTTCAATTAATGAATTCTTAACAATTTAAAAAAATTTTTTTTAAAAATTTTTCTTTTTTAATATAAGGGGATTAAATGTTTATAGGAGGGTAGTTCTCTTTACACAAGAACATGCACTTTAAGTTGAGGTTCACTGCACTGACAATAGGTGGAAAATTTTAAATTTAAATTGAATATAAATCGAGAATAATGATGTTATAAAGGGAAATACTTATATAATAGATATAATAAAACATTTAATCCCCTTATATTGAAAAAGAAAAATTTTTTAAAATTTTTTTTTTAAATTGTTAAGAATTCATTAATTGAACAATTAATTCATAGATGTCGCAGTCTTTTCTTTATTCAGATACTATATGCGTTTAACAGTTACAACTTTCAACCATTAGGTAATCCATTTTAGACTTTGTAAACCTGACATCGAGTCACTCTAATTGGTCGGACACTTAAATTTTTAATATATCTACAATCTAAGACTTGTCGTGTCATATGCCAAATCTCTTTGATTTCGCATATTGACATTAACCTTACTTTCACTTCAAACTTCAATTCTTTTCGCGTTTGGCGTGGCAGTGGTGAGCACTATAAGCTAATTTTATTAATACAAACTTTCAAAAATACTTTTAATTTTCTAAATGATTACTTATTATTTAACACAACAGGGGCTTAGCCCCCTGTCCCAATTTATAAAATTAAAAAATGAAATTCCTCTATGATCAATTCCCTTTAAATTTCGACGTAACCACTTAAGAACAATTTTTATGATAGACTTTTAAAGATTCCTTTTTAAGGAAAACATCTTTAATCTGTTAAGATGAAAAACTTTTTTCTTTTCTTTTTTGATTTCTCCACACTTTACTAAGTATCTATTTGTATAACTTTCATTATAACAACTTAAACCCCAAATTAAATTCATGCTACATATAATCATATTTTATTACTTTGATACAATAATAAAATTAATATTTTCTAAACTGTGCTCATCTTCTTATCCATCACGTTCAGCCAAACTAGTCTTCAACTAACAAATTTCATTTTCCTTATAATCTTAAAAGAGTTGTACTCATTTATTTGAGACAACTACTAAAACCGAGACCAAACTCGATTTAGGTAAGTCCTTTATGGTGCCTGTTGTCATTGTACTTTCATAGATTCCTTTTAGTTCCCCTGAAGATGACTGTTTGTACAGTCGAAACATGTAGGGACAATCACTTTTAAAGAAATTAATTTTTGAAATAAATACTATTTGTGGAGGAAGACAGAAGTTTTGTTTTTATCTATATTACCTACTCCACTGTAAGAATGGACTACTTCTTCAAATCATAATTTTATTCTTTTGAGGCATAGATGGAAGATTTTGTGGTTTGTAAACTCACAACATTTTAGTTAATTACTGAGGCCTAAGAACAACAAATCAGAAATTAAATAAATCAAATTTAGAAATAACAAACAATTTAAAGAAATGAAAAATATATTTTGCGTCCTCTTTCATTTTCAATGCACTTAATATATACAGGGTTGGGCAAATGTTCCGGAACGGCTTAATTACAAGCGAACGAAAAGTGATATCGAATCGGGGTTTTGGGCAATCTATAGGACAAAAATTTTACTATTTGACTGGTATACCATATGTCAGTAATGTCACCAACTGTCAAGTGTCGACGATATTTTTTTATTTTTTTAAATGGAACACCCTGTATATTATCAGATATTCTAGATCTTCAATAAATTACAAATATTTTTCATATAGCATACCATATGATTAAATTCAACTGTTTCGGAAATACGGGCAAATGAATCTAGAAAGCCCATATTACATTTTGTTTAAAAATCAAGCAACATATTTCTTTTATTATGACATTCCAAATAAAAGTCTTAGTTTCCATGACTCCCAAGTGTCACTCTGACACATTTCCTATTTAATTTTTATTTATTTGTATTAAGTGAGTTGTGCGAGTTTTTTATTTATCGACTAAACCTCTGATATAACTGATAAAACTATGGTTCAGCTAACTGAACAAGAACGGATTACTCTGCTTATGATGATAGGATATGGGGATAGACGGAGATCTTTTCAAGAAGCAACCGACCTTTTCAATCAAAGTTTTCCTGTTCGAGATCCCATTTCTAAATCAACTGCTAATAGAATATTCCATAACTTTGAGCATACGGGTACGGTAAAAAACTTGCCAAAAACAGGTCGTCCGAAAACTGCTACAAATGACGAGAAATCCCTGGATGTTTTGCTTGCCCTGCAAGAAGAACCACAGACGTCAGTTCCAAAGCTTGCTCTTGCACATGAAAACAGCGAAAAATCAATTAGAAGAATCCTCAAAAAAAATAAAATGTTTCCTTATAAAGTCAGCTTGCTTCAAGAACTATCAGAGGACGATCCTGATAGGCGTATGCAATTTTGTCAAGAAATAATGGACTACATAGACCTACAACCTAACTTTGTAAGTCGTATTTTATTTTCTGACGAGGCTACATTCTGTCTTAATGGTTTCGTCAATAGGCACAACTGTCGATACTGGTCAGACCATAATCCCCATTGGATGATTGAGCACCGTACGCAACACCCCCAAAAATTAAATGTGTGGGCAGGTATAATTGGAAACCATATTATTGGGCCTTTCTTCCTTGATGGAAACTTGACATCTATTTACTACTTAGATCTGCTTCGAAATAGAATTATACCAAATTTGATTAATTTATATCATGATCAGGTTAACGATCAAATACTAGCGAATGACATTTGGTTTCAGCAAGATGGGGCGCCAGCTCATTTTGGTATACATGTCAGAAATTATTTAGATCAAACTTTTCCTGGAAGGTGGATAGGTAGGAGAGGGTCCATTGAATGGCCTCCTAGATCTCCAGATTTAACACCTCTAGATTTCTACCTCTGGGGTCATTTAAAGACTGTCGTATATCGTACACAACCTAAGACTTTGGAGGATCTTCAAAACAGAATTTTAGATGCTGTGCATGTTATTTCTCGTGAACATTTGCAAAACGTGCGTTCTGAATTTTCCGACAGGATTGGACACTGTCAGGTGGCTGAAGGACGACATTTTGAACATTTAATTAAATAACCATTATTTTATATTATTGTGTTTTAAAGTTATTACCTTGGTTTTGTTTAAATAAAATGTACTACATTCATTTGCCCGTATTTCCGAAACAGTTGAATTTAATCATATGGTATGCTATATGAAAAATATTTGTAATTTATTGAAGATCTAGAATATCTGATAATATACAGGGTGTTCCATTTAAAAAAATAAAAAAATATCGTCGACACTTGACAGTTGGTGACATTACTGACATATGGTATACCAGTCAAATAGTAAAATTTTTGTCCTATAGATTGCCCAAAACCCCGATTCGATATCACTTTTCGTTCGCTTGTAATTAAGCCGTTCCGGAACATTTGCCCAACCCTGTATATACTTGTATGTATGTCCTTAAATTTTTAACAAAATGGCTCTATTATTTTTAAGTAAATTACTCAAACCTAGAAGCAAAAAATAAAACAAAAAAACGATAGATCCATTCGGTAAAAAAAAAAATTAATTGTTTGTTATTTTGTAATTTTGATTTATTTAATTTTTAAATAAATTTGTTGTTCCTAGGTTTGAGTAATTAATTAAGACGTTGTGAGTTTACAAACCACAAAAGCGTCCATCCATCTAATAAATGCCTCAAAAGTATAAAACTATGACAATAAATCAGATATTGGAAACAATGAAAAGAAAGGGCATGTGAGGCATATATTTGTATTCATAATAATAATAATTTTTAAATATGCAATAATATTCAGGTTGTTCCATTTAAAAAAAAGTAAGTTATGTCAATAATTTTTGACTTTACGGCATAAAACTTTAGGCAAAACCCTATATTTATATATTTGGTCAAAATAAGTATTTTCTAGTCATGTAGAAGTGGGACAAATTAAAATGAAAGCACTGTACCTATAATTATATAACAATTACGTATTTCTTTCGTGGTTTGATGCCGGGTGCGATAATATCCAATTTTCTAAATAACCTGACAATAAAGCTGGATTTATAAACTCGAAAAGTTGGCGAGGTTGAGGTTCAGTTGGTGTTGGAAATAGGAGTTCAATTTAAACTAAAGGGAACACTCAGTTCCATTTATACACTCGTTCATGTTGTTTATGTAAAGCTCATGTAAGGTTCGAAAACTTCCCGGGTAGTTCGAGATAACCAATTTTTATGCTCGGAATTCGGAATATCTAACCTCACAAACTTGATCATAACTTCAACCTCACCAACTTTTTGAGTCTATAAATCCAGCTTAAAGGTTACAAACTAACAAATCAGACAGTGCATTTAAAGAATGGTATGCTATGACAATTTCGTGATATGTCAAAAATATTAGCGAGAAAATTAAGGCAGCTCTTGTTAACCTAAAGTCCGATTTCGATTTTTTTCTCATTCGGGGTTGTTTTTACAATGTCATAGGTTTCGTTATTTTCATAAAAAGTTAATTTTTATTATTGGTACTTGGTCTAATTTCTTTTCCGTGAAAGTATGTATGCCGTGGAATTAATCACGCATGTTTTGAATTACTACTCTGGAGAAGTAACCCAGGTAAAAGGTAAAGGTGAATGAACAATAGAAGCTCTGAAGTTTTTATTTTTAAGAAAATTAAATATGGTAATCATGGCAGAACAACAAGCTTTTATTATTGAAAGTTTCTTTAGAAATGGTGATAGGGTTGATTGTCAGTGTTCAGTTCTTCAGCACGCTACGGCATTGAGGATTTTCGAATAAAGTTTCCACACATAATCAAAAAATTCAACCAGCTTCGCCAAGTTTTGACTAGATCTGTAGCTCTGTTTAGAGAAACAGGAAGTGCGAAAAGAAAGGAAGGCAGTGGGAGACTCAATGGCCGCACTGCACAAAAAGTAGAAGAATTGAGGCAAATTATTAATGAAGACCCACGAACTCCTATTCGGCACTTAAGCCAGCAAGCAAATGTACCCTACGAAACTGCAATACAATCCTGAGATGTGACCTGTTATGCGCAATGCAATTTTCAGAGTGTGTTTGAAAAACGTGTGTTCATCTAAGTAAAATCCAGACTCTTTATTTTATACGAAGTAGAAATATTCTGCTAAATTAAATAAAACCTCAACAATACGTATACGTAGACAATTGATAAAGAAATTCGCCTCTGACAAACTCCATTTTAAGAATATTATTCGCTTAAAAATCACCAAAACCAGGCTCACGGTTTTAGAAGACCGGTAAAATCGGCATAGTTCAAACAATAAACCACTAATACTAAGTTCAGTTCTAGGAATTATTCATTTCTCGAGTTAAGACAAAAAGGTACAATATTTTAAAGTCAATCCATTTATAACTTAGTTCTTTATTAGATATTATTATATGCTAATAAGGTTCCTCGTAAGGTGCCGAAACACTGCGGTAGAAACACATTTTCCTAAAAGTTGGTCCATTTTCTGATTAGTTGCGTATAAACATAGCGGCGATGGTAGTCACGATAACGGACTACTTGGGCCGGTACCCCAAATATTTAATTATTTTTAATTGGTCCCCCATGGTAGCGTCGAAAAAGTAGGGTGGCCACTTCAATGCATTCGTGAATTTTAAAAAGGATTCACTAAGAATATCTTGACGAGAGGAGTTCGATACCAGGTTTCACGGGACTGATTCTATTTTAAGGCACAAAATGAGTTGCTTCTCCGATTTGTAATTAAAAGTATTTTAGTGTCATTCAGCGAGTAAGCTGTTTCTCTTCTTCCAAGTAATGACGAAGTTATCGTGTGCGTAACGCAAAGGCGCTTTATGCTTTGCTAATACTTCTTTAAAAACGTAAAAAATCATTTCCCGTAGGTGTACGACATTTATTCTAGTATGGTAACACAAGATGTGTTCCTCTGTTTTTCGTAGTGATGAAACCTGGTTCGTTCAGAGTGGTTTATGGGAAATGATAATGAAAATCGTTTGAAAAAACCTTTTTTACTAACTTGACGAGATGAAAATGTGGAGTTCTCAAAATCCATGTTTCCTTTTAGAGCAGCATTCTCAGAAAGTTGTCGTGTGGGCGGGCATACCAAAAAGATTGTTAATTTGACCAATTTTAAGAGATTCTCAATTCAGCTTCATAACATTCTGTAAATAGGATGAATTAGACCATAAAGTGATGCGATACTGCTACTCCTTTACAGGACAGAGCACCAACACACGTAACTCTTGATAATTTAAACTTTAAAATTAGTTAGTTAGGTGGCCACCACGGTCCTGCGGTTTCACGCCGTGCGGCTTCTTTTTATGACCACACTTTGTAAACTCGATTTTCAAAACCCTTTGCGAAAATTTAGAAGACCTACGGGCTAGAATTACAAATGAATTTCAGGAGATTAACATCTCACCTAAGTTGTTACCAATATTTTCGATTCTATAAAAAAATGAATGAGAACATATTTGGAAGAAGAAGGTATATAGATACGTCTCTCATTTAGTTTAGATTTACAAGTTGTAAGTAGGTATAAATTCTGTATTATGTAATGACAATGACAATAATGTAATTTTTCTAAAAATAAAAACTGCAAACAAAAAAAAAAGCTCTAGTTATTCCGCTTATGACGACCTCTTAGTCCCGATTTAATTTAATTATCAGTGTACCGAGGCGCATCAATGCGGGAATTTGAAGAACCTGATATTCAATCCATAAGTTCTATTGTTTTCAATTTTTTTTTAATTTTAATTTTTCGCTCGTTTCCAACAAAAAAGATGTTACATGAACTAACATGTAATTAATTATTATTTCTTGATATTTATTTTATTCAACAAAAATATTTTGCATATTTCTTCAGAACGCGAGAATTTTCCATATCTTTCAATATTATACCAAAAAATTCAACTTCAACGTTACTTTTGTTAAACTCCAATTATTGTAGCTTAGTCTGTCGAGCACTGGGACATTAAATTTACCATACATCTTCGATCTCTTGTATTTGTAACAATTACCTTAAAATGTTTTTGTTGTCCCTAAAGCATTTTACCCAAGACCTCTCATATTTCTTGGTGTGAAAAAAAAGGTACTCAGACAAAGAAAATAAAAAGAACATTTTCAGTGCTCAATCCAATGAGGAAAAAGGCCCGGCCGATCCATCTTTTGTAACTAATAGAGCGATAGAATTCCGATCCATTGCCCACGACCCACAAAGTGTGAATTTATTGGTGCAGTAAAAGCCGGTATTAGTGCAATTTAGTAAATTTTTATGTGGTACAACAATAGGTGCATCCCATACTTATTGCATATTATGCATATTGCACTAGTATCTATATGCACATTATTGACGTTAACTATAAAGCAAAACTAAATTTTAGTTACATATGAGAGATGTTGCACGTTAGCTGTATATTTAAAACAAAGTGGAGACTTACTCTGTCGACGTTTTTACTTTGAAATGTGTATATACAGGGTGCTATTTAAGTACGTGCCAAACTTCAAGGGGTGATTCTTGGAGTCATTCTAAGACGAAAATTTTATATATATATATTATGTGGTCCGGTAATGCTTCGTTTTCAAGATTCAGGGTGTCAAACTTAAAAAAAAATATGTTTTTTTCGTAAATATCTTATATATTCCTACCAAATCAATAAAATTATGGGGATCCTACAATAACGCTAAGAGTAAGAAGTGTTATTACATATCATTGATGGAATTAAAAAACATCCTTTTATTTTCCTGCTCATTCCAAATATAGGTTTTTTCCTCTTGATGACCAGGCCTCGTTATCAGGAAATTATAGCGTTGTGGGGTCAGATCTTCAAACATAGAATAATTTTTTTTTTCAACATTTTCTTGGCATCAAACACCTCATCTCTTATCATAATTTGAACGAGGGAAACCAGAGTTGCACGTGGTTTATCGCGACCATTCTTACTGCCAATGCGGTATGCAACATCAATAGCTTGCTTTGTGACAAGGACATTCGGTTGATAATTAATAAAATCACCCAAATCCAATCCAAAAGAGGCACCCATAAAGGCATAATAACCACATAATTAGCAAATAGGTAACTAGGATTAGGTACAATAAAAGGAATAAAATAATTAGACCAGAAACGGAATAAGTTACCTGGGCTCTAATTAGTTTTGGTAAAATTGCTTTCTAAACTTCCATACATAGTTTTAAGCCTAAAAAATTTAATATTAAAATATATATTTGACGACAAAACGTGAATTTAATGTCGATACTTGTAGTACTAATTCTGCACAGATTTAAAAATTCGGGCCTATTTAAATCTATACATGCCGAAATATCTTGCCCGCCCAAATAGAAGACGGTTTCGATTAATTTATTACTTCGCATCATTTAAACATAGACTATATAACTATTCTAAACATTTACTTAACGAGAATCATAGTTTTAATGATAATTTTAAAATAAGGTACACTGGGGTAAATGGAAATTAGGGGCAAGTGGAACCCAGGCATATTCTGATAAAATTATCTTTCGTAAAATGACTCCAGCTGTTGAATAGTAATCAACTACATCTTTTAGATCATCTGCTGAATGGGAAGCCATCAGCTATTCATTTACGCTTCAACCGTGGCAGTGTTTATATGTTGTGAATTTACATCGCATATGTAGCTAGCACGTGCTTTTGTTAGTGGCTATTACACACACGGAAGTTCTAGTATTATTTAAACTTTTTAAGGTAAGTACCTAATAAAGAACACATTTTTGTATTTTAAACGTTTGGGCAACGTATGTTTGTTTACATTAAGGAAACAACATAGGTTTACACTTGCCCCTAAAAAATGGCGGGAAGGGGAAGCATAACCTATATTGTTTTAAGAGGGAAACAAATATATCGGAAATAGAAGTATCAACAATAATCAACATGTCCAAGTCGTCAGAAGAAAAAAAATAATTGCTTTTTAACATATAAAACCAATAAGCGGGATGAATAAAGAAGTCCTCAGATGTACGGAAGTGATCACTTCAGAAGATTCTAGAGCTAAGATTAAACAAATCGAAAACCAAAAATAAAATTAACACAAAAAATAAGTACTAGCAGTTAGAATGACGATTTAGAAGAATTAGAGAAAACTGAAAGCAAAGAGAAAATACAAAAAACCCCTTATTTAAAGAAGACTAGTGGTTTTAATATTCTTGAAGATAATGCAGAGCCCTTTCAGCTTTAGTAGAGATGAAGTCGAAGAGATGAATGAAGAAATCAGTGTTTTGAACCAAGTGCGCTAGACTTACCAAAAGTTGACTTTACATTATCATTAAATTTAATTAAAAGAAGCATGTGTTAGACATCTTCATTTAAGTGTCCTGTTGTGGAAGACAAAAGTATCGTCAGTAAAGCAAATATTTTTATGCATTTACCAACGAATACATAAAATAAAAAGGAAAAAATATTATTTAACATTGTTTTTGACATATATAATGTTGGTTAAAGAGTTAATCTTCTGTTAAAAATAAATATATTTTTGCAGCATAGAAAAATACTAATTGTTTACACTTACCCAGGCAAGTGTTATTACAATCCAAGTAAATAAAGAAATGTGCCTTAGCTTATACTTACCCCACAGGACTGGGGCAAGTGTAACCCAAAGACAGCGAAAATAAAAAAAATCCTGAAAAACAAGTGAAAACCCTTAGCATTTTCTATGTTGCCATATTTTTAAAATAATGTCTTGTCAGTACGCCTGCCAAATATAAACAAGATTATATGACACTTTTTTTTAATCGGCTGAAACAGTAGCTATTGAAATTCATGGTTCTCCTTACCCCGGTGTACCTTACTACATTTAGAGAACAAAGGAAGAAAATTAAATTTACTAGAAATAAGGAAATAACCATACATAAAAACTCCTCTTCTTTTTAAATTCATTTATTTTCATAATCTAGATTTATCTACATATGCACTTAAACTACGGTTTGGCCTAGGTAGTGGCGCATATTTACAATTAATATAGGTAGTGAACAACTTTCCGGTGGTGACCTTACAGCGTATTATGGAAGTATATATTGCCCTGGCTCAAAGATATTTCCCGCGTTTACGATAATCAACTGCGATACGGCTTCGCATTTGCTGAAAAAACTTCCGAAAAACCCCATTTACTTTCTTCAGTCAAAACATTATGTCCGCCATAGCAGACAACTTCAATGCAGTGCAAACTCCAATTTATAATTAAATGAACAGCTAGATCTATGTAATTCCCTAATACTAAACCTTTTCAAGAAATAATTATTATACGTACTTTTGGGTGTTTATTTTAACAATAAGCTTAAGCTGTTTAATTGTTTTACTTAGGTAATTAGGTACCTAATCTTTATAAATTCTCCCAATTTTTGTAACTTATCACATTCACACCTGAAGAAGCCACAGTGTTGGCGAAACAATTGTTATGTTATATTAAATAAGTGAAAATTTAAACGAGTTTGGTTTATTTACATTTAAAAAAAATATATTAATTCCTATACAATTATTATTCTCAAAACATCTTGAGGGGTGCCCCGTAATAAATCCGCCATTGCTAATGAATAAAGTTAATCGTAACCTATTATATCGGGCATGCATTAACGAGAAAGACATTTTTAAACTTTCCTGAAAAAGTATGCATTTACACACTACACATGCGTTGAAAACTGTTTTGACTTATTTTCAGAATACCTATCTCGTAGTGATCTTTTTTGAGTTCTGAGTAATTTCAACTACCACTTAAATGTCTCCACCGAATTAGGAAATTTTCTCAAAAGAGGATCAATGTATTGAGAATTCTCAAGAGACATTTTTTGTGTATTTTGACTTACCCTATCTAACAGAGCTTTTATGTTAAATCAGTGGCGTGTCCTTTTTTCTTAGAAATTCTTAAGATGGAATAAGAGCCGTTGCGGACAAATGCTTGTTCTAAGTTTTTGTCTTAAAATCAATCAAAGATTAATTTCACAAAATTTGTGTACATACTTACCTAATTCACACTCTGTATATCATAATACTAGACTGATTACTCGAGCCGACTATCGTTTGACGTGTACAGGTAATCGACATGCTCATTTACATAGAACATAATGATGTTTTTTATTTTTTTAAATCTTAAAGCTCCGTCAGACATAAAGCGGTCTGCGGACTGCTATTGTATGGTGTACCAGCCCCGCTACATAAACCACGGGCTGCCGCAGCGGGTTACTGTCATAGTATCATGTGAATATGTCAGACCGTAGTCCGCTACGGGCAGGCCGCTTTCTATCGTTGGTTTGGTTGGATGGATACGCCCGATTATCACGAGATGTCGCCACATGACTACATTTCACAATATTCATTTGCATTGTGGGTTAAACTATCAGTGAGGTCCCATACTTCTCGTCAGACTCTATAGCTTTGCTGATGAACCGTTATACGGCGAAACGCGTCCAAGGAGTGGGTCTAACGGAAAGGAAACGGGACGAACTGCTGTAAGCACAAAACAGATAAGAGGTTAGAAATGCGAACTACGTAGAAAACCAGAGAAACAAAGATTCAAGTTGGCCACCAGTCCACCCCGAGCGCTACGGTAGTCAATAAAAGTCATTAAAAACCAAATATTGTTGTTATTTATGAATGCCGATGTAAATAACAAACAAAGCTTATGAAGAAAAATTCAAAATTTATTTAAACTTTACCATAAAACATAATGTGAACAAATTCTGACAAAAATTGGTATCGAAACAATAGAAATACTTTATAGGTACATTCTGTAAAAAATAAACCAAAAATGAAACTAATAACAGCGACGTGACTAAAATGGTTCCAAGTGTTCAATGAACCAGGGTTTGCTCGAGGCAAATAGGTGAATTTTTGACATTTGGGCGTTGTCCCAAAAAAATGTTTGCTTCATATCAAGCCCAGGTCTTCTAGTTACTCTACTGATTATTAATACAAAATAGCAATCTCGTAGCCAGATGCATGATGTCTTAGCCAGGTGTAGGTCAAATGTTGCAGCCAGAGTTAAATTGTCACAGTATTTAGGCTTGATAAGGTGTCCATGCAACAGAAAAAAATGTTAACAATTATTACCAAAATGACTAACAGACTGAACAAAACATAATTTTTTAATTAAGTACTGAGAAACTGAAAGCTGTGAAAAAAAAAATTCGATAAAATATAAAGTGGAATGTGTACATGTGTCAAAAGTAGAATGGATACATTTAGAGGACCAAACAGAATGTTTTAGACTGCCAGTAAAAAAAAATAGAACTACCATAGTTCTACAGAGAATGTGGAAGTGATCCTAAAACATCAGGTGGTAAAAGCTCAGAGACAGTTTGAGAACAGCATTCCAATTAAGCCTTTTTCAAACTGAGTTCTTAAATTGACAATCATTGAAATGATTTTCACAAATCCTGAAGTTTTTGCACTCGATGTCAGGATTAATATTACATTTATTCTTCCACACTCTTAGTCTTTCAACATCAGTAAGGGGAAATGTATAGAAAAATGGTTATTGACACAATTAGGGTCAGATGAAGATCTAAATGCACTCTTGCAACCGGGATATTTACAGTAAAACTTGATTTTGGTTATTGAATGGGCGACACAGGCCATCATAGATACTGATAGAGGCAAATAAGGAGCATACACTTAAACATAACACTTAAAGTATTAAATAACAAAGAACAAAATGAAAAACTTACACGAGGCTGAACATTAAAACTCCTTCGGCATGACTTATCATGCAGTTCTATTTGCATTCGCTTGAGCTGTGGATATGTACCTTTTCTATAAACTATGGTTGGTGGACCTTTTTGAAGAGTATGCTAAAAATATTAGAAAATATCCAATTTTAATTTGAAAATTCAGCAAACCTAACCTTCAAGGCGTAAATTTTAAATTTAGGTTACATACCTGTGATATAAGGTCGCGTAACGATCCTAAAATTCTCCAAAACTCGTAAAACGGTCTGTAAAGGATTAAAACGGTAAATATGATAATTAAAAAAAAAATCAAGTTCTTACCAACAATTCGTTGGGGGTTCACATTTTACAAAATTGACAGAACTTCTCTTCTTCTTCTTTTATCCAAAAAACGGATAATAAAGCCCTTCAGGTAGTTGGCATAATATATATTGCGTTTTTAACAAGGTCTATCTCCTTTTATAGGTAATATTATGAGAGAGAGAGATAGTCGACAGATTAATATGCAAGTCTGATTTGGCAAGGAGCACATGTTAGTGACCGTTCGAAGAGCCCTTTGGTGGACTGGTGGCCCACTAGGTTTTGTAACGGTTTTCTTGTTGCGAAGTTCCCCATATTAGTTTCACCCATGTGGCTGTAAGTTTGTTACATATTGTTTTCGGTATACATGAACTGATGACCTGACTTCCGACGTCACCTGACGTCCTATATTGCGGGCTCCATTCCGCGTGTTTGGACCTCTATAGGTTCTCGTTGGTTTGGTTGTTGAATTGCCACGAGACGTCGCAATATGGCTACATTTTAAAACAATTGTAATTGCTATAGGTATTGGAGCAACTTTCAAAATCAATTCCAGGAATTTTTGTTACTTAAATGCATTTGCGATTGCGATAATTCATATAAGTATTTCTCGAACATGAATGCCGAGGAGTTTCTGATAAGAGTTATAGTTCTTCGGGTTAATGTTTTAGATTTTCTATAGTAGGGTGCACAGATTTCACAAAATACTGATTTTATTGCAAGTAGAATTTACAAGTGTAGAATAAAATATGACAATGAATTTGCTGCGTGCAAACGCAGCGTCAAACATTACGTTCACCAACTAGTTTCTGAAGTACTGGTTTCTTACTGATTTTAAATTTATAGTTTGCAAGAACTATATAAACCCTTCTACAGCAATTTGTTAAACTAATTAATATATAAAACATAATATATCATCTATTCACATGGTGTATAAAAGGCATATTTTGCACACGCCGGCGCCGTGTGAAACATTTACTTTGCACAAACTGCGTAAAATGTGTAGTTTTTCTGAGATGTTATTACTGTGTTTTTAACCATTTTCAAGCCAGCCGTAGAAAAAATACTTTCTTGACTTTTCCTTTATATGGAAACATGGATTCCCACACGTCAGCATCTTCACATTGGTTAACCTTAATTTATCTTGTCATTATATCTTATTCTACCGAAAACCTTTAACCTTTTTTTCTGATTCACGAGAATCACTGTTTAATTTAACACTTCTGATCTGTTTCAAAATAAATAATAACAACAGAGTTTAATATTATGGATGGTCTAAAAAGTAAACGGGTCGTCTGGCGGCATATTGCTTCCCGTATCTACATGAAATAACAGGATCCGCAAACGGTATAAGCATTGATATTGCTGATTTATTTTACAACGAATGCGTAGCTGTTAAATAGCGTTACAGTGTTTTTCAAATGGCAAATGCAATACTTTCTATTTCCCGAATAAAGCGACACACCGGGTGCCATGATATTGAAAAATGTACAATATGCTTTAGGGTTAGTTTCAACCAGGGACTAGTTTTTAATCAGAAATTAAGTATTCTTCAGTCTACCAGATGAATATTACATGTAGAGCGCAGAATGCCTTGCTAAATCCTACAACTGGTTGTCATTGATATATTTCAAAGCGGATTTGTCGAATATTTCTTACTGTTTTAATTGGGTTTGTATATACTATATATCTTACTGCTGGGGGCGGTTCAAGAAGAAATAAACTTTAGTCAATTGGAGTCTTTAAACTAATTCCCTATTTTATTATTACTTGGATAATGGATAGGGTGATTAGCCATTTAAGCATTCATTACTTAATTATTACCCCATGTGAATTAAATACATTTCAGTATAAATAGTATAACATTTTATTGTATGGGATAGTAGGTATAAGCTAAAGATTATTAAATAATAAACTAAATCCTAGACAATCTATAAAAAATCAAATTATTAGAAATATATAGTTATTGATCATATTAATAAAGTGGTGTGATGATCACTAAAAATCAATTTTTATCCTAACAGATAATGAAATTAAAAATTGTTTTATAAACTTTTAACCCTACAGACACGCCTTTTTAAATCTGTACATGCCGAAAAATCTTGCACGCCCATGGAGAAGACGGTTTTGATTCATTTATTACTTTACATAATTTAAAGATAGACTATAATATAACTATTCTAAACATTTACTTAACGGAACTCATAGTTTTAATGATAATTTTAAAATACTTACATTTAGAGAACAAAGAAAGAAAATTGAATTTACTAGAAACAAGGAAATAACCAAACGAAATTAAATGAACAGCTAGATCTATTTAATTCCCCGTTCTTAAACCTTTTCAAGAAATAGTTACACACTGTTTATCGACAATATTATTGTAACAATAGGCTGTTTGTATTACTTAGATACTTAATCTTTATAAATTCTTACAATTTTTGTGACTTACCACATTCACTGATACATAATATCCTTATATGAACATTAAAAACAAGTAACTCGTAATAAGTGATGATGTGATGGCAGATGGATTATTCCATTAAGACTAGCATGCCTCCAGAATAGACAGATCAACAGAAAGGGTATTCTGTCAACTAATAAACAAAGTGGATAGAACGTTAGGAAAATCGTAGGGTAATGCTCGGATCATTTCAGGACTTCTAGGGAGTGCTTGTTAATAGTTGCTTTATTTCCATCACAAGGGCAACCAGAAAACAGGACTGGAAGATGCTTACATGGATATACCACATATTTATGGGCCAGGTGGTATTCACGTCTCTTCTGGACGAGAATCAGGCGGCCCGATTCACAGGGGGTATGCGCAGGGCGGGAGTTTTCTGTCCCCTGCTCTGGAGTTTGATCTTTGTAGGCTTTTTAACTTATCTTACAAAAAAGGAATATTTCCTTCTTGATGGAAAACTGCGCGAGTCCAGCCCATACCTAGAAAAGACAAGAATAGATACCTTGCCAATTAAGTATCGTTCAGTCGCATTGCCTTCGGGTATATCAAAAGTTATGGAAAAGGTTATCAACGAACAATTATTAAAGTACCTTATCAGTGACTATCAGTATGGATATTGTAAGTGTAGATCAATGGGAGACCTTCTCGCTTATGTTACTCACGATTGGAGCAACGCAATGGAACATCATGGGAGTCCCGGGCGGTAGCACTAGACAACTCCAAGGCCTTTGACTGAGTGTGGTATGAGCGGCTCCTAACTATATAATCCCCAAAGATTTAAGACCAACGTGAATCGTTTCCTGCTCACACGCACCGCTCTCAGAGTGCCATAATGGAGTAATCCTGCAGTGCTGTGCCTTATCATAAAAAAATAAGAAAAAAAGGTGAGATCATACGGAATGCCGGTTCAATTTCGTTCACGGCAACTTTCTTAAAGATCGTTCTGGCGTGGCGGTGGACGGATTTCTTTCAGGTACATCAATGCCAGAGTCCCTCAAGGTTGTAGATTGTCACCCACCCTACTTTACCATATATTAACGATCTTTTGGAAAAATGCTATATATGTATATATATCGCTGATGACAGCACACTTGTTTAATCTTTTACTTTGGATGCTCGTACATCGACTGCCAATGCACATCTCTAAAGGCAGCAAGATGTCTCACATCTCAACAAAGACCTGGAACCCAGGCGGCAGTTTTTTCTAAAAAAGTCAATGTTGAAGAACCGGATACAGTCATGGCGGGACACTCGATCCCCTTGGCTTCATCAATTAATTTATTGGGTGTTAATTTGGACAGTCATATTTCTTGGCATAGTCACGTTACGGCCATTGCTAGGGCAGCCTTGCAGAAGCTTGGAATACTTTTCCGAACTAAGAACCTCTTTACACCCCAACATTTTTTAATGCTCTATAAGGTCCAAATTCGACCATCGCGGGAGTACTGTTCGCACATTTGGGGTCTGCTCCTAAACATACCCTGAGATTGCTAGACTCCATTCAAAGAAGATCCATTCGCTTGACCGGTGACCATAGTCTGACAAACAACCTGGAAAGCCTTGAACATCGAAGGCGGGTTGGCGACTTGAGTCTATTTTACAAATATTTTCATGGCAAGTGCTCAACTGAGGTCGCCCGCGTGATTCCACCGAGAGCCATGGTAGAAATACTTAAACGATACTGTTTAAAAATTCTTTCATCTTGAGAACGTCATCACTTTGGAACGACCTCACTGAGGCCATGTTCACCAACGAGTATAATCTTCAAAGATTCAAGATCAACGTAAATCGTTTCCTGCGCACACGCACCGCTCTCAGAGCATCATAAAGGATTAATCCTGCAGTGCTGTTCCATGCAATAAAAAAAATTGACGGCCTTCTGAGGGAACTCAGCAGAGCGAGACATTTAACTTTGCAGCTGCCTGATAGTGACCTCATTAGACTTTGATAGGGTCTTAAAAAAATATTGCGTCTGGATTAGGGATTGTAATCCGACACTAAATTAATCCGGTCGGATTCGGTCAGATCTCTATTGATCCGACCGGATCCGGCACATCAAGAACGATTTTTTCTTGTCGTTCCAAAACCAACGGTATAAAAGATGATGAGGGGAGTGAATTATAAAGTTTATAAAAAAACATTTATTTCTTATGAAATCAACTTTATTTGTCCTGTATAATTAAGCAACAAGGATTACAATTATAAAAAAATTAATTTGGCTTTTGAAAAAAGGATTGTAGGAAACAAATAGTGTGAATTGCGGCATTTGCCAATCGACTTCTCAGAAAGTTACAAACATAGCCAGCGGCCGAAGAGGTCCTTTCAACTTCTACGCTTGTCAGTTTTACTATCAACAAATAGTCATGAATAGAAGACAAGTATTTTCCTCGAACTCCTTCACTTTCATATGCAGTCATTTCCTTTTTTAGTACTTTCTCAAAATATTTCTCTTCTTTGGTGTTTATGATATAGGTTCTCGCTTCCTACTGGATTTGCATTCTGCATTTGCATTCTTCCTGTAATGTCAAATCATTTTTTAATGATGGCGAATCCAAGTTGTTTTCTTTGTTTCTATATTGTCTACGTTTTCGTTAGCGCTATCACCTTGAATAACTCTTTCGAAAATTTTTTCATTTCTAGTGGTATAACTTTTTTCTTTGGCATGGTAAATGTATCATCGACTCGTCATCATATTTTTTTTTTGATTATATATTATAATAATATTTCTGTTGCAACACTCTGTCGTGTGCAGAGAACTTCTCTAAAACAAACTTTACTGTTGTTTCAGCAGTTAATAGGGTTGAATCTGAATCTCTTCTGCATAGTGCCTCTACAGGCAACTTAAATGGCTGCAAACTGTCAATCAGGTCTTTTGTTTTCGACCATTCTAGGTCGCTAATTTATATGTCAGATCCTATATCAATTAATGCTTTGTCTATACACACTTTCAGCTAATAAAACGCGAATATTTTTCCAAAAAATTGGTGTCATGTATTTTTTCCGGATCCGATTACTTCAGGTTAGTTGACCGCATTCGGTAAATTGGTACCAGATCCGGTAGACCTCTAATGATACCAGATCTGTCGGATTACTGGATCTTATTCAATCAGCGTTTGTGCATCGACGATTCTCGCGAAAATTGTCCTAACGTCGCTTTTACTGCTGGGGGAGTTTTGTCATTGTCTGAGAAGAACTGGAGCTCTGTTTAGGGAAACAGGCTCTATAGAACATAAGAAAGAAGCTGGAAGACCATGTGTAAGAATAGAAGAACTTGTTGCAAACGTTCGTGAAATAATGCAAGATGCGCCAACAAAATCTAGAAATTATTTTACTTCTAGGTATAGGTACCATATTATGTGTACTCTAAAGGGCAACCATCAAAATACTTGATTTAGAAATATCGGATCACTTACTTACATACCATGTAGAACATGCTGACCTGTATTAACCTGTATAGTCTCTGCCTGTATACAATAACTAAGAAATAACGTTAATACACCACTGATCCTGCGTCTTGCTTGTTTTTTACAACGCCTTGTCATTATCTTGTATAAACTTAACACTCAAGAGAAATTTATGGAAACTAACAAATGACAACAGTAGTGCTGCTATTGTCAGAACGGTTTAAAATAAAGCCACCAATAATTCTTGTTAAATTAATTACTATCGCCTGGCCAACAACTGTATCCAGTATCCTATTAATTCTTATTCCACATTTCTTTGGATGCTTTAAATATAAATTTACCATGAAGTGTTATGTCCGCATAATAAAATTGATCATTTTAGCCTTATCGTGAAAAGAAACTGAAACTTTAATCCTAGAGCTAAAGTTTACGAAATTGTTATTACCGGAAATATTTTCTATTAAAGTTCAGACAAGTTGTGCTTGGAATATTAGCTTTCCAGACATATAAAAAGTTAGAAAAATGAAGCACATTTGTTTATCAGACATATTTTACTACTTTCTTTACACGTTCCTGAATTAGCTCTATGATATAATGAGATGGGGCGCATTTAGAGAACATCAGCAGCTTTTCGATACTCTAATTGGGTTCACTAAACGAAGACGCTTACTTTCAGCTGATGAACAAAACGGTCTGCGAAGTTATTTTTGATGTTTGACAGCATTTAAGTCTAAAAGTTTTGTATTCTGTTGAATGTTTTTGAAACTATGGAAATATAATTATTTCCAAAATTTAGTCATGGGTCTATACAGGGTCATTCACGGTGGCTTACTAGAAGATCTCGGGAAACAAGATTTGTTTTCGAAATTTTGTTACTGGAATAAGGGACGATGCTCTTTTTAATGGTGGTATTTTGACGCTATACCGAAAGTTAAACCAAACTTTGTTATTTTAAATTAGATGCTATAGTATATAGGGTGTTTACTAAACATTTGACAAAAATTGAAGCGGTTATTCCCTCGACTATTCTAAGAATATTTTATCCTTTGATTATTTTTGAAATGTTTGCTTTGAATTGAAGATACAGGGCGAGAAAATTTTTCAGCAAAAATTGTTTTACGTTAATTAGGCATAATACGAAGTTAGCTTCAAGGAAGATAAATTAAAATATTTTGACAGAATAGGAAATTTGACGTCCACGGTAACTATGGTCTTAACATCGGCCTATAGCTTAATAGCGATGTGGTATATTATAGTGTTATAGAGTGAATTTACAGAATAGCGACATTAGCGTTTCAGTTGCGATTAATAATAATAGTAATTAAAGGTTTTTTGATCTAATAATAAAAAAAATAAAATACCTAAAAGAAGTGAGAATGGGTTAAGATGGCCATATTTGCAGCTTCCTGCATGTTTAAATCATGCAGGTGCTGTTGCAGCCGTTAAAAAAAAAGACAGGGACTGTAGATTAGTGTAGATGGTCCTAATGTATATAATGTGACTTAATTAATTATATTATATTAGATACTAAAATGATAAAACATATAGTGGGAGTATAAAAAAGGAAGAAGAAGAAGGAAGAGAGGATAGAGGAAGGAGCAGAAAGTAATAAAGTTGCTCTAGATATTACTCATTTACTTACACATGGAAAAGGCAGACTATAGTAATAGTTGCTGAGTGCGAGACTAAGTATGAAAGGGGCATTGAATCACTGTTGATTTAAGATTCTTTTTCAAGGATGCACACGATGCTGAAAAGTTTGAAACATATTGATTAATATACGAGGCTGTGCAGCAAAAGAAAGAGGGTTTAAAAAGTTGTTTGCGATGCTTTAGAATTAATTGTTATTATATTTTTACGACGAATGTTAAGGTTATGTAAATCCTTTCTGTAAAAGAGCTTTTCATGTAAGTAAGGAGGGGGTCTTATGTTTAGGGATTTTATAAAAAACAGGTCGTATACAGAATACAGAGTCTACCGACCATGCATACATACTAAGCCACTCTCGAAGTTTATGAGAAAATCGCTCCCTTCGACGTATACCAATAGCCTTAAACATGACATTCAAGTTATTGAATTCGCCTACTATCAGACACATCCAGGGCTCATACATATTTTCGTAGTAATTTAATAAAGATAAAACGAGGGATTCACAAAGTATTCTTTTAGTATCTTGGATCAGATACTATCTATGAGAATAAATAATTTTTAAGGCTGAATATCCTCTCCTCAATTTGGCGTTTATATGCTCTTTAAATCTTAATTTGTGGCTCACTGTACGGGGTGTCCGGTAAATATATGGCATACTCTAGCCCTATTTGTCATAGAAAAAAAATTCCTAAATTGACCCTTAACGGAGATATAGAGCCCCAAGGGTGTACCCAGCGACACACCTTTTCGGCTCTAGCTTTTGAACCGAGATGAATGATTTTTTAATATTTTATGTAGGTCATAAAGGTGCAAAAAATCATATGACAGTAGATGTTTTACATCGTCAGGAAAATCAGGAACGGACTTGCCAATAAGTTCGTTGTACCAAAATTTTGACAGGTGTCATTTTACAGAGCTGAAAACTAATTTTTTAAATACTCGGGTCTTTCCTCTTTAAAAAAGGTACTCTCCATTCGTTTCGATAAAATTAGCCGTCTTCAAAGAAAATAATTTTTCTGTATAATATGTTCAAGAATTGACTTTCGAAATTTATTTAATAATCAAGTTTATTAACATAAGGTATTTAAACAAAGTAACTAATCGAATAACAACATACCTAATAAGTCGCATTAAAAAAATTATATTTGCCATTATTACATCTCATTAATGCTCACACGCATCTAACTTATGGACAAGCACTAGGCAATTGTGTGAATGCAAGAAGAATTTATTCTGATCACTGAAAGGATTAATATTTCGAAAATCACTTAAGCGTAAAAATGTCAAAAATTTATAACATTCGCTTTTTTTTGGTTTATTTCAGCAGACTTCGAAGTGGGCGCCATACATTTCCTTAGCCGACGGATATTTTCTCGTTGTACTTGAAACAAAATTTTAGGATTGTCTCGAATTTCGTTGAAATGATGTGATATTCTTTAAATCTTCCCTGGTGTGAACAGGCGTCGAATGTACAAGCCTCTTTAAATTTCTCCATAAAAAGAAGTCCAATGGAGTCATGTCGGGCGACCTCTGTGGTCATAAAATAGGCCCACTTCGACCTTTCCAGCAATTGCCCGAAGTATTTGATAAGCGCTGACGAACTAAATTGCTAAAAAGGGGCGGTGCATCGTCGTGCATATATTAATGATTTCTAATTTTTAAGGACATATTTTCTAATAAACCGTTTCAATTTTGTTGCAAAAATTGCAAATTTAAGACACCATTTAATCTGCTTTCAATGAAGAACGGTCCAATGATATGATTCCCAATGATCCCGGCCCACATGTTAACCATAAACCTTTGTTGGTGCTTTGTGTGTACTGTTGCATAGGGATTTTCTTCATGCCAGATATGGGAATTATGGCAATTTTTACTCTGTCTCGGGTGAAACCAGCTTCGTCCGTGAACAAAACAATACTAGTAAAACTATGATTTTGCCTTAATCTACAAAAACGAATTTGCGTAGTTGACTCTTGTAGGATAATCGGCGGAAGACATGGCATATACCTTTAGGACGTGATAAGAACGTAGCAGTTGTTCTCAAAGGGTCTCATGAACAACCCACTTTGTCGCAAGAACTTGGACCGACAGTTTTCTTACACCATTGGAGAGATTTTCAGCAATCTCATCCAGAATTTACTTCCCTAACTGAGGGTTTCTTGCGTTTAATGGAGGCCCTTTCCCACCATGATGCGACAAAAAACTTCCCAAAATGGATTAGAAAATGATTAGCTACTTTTAGCATTTTTTTTTAAATTTCACTTGACTTTTTACCTGTTCTCTTAAGCTACGATCAACCCTTTCAAAAGCTCCTCGGTGTGGTAAACGTCGATTTGGAAATGTATCAGAATAAATTATTCTCGCATCCACCAAAGTGCCGAGTGCTTATCCATCCATCAATTAGATGCATGTCAGCATATTCACTATAGGAATAATCCTCCATTACTTAAGTTTTATGTATATACTCGATTAATCAGACAATTTAGAAAAGTGTTATCAATAACACATTGTTAACGAAATATAAACGACTGTTGTTTTATTAGTATTCTGATTTATTATTTCAATAACGTCTTATACAAAAATTAAACTGATGATCTATCTATCTATATAAACTATATCAGTAAAAAAGACAAACTATGTATGGAAATAGAAAACCGTCCAAATAAACAACAAAATACATTCCTAACAGTGCAGTGCTTTAAATCTCAGAGACAAAAAGTTCGCCATCTATTTTATGACAAATTGTTTGTGTATCTAATATCAACTCATTTCTATTACAAAACTGAAATATGTCAGTTTTTTCTATTTTAAATGCATGGTAGTGAGCGCTGTTGTAATCAACTGTTTTCATTATCAAACATCGAAAATAGACATTCTTTGAATTTAATTTATGAACATATATTTCTTTTATCTGGCAAAACACAGGAAGAATTTCATCCTTTTAAAGCATAACACTACTTTTTGATTCATATTTAATACTATTTATTTCATACCACGAGATCTGAAAGATACCACTAATGTTGAGGTCTATATTTTTGAACAGATTATGTGCGTTTAAATCAGGATTATTTAATGCGTCAAATTTAATTTTGTCCACGAGCCTTTCCAATTGCAACAATCTATGACATAATTTCATTTGACTTTTTAAAGCTAACGAAAGTGGCAAATTTCTTCTGCAACGAATATTTTGAGCAATAGTCTTAAGCTCTTTATGCTTAGCTTCAAATCGCATAGAAGACAGAAAAATTGGTGGTCCCACTTCTACTATAGTTAAAAAACAATGTACTAGAAAATAATATTTAGGTTTAAGTTGTTGGCCACTGACATTTAGATATAAAGAATGATGTTTTTCAATAAGATTATGAAGTAACCGTAGTGATTCATTTCTAAAAGTCTGAGATAACAAAAGTAGCAAAATTTCAAGTGCTAATAAATACAAAGACCAAACATCATTATTTTCTGGTACTAAATCGCCTGAACAAAACCTGAAATTTTTGGTCAAACATAACATTTCAGCAGACGAAATAATTATACATTTGAAATTGAAAAAGTAGTCCATACTTGCAGTGGAGTTTACGTAATGTAAATAAAACGACAATGTCTTCCTCCACAAATTTAATAAAGGTAAAATTCTTGTTCCCTACATGTTTCGGGCGTCTAGACGTCCATCTTCAGGGGATACCATAATCGAGTTGACTATAAAAACTTTAAATGGTTGCCTCAAATTAATGAGTACAGCCAAAATTGAGTAGGAACCTCAGAAATTGGGTGGACTTGTGAAAAATTATAATTTGTATATTTATAGAATGAAAATTTTTGTGAAAATATAAGAATTGAATAGCAAATATATTATTTTAAAAGGTGCATTTTATTTTTTAATGATGATTTTCTAGAAAAACATTGTACTTAGTTGTGAAGAAAGAAATTTAAAATAAAATTTTTGGAGGCATGCTCCGTGTTAATTTTTAAAAAATTGAAATTTTTTATACCAGAGGGGCTATGCCCATGGTAATATATAAATTATGAAATCATTTCATTTAATGAAAAAAGAACTTTTTATTTTTAAATTTTTTAAAAAACAGAAATAGTGCTAAATCACCACCATGTTCACTTTACACACACGTGTCTTTTTTAAAAAAATTTAAAAATAAAAAGTTCTTTTTTCATTAAATGAAATGATATCATAATTTATATATTACCATGGGCATAGCCCCTCTGGTATAAAAAATTTCAATTTTTTAAAAATTAACACGGAGCATGCCTCCAAAAATTTTATTTTAAATTTCTTTCTTCACAACTAAGTACAATGTTTTTCTAGAAAATCATCATTAAAAAATAAAATGCACCTTTTAAAATAATATATTTGCTATTCAATTCTTATATTTTCACAAAAATTTTCATTCTATAAATATACAAATTATAATTTTTCACAAGTCCACCCAATTTCTGAGGTTCCTACTCAATTTTGGCTGTACTCATTAATTTGAGGCAACCATTTAAAGTTTTTATAGTCAACTCGATTATGGTATCCCCTGAAGATGGACGTCTAGACGCCCGAAACATGTAGGGAACAAGAATTTTACCTTTATTAAATTTGTGGAGGAAGACATTGTCGTTTTATTTACATAAATTATACATTTATTCTCCAAATGCTGTGTACTAATCCCCGGGGGAATGTTATTTCCAAAATTGTCGAAGGTGAAATATTTTATTCTAGAATTTAAAATTTCTAAAGAAAAATATTTCTCTTTAATTATGTAATTCAGAAATTATAAATGCCATATCGTATTTAATAACCCCTTGTAAAATATCATGCATGCATCATGTTTACACATAAGTTTTCATGTACGATTTCTTGGGATAAGCCTTAATAATTTAGAATATCTTCTATATTCATACCACAATACTCAAAATTCACTTTACTTGCACTAAACCTTTTATATTAATACACTTAAGAATATCTATGTACGTTTATTTACGTTTCCTGTCGCTATCCTAGATATATAGCGAAGGTTCTAACCTATAAACCTGTTGACAACAATAACAAAAGACTGGCGAGTGCCGATGCCGACTGCCGATAGGAAACTGACGAAAATAGTTTGCGTGGAAGTGGAAAGGGGTGAAGTGATATTTGCGAATTCTTCATTTAAGCGAAATTGATGGCAACGATTTTCAATATTAGTAAATATTCGTATTTTTTTATTTAATTTAAAACAGTAGACATGTTTAAAAAGAGAAACATTGTTGCTTCAATAAATCAAATACCTATACCTATACTCATTTTAAGAAACATCAATTTTCAATATATTCAAATTATAAATAACATAATCTTAAATGTGGTTAAACAATATTTCAATAGAGTAAATACAAGTGATAAGCTAAGTAATGATTTTTCTTGTTTCAAACTGTCCATATTAACTTAGAGCTTATATTATTTTTATCGAATGAATAATTTGACTTGAGATTAGTACTAAGTATAGCTTTGACTAAGTTTATATGGTATTTAAATTGAAAATATCTACTCATATCAAGAAAAGTAACGAAGGATTTCAAATACCAATTTTATACAAACGTTGACATTCAAGCAAAATATCATTTCTTGGTTAGAGTATCTCTATCTTTAAATTAAGTTGAAAAGTTTGAGGAAACATATATAATATACACAAATAGAGTATTCTTTTTTTGGTGTGATGTTGGGATAAATAAAGATATCGATCGCTCGTTAGTGCCTGGTAAAGGAAAAATGGTCTAAAATGGCTAAAAATTCCCAACCAGAAGTTTAATATACTTTATACATTACATTATACTATCCGATATACTTAAAATATAAACTGTAAAATAAAAACTAACCTCCAGTTGAAATATCACTTTGCAAACAAATTTGAATTTAAAATTTTTGTTCTAAGAAGATTTCTAAAGGTTGGCTGACGTTACCTAATCTAAGATTCTGATTACATTGTTCGACTAACTTTTGAAATTTCCTTTGATTGTTTTGTGGTAAAAGCGATGAGTATATTATAGATTGCGGTAAAGGATTTCAAATCAGTAAACTGAAAACATAATTAATTTTGGAAAATGTAATTAAATATACTAATTAAAGCTGTCATAAGACGAAATGAAAGTTTAGGTTTTGAAAACCTACATCGTTAAACCTTGGTCGCATTATCGTAAAAATGAGTAAATAAAAATAAAGTAGTGAACGTCTCCAAATATAATCAACTTAGATTTCGGGAAAATAATAAGTTAACCTAATTAAACTCGAAATAGTCTCGTAGGTTACAGTCACAATTTTAGTACAAATTATACCAGTCGCTCAATAGATCGGTATTATACGTTTCAATAACTTACAAAGTATAATTATTTCAGAAGCTCATCGTGCCTTGGAACTTCTGGAAGACTACCATTCAAAGCTTATTCGGCCTCAAGATCAGACCTTACGACAGGCAATCGAACGCGTCATCAGGATATTCAAATCACGGCTGTTTCAAGCATTACTAGGTAAGTTTAATTTTATTTTCTGTAATTACGCATTTGATTTCTTTATTTAGGTAGTTACTTTAAATATCAATATAACATTTAGGTACGATTATACAATGAGGACGTGTGAGACAAAATTATGGTAGACCAGGTGAAGGCTGGCAGCTCAGACGTTGAGACGGACATTTTGACGTGATGCAGTGCGTGACAAAGTACTTTGGTGGTATAGACAGATCTTGTTTTATTTCATTTATTTTTATGTTTCTGCCAAAATGCCAAAGCTAACTTACGCACAAACTAAATTATATGTTATTATTCGGGAATATTGATGGTAGACTGGAATACTGGTAGACTCTCCGACTTGTATCCACTGGGCTAGACAAAAGTGGCGCAACGGCTCAATATCTCAAAAGCTATTAAACGTAAATTCACTTACGATGTCGCCAAGTTTATAGTTAACTTTTCTATTTCAAACAAAACATATGGTATATTACAGCCTTTTTGAATTTCTCGGTAAATTCTAGACATATTTATTGTAAATAACATATTTTATATGAAACTACAACAGTGTCTGACGCATATTAACATTTGAAGATCATACTAAAAGGTCGCGTGACATCCAAATATCTGTGTTATAATATGGTAGGCTTTAATTGTCATCTAAAGACCGTGGCATTCACATGAGCGGGGATTGTTTATGCGTCATTATTTGCTATACGCTTCCTAAAAAAGAGATATCTACCCTCTCCTTTCTTCCTTTCTTTCGGAAGTCTTCTCGAGCATTACTCTGTTGTTTCAAGGTGTAAGAGAGAACCACCGTAGGCCTACAGTGGAGAAAAGGTACTTTAGTGTCCCAATTATCGAGTGTAATAGAATGGGGATGATCACACCACTCATAGTATGATCATTCATTCGTCTCCTGCAAAAACAGTAGGAGAAGCAAGTTATCTCATTAGTCAGTGACATAAATGATCGAGTAGTGTATTCAAGAATACCATTTCATGCGTTGGTGAGAATTCCGCCCACATTTCTCTTGAGATCAGTATTCCCAGTTTTGTGTATTGGATCTCAGGGATCTATGCGGTTGCGCTGTTTTCCTTTTTTATATTCTAATTCCTCTCTTTAAGAAATAAAATAAGGGTTCGAATTATATGTGTTATATTAAATCATAATAACCGGATACTTAAAGATATTAAATTAAACTTAATTAAACAAGGGATGACGGAAATAGCAGTGCGGTAACAATAAAAAGCGGCGTGTATACGTCAAATCTAAGTGAGAAGTAGGGAAAATCATGTCTCTATGGTGCTCCAGCGATTCTACGACTTTATAAAATGTTTAGAACGCAGTGTTTATAAATATGGCAGACCCAAGAAGTCTGTCTAGAGAGTTCGTAGCAGAATTTATTGAAGTTTATAGAGAAAATACGTTCCTCATTTTTTCAACCATTCTTTTGAATGCCATGACCGTTTTTTAGACTTCGTGTTATAATGTAGTACAACGGTTGTTGCAATTTAAATATCATCGCAAAACAATATTATTATTATTCATTATCAAAAGAAAATTTAAAAAGTTCTCACTGCTAAAGTAGCGACTTTCTCACTACTACCAGGGTGGATACAAAGACGAATATCAGGCTTAATATGCGACTTAGCTTGTACACGCCAAGTAAAGGATTTCGTATCGACAACGCTTGTGGTTTCTTTCTTTATGCTGTGATATTTATAGAAGAGCAAGTCCGCGCGATAGTCTCATTACCAGCGACACCAATGAAGACTAAGGTTAAAGAACGCAATCGCCCATGATATTGGGTCGATGGACGCAAGTACAATAATTAAATATCACAAAGAGTGGCCATTAGGCCCTGTAGACTATGTAGGTTTCATGCGCAAGGCCGGTCACTTCAAAAAATGTTGTTAATTATTGTAAATGGCAATTAAATACAAAACTGGATGGTTTAAAAACATCTTTAATTAATAAAATCAAAATAAATATAATTAACAATATAATTGAATTAATAAATCTAAACTACATAAAATAGGGTAACAACATCATATTATGTTATGCACATAAAAAAAAATAAAATATACAATACCTGGCTTTCATACATCTAAGTGAAAATCAATGTAACATACTTTCCTAATAGAGAATTAACAAAATAGTAGCTTGGACTCGGAGGACTGGACACTGATGGTCTAGTTGGTTTGTTGTGACTTTAAAACCATGAAACAAAGGCATTACAGCGTTATCATATTGAAATTGATAGTGGAAACAGTTGTCGAGAAGTAATAATTACAGTTTACAAACATATACGTTGTAATCGGGGGGCACAAATTCAGTCAACTACCCTATTTCACAACTTCTCCGAGCTACCTAAATTTATATTGTATTTAAATTGTCACTGTCCTGTGTTACGTGAAGAAATATGGCAAAATGTATTATTTATTATTTAAAGTAAGCTCTGAAACAAAAACAGTGGAATAGAAGTTGAGAAGGAAAAATGAATGTCTGGAAATTTTGCATGTTTTTGGAGTTCAATGACCAATTTTGAACGATTTCTTTCGATATAATAGTGATATTTAAGCAAACTTAACCAATAAACAATAAATGATTGAAATAATAAGTCGAAAAGGCAAAAAGGGCCCATTTTCTGCAGAAAATTGGAAAAAAGGAAATAAAATCACAATAAGGAAACGTCAGCCTCAGCCACCATTTTATATAAAAATTAATCGGAGGGTGTTGTGTGTTGTAAAATTTACGGGTTGTTCGGATCATCTATTCGTGCCTAAATTTTTCTTGTATTCTTGCAAAATGCAGTGGTCGCCCGACAGTACAATTGCAGAGAGTTGCCTATAAGACAATTGACAGGCACAGGAAGGGTGAAATAAATAAATTCTTTAAAAAACTGGGGTAGCAACATTCACGAAAATGTAGTCGAAAATAATCCATTGCTGTTGTTCTCCATTTTTTACTTTTATCCTCAGGTCAACTTCCTAAAAAACTCACTCTACTCCCAAAGGAGGCTGTGAAGCTTTTACGACACCCTTCACTGTAAACAATTAATGACGAAATCGATGAATATGAGCCAAAGGAAGATCACCAATCTTTAAAAAGTTAATAAAATGCATTTTGTTTTTATTACTAACGGCAAATGAGTTTTAATTTAAAACAATAGTATCTCAATAACTAAAGGGCGGAATATATGCACTTAAATTCAGCCAAAATATGCGCATATATATGCCTTGTTTACCTTTAAAATATGCAGTTGTATGCATTTTTTTGACCAAATATGCACACTGCTATGCAATATTTCTTAATTTATTATAGTAAAATAGGGTAAAGAAACACAGTGGGTTCTAAAAAAGATGTTTATTAAAAAAAAATGAAAAAAAAAACAAAAGAAAAATAAAAGTTAACAATAATTCTTTTAACCTGAAATTTTATAAAAGCCATTTATTACTAAATATTTTTCAAAATTTTCAACTAAAAAGGATTGTCTTCTATCAGTAGATATGTTAATACAAAGAGGAGCTTTTTTCAACATCTACTGATGTAATTGGACAACACTGCAACTTAGGTAGTAAAGTATAAGGCCAAGATACAACTTCGTTGGATGGTTTACCTTCATACATGCTTTTTACTGCAGTTAAGTATTTAAATCCTTCATTCTTTTTTACAGTTACATCCATAGACATCGTAACCATAGATTCGACACGCCATTCATAAATGCTATAAAATTGTGATGCCAAAATCGTTTGGTGGCGAGACGCTGTGAGGAGCTAGGTGGGGCCGGGAGTGAGGATTACGCTGCCTTTACATATGCATGCGACAAAACTCCAGGAAAACCACATCCGCTATGCCGAGTATTGCCGAGTTGATGCGGATGGCTACGAAAATGATGGACTCTGGGCGGATCTTCTATTGCTGCGTTGCCATACTACAGATTTTTTACAAGGTTTTAGGCAATGTTATATATTTCCCACATCATGTTTTTATTCTAGTTAATCATAGACGTTAATACTTTTAACAGAGTAAGCCCCGAAAACTACGTTTTCTGTGGCGTAAGTCTGGCAAACCAAGTGGAGGGGAGCAGCTTGAATGATGATTTACTTTACACTGGAATACATTGATGACAACACGTTTATTTGTTATTGTTCGGTCTAATAGTTGCGATGTCTATGGTTACATCCAATTTGTTCCTTACTTGAACTCCTACCTTACCGCGAATGTTGTTACATTTAGCGGAAAGAGTTTCAACAACGCTAATTGAGTCTTTTAAACTAAAATTTCTACTCTCAAACGAGGGTATTATGTCCGGCATAAAACTGAAATTACCCTTAATAAAAACAAGATCTTTAACTATACTTGTACTTTTTAACAACTCTTTACTTTCCACAACACACTGCGAATCGTCATCTAAATCCAAAATTAGTTCTTTAATCTCTCCTTATACATCTGCACTCTTAGAGGTGCTTCCAGAAACACTTTTTTACATTTGAAATTAATTTATTTACTAAAGGATATTCAGTTCTGACGGCTTCTGCGACCAGGCGCGGATCTAGGATTTTGCCCAGGGGGGGGGGCAAAATGGAAAAGCGCGAAGGCGCAAAAAAAATAGCGCCGCAGGCGAAAATTTTTTGGGTGCCACGCCCTTTTTTGAATCATGGTGCTTGGTTCTCAAGTGGGAAAATAAAAAATACAACACAAAATCCCCTCTGCATGATGTGAGCTTAGGCCGTTATACAAAGTAATTTTTAGAAACCAATGATGACCAATGATTACTTAGTGTTCAATTATTATAACATACAATACGACATGTATATTTTTTATCTTCATTCAAGTTGTTTACAAGAATAAGTAGTTTTTAAAGTTTATTATAATTGCAAATTATTTTGATTTGTTTTTGTGCTCCTTATTTTTTGTTCTATAAAATAAATGTTAGTTAATAGATAAAGAATAAATAATAATTCTAAGTATATATTTTTTTTTAACATATCTGCACGTTTTGCAGAAATTAGGTAGGTACTATTTAAAATCAAACTTGGTTACAAACATTTTTCACTACACTAAGTTTAAATATGTGTGTCCAGAAAGTTACCTATCTATGCATACCACAATTATTACGTGGACATGGATGGACAATATGGACACTACCACACTAACGTAATTAAATAGATTAAATAGATGCAGCTATTAAGAATTTGGCCGTTTGTAAATATATTAGGAAACACGGCAACACCGCACTGGTCCATCCGTCCATCTCCCCCGTAATTCCCCTATTCATTCCTATTATGTATTATGTATTCAATATTCAATATAATTCAATGCATACTTTTTTACTTTTACTGTTTACTTGCTATGACTAATTACTAATTCAACTTATTTGATGTAGGTATGTAATAAATAAGGCACTTATGTTATAAAAATTAAGAAATACTGCAATTCACTCTGGGACCGCATCAATAAGTAATTAAAATTAACTTGCGGAACTGCGGAAGGATACCAATATTCTAGTGGTTAGCGCGTTGACTTTCAAAAGTTTAAAGTACAGAGTACAGAAGGTTTAAAAGTAGACTTTCAGGTCGTGAACCCAGGTGCAAAGCTGGTGAAGGGAATTTTTTGATTGTTTCTTAAAGTTTATGCAAAAAAAGGAAAAAAGTCAAAAGGTGGATTTATTGCAAAAAGGTTAAAAGGTAGATCTATTCTGTAACAGGTTAGAGCTTGTTATTGGTTATTGCTTGTATACATCGTGTTACCTATGTGCTTTGGTCGGTCTCAGGGGGGGGGGGGCAATTGCCCCCATTGCCCCCCCCTCCCTGTATCCGCGCCTGTCTGCGACTAGGTTTATTGCATGTAAAAGACAAGTCACACGTACCATATTGGGGTAAAAGATTCTTAAGTTTTGGCATACTTTTACCATATAAGTACGGTGCTGCATCAGACAAGAGCACTAAGAACTTCTCATCTGGGACTGGATTTGGTAAGAAAAAGCTCGATAGGGACTGCTGAATAAATCGGGTTACGGTCACATTATTAGTTTTGTCTAACTGCTTAGTAGCTATTAAATATGGGTTTGTTGCTTTAGCTTCTTGCAGTGCTCCAATCATAAGATGTGCGATATATCTGTCACAAGCTCTAACGGTTTCGTATACTGAATGGACATTCTTTTTTCAAAGCGTGGATTCGTCAGGAATGATTTGTTGACAATATTTTTGCAAAAATCCTGTAAATTGCGCATTTTGCAATTTTTTTAAGGGCATGTTTGCTGCGACCGAAGCCTTGCATAAATCTTCTTGAAAAATTTCGGTTTCAGATTTCGATTTTTTTCCAACATTTTGAAATGCGTTTTTTACACTCAGCTGAACTGGCTCAGATTTAATTTTTTGTAACTTTGAGTTATTCAGCGGTGTTTCTAAATGTTAATAGATTTGGAACTTCTTTTCATAAAAAAAAACTTTTGCACAAGCTTTACAGAAGACTTTTCTCCACTAAACGTCCCTTTAGACATTTTGAACACAAATTTGAAATCACTAGTTTCACACTGAAAATACTGAAATCTTTCGACAAACTAAAACAGAAGTACGTATTACAACCCCATACAAATACAGTTTGCTAAGCAGGTAATAATAAGACATTATTAAATGACATTAAATAACCCTCAGCAATATACCTGCAAACCCCGGAAACCCCCAATAAATAAATACCTTGTGTATAACCAAAATGTAAATATTAATTGTTATACAATTATCTTCAGATTGGAAAATCCTTGAAACAAGTGCCGGACTGGACATTAAACCTACGAGTCTACGAGTTTTCATGACCGGGCGTTTTTAATTTTTTGATAATGCCGAGATAAGGAATTAATATTTATAAACTTCCATTTTTACTTAAAATTTATTTTCCTTTGTATAATTGATTTTATTAAAATATCAATACACAATTAAAACGTTTTCGACATATTTCATCAATCCTGCCCCACAGTGCGCCGCTGCGATGGCGTCAAAATAAACCAATATGCTCTGGCCATCGTGACGAGGTAATTACCCCCGCTAAGTTACCCTATACAAACTACGCGTGAGCTTCTTAGGCTCATTCCCTTGTGCGGGAAGCAGACACATTGAGCGTGAAGATACTTCAAAGAGCTAAATACAAGACGCGTACTCAGTGTAAAAGTACCCTTGTAATTTGGCTGCCCTGTAGTTTACACTGTCTCGATCAATCCTGCTGGTTTTTCGAAGAGTACGGATAACTCTTCGAGAAATTCTTAAGTGGGCACAGAGAACAAGGCCAGCGTCACAACCCGCAGCCTCTATTAGTTGCAAACGTTCTCAACGTCCGGGCTAGAGTCACGTTTCCTCGACAGTACTGTGGTACCCTGGAAGGTGAATCCTTCGATTGGTTGTGCTATGTCGCACTGCTAGTCTGCTACCTACGTCACCTTGTACACTTCGAGGGAGCTTAATTAGCTAGGTTGGCTAGTTAGACTAATAATTATTTTTTACGGCGCATTCATTAACATTCACGCGGAAAACATATGAAATAAATGTGACTCTGTCACAAAACAATTGCATATTATAGATCTATATTTTCTTACACATGGATTTGAGGTAGTCTTCGACAGCGATTAGGCAGAGAGACGTTCTCATTCTCCTGACGTTCCCTAGCGCATATTTTGATGTGTTGTGATGAGTTTTTGGCCTGTGAAATGTGGAGAGGTTAGGGTTACACAGAGTTTCTAATCCCAAAGAAAAGCAGATCCGGAAAATGGATGCTTTAGTAAAATTCAGAAATCCCTAAAAGCTTAATCTGGAAAAGGGTTTAGACTGTCGTCATTAATTTAGGGAAAACTAATTGATAAAAAGGGGGCCATATTATAAGGCCGATTTTACAGTTTTAGTCAATCTCAATTTTAAAAAGCAGATATTAATCTGCCAAAAATACTACGTATTTGATACTACAAGAGTTACATACCTACCTTAAGGTGTATTTGAGATACTAATATAATATTCTAATACTTGGTGATTTAAAAATGTATACCTATCCAACTTATACAAATTTATTTTTATAGGTTAGATTTTTACACTGTACGTCATCTGCAACTGCAACCGCAACGCTTTGCATATTATACCCTAATTTGAGATCGATGATCACGAATCCGAAGTTTAGTTTTTAACTAAAAGAAAAAAAATGGTAGAGGAAATTAAAGTCGTACTTGTTATATTATACAATTTAATTCAGTTTCCTGACACGTGTTTCAACCCTTGCGGATCATTATCAAAGGCATATAAGACAATAATAAATTCTACATGTCATTAAAATAAAAATTGACGGATGATGGGTTATTTTGGTCATTATTTACAGGTATTTGCCAAAGGTACAACTAAATTACAGGTGTGATTATAGAGGTATTTACATCTACGTAATAAAATTAAGAAAATGATATTGTGTATTATGGGGTTTTTGTTCGTAATTATTGACAGTGTTTATTGCATATTTATCTTAAGTTATTAGGCTATTAAGTATTAGATTAGCATCTGAAGGTATTTCAATTTGATTATTAACAACATTACATCGATTTTTTAAGGCTTTTTTGATTGCTAATGTTTCTAATAGGTTGAGTTTTCTACCCTTGTGTTAAGTATATATCGGTTTTATTTTGTTGGATATTGAGTGGTTATTTATTATACAGTGGCCCGCTATTCCTGTTTTATTTTGTTTTTTTAAAATTGATGCTTTATGTTCTTCAAGTCTAGTTTTAAAGTTTCCACCTGTTTGACCTATATAGATTGCATCACAGTCATCACATTGTATTTGGTAGACCCCGCTATGTGTTAATTTGACTTTATTTTCAATTTTTGAATTAGCTATGTTTTTACCTAGGTTATTTTTATTGACTTGTATGGGGATAAGTTTACAGCAGACAATAATAAATAAAATAATAATAAAACAATAAATAAACAAAATACTAAAGAAAAAACTCAGACAAAAAAACACAAAAACTACTATACCGAGGACGTCCCCTTCCATCAAACGCGAAATACCGTTCAATCAGATATACAGGTCACACAAGTCAAAAAATCTCAAAAAAACTCAAAAACCATAAACCTATCCCCATACAAGTCAACAAAAATAACCTAGGTAAATACATAGCTAATTCAAAAATTGAAAATAAAGACAAATTAACACATAGCGGGGTCTACCAAATACAATGTGATGACTGTGATGCAATCTATATAGGACAAACAGGTAGAAACTTTAAAACTAGGCTTAAAGAAAATAAAGCATCCATTTTAAAAAAACAAAATAAAACAGAAATAGCCGACCACTGTATAATAAATAACCACTCAATATCCAACAAAATAAAACGGATATATTATACTCAACACAAGGGTAGAAAACTCAACCTATTAGAAACATTAGCAATCAAAAAAGCCTTAAAAAATCGATGTAATGTCCCAGAAACCAAACTAACTTTGTGGTAATGTTGTTAATAATCAAATTGAAATACCTTCAGATGCTAATCTAATACTTAATAGCCTAATAACTTAAGATAAATATGCAATAAACACTGTCAATAATTACGAACAAAAAACCCATAATACACAATATCATTTTCTTAATTTTATTACTTAGATGTAAATACCTTTATAATCACACCTGTAATGTAGTTGTACCTTTGGCCAATACATGTAAATTAAGGACCAAAATAACCAATCATCCGTCAATTTTTATTTTAATGACATCTGGAATTTATTATTGTCTTATATGTCTTTGATAATGATCCGCAAGGGTTGAAACACGTGTCCGGAAACTGAATTAAATTGTGAAATATAACAAGTTTAATGTATCGACGACTTTAATTTCCTCTACCATGGAATATCCATTTCACCAAGCCAAGCATGTAGCCGATCACAAATCAATTACATAAAAAAAATCTCTACACAAAATAATAATAATATTTCGTCCAAAAAATAGCGAAAAAACTGCAATTTTAATTAAAATCTAAACAATATGTAAGAGATGACCCAATCTCAATAATCTGGCGTGTGTTCTCTTTACTGAAATATAGGATATTCCAACTACAGCTTGTCCAACTTAGTCAAATACGTTTTTTAAGAAATCATTAGTACCTAATTACAATCCTACTGCATTTCTACACTGGACACACACGTGTTAAAAGGGCGCTTACCTGTTTCTGATTCGTCTTTTTGTTTCAAAACCGCGATGTAAAAAATGTTGTTGTCCGGCAAAGACCAGGTGAAGGTGGGATGTTCTCTGGCAGAATGGGAAAGGATCAAAAGTTTGAAAGTTATTCAAGGAGCGGGTTGGGTTAGTAATTTTTTTGTTTTTTTTTATCCATGCAGGAGCGAGCAAGAGCAATAAATTGTAATTAGCGATTAGGATAAACAGAAGATAAGACGAGATTAACAAATTTATGAATATCCAAAAATTGTTAATTCCGTCATACCTGTAATTTACCGGAATTCTAATTATCATTCTCTCCTACCACTAACACTGGTTCATCTTCATCGGAAGCTGGAGGATATACCTCTGCTATACACGTAGCAACAGTGCACCATAGAGGCACTGAATGGCCGCCTTTTTACCTAAAGCTGTTTTTGGCAGAAAATCTAAATTTTTTCTGTTTTTCGGAAACTATCTAGGTCTTTTTTCACAGTTTTCAGCTATTTCCACAAATAAGTGTATATTATGCGTTATATAATTGATATTTTAGTAGATTTGGCAAAATTTTAAGGATTACATGCAAAATATCGTAGCTACCTGTAAGTGAAAAAAATGTTAATTCTTTTTCTTTCAAAAACTAGTAGAGAGCGACGCAAAAAACATCGAATTTGTGATCAACGACCTCAAATTATAGTTAGAGCCGCGACGACAAAAATGCCTTGGAACTCCCAAACGGATGAGAAGCACGTAGTAGTAGTAGTAGTAGTAGTGGACGGGGGGGCTTTGATGCCAAGCAAGTAGGCCAGTTTTGACCCTTTTTGCCAACCCCGTTTTAACGTCTGTGTAATGTCAGCCAGACGGGACCTACAGTTTAACGTGGGTTCCGAACCACAATATAACCGACAGATGTTATTCTCGGCACAGTATTTTTACGGTCTTGTTATTATTAACGTCTCTCCGCTCACGACAAACCTCGACGAGCCGGCCCTTAAACGTCCTTGTGTGCAGCTAAGAGAGTTATGTATGTCGCGGGGACCCTCGAACCATCCGGAACAGCATCAGACCCGTGCACTCGAGACTCCGCCGCCAATTCTTTGGTCAAGGTTCTTACCTCAACCATACGAATATCAGGCAGTGTCCGACATACACCATCCGCCCCACCGATCATCCTTCATTTGGCTTAAGGGTCCCTCCTTCGACAACATGCCGTTTCTCGAGAGGTGCCGTTGAGAATTTGTCGGTGTGTGTTGCATACGCAACACTACGTAGTATCAACGAACATTAACGCTCTTGTTAATGTTCGTTGGTAATATGGTGACTTGGGCCCTGCAAACTGAAAAAAGTCTGCTGGGCCAGCCCGGACTTGAACCAGGTACCTGTAGCATGGAAAGCGAGAATGCTGCCACGCGACCAGGCCGTCACCTATGAGAAGCACGTACTTGTATAGTTCGGGTGTCGTTCTCGAAATCCGTGTTGCCGAGTAGGGGTCTGGCGCTCGGCGGTGAGCGGCTGTAATATTTTTTCCAAATTTTAACCAGCGGCTTAAAAAAAAACATTTCCCAAACGGATGAAAATTACTGGAGGGCATCTAGGCAACCCCCTTACCGGAAAAATATTTTCATCCGATTTGATCTCTTCCAAGAACTAAAAAAAAATGGAAAAAAGGGGGGAAAAAATTTGCTTATTTAAACTTAAAATTGAGCAGGGAGCTAGAGTTCGTGTCTGAGAATATGTAAAAAAATTTTTCTTGCTCCATGTGTCGCCATCGCTTTATAACAGTTTTTCAAAATTTAAATGGGCAAAATTTGATAAAGTAATTCCAACATGGATGAAAATTTGCACACAGGTTCTTTGACACCTACAGTACATCGAAAAATTATTTTCATCCAAATTTATTGCGGCCAAGACCAGATCTTCCAGCACATGCATGAAAATTTTTACTCCGGGATCAAAATCACGCGTGTTGGCGAGGTTTTTTGTTATTTGGCATAGTTTAGCCAGGCTCATTTTGGATAAAAACTTTTTTTTTTAATAACATAACTAATAACGGTTCACTTTAGTCCGGTTGCATGCATGCGGCTGATTTTTTTTTTAATTTCGGAGTTTGGGTCCATTTAATTGTACTGAAGGTAACGGCAAGGATCAAATCGGATAAAAATATTTTTCCGGTAATTAAGGGGTTGCCAAGATGCCCTCCAGTAATTTTCATCCGCTTGGGAAATGTTTTTTTAAACCGCTGGTCAAAATTTGGAAAAAATATTATAGCCGCTCACCGCCGAGCGCCAGACTCGACAACACGGATTTCGAGAACGACACTCGAACTATACAAAAACGTGCTTCTCATCCGTTTGGGAGTTCCAAGGCATTTTTGTCACCGCGGTTTAAAAATTAGGTTATTTAACTATTAGGTTATTGTAAAATTTCAGTGGTTTAAAAACTCTATTATATCTTAAAAACGGCTAAAGAGATTTAGATGCAATAGATTAACTTATACACCGTAAAAGATTTTGAGTGAAATTTAACTCAAAAATAACAAAGTATTTTGTCAAAACAGGTCCTCACCAAAATGTGTGAAAAATTAACACATTATTTTTTAGTAAAATTTACACAAAATTGCGTTAATTTAAAATAAAAATTGTGTAAACGGCTTAATTTTTTTGAGTTTTCATCTTCCACTTTTAAGTAAATTTTCACAACTTTTGTGTTACATTGACACAATTTTTAGTTAATATTTCCTAAAAAATGTCTCCTTTTTTCCTTTTCCTTTTTTGTGTTTTATTTATATTAAAATTAATTAATGTTGAGTTAGTATTTACTAAAATTTTCTCACTTTAACTTTCTTTTTACCCAAGTTTGAGTTAATTTTTTTCTTTTTTGTGTTTTATTGCCTTTAAAATTTGCCAATTTTGAGTTACTTGTAACAAAATATAGTGATTACTTTAATCTTATTTTCGTAAAATTATAAAAAATTTCCAAGGATATATTCGATGAATTTATAATAATTGAATTTAAATTAATTTTTATCATAAAATGGTACAATTTTTTTGCAAAATGCTCGCTAAAGGGATAAACATTTGAAAAAATTTGCCGAGGATTTATTGATCATACATCTTAAAAACTAGTAAAATGTATTGCATATATATACCTATCCTTCTTAAGATTGGGAGTTAAATAAAACAGGAAATATAAAAAAACACTTGTATATTACAACTAAAATCAAGTAGTAACTTTTAGTAAAGTTGTCAGAAATGAATAAAAACTCATTCTTTAAATATTATTAAATATTGTAACGAATACTTATAACAAAAAAATTTACTTTAGGATAAAGTTTATATTACCTAAATGAGATTGTTTTGTGCGGATTCTAGTAAGCTTTCGATACTCAACTCGAATGAGAGAGAGAATGGACAATCCAAATAAATATGAAACTAAAACGGGCCTTTAAAAGTCCTTACCTGGCTATTATGACATAGGTCTCAGCAGGCCTGCTTTGGCGGAGACTTCCGGTTTTCTTGGTCCTGGTTAATGGAACTGTGGAGGGTTGCGGGTGATAGAAACGAAAACACTATTTTTCGATCGTGAGCGAATCGTGACTTCGGGTTCACAGTTAACTCGAATGTCTCGTCCCGGATCCGCCGCAGAACGGGCGGTACCCAGAACTTTTAAAGGCGACCATACACGCGGAGATATGACAAAATAAAGGTTGAGTAAAGACCGCTGTTATAGAATACTTAGAAAATATGACAAATAAAAGTTAAAAATATTAATAAATGGTAAATTACAAAAAACAAACATTGACTCGGACGACACACGCTAGTGTGGACGGACCAGAGATGCCTGGTAAAAAACTCACATAGCCTGTAGTTCCAAATGGGTCTGTTAATGAAGTAAATAACTCAATAATGCATTTTGCGTATTCTTCTTTTATCCTTGTGGGGATATATAGACCATACCTGTCCACCATAAGGTCACATACTACGTTTACCAATGGATTTCTTGTCTGATTGGTCAAACATTTTAATCTTTCATATTCATCGAATATTATTGTGTTTCCTTGTTTTGCAATAGATTGCTGTTAGAATTCCTGTAAATAAAAAAAATATAAGTTTAAAATAGAAAAGTTTTTCTGTATTTATTAAGGAGGTAGAGGGTTATTCAATATATTTTGACATTCACCTGCAGCCGTAATTACAAGTGGTAGAAAAAAAACTTTAAATACAAAAGTTGTAGGATTTTTCCTCTGTTATCTTTTGGAAGTATCAAAGTTACAAATATCTCATACATAGGTCGATAAACTAACCCAACTTACATTTTGCAATTTGACTCAAATAAAACAAATAATTTGTTTTTATTACCCATTTTTAGCAAATTAAACGCTTTTATGTGTAATTTTTAATCATTTTTGAGTATCTGTATAAGAGACGCTATAATATTCTTTCAATGATATGACGTGATGCAATGGTTTTTAGTTTGCGCTTGCCATAGATTATAAATTAAAGCTTACCCCTACTCTTCTAATAAACAATAGGTACACAGCAAATAATATTAAACATTAAGCCATAGTGCCTATTATACTATATATATTTTAAGGGGTAATAGAAACTTACCAATTTGTATTAAGAACTCATGAGATATTTCTGTTATTGGCTCCACTCGGCACCAAACTTTCCGTCCCAGATATTCTAATTTTAACAAAATTTTCTCGCTGGACATTTCGGATAAAAATCATTACGTATTAAAATAATTGAAAAAAGTATTTAATCAATCGGCACGGATGACTTATGACTTAAATTTTATTCGACTACCTATAAGCGAGTCAAAGCATGTCTGTGTCGTCATTGTCGGATCGTTTGATGCAAACTTTGGGACCCGAAGTTGATTCCGAACAGTTCCGAAGATAAACGTGTGGCAATAATTAGCACTTTATTGAGTTTTGTTTGCTCTCACCTAGGGTAAATTTTCTTTAGTGTTACAGTATTTGAGTAAAAATCAAAGTTTTAAATAAATTTTGTGTAATTCTACTAAATATTAGGATAATTTTACGAAAATGTGTGTTAACGAACACAATTATTTGTTTATTTTACTAAAAATAGAGCCATTGTAACAAACATACTTAAAATTTTAAACCGATTTTTTACTGTGTATGGAACATAATATAGTCTTTTACGTAAAATTAAATTTAACAAGAGAACTGCCGCGCTCTATCAAATAAATTAAAAATGGAAGGGGATTAAAGTTTAAAACCTACGTTCAGAAATAAAAGGATAAATTAAGATTGTCTAAACTCATTTTGAAATAATATATTATGTGTAGCTACACACCATTGTTTAAAGACGTTTTATCTTATCTGTGTTAAGGTCATTTGGAAAAATACTGATATTTAAATATTATTTAAACTCAAAACTCAATCTTTAAGATGCACGATAAACTAAAGCGAATCTACCCAGCTCTAAATATCTGTTGTCACATATCCTATAAGCATAGTAGCCTGCACCTCATTTTCCGATCCCTTTTTGCAGATTTTCGTTTCGTACGCTCGAAAGCTTCTCTTCTCACGACTCAATGGGCACATCCAATGTAAGGATTTATATTTATATTGTTTAGCAGATATTCACTTAGTAATAAAGAACAATTCAATTTTGAAAGATAATTGTACTTTGCTATTCTTTTTACGATAAAAAGAATAAATATTCCTGTGGTCCGTGTTTGCTTTATATTATCCAAATTGGAATGGGCATATTTTTTTGCTTGAAATAATTAGTAAATATGACAGGATAGGCTCTATACCAGCTGAACAAAGGTTTTAAAACACCGAATTTGGTTTAGAACTCTTTTTCATGGTTTTATCGTCAATTGTGATGGTGCGTATCGTGTCGGAATACCTTATCTAGGTGGTTTAACATACAAGAAAGATACGAAATTCAATTATGTAAAAGCGTATACAACGTATTGCATATGCGTGAGCCGATTTATTTGTATGAAAGGCTGTCGACGGGCACTGATGATGCTCATGGCCATCAGACTCGTCATAATTATATGTTTTACATCCCCAACCACAGCACTGCCTTTTTCCAACGATCGTTTTCTTACAATCCGACAAAACTATACAGGGTGTCCCACCAAGGTCGGCAAGGTACGATATTGTGGAAGCCTTAAACCTTACGGCTTCGGGAAAAAAATTTATTAATTAAATTTACCAAAAGAGATTGCTGGGAAGTATTTTTACGTTTCGAAAATAACCGCTAGGGGGCACGGTTACTAGGATATATCTATAAAGTCGAATTTTATTAGATAATCGCTGTGTTAAGGTACCGTTTTAATGATGGAAATATAAAGTTCGTTAATTTTTGCGGCAATTTGTTTCTAAAACTTTTTTTGTATCTTCGAAAATGTGAGTGGGGGAAGTTTGTGGAAAAAATACTTTTTAAATTGCTCTATCTTCCACATGCTTTTCCCATATTATCGCGTCTTCTAGGTGGCGCTGTTTAAACAAGATTTAGTTTTTTCAAATTTGCTTAATAAAATTAAATGGCATCATACATTTTTTTATTACTCAGCTTATAGAGCATAAAAATAGCTACATTTCGTCGGAAGCCGTGATTCGATATCTTTATTGATTTTCGCGTTATTTACAAATTACTATTTTAATTTATGAAATTAATGTTTAAGGTACACACGGTATTTACCGTTAAACGAGAGGAATGTAAAGATTTTGTTGTCCTAATTTGTTTTCATTAATTTAATATCAACAAAAATTAATAAATTAAATTATTAAAATGTTTAGCCTTTTGGTGCATTTATTTTCTGTCTATTTTCCCCTAAAATCTAAAAAAAAAAGTTGATCCAAAGGCAAAGCCAAAAATGTAAAGATAAAAGACACAAAGCAAATGCACCCAAAGGATAAACATTTTAATAATTTAATGATTATTGCTGATATTAAATTGATGAAAAATTATGACAAGAGAATCGTTACCTACATTCCTTTCGTTTAGCGTTTAGAGGGAAATATTAATTTTTTAAAATTGAGAGTCATTTGTAGATAACTTGAAAACAAATAAAGATTTAGCATCACGGATTTCGCCTAAATGTAGCTATTATTATGCTCTCTAAGCTGAGTTATAAAAAATTTATCATGCCGTTTAATTTTATTAAGTAAAATTTAAAAAAACTAAATATTATTTAAACTGGGTCACCTAGAGGACATGGCATGTAGTAGGGACTACGACCAACGTCGTTTTTTTAATAAGAATAAAAGTGTCTATCAAACGAGCTTAAGCTGATTAAATTTGGGTAAAGCATATGCCAGACACAGCAATTTAAAAATAATTTTTTCTACAAGGTTCCCCAACCCACATTTTCGAAGATACAAAAAAGTCTTAGAAACAAGTTTCAGTAAAAATTAAAAAGCTTTCTATTCTCGTCATTAAAACACTACCTTAGCATCGCAATTATCTGATAAAATTCAACTTTTTAGATATATCCTAGTAACTGTGTCCTTAGCGGCTACTTTGGAAACTTAAAAATATTTTCCAGCAATTTCTTTCGGTTAGTCAATAAAATTTTTTCCCGAAGCCGTTAGGTTTATGGCTTCCGGAATATTGTACCTGGCCGACCTTGGTGGGACACCCTGTATAACTTATTGCCTATCGATGTTAAGAGAGTCCCCACCCTCACTTCTTTTACTAGACTACTTACAATTTTCAATAAAACTATAAGAGAGCAATAATTACTAGTTTAGAATATTCTAGCAGTTAGATAATAGCTATTAATATAACGAGATTATTATGCGATTTATAATAGTCCAGGACATTGCTAGGTGACGAGGCGACAGCCGAGTCACCCGCAATGTCCGAGACGGTGTTAAATCGCTAATAATCGAGTTATATTCAAAGCTTTATCGTATCATTGACAACGGCGATGCGAAAATAAAAACAAGGTGTTTTGTCATTTCATTTTGGCATTTCAAAAAGTCATCATTAAAATCATGCAAGATTTTGATATTCCTGACGATATATTAGCTGCAGCCAACATTATAAGGTTGAACTTGCTTCCGGACAAATCTAAAATCCATTATGAAAAAGAATATCGGCAGTTTTGTGAGTGGCGAAACAAAGTACATGTTCAAGGTGCAGAAGAAACGGTATTGCTGGCGTATTTCGCAAAACTCTCTGAGGAATACTCTGCTTCATCCTTATGGCCGAAATATTCCATGTTACGAGCGACTTTAGAACTGAAGGAAAGAGTGGAAATCGACAAATACGGCGCCTTAATACGTTTCATCAAGAAGAAAAATGTTGGATATAGAGCAAAAAAATCAAAAGTATTTACAAGAGAACAAGTCAACGAATTTGTGTGTTCTGCCTCAGACGAGAAGTTTTTAATGATGAAAGTGGCTTTTTTAATTGGAATTGGAGGAGCCTGTCGAACTAATGAATTAGCGAAGATGACCACGGAAGATGTTGACGTTTTAGAGGACAAGCTGATTGTTACTATTCCCGACTCAAAAACGCACAAGAAACGTATTTTCGCTGTGATATTTGACGGCGAAGTCAATCCTGTGCTTTTATTTAAAAAGTACGCAATGTTAAGGCCAGACCATGTCACTCATCAAAGATTGTTTGTATCATATAGAAGGGGGAAATGTACGGTACAGCCCTGCGGCATTCATTTCTTCTCTAAAATACCTCAAAAAATAGCTGAGTATCTCTCACTTGAAAATCCTAATTTGTATACTGGTCACTGCGTTAGAAGATCTTCGGCAAATTTTCTTGTTAATGCTGGAGGAGATATATTAGACCTACAAAAACTTGGTGGATGGGAATCGGCGAAGGTTGCTAGAGGGTATTTAGAAGAAAGTGTGACCAAGAAAGTTTCCATTGCTCGCAAAATTCAAATCGGCGATGTTTCCGGCAGTGGATTAGGCACTGGGGAACCGCACGAAATCGAAAGGAGTGCTTTCTCGGTCATTAATCAGTCTTCAGAGGGCATACCTAAGATCGTGGACGTTAAAGACAAAGGGGTATCCATCAAATTTGAAAACTGTCAAAATATTGTTTTACATGTTCATGAAAAGTAGTTCTAATATTATTTGGTATCTAACGTATTATGCTTTCGTAACTAACGTATTAAATTATGGTAACTAATGTATTATGAGTAACTAAGGTTTTATGTAGGTTTTAGTACGTTTATGATGTTAATAATTATTAATAAAGATATCATATAAAAATGATTTAATCTTCAATGATACGATAAACTTATTGTTTTTTAATGTCAAGATGTATTTTTCCATTATCGCTTCGTCGGGTGGTTGTATGAGCAGCATAGCTGAATACCGCCATCCCATTAATAACGATTTATTGTACATTTTTTTAATGTAAAGGCATCCTTATTTATTTATGTATTTATTTAAACAATATTTACCGCTTGCTTTCCAAGACATATTTTTCTTTTATTGCAAATGTTAACAGCAAGCGGACTTCTTGAGGGTTAAAATTAACGTCTCGAAACCGCTTGTTTTTTTCAGAATTACTTGCCATCATTATACAACACAGAACAAAAAGGCAGAGGGGTACAAACTCAGAGAACGAAGCCAAACGAACCATTATACAATATAACTAATATAACTCGTAAACCAAAGTCCTAAACTCATGCACGGCTCAACCACTGACTAAGATATCAATATATAAAACGGTAATCTAACTTTAAAAAAATTAATTCGCACGCGTCACAGCGGAAGTGTAACTATAAACATTTTTATTCCGTTTTAATGCATACAACTTTCGGATATGTTTCTTCTCTTTGTTTTACAATGGTACATGTTAGCAACACTTATTTAATGAAAGCGTTTAATGGTATAGCCGTTGAATTATTAACCGTCGAATTATTTTATCTGAAAATAAACTTTGGTTTGCGACCTTTCGTTCACTTAGGTATCTGATAAATTGATATTTGCCAGTTAACATATATTTATACGCAATTGAAAGTATCCGGCGTTAGTCTAAAATAAATACGAGATACACAACTAAGGTACGGTACATATGACCACCTTAAACTTTGCATTTCTTAACAATCCCAATGATGCAAGGTTTAAATTAGTACAATATAATTATGATTTTATTAAAATTATTATAAAGAGAATTCGTTCATCATTGTAGGTTTTAATAAATGCTGTATAAAGATTAATTTATATAGTCCTTTATTAGGGGCTTCGTCGGGTGTTATCATTGACTTTGATTTATGAATCCATAATATCCGTTCGCTGCACAGTTTAACAGCTATGATAAGTTACAATACCTTTACCATCCCATAAGTTACAAATGAGGGACAATACAATCCGTATACATTAAATTAAATATAAAAATGGTTCATGTTAGTTTATGTATTAAAGAAAAATTTGTAAAAAAAACTTTTCTCTCAAGCCAAATATTTGTTCTATTTTATTAAAGTTTACTACCGACGTGTATTTATCAAAACCTAAGTTTAACTTTTGAGCTGAAAACTTTAGTTCTTGCCACAGGTGACTTCCTGACGATAGTTTTGCTCATCGAAAATATAAAGTTTAGAGCCGCGATAAGTTGGATCCATTATGCACTTTATTGCTATTGTGTGGATTCAGCACCAGTATTGTACGCGCAATTTTATTTCTAAGAGTGGATATTTGGATTAAAAAATGACATTTACGAATGTACATAGTTACTCAACTAGTAGAACCTTTTACATAGTACATTTTTAACCCCATTCTCGGCACTGTTCTATTGTAACCAAGGAGCTAAATTTGAAATAGGAACAATTTAAGAATAATTTGAAATGATAAGTTTTATAGTGGCGTAGGAGTGAACAGCGGCGCAAGCTAATGCTACCAGGGGGGGGGGGAAGGGTTGGACCCAAAAACCCCACCTATGTATCTGCTACTGGGAGGCAGGGACAAAAATTTCTTTACAACAAATTAGACTCTAAGGAGATCGAATGTATTTCTACTTGGTCAATAAAATATTGTTGACATAACTAGGATGCGGTTTACCCTGACTAATTATTGTTTTACTCAAATCTGGACGAGGAATCCCGAAATACTTTACGGATAATGTCGTCTAGGGGGAGATTTATGAAGGGACACTCGGGCCCCACATTTGAAGAACAAGCTCAGATAAAACCAGACCAGATGCGAAAGACCGACAAATAAATATCATGTTCAATTTCAATGACCTAAAAAGGCGGAACTTAGACTGCGGGCTTTTTTTGCTAGTAAAAATTAAAATGAGAGACATTAATTAAGTTTAAAAACTTGTGTGTTATTAAGATGTAGCCAAAATAAATACTCTCATTTCATATGAACATCATATAATTGATTGAATAAATGCATTAATTAAAAAAATAATGAAAGAATAATGTATTGCTAACATGCACAATTGTACCAATACTCATAATAATATAAATTCTATGTACTTGAGACCAGCTGATATGGACTGACTTTTTAGATTTCTGCTAAACTTCAAAAATAAAAAGGCATGCAATAGTTTAGACGACGTTCCCATTTTTGCTTTGATTGCTATCTGGAAATATGTGAAATATCCTCTTTTAGAAGTGGTTACCAGACGCATTGAGTCGTTTCGAAAAACTTTTCTATTAGCACAGCTGCCTACGATCTCTTGGAATATAATACCATAACATTATCCTTTAAACGCCTTATGATGTATCACTTTAGATCTCTTATTGTTGAACTCTTGACGTTGTCAGCAGTATACATTGTAAATTTATGTTGCTGTGTATTGAATAAATAAAATAAATAAATATATACATAGGAAAACTATCGGAAAGCTATTAGAAAGCTATCAGAAAGAAAGCTGGTAGCAAGCTAACAGAGAGAACGATAAGCGTAAGTCGCTCAGTCGTTCGGTCGCTCAGTCATCATAGCACAGCTTAATAATTGTTATATTAAGCTGTGATCATAGTTTGCCAGTTATAGCATCTCTGCACCTCTGACGGTATATAGAGTCAGCAATGTAAGTTTGGTGTATAGTTAAGTGTTTCGCGCCATATTTGTGGTAAGAGTAAAGAGCTTTGTTTTTTAGACCTGTGTCCTTTTATTCATGTCACACTTTTAAAACCCCCTTTTGACTAATATCAATTTTAAAACGTGACAATACAGGGTGTTGCTTAATGATAAGTCGTAATTCTAGGGGCGCATTCCCGAACCAAATTCAAGTAGAAAACTTCATATAAACATGTGTCTGGTTTTCAAGATCCAGGGTATCAAGATATCAGGATATATTCAACGATGAAAGTAAGATACGAAATAATATCAAGAGACAAAAAAGGTGTTTTCTAAGCTGCTTAACCCGAAAACAATATAAAATTTTTAAACAAGTCAGTAACGTACAATTTTATTGTCAATATTATTCGTAATACTGCCCCCGGTACGCTTGGACTTCATAGTTATCATCTAGTTACTGCTAACTTATCATCTTATCACAACGAACAACACTGCTAAAGTTCATCAAAATCGGCAAAAGGACCTTTGAGATATTAATAAAAAATCGATTCTTTTTTTTAATTTTGACACCCTGTATCTTGAAAACCAGACTTTTTAGGACACATGTTTATATGAACTTTTCTACTTAAATTTGGTTCAGGAATGCGCCCTTGGAATTACGGCCTATCATTAAGTAACACCCGGTATAGTAAAATGTTTAAATATACAATTATACATAGCTCTAAGAATCTTCGGGGCAGCTAAACAAAGTATTTTCCCCGTCACTTCTATTAGAACAAAACTAGTTATTACAATTATAACCAGGCATCTTTTGACTACAGCAAGCAAATAAAAATATTGGTAGGTTTTTACAAAATAATAAACAAAATAATAACGTTAGCTAAAAGCTAGAAATGCGACCGTTTCCAATCAAAGCTATAATATAAACGTCCGTAATATAAGACTGTTATGCTCCATTCCACAATAATTCGTTGATTTCCCGACCGCAATAAAATTTAAACCCAGCCATAAATAAGTGCCTTTTGAAAGGGTACAGGTCCTGATTACCTACTAATTTTAATAGTTTAGGTTAGCTATTTTCAACAAAACAACAAATATAAAATAATAGGTAAGTATCTTTATTTTAATCATGTAATTAAATAGGTATTAATATTTATACAAAAATACTAATCTACAATATTATAATATCATCTATGCCTAAACTAATATAGTGACGATAGTGATAGTGAAACAGAGCTAAATATAGAGTAAGTTAAGTTAAATATTGTATTTACATAATATTGTAGATTAGTATTTTTGTATAAATATTAATAGCTATTTAATTACATGATTAAAATAAAGATACTTACCTATTATTTTATATTTGTTGTTTTGTTGAAAATAGCTTACCTAAACTATTGAAATTAGTAGGTAATCAGGACCTGTACCCTTTCAAAAGGTCCGGTGCCTACACAATAGATATTTGTCAGGCAAGTTATTTATGGTAGGGATTACGACTGAGGGTTGTCATTTGAATATTATTGCGGTCGAGAAATCAACGAATTATTGTGGAATAAAGCATACGTAAGTTACGTTCCATTTGAAGAAGACATGGCAGTGGCTGTGACCAAAATTTATAACCTCGGTCCCCATACTTGATGCCAGATCAATCCTCGAGTCGTCGTCGCATGAAGTACAGGCAGGATAGGAGCTCACGCATCTGGGCTTATTTTATCGGGGAGCAAGTAGTACTGCTTCACGATTTACCATTTTTTTATAAATAGAAAATTTTCCCCTTTTGGATTTCTTCCTCCGGTAAGAGTCCTTCATTTTGGCACCTTATATGCTTGCATTTGATCATTTCCGCGAATCTCTGCACACAACTCAAGGATAACAGACATGCTTAGTTTCGAAGTATCCATTGACGAGAGAAATGAGGCAAAACGTACCTGCGCCATTTTGTTTTTCGACTATTCTTGATGCGGTAAACAGATGGAGTGAACACGTGCACAACGCGCGCAAAATTTGCTTCTGATGAATATTGCATAGAGTTGTTCAATATTAGTCGAAGTGTCACTGCCACTGGCAGAAAACTAAACCTTTCTCTATTTCATTGTAATTAAAAGGGCCCCCTCATGATTAGTGCCCCACGTTTTCATCAACCCTTCCTAAGTCCGGCTCTGTGGTTGTCATATAAGGCTATAAACTTATTAAACTTAAATGTAACAAGACATTCTACGATATTGATGGAGTTTCTTACAGGCCCTTAATTTACTTTTATTTTTAAAAGGCAGGTTAATAAAATAAATTTAGTAAACTTACCCTCTCGCCATCAAGTGTCGCACTACACTTTCACATTTTTTAATAAATTAGAAACTTATGACCTACACTAACGTAACGCCCGTAAAATTAAATAAACTTAAGCTAATTCCTAAAATCATGGTCTATCAATCTTATTTGTTTAAAACACGGTGGGTTTTTCTTTTTATCATGTAAAAAAATAGAGCTGGCCGAGATATTATTGAATAATTGAATTATGCAAACTTGTAGACAGGAAAATCTATTTTCGATGTTTCGAAAATTTATGTAGCGTATATCTTATTATATTAAAAAATATGTTTTAAAGCTGTATTAATATTAATTCTACTATTAATAGGAATTTTTAAAATAAATAATGTTAACTGTTGTTCAGAAAACTGGAAACAGCTAATTTTTCGTTAGTTTTTTGGGATACACCCTAATTTGGGGTCGCTGATCACGAATCAGAAGTTTTTCCCCGGTCTCTACCAGTTCTTGAAAAAAAAAAAATTTAATTTTTTTAGGGTCAATTAGGGTAAATGCACTTTTGGGGTAAATGCGCCATTTATTCATAAAATCGTAAATAATAAAAAATTACCGTTTATTTTTTTATCCATCAACTCCCGGTAGATCATATGTTACTGAAGAAAGTGAGTCTAAATATACGTAACGGCATCCGAAATTTGTGTTTAAATTCTACCATAGTGCTTCCAGAAAAAGGTAATTTGCCCCCTTTGATATGCAACGTTACATATTATTTATTATATAATGTTAATCGGCTTTTATTGCTGCTTTCGTTCAATCAGATAAAAATGTCCACGAAATTTGATATTTGAGGTTATTGTACGTAATTTGCAGCCTTGAGGCACGGTGGCGCATTAACCCCGCGTAAAATCTGTCCGGGGGTAAATGCACACACAAACTCTTAAGGGGCAAGTGCGCCAGTCGTACACTTACCCCACATATCTTTTGTTTTAAGATTATACCTATACTTTAATAGACAGAAAGATACTCGGAATAATGCATCTAAAAGAAGAAAGGTAGCAAGCACAGCTGACATTTTAACGGCTACAAATTTATTAGAAAAACCTGAAGAGAAACCCAAAAAACTAAAAATAATCAGAAAAATTAACAAGGATATTGCGCGATCACAGGAGTCCTCTAATTCTTCAGAAACGGATTCAGAGTGTGACTTAATGTTAAATGATTCAAGTGAAATTTCGGACGAGTTTGATGATAGTAACTTGTTACTAGAGGATGACGACATACCGGTTCTACAAGTTGAGAGTTACGTTTTAGTAAAATTTCTTACGAAATCTACTCTAAGGCATTTCGTTGGCAAAATAATCAAATAGGTAGAAAATGACTGTGAGGAGAAAACTTTAAGTGACGGCGAATTTGATGTTTATGAAATGAAATTTTTAAGAATTAAAAATAAAATATAAGATATTTTTAACTGGCCTGCTGTGAATGATATCAGCTTAATCTCAGAAAACCAGATTGTAAAGAAGCTACCTCTACCTGCAATAGATAGAAGAGGACTATGCCATTTTAATGCAGATTTCAGTGCTTATAATGTAACTTAGGGTTAATGTCATTATGTACTTTGTTGTAGTTATTGTACTACTTTTCCTTTCGATTTTGCTTAAAATCAAAAATATAAAAATGATTGTCAACTGCGGAAGTTCTCTTTGATAAAATGCTTTTATCCTCTTTGTTGAATTTGAATTTGCAGGATATGTAGTTATTATAAGTATTAAACTTGTGTTATTTCATACAATTGTATCACTCTTTACCAATTATGTAACGTACCAAAAAAATCCTGGTGAATCGGCTTAATGTCTAACATATACGGTACATTTATAAGTATGGCTCACCCCAAATCGTCTTAAGTACGGCAAGTATTCAATTTAACTTGAGGTGGCACATTGACCCCATTATGGTGGGGCAAATGCGCCACCCTGTCCTGATAAACAAAAAAAAAATAAAAAATTTCTGTTTCTTAAAATTTTATGTTTTTAAGTTTCAATGCTGGTGTTTCAAAGAAATATTTACTTGTTCAGTTTTTATATTTGAAATGACGATAAAATAAAATTCATGATTTTTTTTGGTTCGTCAAAGTTCAATTATGTATTTTTCGTGGTGCGCTTACCCCAACTGACCCTACTTACAATTTTGGTTTTTTTTTTTCCTTTTAATTTTCTGGACTTTGTTGTTTTTTCTTTAAATCACTGATGAAACTTGGACTGAACGAAAATAAAATTTAAACAATTCTAACGAAACCACCAACTCGCAATACTCTGGGAAGAATTTTAAAAGTCATTTAAGGGAGCGGGTTGAGTTAGTTATTTTTTTAAATTTCACCCTGTCCAAAAATTTAGAAACAGTGGCTTTTTACTTTCGATTTTTGACAAGTTGCCACATAAGAGATAAAATATTTTAATAGCAATTATTTAATACATCAAAAAATATTTTTAAATGAACTTAGTCAATTATTATTTATTACCATAATTTTCAAATGATGTTTAAATTCTTTCAGAGCTTCTTCTCTTCTTATTGGTGAATATGTAGGAGGGATTTCGTTGTTTCCGACACATATGTTAAGATTTTATGTATTTGACGGTAACAAGCGAACAACAATCATATTTAACTATGGAAACCAATGTCTCAATTATAATTGGACGGCGTTATGCAGAAAGCTACCAACCCTCAATAGTGACAAACTGAGATAATCAGCTTTTTAAAGTTTTTATTAATTTAAAAAAATCTGTAGGATGTTTAAGTCCTTTGATATTTTGGATAAAAAAACTAGCCCCATCAGCTTGTAGAGGAGAAAAAGTTACTATAAGGAACTGAAAACCGCAACGTGATATCTTTGGTTAAACCAGAGATTTAATTGATTAATTAATGTTTTAAAAAATGGCGTATTTTTCCATATTAATTATTATTATCCCTAATTTCTCTAATTTAACAAAAGATATCACGTTGCGGTTTTCAGTTCCTTATAGTAACTTTTCCTTCTCTACAAGCTGATGGGGTTAGTTTTTTAATCCGACGTTTCGGATTCGAGCGACCATCATCAACTTTTTTATTTTAAATACGGACCTGGATTTTTTATTCCACTATTTAATAGCCTTTATAAGCCTAAAATAAAATATGATGAAAAACTCATATCATAGCATTTGATTTTTTTGCGAAAATCCTTATTTATTAAGGAATTACGAAAAAACGCCATCTAGTGGCCACCATCAGAATCAATATGGTATAGTTAATAGATCTGCGTGTAGAGGAAAAGAAGGGTTTTTTTTAAGACCAAGTTGAATAAAATCGGTTCATCCAAAGCAGAGATATCAGCGTTTGAAGGAAAAAAAGTTTGACCTCTCACCACTTTATTATTGAAAATAGAAAAAAACGACTTCCAACATAAAGTTGTATAATTTTATGAAGAATACAAAGCTTATATTTTTAACATATTTTTATAAAGAAAAATCAAGAGAAAATCGGCATTTCTATTTTGAAAGTTCTCTTACGCCCCCTAGCGGTAATTTTTCGAACTTGAAAGTAATTTCCAGCAATTTCTCTTGGCCGCTTTTATCGATATATACTTTTTTCCAAAGTCCTAGTGTTATTACTTTCTGAGATATAGCCAATTACCTCCTTAGGTGGAACACCCGGTACAATCTTTGCTGTCGTTTAAGCGATGACTCAATGTCACTGAAGTCAGTATCATTTGGCAGGAAACTATGACCAGAACAAAGATATTTAACGGTGATGCTTTCTAAGTTCGTGTGTGTACCATGCAATATCGATTTAAGCATAAGTATTAACTTAATGCTTCGATTCTGCCCGCCGCAAGAATCACACCATACGCTTTGGTTGATGTTTAACTTCTAGAGGTAATTTAGTTTTTACATGTTTTATAACAAGAGGATGCTGCCATTTGGTTTTAACCAGTGCCATACACCAAAAAACACACAAACACATGTTTTATAAGACAAGAGCCTATTTCTTGGGCGCCTCTTCCAGCTGAACCTTCTACCCAAACGTAGCAGTAACCTCTACTTTCTTTAGCACTATGTATACCCACAGCTGGCGCTTATAAAAGACGATGCCTGTAGGAACTCTAGGAAGCGGTAGTGTTTTCTCTAAGTCAAAACTTAAACATTCATAATCTATTTCTTCTTTTGCCATCTGGAAATCATCTCTTCTCATTTTCTGCGCCTCCTCTGCTACTTGTAAATGCTTGTTATGTTCCTGCTTGAACGTTCCTTTTTTTCCTTCATTCTTTTCATTGTCCATCTTCATTTTCAAGGTATCGCAAACGTTGCAGGTGTCTTTTTTTAATGCCTTTATTTTTAAATTAAATTTCGTGTAGAATATGTTCTTGTATGACATTAGGCTTATTGAATTAGCGTCTTCTTGTTTGTGCTTGTCATACAGTTTTTTGTATTGTGATACCAGGGGATAAATATTCCGCCTCTGTTTGTTCCCGACGGTAATGTGAACTTATTTAGGTATTTTGGTAATATGATTAACAACAGCTTAAATTCTTTCATCTGTTAGTTTGTTTTTACCAGACACTTTTACTTTGTATTAAAACTTCTTTTTGAACTATCTGGATCACTACTAATCACACCACTAAACGTGCTAATTAAAAACAAAACATAAACTAGGTTAGGTTATTGTAATTGAAGGATCCGATATTTGCAGAAAGTTACCAACCCACTTGGATGCATCTGACGCTATATTAAAATAATACCAAGTGGATTGGTAGGTTTCTGCAAATTAAAAGTTTGACCAAAATAAATATATGGGTTAGCATTTTACAGTTTCATAGGGTATATAATTAGTTGAGGCTCGGTAGGTTTTTACAGAATGCAGAACGCGTATTTTATTACACAAATCCGCCCTCAACCCAATTTCTGGTATATTGTGGGTTGGCAGCTTTCTGCATAACGCCGTCCAATTAAGGTAATATGATTTAATACTAGGTCTGTTCCAACCATCTGTCCCTGTTTCAAATTGTCAAATACAATCAACCAATTTTATTGTAGGAGTTAACAAGGTATCCTAGGATCTATATGCAATATTCATCTGGTAGACTCTATTTCTGATAAAAAGAAACTAGTACCAGACTACTGGTTGGAACAAGCCTATTGCCAACTAATTTTCTTTTATTTTAATTGACATATTCATTTTTTTTTTTTCGAAAAAGGATTATAATTAGTGATGGGATAATCCGAATTAAAAATAATCGATAATCCGATTTTTCAAATAATCGTTATCTTCCGATTATGAAAATATAGTTCGAATCATTTGATTCGAATGATGAGAATCTGAATGTTTGCAATTCAATCACCCAAAATCGTTCTGCGATCTGCCAGGCCTTAACCGCCGTTGCCACAGCTTGCTCAATCGAGCGAGATCTTGCTCCTTTTTTCAGAATCGCTCTGTCGCTCCGACGTTATTAAAAGTTCTAACAGCTCATCTTTTTTTAGTACCGGATCTCATTATTTAGGTACAATTGATTTATTTAGGTTATTATATTTTACACTTTTAAAGAAAACTGGAGTAATAAAGAAAATAATTATCTAACGGCAACAGCGCGCTACTGTCGGGGATAATAATCGGCGATCGGTAGCACTCGTTGGCGGTGACCGCCCATATTCGATGTCTATTATGAATGATATATATTTGGAATTATAATGCGATTATTGAAATCATTCATAACCTGATAACCCGATTATTAAAATAATACGATTTTTCCCAAGACTAATTATAATGAACTAAAATATTATACGATACACGTCCGTTAGGTGATATTACAGTACTCGTTTATATTCCTGCGTCGCCTCGTCCGTAAAACAACTTGTACTGTAATAAATCACCTACCGGACTTGTAACGTAAAATACTATGTTTTTTTTTTTTAATTTGCAGAATCCATATAAGAGCAATAAATATTAATTAGAGTAAACAAAAGGTATGACGGAATTAACAATTTTTTTTAATATTTACTAAAAGAGCAAGGTAAGTAAAATTTCAAAAACAGTTTAGTCATTTATACCTATAATTTACCGAAATCCAAATTAGCATTCCCTGCTACAACTAATACTGGTTCATCTTCATCGGTAGCTGGAGAATATACCTCTGCTATAAATATGGCAACAGTGCAGTAAAGAGGCAACGAATGGCTGTCTCTTCACCCGTCAGCTGTTTTGTGCGTTCAATCTAAATTATTCTATTCTTCAAGTTTTTACGTTTTCGGCATCTTTTCAGTTTTTTTTGTGACCGTTTTCGTTGTAAGTGCAAAAATGGTAATTTTTTTTTCTTAAAAATTAGTAGAGACCGGGGAAAAATTTCGAATTTGTAGTTGAAGTAGTATAAGTAAATTGCATTACGGGCTTTTAATTAAATGTTCCAACTGCCCCACCTTAGACTTGCTGACAATATCCTAACCTGTAATAAACCTCATTTATTGATAAATTGGATGGTGGATAAGTGTAGGTGGCTTATTATATATATTATAAAATAAACAAAAGATCTTTTTCCCATATTCTTTATTTTAAGTAAAGACGAGCGACAGCTATAATAGGTTTGAGGCATAAAATAGTGTACGTCATTATTAAGCCAAATCTACAAAGTTAAAATTAATAAATTACAACAGAATTTTCGTGAGTAATTATAATCATTTATTGAGATTACAAAGTGTTCTTCTGAAAATCTAATGGTTCGGTTTATATTCAATGTTTAAGCTCTTCCACATTTTGTACACTCTCACTTTAAAACAACATCAAGAGGATTTAAATCATTAGGTGCTGGCCATTTCAGAGTTCCTCTCCGACAAATTCATCCTCTGTTAAATACTCAATCTAGGTAAATAAGGACATATTCTATTTTGCTGGAACCAGACGCTACCATCAATATCACCTGTTCCGCCTGGAATGAAATTAGCTAGGGCAGAAATGCCTCGTGTTTAAAATTGATTGAAATATTTTAATGAAGGTGAGCTACCGTGAACAGAAGATGGTCCGATGAAATTTACAGATAACGATAGGGTAACATCGATTCGTCAGAAAAAATATCCTTATTCAGTTAAAGTTCTCCATTGTCCAGCACTCTCATAAAAGTGTCACAAAACTTGAGTCTTTTATCTAGATCGTCTTGATTTAATTTATGAACTAAATGGATCTTGTATTGTTTACCCAAAATAAGAATGTGTTTTTCTAAATAAGGACGAAAAACATATCTTTGTTTAACCTTTAGCTCTTTGAGAATTCTGTCAATTGATCTTCTAGTAATATTGTAGTCCAAAGCGAGTTGGTAAGTGGAAATTATTAGAGGTTCTATTTTGCCATTATTATTTCTAATTTTCTCTCGTGATTTCCACATATGGTTTAAAATAAAATAGTATGAGTAGGCAAGGCCCTAGAATAGACCGCCGGCCCGCCAGCTGCAATCCATCTAACCCGGCCTAGACGGCGTACCTTTGCAGGTGTGTTTTTTGTAGGGCTTGGCGAGTGTTCAAACCCGAGCTCTCCGCGGCGTCAGAATACTACGTAACCTGAATCAACGAAATGTCACACACGTGTTCTAACGTGTTTGACCTTGAATGACCTTTGTCGCACACGTGTGCGAACCTATTTGACCTTGAATAACCTTGGCTTTGTGTTTGTGTACGTGTGAATGTGTGCGATTGTTTGTCTGTCTGTCCATCTGTCTGTCTGTCTGTCTGTCTGTCTGTCTGTCTGCCTGTCTGTCTGTCTGTCTGTCTGTCTGCCTGTCTGCCTGTCTGTCTGACTGTCTGTCTGTCTGTCTGTCTGTCTGTCTGTCGGTCTGCGTGTCTGTCTGTCTGTCTGCATGTCTGTATGCATGTCTTTTTGCTATGCTTAACCTTGAATATGTAAACGATGTGTGTTTTTGGCGCTATGAAAGCATACGTATAGGTGTATATGTGTTTTATGTCCCCGACTATGTAAACAAGCCGGTTTTTACCAGACAAACTATGCAATTGTAGACTACGCCGTAAACCTGTATGAACCTATTAATCTTCTAAGTGCGCAATAACTTTTTGTAATTATTATATTTTTATGTTTCTCCATTTACACTGATTGTCTACCAAATATTTAAATACCTATTCAAACTTAAGTATGCCTCTTCTTGGGGGTATAATATGCGGGGTTAACTTTGAAATAAACTTAAAAATAGGGACAGTGATGTGGACAAGTATCACTCAAATAATTATGTTAACTACACTAATCATCCCTTGCTATACCTTTTTGGAATCTGTATAACGTATTTACCCTATGCTAGCAGCGTTGTTTTATATCGGATTAAAATACTCGTAAAGTGAGAGAAAAGGGTACTAATAACTATTTATTTATTTCACATTTTCGTAAAATACCGTATTTAAAAAAAAATTAGTCTCTTTACGAAATATGAATTAAAATGATGTAGTTAACGTGTAAAGTAGAAAGTATTATACCATTATTTGATTCAAGAAGTAAACAAAAAAAGAGTTAATCTTGATTCTCCCTTACGCTATATAATCGTACTCAACATTAGAAACATTACGATAGATTAACAATGATAAAAACGGAAAAGGTAATGAATCTGACTGAATAGCATGTATTTTAAAACCAAAATAATTGTTATACCTGTATATACTAAATCTACTTACTAAAGTGTAATAATGTTTTGTTTTTGGAATTGAATAAAGCTCAAGGAATAAAAATGTAATTCATTTTAAATACACTACCAGTATGCTTAAATTTAAGGACAATATGCAATAAAATTCTGTAAGCAATTACAATATTATAGACATTTATGATCTTATATGAAGGTTATGTACAATATCGACAGTCTATATTGAGTCAAGTATTCATTTGAAGGCATTTAACACATTTAGTGAGCATAAGTGAGCTACCCAATTTTCTCTATACTTTACCATTTTGTGTTATGTAAATAAAACGAATTAACACCAAATTAACACAAAAAGGGAAAAAGGTTATACTTAAATCTAAATAGTCATACGTGAATTTAAAGCTTAGATATGTTACATGTGCTGAGTATTTATGTTTATTTAAGGGAAGGCGCCGAGGGCGTACAAATTTTACTTTTCAGTCATTTTTACCAAAACATGTAGCTATAATAGATGCAGCCTGACATGCGCTGAAAATACGAAAACCTTATTTCAATTGAGTTATCTAGAGTAACTTATTAAAAAAGGGCTTTTTTACACTACCTGTATCTATTTCTCTATAAATTTACTGGAATCTCGATTAAGAAATATGACGCAAGATATACTAGAATCTTCAAGATATTCTGTTGACTGTGTAATTTCAGGAAAATAGTTAAAAAAATTATATTTCATAAAAATTGCTTACTAGCGATTTCTTTGTTCTGAATCCTGTCCATTTGCTCGTTCGTATTTTAAGATCCCTCGAAGTATGGGCTCACAAGCTAATACCAAATTACAAGTAAATAGAGTATAATTTCAGGAAAAGAGTTAAAAAAATTACGTTTCATAGAAATTGCCTAACTAGCGATTTATTTGTACTGGAAATGGATAAATTATAGGACTATCTCGTAATGAGAACAGTAGACAATAAATAAAACTTTAATACGTATGGCTCTATATCATTCGACCCTTACTTAAAATACCCACTAGGTATAGGTACTATACAACCTGTATTTGCCATCAGGTAAAAGCCCTCATAATACTTTTATAAAAATTTGGAATAATATCATAATATAAGTAAATAGGGTGTAATTTCAGGAAAAAAAGTAAAAAAAAATTACATTTCATAAAATTGCTTAAAAATAGAGATTTTCTTATACTGGAATATGATATAATATGGGACTTTCTTATAATGAGAACAGTAGACAATACTTGAAACCTTGGTGTATACTGTATACCTTCTTTCATAAATCGATTGTAAATACGAAATAATATAAAAAGTCACCTTTTGTTTGCGATGATGTATGCACAATAACTCTATATTATTCGGCCTTTATACTGAAAATACCCACTAGATAGGTATCATAACCTGTATTTGTCATCAGGTAGAACCCCCCTATAAAATTATGAATATTAGGCGTAAGCAACAAAGTAGCAATCTTAACTTATTTTCAACACGAGCATAAAAATATGGGGATGTTAAATATTTTACAATCTAAATTATCAATGTCAACAATAACCAAATCACGTTGGTTTTTTAGTTTATTATTAAATTCCTTAGAATAATAATTATCATAATACATTACTCGGTGTAAAAACAATTGCGCTGCAAAGTATAGTGTATATCTAATATCTACACTACTGAGGTAGTTAATTAAAATCACAATTACTACATATAAAAATGTTCAAACGTCCTTGCAATAAATCACATAGGTACGTACACTGACTAAAAAGAAATATATGCATGAAATAAGAACTAACCGAAACTTTTATGTGGTTTAACCTTTTTGCCTAAAATTATGGAAAACTTCTATTGTGTACTACTTAACTTAGGTAATCTGCAAATACAAACGTATACAACTATATTGTGTTACTATCACTACTATAGGGGAAGCCTGCTGAGTTTCCAGGTAGGTATGTACATTCGTGCGACTTCAAAGGCTTTTCTCCCATTATAATATTTTCTTTCTCGTTCTAACACAAACGGGGTATATATAGGTACTCGATGTGTTTAAAAGCTGTGCGGATAATTCAAGGTTCGTAAAAAATCAAGGTATAGTACCTATCAACATTATTTTTTAAATTTGTTACGAATTTACAGCAAAAAATTAAAAATTGTCAAATCGAAAATTTTTATCAGTTAAACGCAGAATGTAAATGGTCCTTTCCGTTAACAAAAATCAGTAAATAGTGCATAATTTACAAGTATATCTCTTTAAATGTGAAAAAAAGCGAAAAAATATTCTGGTGTGCTATTTAAATCAATTTACTTTTTAAAGTTAGTACAGGTTAGTTATTGCATATGAATAAATGTGAATGATATTTGAATTTTCTATTTAGCCTGGCTGGCCAAGTTTCATCATATAGTCGTCCATTTATCAGTAATCCAATAAGCCCTATCACCACGTCAAGGTACAGATACATTGATAGGGAACCTTCCACCCCTTTTAACTTCTCTGTTTCTCATTATTTATCATTCTAATGCTCTTTAACTGCTATATCTAGGCTGTATTTTAAGTAAATAAAATAAAAATGAATACTGAAAATTTACTGGGTCTAAAAAAAAACAATTTAGACAAATAAATATTACTGTGTACGAAAATCGGAGATTTTGACTATTTTTCTCTAAAAATATCATATTTATTCTTTTAAAGCTGGTAATTTTTCGGTTACAGAACAATAATGACTTAAAAAGTTATAGGTATAACTAAAAAACTGCATTACATAATTTAGGTATCTGTTTAGTTTGGATCACTACCGCTACCAAAAACTACATGAAAAATCCTGAACATACAGTGCCATAACTCTAAGGACATTGTTAAACATTTTACAATTATTTACAGTTATGTCGGTTATAATAAAATTGATTTTATATTTGAAAAAGTTCTCTTCACGCTTAGGTACACTAACAGACTTTAAACTTTATTACAAGGTTATAAAAACTAAATATATTAAAAAACTGATTTTTGATTATAATATTTCCCTTATTTTTTCAATTTTTATATCTGTTATTTAACAGTTCATAGGTATAAATTCTACTATCTGAGAAGCGATAGTTCAGTCAAAATGCAAGGATTTTCTTTTCAGTGTGATGGCTACATCAAGTAAATTTTTGTACTAAATATGTTAGGTAAATGGGCTTTTCTATTAGTTAGGTGCAGTTTTCAGTCTAAAGTTAATACCTTTTTTATTTAAAGTGAGGAAAGACAGAAGCATATTTTTACCTAATGGTTGTTTACTCTTGACAGAATGGATGATCATTCGTCAATAGATACCCAAAGAATTTTTAGGTATTTTGTAATTATTTATAGCTATGTCGGCTATAGATTCGAGTTTATACTCATTAAGTAAAATGATGCGTTTTATTAAATTTTGATATCATAAAATAAATATGATTAGAAAAATCTGATTTTTGATCATCTTATTTTGCCTTCTCTCTCTTTTAATACTTTTCATATCGTATTACGTATTGGTTTATTCATTCGTTCTTAGATTTAAATTCTATTAGCCGAGAAGCGAGGGTTGAGTCAAAATGCACGTTTCTTAACAACGCGTTTCCACCCTTTTTTACATTGCTGAACTTACCCATGCACCTGCAATCTCGAAGGGTTTGGCTACCCACGCATAAGAAAATATTAGAGTGCGAGAAAAGGATCGATTTCGTGAAACAGAAGATATGGGTTAGACCAGCGTGTGAAGAATTTTTGCTCCCCCTTCCATTTTATGTTAACCGATTCGACCTCGACTGATAAAACACGTAAGAACATGTTAGAGTGTAAAAAGAGGATGGATGCACTTCCGTGAAACAGAGGCTTAAGGTTATTATAGAAAACGTACGGGTGGCACCCGCAAGTGAAGAATTTTGACTCCCCCTACCATTTTAATTTAACTTAATTGTCCTTGACTGAAATTGCATAAAAAGTCGAAATCGTGGATACGTCTCTTTTTAGCCCGTTGTTCCTCATATATGCAGCAATAGAGGTGTACCTTATCCTACTAGAGTATATTATTATATGTAAGTACTTTTTTGTGTCTCTACATACTATTATTTAATTTTTGTTTCAAGCACTCTGTAATCACGGACTTAATAAAATATCATCCTTTTTCTTGTACTTCGGCTGGTGAGAAAAAGAATATACACGGGATGATTAGTATTTTTTTACATTTTATCTGTTACATATGCTATTGGGGTTCAAATTGTTAGGTGCATCCATTTTCTCACATCTAATTAATTAAGTAATATCTATATAAAAAACGAAATCAATTAACTGTGGACGAATTGGGGAGTTTAATGTTCTTCGCTAACTTTTTAACTTTCAACGTTAGTAAATGGGTACAGGGAATATATTAGAAACTAATTTTAAAACTTTTTTACTCTAAAATGCAACAGAAAATGTGTATATTGTATTTAGAAAATTAACTTTTACTCACTCAAAATGTATAGTCTCAAGTAGTTTTACTCTAATTTCATTTTGTAGATACAGGAATAGTCATTTTTTAAAACTAATGATAAAGAACTTGGGTTCTAACTTCTATGTAGTCAAATATTTTTTCCTAAAAAGGTGGCCCTGAGCTACTTAAAATTCTAAATATCTCTCTTTCTAGTTTATAATTGTTTCGCATAATTTTAACCAAAAACTAAACAAAATACTCTTACCTGTTACAAGATTTCTATTTAATGCAATTTTTTTCATTTCAATCCTTTACCTTCTAGGATCTGATATTCTTTATCTAACTTAACACGTTCTTCTTGAAACTCCTCACATGACTCTTGTAGAGCAACCCTCCATTGTTTTTTATTACGTTTTCCCCGACATTTCTGAATCGCGTTAACCCGAGCTATCTTAAATCGTCGAGTTTTCAATACACTCTCACCAAATTTCGCCTTTTCTCTGATGACATGTAAAATGCAACTTAGTTAGTTTGATGAAAGTCCTTTAAGCAAATAAATTTGCCTTGTCGCTTCACGCAGGATTTCGGATTTAGATCATATAAAACATTTCAAAAATGAAATACAGTATATTTTCACTTAGAATCACAGTAAAACCACCTGTATTTTTAAAAGTGTAAACGAACACTGACTACCTAAGGGTAGGTGAATACCTGATGTCCTATTATTTCAGCTTTTAGTGAACGCAGGCCTGTACCGAGAATATTCCACGTAGAACGGTCTTCGAAATTAGTATTCGCTACAGAAATTACTGGGGCTTATACCTAAAAATTTACCCTTAGTTTTTACAAGTAATGTTTGGTTTATAAATGATTTTATAGACGCTATTTTATTATCTGTAAATAAATTTTAATATATTCAGAAAATCCTGGTCTATTTACGATAAAAGATCGCTAAAACTAAATAAGCTTAGACTTATACTGTAAATAAAAGCTTGCCATTTCAATTTTAGCTTATCTTTCAATTGTTATTTTGAAAATTATGTTCTAGGTCGGATAGTGCGCAAATTCTTTTTTCGTGGTGTCGTATTTTTTATTGGCAAAAAAAAATGATCTCAAATGTCTCTAATATCGCAGCTTTTTATATTTGCTTACAATTTACATTTATTAAAGTCAGGCTGCACTTCCTACAATAAAGTTTTACTTCGTAAGTACAATAATTTAACACTCTTAAAAGTCCAATCTGAACTATATGTTTAGTTTATCTCCATCTCGAAAAATAGGTGTTTCAGCTTAAGTATCCTACATTTTCTAAACCTTTCGCTTCATGCAATGGAAGTTCTTCTGACAAATCTGGAAGTTATTATACAAAAAAATATAAAATAAAAAAATGTTTGTTTCTATTTTTAAAAAGTCTATCGTATTTTCTTAAATACCATTTACAAAAAAGAGTGGAATCGAAGAACTTATTAAGACTATGAGACAATGATTTTTTTTTATTAGAAATGGGTAAAAATCACAACCCCCATGTTTATCTTGCCTTTATAGCTGATTATCAGGAAACTGTTTGATTAACGGTATATATAAAAGAATAAAATTAATGTGTTACGATTCTCACACTGAAAAATAATGTTTGTAAAATAATTGATAACAACCTTTGATGTCACTACATCCCTGCGCTGAATCTGAAACTTTTAAAAACTCGGGAGTAATAAAAAGATATAAGTTAGTAGTACAGGTATCATTGCTCCACAGTTTTGGGAATATTAGTTCGACCTATTGAAGTTTTAACTTCTTTTCTGCTAGTGTTAATAAGATAAGAAAAGGTAAAATTTGTTTCACACCTGCCTCAAATTCGAATACAATGGAAACAATAATTTACTCTTAATTCACCTTTTATTATATCTTTCCCTAGAAATGGTCGAATCGCTCGCAATAGAGTATTGCCTTTTTATTTCATTAAGTTATTTTTCTTAAACATTTTAAATAAAAACCAATATGCATATTTTTAATAATAGTCTCAAAATATTACATTCGTATGATTTACCTTACATTCTGTTCGAAAACTAAAATATTTTTTATTGGTTTTCATATCAACTTTTCCTAAATAAAGAATCGGATAACCATTGATAAAAATACACACTTTTTGTGTAACAGAATAAATTTTTGAATTCTTTAAACCATCATTTCAAACCATTACTTATTAATTTTATTTCCCGCTCATTAACAATCATATCTATATTTTTTATTTTCAGAAATTTATATGCAAAATAATAATACATTTTAAGTAAAGCTGGTATTGCATAAGCTGATTAATATTACTTGTGACATTTTTCAATAAACTCTTTTCTATGTTCAAGCAAATAAAAGTTTTTTATTAAGTTATTGCATTACTAAACTTTTTTTAAATTTACCACGGGTAATGGAAACGGAAAAGATTTTTCGCCTACAATATTTTCAGATTAACCGAGGACTTCCAACTTATATTATAAAAGTAAATCTACGAGACTCATTGGATTTTTCTTCTGACTTACCTTGAAAGCGAACACATATGTTCTCCAATATTGTTCCGTTTTCAAGAGCTCACTAGCTTAGTATGGATAGGAAACGAAAGACATACATTTTCTATTTAGTAAAGTAACTATGACATTCAAATGGAAAGCATATCTGCGAGTTGTGTTGACTTCTTTTTATTTACCTCCGATGCATAACTTCTTACCAATATTTATACATATATTAAATGTTGTTTATAAGTAAAAGTATTACCATAAACCATAAACTTACAAATGGGAGAATTTACTTTTCACAACCTCATGGCTTGAAAAACAGTTAGGAAATAGTAGGCTCAGTTTGTGCCTCTTTATAGATAAATGCTCTTTTTATCGACAAAACAAAATGTAGCAAGGAGATTTTCCTTTTTCTAGATTGAGCGCATCATTTTTCTATTTAAGAAGATAGGGAAATTTTTCAAGAGTGCTTACTTTTAATTATACAAGTATACCTTAATATTCAACCCTTTTTTTATCAGATTGACACAGCTTGTATGTAATTTTTACTGAGTAATCAGAAATCAGACTTTATAAAACCAGGTCCCACGGGTTTGCTGCCAACACTGTCGTATTTTTAACCGCAGAAACTAGGAAATAGCAGGTATTCAGAGCCCTGCTTGGGACACTTACTCTGTCAGTTTATGTAAACATATAGATATTTTGCTTAATATTTTTATCTACATTCTTGGACCTTCTGTCATATTTTAAAGGTGTTTTTTTTCTTGGGTATTAGGTCCCTTGATAAATCAATTAAAAATAATTAAAATGAAACCATGTTGAGTCTCAAAAGTTTTATAATTCAAAATAAAAATTACGTTTCGGTCGTAGCGTGGGCCTTCATTAGATTTTGAACATCTTGATATGAAAGATTTTCGTCATCTCACAACAAACATGTTGTCACAAACATTTTGTTTAAAATTACGGAAACAAGGGAATTAAAACTTTACAAACTTAAGCGTGGCCATGTTATGTTATCAACTTTGTATATGTATAGGTATAGCCACACTAAAATAAGAAGAATAACGACTGAACCTTTGTTGTAGATCTCTGCGGCGATTCATTTAAGAAAATAAGAAAGGAAAAGGAATTTTCAAGGCAGTTTACTATCAATAGTGCTACTACCATATAGTGCAAATTTTCCTAAAAAATATATCGGGAATATAATAATTCGAAATAATAAAACCGTAGCGTAAAATTAAAAAATCGTCTAAGTAAGAATAATATCTTTGTAGTGCGCCTGCGTAGTATTAACTCCAAATTTAGTATAAAAGTGCTGCTGCTGCTGAAAAACTTCAGTTTTACTTCGAGAGTAGAGCTAACTAGAACGTTCCGTTAAATTGTTGTTGTAATTTGTTAGTTTTCTGCATTTATTATATTCAACGGACAGTGGAGAAAAAGCTTGAAATATTCCAGCACAGAAATAACTAGTTGTTTTGGAAGTGAAAAATACCTCAAAGAAAAAAAAAATGGAGAAATTTATTATTGTCAAGGAGGTCGTAAAACACGTTAGACGTTTTCGATTATCAGGCCGCACTATTGACTTTAAAATAAAGGAGATTCCAAAGAATGAGGAACCGGTTTCTTGGATTAAAGCGGCCATATCAGATATTGTAGATCTTACCACTAGAACCCTAAAACCGAGAGATAAAATTGGATTTAGCTTTTGCTCGAAAAATTTTTCAAGAGGTGAAGGGTGGTTACCATTTAAAGAAGTCGGCAATGTAGAAATTGAAGATGTTTGGAAAATTATTCAAGGCGTTTACCAGTCAAACTCTACAAGCTTCGATACAGACACATTTTGCCTAGGCGTAACAACTGTACGGATGCCTGAAGGGAGAGGAAGAAGTAGGAAAAGTGGAGACAAGACGTTCGTTGAAGAATCTGCAAGACGAAAGGGCATAGTACAAATAAAAAATGATGACAACCTTTGCCTACCTAGGGCACTGGTAGTAGCCTTAGCTCACGTAACGCAGAACCCTGAATACGTCAAAGTTCGACGAGACATTGGTAAAATTCAAAGAGCAAGAGCAATACAATTGATGAACGAAGCGAGTGTTATAATTTCTGAAGAAGGTGCGGGTATTTTGGAGCTTCGGAAATTCCAAGATCATTTTGGTGAAGAGTACAAAATTGCAGCGTACCAATATGGAACCAGAGGACGAGATGTAATTTTTGAAGGCAGTAGTAGTGGAAAACACTTAAATCTTTTATACCATGCAGGACACTACAACGTTATTACCTCTCTAACAGCAGCTTTTTGCTGCTCATACTACTGCGAAGCATGCCATGTACCCTACAGTGACAAAAACAAACACCGTTGTGGCGGTACATGCGCTAGCTGCCAGCAATCTCCTGCCTGTCAACTGGGAACGAAAATTAAATGCGAAAACTGTCTACGCTCTTTCAGAAGTAATCGGTGTTTTGAAAATCACAAGAAACCAGACTCATATAAAAAAAGTAAATCAGTTTGTGAGCAATTACGTCATTGTCCTTCGTGCCTCAGAACTATAAAAGACAATAGAGAGCATGCGTGTGGAGAAATATTCTGCAAAATTTGTAGTAAACATCAGCCGCAGGACCATCTTTGTTTTATTCAACCTGATACACGGAAACCAACATCTGAAAACACATTGTTCGTATTTTTCGATCTGGAAACGCGACAAGAAAAATTATTAGAAGACGGTTCTTTACTACATGAAGTAAATCTGTGTGTGTTTAAACAATTTTGTGACAGTTGTATTGACAGTCAGCCATGGTTATGTGAAAAATGCGGAGTGACCAAACAAATCTTAAAAGTCAATCCTCTAGACAGATTTGTAGAATATGTTTTAAATCAGAGAACCCTTTTTAAAAATGTAATAGTGCTAAGTCATAATGGTGGAGGCTTTGACAATCAATTTATTCTAAATAAGCTCATAATGGAGACCGATATTACACCAGAAGTGATTATGAGGGGTACTAAAATAATTTTAATGCAAATATTAAACGTAAAATTTCTGGATTCCCTTAATTATTTCCCTATGGCACTCTCTAAGCTACCTAAAGCATTTGGTCTAGAGGATAAATTTAAGAAAGGCTACTTTCCACACTTCTTCAATAAAATAGAAAACGAGTCATATGTTGGGACTCTACCATCAATCGAATATTATGCTCCGGATAATATGAAGCCGGAAGAAAGAAATGCATTTTTAGAATGGTATGAACAACATAGGAATGAAGTATTTGACTTTCAAAAAGAAATTGTAGAATATTGTGTTGCTGACGTGGAAATACTGTATGAAACTTGCAAAAAATTTAGACAACAGATGATAAGTACAACAAATGTCTGTCCGTTTACCGAGGCCACCACCATAGCTTCAACATGCAATAAAGCATTCAGACGTAATTTCTTAAAACCTGAGACTATTGGCATTATCCCCAAAAATGGGTACAGGTTCAAAGATAACCAATCTCTAATAGCCACAAAGTGGATGATTTGGGAGGAGCATCAGCGTAAAATAGAAATACAGCATTCGGCAAAAGAAAAAGAGGCCATCATCAGTGGAGTGAAAGTAGATGGGTATTGCTCGCAGACCAGTCAAATTTTTGAGTTTCACGGCTGTTATTATCACGGTCATCCAGAGTGTCTTAAACATCACAGAGATAGTCCTCTCCCCGATAACCCCACAGAAACATTAGATGTTAGGTATGAAAATACAGTAGCAAAAACTGAAAGACTGAGAATGTTGGGGTATGAAGTGATCGAAATTTGGGAGTGTCAATTTCGAAGACTGATGGAAGAAAATCCGGTAATAAAGGAGTTTACTGAAAGTCACCCTCTATTATTCTATACCCCCCTAAACCCTAGGGACGCGTTTTACGGGGGTCGAACAGGAAACTGTAAAACATATTTCAAAGTCAGAAATAATGAAAAAATAAAGTACCTGGATGTGTGTTCTCTTTACCCATGGGTGTGTAAATATGGAAAGTTTCCCATCGGTCACCCTAAGCTTTTTATCGGAGACGATGAGTGTAGAAAATTAAATTTGGATCAAACAGATGGTATAATAAAATGTAAAATTTTACCTCCACAATCCTTATATCATCCAGTCCTGCCCTTAAAAATGAATGGCAAATTGATGTTTGTTTTATGCAAGATATGCGGCGAAACCATGAACTATACCGATTGTAATCACGATGATGATAGCCGTTCTCTTGAGGGAACATGGGTGATAGAAGAGGTGAAAAAGGCTCTTGAAATGGGTTACAAGATTTTAAATATTATGGAAATATGGCAATATCAAACAGAAATATATAATCCGCAGCAAAGGACAGGTGGGTTGTTTGTTGAAATGATGAACAAATTTATTAAAATTAAACAAGAAGCTTCAGGATGGCCCATAGATTGTACAACTTTGGAACAGAAGACAAAATACATTCAAAATTTTTACGACAGGGAGGGTATTAAATTGGAGTTTAACAACATTATGAAAAATCCGGGTCTACGTGCGCAGGCAAAACTAATGTTAAACAGTTTCTGGGGCAAGTTTGGTCAATCTGAGTGTCAAGCTAAATGTAAAATAATAAAGAGTCCAGAAGAGTTTTATTCAATGATGACCAACCCGTGTTTGGAAGTTAACAGCGCCCTACCTATTAATGAAGACACGCTGCTTGTAAATTACCAGTTTGCAGAAGAAAGTTATAATCCGCTATCTACAGTTAGTGTGGCAATAGCTGCTTATGTTACGGCTCAAGCACGTTTAAAACTTTACTCGTATCTTGAGCAGTTAAGCACCCGAGTTTTGTATTACGACACTGACTCTGTAATTTACAACCACAATGAAGGAGAGCCCGAGCCTGCGACAGGGGAGTTTATAGGTGACTTAACTGACGAGTTGGTCATTTTTGGAGATGGAAGCTATATATCTGAGTTTGTATGCGGCGGACCTAAGAACTATGCTTATAAATTATTTTCTACTTTAAACAACGAGGAGAGAGTAATATGTAAAGTAAAAGGAATTTGCCTTAATTATCAAGCAAGTCAGCTTGTTAATTTTGATTCAATAAAAGGAATGATTTTAAATGCCAATAATGAACCCATAACAATAAGATCCAGAAATATTAGGAGGACCAAGAAACATGAAATAATCACCAAGGAAGAGTCCAAGATATATAGACCAAATTCAACAAAGCGTTTATTTTTGAAAAATCATGATTCTATACCATTTGGTTTTAAGAAACCTAGATTAGAAATAGAGAATACTACAGGGATATGATAAAGTATGTAATAAAAAGTGAACTGGAAGTAATTACAAATTTTAATTTTTATGCAAAAATATATGTATCAATAAATTTTATCGTCTCAAACCCACTTTTGAGTTTTTTGTACAGACACCTTTTAATAACATTTAGAGCAGAATTAGACGAATGAAAATGAAGATAATAAGGAACCGGAGGAAGGGCGGGCCCCTATCAATGTATCTGTACCTTGTCGTGGTGATAGGGCTTAAGGAATGCTTACACATTCTCGAATATATTATGAAACTTGGGCAATATACGATAATACTCACTAAAGCAATTTCTTTATAATTTATTCACCTTTTGCTAAGTTTTCCTTCAAGTATATCCAAGTATTTCTATGTATTTTTTTTCGTGGTGTAAGCAGTCTAAACTAAACAGATACCTCTTATTTCAATAACTACATTTTTTGCTTTTCTCAAATTTATATCAGAACAGGCATTAAATTTACACTGAATACGCGTCTGATTAACAGAAAAACCCAATTACCTAACATGTTTAGTACAAAAATTTACTTGATGGATCCAAAACTGCAAATAATTACAAAATATCTATCAAATTCTTTGGGTATTTATTGACGAATGATCATCTATTCCGTCAAGAGTAAACAGTCAATAGGTAAAAATATGCTTTTTGTCTTTTCTTACTTTATATAAAAAGGGTAATAACTTTAGGCTAAAAACTGCCCCTAATTAACAGAAAAGCCCATTTACCTAACATATTTAGTACAAAAATTTACTTGATGTAGCCATCACACTGGAAAGAAAATCCTTGCATTTTGACTGAACTATCGCTTCTCAGATAGTAGAATTTATACCTATGAACTGTTAAATAACAGATATAAAAATTGAAAAAATAAGGGAAATATTATAATCAAAAATCAGTTTTTTAATATATTTAGTTTTTATAACCTTGTAATAAAGTTTAAAGTCTGTTAGTGTACCTAAGCGTGAAGAGAACTTTTTCAAATATAAAATCAATTTTATTATAACCGACATAACTGTAAATAATTGTAAAATGTTTAACAATGTCCTTAGAATTATGGCACTGTATGTTCAGGATTTTTCATGTAGTTTTTGGTAGCGGTAGTGATCCAAACTAAACAGATACCTAAATTATGTAATGCAGTTATTTAGTTATACCTATAACTTTTTAAGTCATTATTGTTCTGTAACCGAAAAATTACCAGCTTTAAAAGAATAAATATGATATTTTTAGAGAAAAATAGTCAAAATCTCCGATTTTCGTACATAGTAATATTTATTTGTATAAATTGTTTTTTTTGAGACCCAGTGAATTTTCAGTATTCATTTTTATTTTATTTACTTAAAATACCGCCTAGATATAGCAGTTAAAGAGCATTAGAATGATAAATAATGAGAAACAGAGAAGTTAAAAGGGGTGGAAGGTTCCCTATCAATGTATCTGTACCTTGACTTGGTGATAGGGCTTATTGGATTACTGATAAATGGACGACTATATGATGAAACTTGGCCAGCCAGGCTAAATAGAAAATTCAAATATCATTCACATTTATTCATATGCAATAACTAACCTGTACTAACTTTAAAAAGTAAATTGATCTAAATAGCACACCAGAATATTTTTTCGCTTTTTTTCACATTTAAAGAGATATACTTGTAAAGTATGCACTGTTTACTGATTTTTATTAACTGATAAAATTTTTCGATTTGACAAATTTTAATTTTTTGCTGTAAATTCGTAACAAATTTAAAAAATAATGTTGGTTGGTAGGTACTATACCTTGATTTTTTACGAACCTTGAATTATCCGCACAGCTTTTAAACACATCGAGTACCTATATATACCCCGTTTGTGTTAGAACGAGAAAGAAAATATTTTAATGGGAGAAAAGCCTTTGAAGTCGCACGAATGTACATACCTACCTGGAAACTCAGCAGGCTTCCCCTATAGTAGTGATAGTAACACAATATAGTTGTATACGTTTGTATTTGCAGATTACCTAAGTTAAGTAGTACACAATAGAAGTTTTCCATAATTTTAGGCAAAAAGGTTAAACCACATAAAAGTTTCGGTTAGTTCTTATTTCATGCATATATTTCTTTTTAGTCAGTGTACGTACCTATGTGATTTATTGCAAGGACGTTTGAACATTTTTATATGTAGTAATTGTGATTTTAATTAACTACCTCAGTAGTGTAGATATTAGATATACACTATACTTTGCAGCGCAATTGCTTTCACACCGAGTAATGTATTATGCTCATGTTGAAAATAAGTTAAGATTGCTACTTTGTTGCTTAAACCTAATATTCATAATTTGATAGGGGGTTCTACCTGATAAAAAATACAGGTTATGATACCTATCCAGAGGGTATTTTCAGTATAAGGGCCGAATAATACAGAGTTATTATTTCGTATTTACAATCCATTTAACTACAATTTTACACTGTAAAATTAATTTTTTTTGTTATTTTTTTCTCCCAAATTTATGAAAGAAGGTATGCACCAAGGTTTGACGTATGTATTGTCTACTGTTCTCATTATAAGAAAGTCCTATATTATATCATATTCCAGTACAAGAAAATCTCTATTTTTAAGCAATTTTATAAAATGTAATTTTTTTTTACTTTTTTCCTGAAATTACACCCTATTTACTTATATTATGATATTATCCCAAATTTTTATAATAAGCATTATGAGGGCCTTCACCTGATGGCAAATACAGGTTGTATAGTACCTATACCTAGTATGTATTTTAAGTTAGGAATGTTAGGATCGAATAATATAGAGCCATACGTATTAAAGTTTTATTTATTGTCTACTGTTCTCATTACGAGATAGTCCTATAATTTATCCATTTCCAGTACAAAGAAATCGCTAGTTAAGCAATTTTTATGAAACGTATTTTTAATATATTTTAACTTTCTTCCTGAAATTACACTCTATTTACTTATAACTTGGTATTAGCTTGTGAGTCCATAGCTCGAGGGATCTTAAAATACGAGCGAGCAGATAGACAGACAGACAGACAGGCAGGAGGCAGGCAGGTTTCAGTACAAAGAAATCGCTAGTAAGCAATTTTATGAAATATCATTTTTTTAACTATTTTCCTGAAATTACACAGTCAACAGAATATCTTGAAGATTCTAGTATATCTTGCCATATTTCTTAATCGAGATTCCAGTAAATTTATGGAGAAATAGATGAGGGTATTGTAAAAAAGCCCTTTTTCAATAATTTACTCTAGATAACCCAATTGTAATAGGGTTTTCGTATTTTCAGCGTATGTCAGGCTGCATCTATTATATCTACACGTTTTGGTAATGTATGAGTGAAAAGTAAAATTTGTACAACCTCGGCGCCTTCCCTCAAATAAACATAAATACTCAGCACATGTAGCATATCTGAGCTTTAGATTCACGTATGACTATTTAGATTAAAGTATAACCTTTTTCCCTCTTTGTGTTAATTTGGTGTTAATTCGTTTTATTTACATAACACAAAATGGTAAAGTATAGAGAAAATTGAGTAGCTCACTAAAATGTGTTAAAATGCCTTCAAATGACTACTTGAAATGTCTTGAAATGACTACTTGACTCAATATAGACTGTCGATATTGTACATTATCTTCATATAAGATCATAAATGTCTATAATATTGTAATTGCTGACAGAATTTTTTCTTTAAATTTAAGTCTAATATAATGAATTTAATTTTTTTCCTTGAGCTTCATTCAATCCCAAAAACAAAACATAATGACACTTTAGTAAGTAGATTTAGTATATATAAGTATAAGAATTATTTTGGTTTTAAAATATATGCTATTCAGTCAGATTTATTACCTTTTCCGTTTTTATCATTGTTAATCTACCGTAAATTCGATTTTATGTATATTATAAGTAATAATTTAGCCGCCTGACCAGTGACAATAGAACCTTGTAACCGCTTGCTTTAAGCAAAAGTTTTTATACAGTTTCAAAATAATAAGTCGAAATAAACATAACTTTTTAACCTGAATCAATATCCCTCAATTTTTAGAGCTATTACAGCGCAGCAAAGGGGGATATGCAGATTACGTTTTTTTTTTATCTTTATTCTTTATTTAATCAACTGAGAGTAAAATATTTTCTTCTTGCACGTTAACTACATCACTTCATTTGATATTTCATAGAAAGCCCCATAGTTTTGAAAAATACGACATTTTACAAAAATGAGATATAAATAAATTACTTATTATTACTTTTTTCACTTTAAGAGTATTTTATCATAACCAACACCGAAATTTGTATGTAAATTTTGTCATGGAATCCACAAATGTGTAATACGGCTGTTTTCGTGTGGACCTGCACGGCATATTATTAAGTACATACATGAAGAAATACGCGGAAATTACAAGAATGTAAAACCAACAGCACCATAACGGATTTGTATAGCCTGTCGCTTGTCTAAGATAAATTGATTGTGTTGAAGGGGAATTACCTGCTCCGCCAAAACTCCTAAGTACACAGTTCTTGAAATCAGAAGAGAGGATTGTGGTACTTAGTTAATCTAAGAGCTGCAGTTGTATTAGATATTATAATATACCTATTAGTTGCGGTACATTTTGTGTTTTCTTACAATCTGCCAAAGTATGCTTTTCATTATTAATCAACTTTAAATTATATTGAGACTCTACTGATGTATCTCCATAATGTTAGTCATCTTTACACTTTATTTACTTATAATCTGATATTAACCTAAGAGCCTATAGCTCGAGGGGTCTTAAAATATGTACGAACAGACAGACAGACAGACAGACAGACAGACAGAGAGACAGACAGACAGACAGACAGACAGACAGGCAGACATACAGGCAGTCAGACAGACAGACAGACAGACAGACAGACAGACAGACAGGCAGACATACAGGCAGTCAGACAGACAGACAGACAGACAGACAGACAGACAGACAGACAGACAGACAGACAGACAGACAGACAGACAGACAGACAGACAGACAGACAGACAGACAGACAGACAGACAGACAGACAGACAGACAATCGCACACATTCACACGTACACAAACACAAAGCCAAGGTTATTCAAGGTCAAATAGGTTCGCACACGTGTGCGACAAAGGTCATTCAAGGTCAAACACGTTAGAACACGTGTGTGACATTTCGTTGATTCAGGTTACGTAGTATTCTGACGCCGCGGAGAGCTCGGGTTTGAACACTCGCCAAGCCCTACAAAAAACACACCTGCAAAGGTACGCCGTCTAGGCCGGGTTAGATGGATTGCAGCTGGCGGGCCGGCGGTCTATTCTAGGGCCTTGCCTACTAGTATGCAATGGTGACCGGGAAGTTTCATTACCGGCTCGAGATATAGTTTAACTTAATGCCACCCGTCTTGATTAACTAAGCAGTTTTTCGACAGTAATGAAACATTTTCCGTTTCGTTATGTGACTGGTTTTATCAAAAAATTATGAACGAAATTGCCAGATAGAAACAACAACCACAACATCATACGAACATTCTAGTACGAAGAGGACAGAGAACAAGTGTGATGAAAACCTGCTCGTAAAGTCTGCAATAAAAACAATACAAATTTTGCCATAAACAATTTTTTCTTGATTGATATTCGACTATAATATACAGGGTCGTTGGTATGTATAGAAACGGTCGATTATTTCTTAAAGTAAAACAGTCAGCAAAAAATATTTTAGATAAAAGTTTTAGGGTTTTTCAAGGTGTATTAGAATTAAAAAAAGATAAGTATACAGGTTGAGTCAGAAAGCCGTAGAGAAACAAAGTTACTTTTTTTAAAATGGAACACCCTATATCTTCGAATATTTTTGAATTTTACATAAAATAACAATTATTTTTCAATACGTGCATTATAAGTCTAAACTTAATAGTTTCCGAGATATCGACTTTTGAAATATGACATTTTTGAACTTTGACAGCTTCTAGCTTTCTAACGGTACCTTTTAGAATAAAACGGCTTACATGTCCCTATCTTACTTTTTTATTATCTTCCCAAAAACATCAACTTCCGGATAAACCGGATGTAACTCAAAAGCCGGAAATACAGTACGTCCGGTTTAACCGGAAGTTGATGTTTTTGGAAAGATCATAAAAAAGTAAGATAGGGACATGTAAGCCGTTTTACTCTAAAGCGTACCGTTAGAAAGTTAGAAGCTGTCAAAGTTGAAAAATGTCATTTTTCAAAAGTCGATACCTCGGAAACTATTAGGTTTAGACTTATAATGCACTTATTAAAAAATAATTGCTATTTCATGCTAAATCCAAAAATTTAAAAAAAGGTAACTTTGCTTCCCTACGGTTTTCTGAATCATTCTGTATACTTATTTTTTTAAAGTTCTAATACACTTTAAAAAACCCTAAAACTTTTATCTAAAATATTTTTTGCTAACTGTTATACTTTAAGAAATAATCGACCGTTTCCATACATACCAACGACCCTGTATATGATATTATCATGAGGAAAACAAACAATAACCACTAAAACATAATATTATCTTTTTCAAAATGTTTAGTTTTACAGTGATTGACTTACCTAACCTGAACTAACCCAACAAAATAATGTCGCTGGATAACCTTCATGTCGGTTTTGTCATGGTGTCTTGTCAGTATAAAAGAGTCTAGTAATATATAGTCGACGAAAGCATTTTGAAAAAAAAAGTTAATAAAATTTTATATGTTTATTACTTAGTTCACATCAAAGTTATTAAGTACACAAGTAGACTTAACAAAACAAGAATAAGAACAAGCTATTTTAAGCCGAGAGAATTCGAGAAAAAACTTTGAAAACGTAAAAAAATGTTGAAAATAATGTGAATCATATACCTCTAAATTTAAAGAATATAAGAATAAATGTGTATCATGTAAGTATAGAATTTTTAATCTCAATTGAAAATCTTACTTCTAGAAGGACTGCTCAGTATTAGCGCTATTGAAATCAAATAATAAACGACAATATTTCTCTAAATATTTTAACCGGACGCTGCAACATATCGAACGGCTGAGCAAGAAGGACAGAAGGAACAGAAAACATAATACAGCCGGCTAAACAAATTCGGCTTGACCTAGCGCGCAAAACTATGAATAATTGCGATGTGCTTATGTTTATTTTTAATCATCCGTCCCTCAGCTCCTGTGGTAAGAGCAAGCTGAAACTAGTACCAGTGGCAGCGACGACGTATATATCAAGCAATTGATTATTTCTTGATCAATATTATTTTGTTAGTAATTTGGTTTTACATTCAATTCATTCATTGATTAAGTATTTAATTTTTTGAAGATCACCCCGAAGATAAGGATAATGTTAATCATGAATTAACTTTTGTAGAATCTAGTTCAGAATTTAAAAACATGAACAAAAATTAGATACAAATATTGTTAGGAGAATTAGCGAACTTACCAAAATATCATTATCAACAATTTATCGGGCTTTTAAGGACAGAGATGTAATAGATCATAGCGTAAAAAGGAAGCGAAGACTACCCTCATTATAGCTATAATTGCTTGGCAACATTGCGAGGTACTCTGATTGACTGTGGCTTTAGATATAGAAAAAAAATTGATAACTGAATGGCCATAATGGAGTCACAAGTCATAACGGATAGTTGGTTTCCGGGAAGAATATTTACATGATATAAAAGAGTATCGGCAGTCGGAAACATGTATAATGTATAATATATTTAGATGAGACTTAATTTGACACTCACGACGTGATTAAATATGGTTGGGTAGATAATTCAAAAAATTGGAGTTTAGGTACACCATGCTCATGCTATCGAAATTATTTGGGGGATCATAAAAAAACGACTACGAAAAATAAATTAATCACCGACATTAACTAGAGCAGACAGAGAATATACGTCAAGTTGTCAATAAACTAGGTAATGAAGGTAGAAAACTGCATATCCCATGTAATTCAAAAAGAGACCAAGTATCGCATATCACCTCGCGTCCCTCCAATCTTCATTCAACCCAACCTTAACAGTGATTCACTCTATTTTTGATGATGAGGACTGATAAATTACCGATATGTAGCTTTTTGTGTTTATGTTTTATTTGGTAAGCAATAATTTTAAAAGATATTAATGTTAACCAAATTTTGCTCAAAATCCAATTATTCGAGTTCTGCGTTATGTATAAGGTTTCGTACAATGTGTCAATTAAAATTTTTTGATACTCAACACGCGATATCTTAGGAAGAGCTTAATTTATATACTATATACTATATTACACAAAAATATAACACCCCATATACGTAAAAATCGAAGCATAAAAAATGTTTTCCCTTACTTAGATTATAAAAAAGTAAATATTTTTTTACTGTTCAATAAAAAATATGACGAACGAAATATTTTTTAAAAATCACCCTGTATGGAATAATATTAAAATAGTTTAAATTTGAAAATAAAGGTATGACCATAAGAAGAAAGTCACGATAAAGAATATAAGTAAAACAATGTATTGTGTCTCAAATCCTATATATATATTTAATAAAATATGTTACGCCCATGTCCTTTGTTATGTGCCAGCGAGAGGCTTTTTCGCAGTTTCAACTGACATTAAAAATACTATAAATTTTACATTAAATGAAAAACTCTTAACACTATCTGAAATTATTTCTGCAATAATCGTATTAGCTATTTGACTCAGTAAAAAATAGATCTTATATTGTAAATGATTCTGCAAAATCTTGATGTTTCTAAACCCTATTTTTTTTTAGTCAGGACATTTGTCTTACTCGAAGGTGTGGAAACTCATTCGGTTGTAAAAATGTGGCTTTTATGCTTAGAGAATGCGGAAAGATCGCTATAAATGAAAAGCCAAAAATGAGGGATGCCATATTCGGTTTATAAAAAGGGGAACAAAATATGGCTTCGGCTTGTAGGAACTCAAAAACAATTCATATCGTACGGCTTTTTATTTAAACCCCTTTATTTCTAGAAAGAAGTAAAAACACATCTTGTAAAAAGTCGTTTAAGAGCGTTTTATTTTACATAGCGGACCTGGACGTATTCAGTAAGAAGGTTTCTGAATGATCACTTCAAGTTTATGTCAAAAATGATCCGTATTACATTTATACTGAGAACTAACCTGATGTATTAATAATTTAGATTGATAAAATAGTAACAAGCAAATCAATAATTATTCTACTAGAAGAAGTGATTCGTATTGGCTATTTTGTTTACTAGCAATATTAGAGGACTACGTGTTAAAAGATTCCGGAAATATGTACTACAAAGAGCCCAAATAACTTAATGTAATCGTGTTTGATAAACGTGACAAAGGCGTACCAGAAAGGGGCTATTAAGCTATTAGAAATCAAATAATTATTGGAAAGTTGTATACGTTTCAGATATTCATAAAACGTAAAAAAATATTTACCAAATCAAAAATAATTATTGAAGCATAAGACCATACCATTGTGATCAGCATAACCTGGTGCTGGAGCTGGCAGCTCTAAGAATTTTTCAGTATTCAGATTACCCTCTATTATTTTATTTCGAAAAATTTCATTCCAAACGTTTGCTTTCTACCTGGCGTTCCCTAAGTGATGTAAAATCCTAATTTGAGATCGCTGATCACGAATCCGAAGTTGTTTTTCTCCGGAATTCAGTAGTTTTTGAGAAAATAGTATTGAAATGTTTTCACTTACCTACAGGTACGATATTTGGAATGCATCTTAAAATGTTGTCATTTCCACTAAAATATCACTTGTAGAAGTCGTAATATACACTTATTTGCCAAAATAAATGAAAACTACTAGAAAACCGGAAAAAATGCCGAAAAGTGTGAATACTTGAAGAAAACTGAAATATTTACGAATTGTACGAAGATAACAGCTGGCCGTTCATAAAAGCTGATCATTGCGCTGTTGTGTGCGCATGTTTAGCGACATGATCGCTCTCTTTGTTTTTAAAAAGATAATTATAAGATATAACCTAACTTTTAGAACCTTTCCTATTTCTCCGCCTAGCAGAGAATGACACCTTTACTTGGTCTCTGCTGGACAACAACATTTTTTACATTGCGAATTTAAAACAAAATGACGAATCAGAAACCGGCGCCAGTGGCGAAGCGACAAATTCTGCCCCCCCCCCCCCAGCGAAAATTCATGTAGCCCCCTTCCCCCCTATTTTATACAATTATTACATATTTTTACTTTTTTATAAAAAAAATAAAACAGCTCAAATTGGAAAGTAACATGACGAGCACAAGAAAATAGGAACGTTACTATAGGAGAAATAGAAATCGTATTGTTACGAACTTAGAGGAACGAGGAAATTAGGGATTAGTTATATTCGTTTCACATTCCGCGGAACTACTGTTTCAGGTGTTTTACTGTCCAAACATAAAAACAAGGTGAAATCATTAGAAAAACGAATTTTTTTCGAGCTTTTACTTCTGTAAATAATTTAATAAGTTGTTTCTTGTCTATAATGAGAGCTGCCTCTATTGAAAGTAGACACAAGTTACTTAATTTTTGCTGAGCGGAGATATTTAATAAATAATTTTTTAACTTTGAAAAGGGTCTCTCTGTAGATGCAGCGCTATCTAGCAGTGTTAAAAGTTACAACAAAGCTGGGGTTACTTCTACAAAATTTGAGGCTAGTGTTATTTTCGATGATTAAAAAATTATCAAAATCTTTTATGTTTTCTATGGGGGTGCACGCAATGCTAAAGAAAATGCGGTTGACAGGTCGTTAAAATATGTTTGCTATAGGGTTTCTGCGGATGTAAATAGCTTATCTTCAGATAAAGTTATTAATAAATGAGGGAATAAAAATTTTAATTTATTTAGAAAGAAAAAAGTAATTCTCTCGACTAGAAAAATCACAGTTTGTGTTTGTAAATGTAGCTAATCTAGACTCAACAAGGTATTTCTTTGGCTTACATTGTCTTCTGTCCTTAAATTTCAAATTTATATTTCATGATTTTGCAATAATAACCGCTTCCTTTTGTACGTTAAGATAGCTATTTCTAAATTGGCTGAGGTTGGTTACAGCTCAAGTAACCTAAACATTTAGATGCATATGCTAAATCCAATTCTCGCTCTTGAAGAATTTGGGATGCTACACTGGTTTCTTGCAACATTTTAGAACATATTGTCAAAATTATTATATATTCGAAATTTTTAATTGACTGTAACAAATCTGCCTGTTTCAGTTCGCTTATCTTTTTTAGTTGTTGTTAAGTTAATAATATTTTATTTGTTATGGTTTGTTGTTTTTTTTTGTTTCATGGTAACGAATAATGATATAGGAGATAACAATAGCATTTTTCAATTTAGAAAGAAGTTAGTTGAGGTTAGGTTTGTATGACATGTGCCACTTTCTAGTTACTGAAGCAGGCAACCCAAAAATCAAAAGAAACTGTAGTTGAAAACAGAATCGTATTCAGGCGTATTTTATTCATTTCGTTTGTTAATTATCAACAACCTGTCACGTTGATTGTTTCCATGTGGTAGCATTCCGCAGATTTTTGAGGCATTTTATTTATTGCTTTTGGTGGTGTTTTGAGGCAGTTTTTTTGTGTGATAAATTAGTTAATATGAAAATTAGAAAATTATGGATCACGATTACTGTATTTCCAGTACCTGTGGAAGAAGAAATGAAGTAAACATGGTAATTTAATCAATTAATATTTTAAACATGCGCAATTCTAAAACCCCTTAGCTTATTTTTCATTATTTGAATTTGATTTTGATATAAAAAAAATATTAAATCCTACCATGAATCAACATGAACGTACACCTAAAGTAAAAGTATCTAGAAAGTAACACATGCCATAATAGTCTAACCTTACCTAACTTCTTTCTAAACTGAAATATACTATATCCATTGGCTGTTATTAGTGTAATGTTATTACAGATAGACGAAATCAATTCGAGTATTGTTAAATTTTCAGGTGAAAGTTCGTCAAAAATTGAATATAAATTGTATTTTATTTTATTTGCTTGTGAACGTACCAAATGAGTGATGCGATATTTTATATATTGATTTATACTATAAAATTACGTTTTTTGTGGTATGTCTCATAGCACATCCGTCCATATTTTTTAAACGATCGATGTAATGACAACACAAACTTAAAAGTACACTTGGAAGAAAAAAAAAGATAATGGCAAAACCCAGCCAGGAAAGAATTTAGATTTTTTAGATAACTTGTGAATAAAATAACAATATGGTTAATCATGGTTAAATTTTAACCATCGCTTTTCAACAAGCAATACATGTTTAACATGAGCCTTAGAAAAATGTATATCTCGGTGAGAAAAGTATATCGTAAATTTAAAGATAATCATATTTATATTAGATATATTTTATGTGTCCATTTGGGACAGCCATATAATATATTATTTACAATAACAATACGAATATTTTAAATAATTTATTCCTAAATTTAAGATATTGTATATCAAAATGTTAAAATACTTTTTATTCCTAAAATAAACAAATAAATATTAAACATAATAATACAGGTTTTCTTTGAATAAAAATAAAATCATTTCTGAATTCAATATACAATGAGGACATAAAATCTGGGAAAGTTTCTTTTTCAGGTAAGGGAAGCACATGAGTAAAAAACGCTCGGACACGTCGATTTTATTTTATTTTCTTATTATCTTTATTTTTATAAGACTTCTGAAAATTATACTGGGTACTTCAAGAAAACTGGGTGGCTGTTAACTTTATTTTTTTAAATGAAATATCCTCTATGTTATTGCATTTTTGGATTCTACTGTTTTTAAAATATTGCCAGTTAAAAATTGATATTTTTTAATTTATAGAAAACCTATGATGTAACGTGAAATCTAGTTAGTATCTAGATTGTCACTTTGACTCGTTGTCAACAGTGACAACTGTATGAGAGTTACTTTTATCTTATTATAAATGCTTTCAGAGCGGGAAAGGATCGAAATTCTTATGATGTTTGGCTGGGGAGATCGCCAAAGACATTTGATGTTAATGTTTATGTTAAACCGTAGGTTTTATAATTTCTTTATTATTAATAAATCATCTCTCTAAAGAACAGGGTTGTATGTGCCAGAAAATGTTTTTTTAAATTAAAGAGAAAGTAATTACAGCGCTATTATAGTGCGCTGTAATGAATCTGATTACAGCACTTTAACTGTAACGAAGCTAATTTTAGAACTATAAAATTCATATTACTAAATGAACGTAAATAAAAATACTCATGGAACTAGAAATATTCTTGAAATTAATGTTTTGCTAATGTGATTAGACCAACAAAATCAAATGCACTTTAATTAAAACGGCAATGCAACCTGACCTAAGTTTGTATTTGCTTGCAGGGGAACTTCTTCAATGAATCGGATAAAACTGCAATTACTTTCATATGTTAGTTACGATTAGTTTGGGTTAATTTAGGTTTAACTTACATTAAAATTTGTTTGTTAAATCACCCCTTCTCATAAGTGACGAGGCTTATTATACTCATTCTTTCAATCTGACAGCTCGCAGACTCACAGGAGTGCTGTCTTGCACCATACGGCGCAGCGCGAAGCAACGTTCACCGATGACCGCTGATAGTTAAATGAGAGGACGGGTCAGGTTTTGTTTCCTACTTATTGAATATCTTGTTTTAACATAGAATATTTAAAAATTTTAATATACAATATTTTATAAAACCTTTTTTAAATATTTTGCCTATTAAATTTAACCTTAAACATTTTAATGATAATATTACAGTATTTTAAAAATTAACATATAGGTGTATTATTCTGTATGTTATATATTTAACTGGCGCTATTTAAAATATGGTATACGAAATAAACACATGCTGAATTTTAGTTTTAAATATATCACTAGGAAAAAGGTCTAATATATGTTTTTTTTTACTTCTAAACATATATTATCTTATATTTAGCTATAAATTATATGTAAATTAAATATGTTTTTTTACATATATATAATTATATGCGGCACAATTTTCTCAGTGCTGAACTAACTTGAAGCAAAAATTTTGTCTGATTTTTGGGGAGTTAAATATTCTTGACTTCAAAGTATCAACATAACTTAAATAATTACAAGCTTTTACGTTGTCTTTTAACTTTAGGACCATTATTTCAAACTTTGGTATGAATGTGTTGCCTTCTAATATTATGTTTACACTTGTTCAGAACTTTAGGCGGTTAGCAACTTCTTAGTATACTCTTGATTACATTAGAAATATTGGGCAAATAGTACACCTACATAGAGTGTTCTTTATAAACTCTTAATCTTATTTTTTTTGACAAGAAAGTTCACTTCTGATAATATAATTGGTGTTCAAGGTTGCGGTATACTAGGTGTTCAAAACTTCGAATTTTTAAATGCTTTGAAATCGTGCTTGATGATAACTTAAATATTTCCATTCTGGTAAATTTGCCGTCATATCGTAATATTGCTCATGGAATATTGTTGGAAGTACCTAGTTTAATTATTTTTAATCAATTTACATCAACATTAGGTGGAATGAAACCTGTAGTGTTCTATTTCGTAATATTCTATTTTTCCGGAATTATAGCAATAAAATTAACAAGATAATTTACGTATAACGTAGTTAAAATGACTAATTTAATTAGCAGGAATTAGCGTGATGTGGGTTATTTAAAGAGGTCCCTTTAATCTTTGCAGCGACCTGTGTATAATGCAATTTGGGCATTTGGGACTGACGGATATTCCAGTTTTATACTTATTATATTTTATAATTCCCTTAATAAACTAATAATATATTATATATTTAAATTGTGTGCTATTGTCTGATATTTCCTTTATTAATATTTTATTATTTTTTTTACAATAAGCAATCTCGGGGCATTTGTTTTTGTATACAATTATTTTATTTTATGATGATTAACTTTTATTGGCTTTTTGGAAATAAAAAAATTCAAGATGTTAATTTATTTATATTTTGATTATTTTGGCTGTTACCTAGCTAAGATTTGTTGTTTATTAATTATTCGATATTTTACCAAACAAAGAATACAATTAGGCATAAATAAAGACATAAAACAAAACTCGCTCTTTTATTATTGGGTGTTATTTAATAAGTGCCCGATATTTTACAGGACGATTCCTTAGTTATTTATAAGGCGAAAGGTTCATATAAGCATGGATCCGCAATCCTTTCAATTTTGAGATACAGGGTGTTAAAAATTTATTTTTATTTTTGTTTTTCGTAAATAATTTTTGAAATAATGTTTGTATTTGGACGAAAATTGGTATTAAATTAACAATCTTTATTTTGTTTGCATTTTTAAGTGCACCCCATGTTTGGTCGCAGAGGGAATCCGATTGCATCTAGCTAGTTAAACTAAGGCTTACCGTTGGAAGTACACTTGTTTGTGAATAGGACGAAGGCTTCTATGCCAGTAAAAACCACACCCGACATCGCTAGCCCATATGGATGGATCGTCAGAGGTAAAGAAAACGTTTCGCCAAGAAAAGGTTCGGAGATGGTCTTTTAGATCATCACACCTAACTGATATACCTATAAAAATGTGAGAATATGTATCTAAAGTAAATGTTTAAATTGAGCACCGTTGACAATCTGACAACAGCCTAGGCGATTAACAAATTCTTTTTGAACGTTGTTGATTACATCTGCGTTAATGTTTCTAATTTCTTAGTGTATTCGTGCTTTTAAATCTTCTAAATTCGCTGGGCCATTCGGTGTCTCTCCTACCTATCCAACTATTTGGAAAAACTTTATCTTAATAAGCGCGAACAGTTAAAGCGTAATGTGGCGAGGCTCTATCTTGTTGGAACAATAGGTCACGCTGGTGTACACGGTGATCATTTATAATGTCCCACCCTCTTAACTTTTTCGTTTCTTGCAATACATAAAAATGTTAAATATAAAGTTGTACAGAATAATGAAAGCTATTTGCAGAATAATATATGAATATACAGGGTATTGCAGAAATGAGTCACAGGTTAAAATTTTTTTTTTTTAAATGGTACACCCTATAATATTGTTAGCTTTTAGGTATAGAAGTTTTCGAAATAATCGCATTTTAACTAAGCGGCTACATTCAAAAATAAATATTCTAGATTTCAGTAAAGTTCTTAGGTGACTGTGAATTATGCGGTCACGGAGCAACAAAAACTATGTTTATTAGTGATAGTTACCGACATATTAAGTAAATTTTACATTTTTTTGATAAATATGCCTTATTCAGAAAGGGAAAAACAAGTAATTTTGCAAACATTTATTAAAGCCAATAATAGCGTTAAATTGGCTCAATGGGAACTGCGTAGAATTAATCCGCGGATCCACATTCCAGACAAAAAAACATTCTATCGAATCTATGAAAAGTTTTAACAACCATCTAGCCTAGCGAGAAAGAAGAGAACAATGGAAAGAAACGGAAATAGTGATTTAAATATACTACTAAAAGTATATGAAATATAAAATTTAAAATATAATTTTTAAAATTAAAATATCAACAATAAAGAAAAACTTGTGGTAATTACAAATTAAATTGCTCAACTGGGCCACCGTTTTCTTGAATACATTTGATATACGTTTTTCGTAACCTTCGTAATGCAGGGGTGATAGATTGGGAATAATCTAAAATGCATCCATCGGCGTCAAGTCAGGGCTGTTAGGTGGCCATTGTATTGGTGCAGCCCGTCCAATCCATTCATTGAACCTTCGATTAAGGTAGTTTGTAACAGCTACTACACTGTGAGGTGGAGCGCCATCTTGTTAGAAGACGATGTTTCGCTCTTGTTCCAATGGAAGCTCATCAAAGTAGTCCTCTAGCTCGTGTTGGAGAAATTTTAAATAACCTTCTCCATTTAAAGTACCATTAAAGAAATAGGGACCTATTATTTTGTTATTTAAAATAGCACACCACACATTGATAGTTTGACGACCTTGAAATTAAATTCCCTGTAGCAGTGGGGATTTACTGTGGCCCATTGTCTGCTATTTTTTCTGTTTATCATGCCACAAGTTGAAAATGATGACTCGTCGGTCCTAAATACATTTCCGAAATAACTAGGATTTAAATAAATTTTTTCCAACATAGTTTGGCAAAATTCAACCCTTTTTTCTCGCTGTCTCTGCGTTAATCTTGTTACAGGCCTAATTTTGAAAGCTTTATATCCACATTTTTTAAGAGTGTTTTGGACCCTTCCATAAGAGGTAGATTTTAAATCATTGAGCTCTTCCTTTAAGCTTTTTGTTCTTATAGAAATGTTTGGATTTTTTTCAACTTTTATTAGTATATTTAAATCACTATTTTCGTCTCTTTCCATTGTTCTCTTCTTTCTCGCTAGGCTAGATGTTTGTTGAAGCTTTGCATAGATTCGATGGAATGTCTTTTTGTCTGGAAGGTGCATCCGGGGATTAATTCTACGCAGTTCCCGTTGAGCCAATTTAACGCTGTTGTTTGCTTTAATAAATGTTTGCAAAATTACTTGTTTTTCCCTTTCTGAATAAGGCATATTTATCAAAAAAATGTAATATTTACTTAATATGTCGGTAACTGTCACAAATAAACATAGTTTTTGTTGCTCCGTGACCGCATAATTCACAGTCACCTAAGAACTTTACTGAAATCTAGAATATTTATTTTTGAATGTAGCCGCTAAGTTAAAATGCGATTAATTTGAAAACTTTTATATTTAGGTACAGGACATGTTATAAGAAAAATATTCAGAAGTTTTAGGATATTCTAAAAAGCTAACAATATATAGGGTGTACCATTTAAAGGAAAAATATTTTAACCCGTAACTCATTTCTGCAATACCCTGTATATTCATATATTATTCTGCAAATATCTTACATTATTCTGTACAACTTTTATATTTAACATTTTTATCTAATGCAAAAAACAAATAAGTTAAGAGGGGGGGGGACATTATAAATGATCACCGTGTACATCAGGTTCTTCTAAATCCGGGACACAAAGTTATTGGAGCGGAGATGAGGCCATCTTGAAGAAACTCCCAATATTTCTAGTTTAGGTCATTTTGAAGAAACTCCAAATATCTCTAGTCCCACTAAGCGGCTAAGCTACGATATTATGAAAGCCATAAACATTACGGTTTTGGGGAAATTTTTTTATTGACTGAATCGGCCAAAAGAAATTGCTGAAAAATATTTTCAAGTTTCCAAAATGACTGCTAGGGGACACAGTTACTGGATATATCCAAAAAGTCAAATTTTGTCAGATAATCAGCCCTATGATCAAACACACAAGTTATCACTAGACGCTAACTTTAAAATAACTGCTTTTCAACCACAGTGAAAAATTAATAAGTATCCTTTTTTCGGTTGTTGTCATGGAAACGGTAAGTTAAAAGTTAACTTGTGTATTTGATCAAAGGGCGCTGTCAAGGTACTGTTTTAATGACGGAAATAACAAGTTCATTAATTTTTGGGCAAACTTGTCTCTAAGACTTTTTTTATATCTTCAAAAATGTGGGTGGAAGAAGCTTATGAAAACAATAATTTATTAAATTGCTGTACCTTCTACATGCTTTACCAGAATTTAAACAGCTTAGGCTCGCTTAATAGACACTTTCCCTTTTATTAAAAACCGACTTTGGTCGTGGTCGCTAGTACATACCGCGTCGTCTAGGTGGCGCTGTTTAGGCATGATTCAGTAGTTTCTCATTTTCTTAATAAAACTAAATGGCATGTTACATCTTTTAATTGCTCAGCTCAGGAGCATAAGAATATCTACATTTTGGCAAAAACCGTGATGCAACTTCCAAAAACTGTATTTTTTTGCAGAATGACAACTAAAAAAAGGAATTAATGGGATAGAAAAAACAAGATTAGAACCATTCAGGCAAAATTAAAAAATGAGACGGCTATTTGAAAGCTTCGAAAGTATTTAATGTGCCGGTGTTATTGCAAATTGGAGCATCCTCTTTAAGACCTTTTAAACTCTCTATTTGTGATTTCTGTATTCATGCATAATCTGTTTTATCATGACAATAAACATTTCTTTTAAAAGTAGAAACATTTTCTGTGAGTTTTGTATCAGTTACCCAATATTGGACACCCTATCCAATATTAGGAAACCATTTTTTACAGACAACGAAAAGTTTTTTTTTACTTATTTGTGATGTTCTTTTTCCAAAAAAATCACCATAAGAAAAACATATTAGGACCCTTTCCTCTAATTAAAATGAATTATTAAATAAAATTTTGGTAGGCGGTGGTTAGTAGGTAATTAATACTGTAGTATGTAATTTATTTAAATATAATTATCAATTATTAGTAATAATATTTAATATAATAAATATAATTATTTACATAATGAATTATTTTTTAATTTTTTAATGGACGAATTAGAATACTACAATAGGCTGGGCAGAATATGCTTTAGATAAGCCAATGATTTATTGATTTTTTGCACATCTTCTGGGGTATGTTCGGTGCAACTATCTATTAGCATTTTATTATTTGGATCGAACTGATACAACGGCAACGCCAGGAAATCGGCACTCTTATGCTTAATTAATATAATAACATTTTATTAAATCAATTAACTTTTTATTTCCGTCATTAAAACAGTACCTTAACGTAGCGTTTATCTGATAAAATTTAACTTCTTTGATATATCCTAGTAACTGTGCTTCTAACGGTCATTGTGGAAACTTGAAAATATTTTACAGCAATTTGTCTTGGCCGATTTAGTCAATAAAAAATTTCCCCCGAAGCCGTAATGTTTCTGGCTTCCATAATATCGTACTTTGCCGACCTTAGTGGGACACCCTGTATAATGCCTGATTTTGCGTGGGTTAGGAGACTGTTCGGCACTAATTGGTAATTTGTTCAGTGCCAAAATTACGTTGTGGTCAGACGTTCCTAACCGAGGCTTTACATTCACTATGTAACTAAGTCGGGATTTGAAGTTAGGAAAAGATCCAACTCACTAGCAAAATCACCATCTTGGTCTTAAATCCGAGTTGGTTTGCCTACGAATTGAGTGAGGCCAGAGATGATGGCAGTATGTAATTGGATTAGCTGTGTGAATCAAAGTCGTTGAAAATTACCTGACGTGCTTTTTGGAAATGAGTTTTAGTTCATGCATTTAAATTATAATAACATACATATAAGCAGTTAGTGTATTCCCTCAGTAAACTTTACTTTAACCGAATTCTATAGTTGCCCCTTTTCAATTAAATATATTTATTGAACGAATTCGTCTCAGGCATCCCCATTAATTCATACCTTTCCTAACTGACTAACCTCTATAATGCTCTATAACAAATAATGATATTTACTTGCGTTTTACCGATCTTATTTCGTCAAAAATATTCACATATTCACAATAGGGGAAAAGACTGAAAAATTGATTTAATTTTCCTTTGACCTGCTCAGCTGACGGCAACCCCGAGAATTTTTATTCGTGCGAGAACGTCATTATAGGGTGACTTAACATTCCTAATAACAAGTATTAGTCGTATTTGCATTTAGACGTAAATTTTAAGATAAAGCGGTAATAAATGTATAACCTGTAATTCTTACAGCGAAAATAGCATTACGAAATTACAAGGACTTTGTTTAATTAAAAATAAAAAGGATAATAATAAAAAACTTATTAACTTTATCCGTTCAATAAGTAATATTTTATAATGTAATTCTGAGGTACAATTGAGCAAATTACAATTCTATGTAATGTGAATGCAATTATTGTATTTTTATTGGAATAACTAACTATAGTCAAATCAAATTTAAAACCGTTGTACGTCATCAACCAGCTGATAATTGACAGTCCGTAAGAAAACACGAGGAAATTAAATTTGGGCAAAAAGTATTAAAACCTTATGCGATATTAAATTTACTACAAACTTAAAGTATTCTTCTTTGATACGAACCCACTTATAGCAAATATTTTGTTTATTTAAGCTAGTAAAAATTAATTAAATTTGAATTTTATTGGCCGATAGTTGGCAACACAACTGTAAACGGTGCTGAGGCGCCAGCTCGTTCGTTAGCTTTGTTTGACATTTATGCAAAACTAACCTTAATTACTCTTTTGTGATTCTGTCTTGCTGTGCCGTTAATTTTTAACAAAAACTCCAGATCTTTTCATAAATAGCATTAAAAAACTGTTCTTTTAAGAAAAACAAAAGTGCACATACATGTCTCTGTCGATTACGTTGTTTACTATTTGTGAAAAACAGCTGTAAGCGCAGTTTCAACAAGAGTTAAGCAAAATAAATTATTTGAGTCTCCTAAAATCAAATCAAATCAAATCAAAATATGCTTTATTGCCATAAAAAATTATTTTTATCGACAAAGCCTTTTTTTAAAATTAAATTAACAATAAAATATAATAATATAATAAAACTTAAAATATCGGAATAAACAAAAAAAATGCAAATAATTATGACAGAGTATCACCAAAATATTCATCTAGAGTATAATAAGCTTTTTCCAATAATATATTTTTAACATTTTTTTTAAACATTTTAAAATTTGACATTTTCTTAATAAAAACTGGAAGAAAATTAAAAATTTTTTTAGAATCATAAATTATGGATTTTTTTACAAGACTTGAAGAAGGAATAGGTAAACATATATTAAAGGTTTCTCGTGTATTATAAGTATGTGAATTAATACTATTTCTATGCTTTTTATGAATTAAACAAACTGTTTCCAATATAAAAATTGAAGTTGGTGTTAAAATTTTTTGTGAGATAAATAGAGTTTTACAAGAATCTCTAGATCTAGCTTTGCACAAATATCTGATAGCTCTTTTTTGTAAAATAAAAATTGAATTTAGAAGATACTGGCTTGAATTTCCCCAGAAACAAATTCCATATCTCAAAAGAGATTATATTAAAGCAAAATAAACATTTCGAAGAACCGCCATATTCATTTCATGAGAAAGTACTCTCAGGGCATAACATCCTGAAGCTAATTTTCTACATAACTTTTTGATATGTTCATTAAAATAAAGATTTTGAGTAATATATATTCCTATAAACTTTATAAATTTGGGGTTATTAATTATTAGATTGTCAAAAATTATATTATTAAGTGTACACTTAAAAGTTAATATATTTGTTTTAGTAATATTAAATGAGAGTAGATTAGAGTCACACCACTTTTTAACATTTATTAAATCTTCATTAATTATTTTAACTAATTCATTCGAATATTTACTATGCCAAAGTATTGTTGTATCATCAGCAAATATTGTAAATTTACCATTTATAAAAATTGACGCAAGGTCATTTATATATATTAAAAATAGTAATGGACCAAGAACTGAACCTTGAGGTACTCCACAATCAATTTTATTACTTTTTGATTTCTTACCATTTAACAATACTACTTGAGATCTTTCAGATAAATATGATTTAAACCATTTAAACGATATACCTCTAAAGCCATAAAGCTCAAGCTTATTTAATAATATATTATGGTTAACACAATCAAAAGCTTTAGAAATATCACAAAATATTGCTGCAGCAAAATCTCCTTCATTTAATTTAAAATAAAGATGTTCAAGAAATGAAAAAATAGCATCACTAGTATTTTTATTTTTTTGAAATGCAAATTGGTTTGTATTTAAAATATTGTTTTTATTTAAAAAAGAAATCATTCTATTTTTAACAAGTTTTTCAATAATTTTAGAAAGTGTTGGAAGTAAAGAAATTGGTCGAAAATTAGAAGCAGATTCACAATCACCTCCTTTATGAATTGGAATAACAATAGCTGATTTAAGGCATTGTGGAAATATTCCATTATCAAAAGAAACATTTATTGCTTTCGCTAAAGCTTCTAAAGCAGGAATAGACAATTGTGAAAAAATCTTTATTGATAAATTATCCCATCCAGCAGAATTTTTATTTTTTATTTCCAAAATGATTAATTTTATTTCTTGAACATCGGTTGGACTAAAGAAAAATGTGTCATTAATTTTAAAATTCTTTATGTACGAAAGTGGATCAATGCATGGATCAATATTTTTAGAAAGATCTAAAGCAATCGAACAGTAAAAATCGTTCAGCTCGTCAGAAGATAATGATGTATTTATAGGTATTATGTTGCTTTTCCCTCTCAAATCATTAATAATTTTCCAACATTCTTTTCGTGGATTTAATGATTTACTAATACGATTTTCAAAATAATTTTCCTTGGCTTTTTTAATTAGTTTTCTATAAATGTTTTTATATACCGGGTGTTGCATCGTCGAGCGGGACATAGGAAATCCCATGTAATTTTAAATGGGGTCAATTATTGGCTTCCCTAATTATTTTAGAGGAAAATTCTATTTAGGTTTATTAAAGAGCACTAAAACCCACATTCAAAAGAATAACTTTAAATATTTTTGATGAGCCCGTTTACGGGTTATCGCCGATTTCTTTTTAACTATTTCTCCTTTTTATGGCCCCGTATTTGCGGGCACCAGTCAAGGTAAAAGATGACTGTCAAATAAAGTTGTCATTTTGAAATGTGTGCTTTATTGTTATAAAAACTCGTACATCGAAAATATTAAAGGTGTATTTGTGAGTACAAATTAATCTGAATAAAACTAAAATAAAGTATCCAATTACAAGGTTAATTATGACATTTTACATGTTTCAATATTTTACTAATTAATAGGTAGGTACTATTAAATTGTTAGAACTTTAGGATTTAAGAAGATGTTGAAATATTCCTCAAAATGACAACTTTATTTGACAGTCATCTTTTACCTTGATTGGTGCCCGCAAATACGGGGCCATAAAAAGGAGAAATAGTTAAAAAGAAATCGGCGATAACCCGTAAACGGGCTCATCAAAAATATCTAAAGTTATTCTTTTGAATGTGGGTTTTAGTGCTCTTTAATAAACCTAAATAGAATTTTTCTCTAAAATAATTAGGGAAGCCAATAATTGACCCCATTTAAAATTACATGGAATTTCCTATGTCCCGCTCGACGATGCAACACCCGGTATATTAAAATATGAAATGAATGAATTGTTTGATGGAAAAATTTTTTTAATATAATAAAGTGAACGTAAATTCTTAGAACTTATTTTTATACCCTTTGAAATCCAACATTTTCTATTATTTTTTTAATAATTGTAATTGGAAAAGCTTTAGTAAATGTGTCTAAAATTGTGGCATGAAAATTACTTAAAGGCTCTTTATTAAGAAAAATACTATCCCATGAATAATTTTTTATAGCATTATTAAATTTGTTAAAATTATTTTTACTGTAAATGCGTCCCTTATGTTTATTTTTCTCTATTTTCTCTATCTCACCGTTAAATTCACATAATAATGGCTTCATGGTCCGATAAAAAATTATTTATTACTTCACATTTAACATTATTTTTATTAGAACAAACATAGTCAATTATTATAGAAGATGAATATTGAGAAAATCTTGTTGGTGAATTGACATGCATTTTAAGATTAAATGATTGTAGTAAATTTTTCAAATTTATAGTGTAACAGTTATTTAAATCTTCAAAATTAATATTAAAATCTCCACACACAGTACAATATGATAAGGGGGGAAGTTGTGATAAAAGATTTTCAAGTCTTATAAGAAAAATGTTAGTATTAGATAATGGTGACCGGTATAAACAAATTATATATAAATTGCTTTTTTTGGAGAATTTTATAGAAAATTCAAAATCTATTTCAACCAAGAAACAATCAAATTTAGTCACATTAGAAAATTCCATATATTTAATAGATTCTCTTTTAATAAAAATCATTGTGCCGCCATGTAAAGAACTAGCTCTACAAAATTTAGAAACAACAATATAATTTGCCTACCAACAGAAAGGTCTTCCTTTCTTGGTAGTTTTAAGCAATCAAATTAGTATTGTAGCGCTAACAGTGTTAGCCAAATACGACCTTATAGTATAAGGTTTTTACATCAGATGGCTAGGAAATATTTTCCTAATTAGTGTATATATATTTATTCTACTCCATCTGACAAGTAAGGATTTTTAAGGATTTTTAATATAATTTGGCATAAAAACAGGTTCTTGGATATTTAACCAGTGTTCTGTTAATATAAATATAATATAAAAAGGAAACGTTTTTATTTAAAGAGAGTTGTAAATGTGTCAAGATTGGATATAAGTTCTATCCGTGACACTATTTATGGAATGTATGACACAAGAAAGTTGTATTATTCAAAAACTAATATTTTACATCGGTAATTCATAAGCTGTAACTTTTTTTAGAACATCATATAACTTTGATAACTTTTGGTTAGAAATTAAGCGACAGAGAACTGTTTGATGGTTGTCTTAGTTCTTTAAGAAGCCTCTTAAAGGAAATAGGCTTCGGATGAAAAAAAGATTAACCGAGGCAAGGCTTATAGAACTTTCCCATGTAGCTTTCAAACGATTGGTATTTTTGAAAGAATATGTTAAAGAAAAAGAAGCATTCTTGTACCAATTCGTTTTCTTGGATGAAACATGGATTTTTCAGAATTGTACCGTTGTTCGATCTTGGCAAGATGAAAATAAAAGAAGTGTTAGATCTACTAAAGTTGATGGTAAAACGTATTATGCAGTAAATAAATATATAAACTATGAGAAGTTTACCTAGGTAAAACATACTTTTCTAGGTACATAATGCTTTATGCTGGTGGTGAAGATGGTTTTATTGAGGGTGCAGAGGCAATATTCTCTTCTAAAATTAAGCTGAGTGACTACCATGGAGATATGAGTCAGCAAAACTTTTTACAATGGTTCAAAAACCAATCATTGAAAAATTTAGCGAAGCCATCTGTGATTGTAATAGACAACTATATAACTATACCATAGCATGTTGTTAATAAAAATACCTAATACATCATGGAATAAAGCTGCAATTCAAGAATGGTTAACTACTAATAAAATTAAATTTGAATATACAATGTTCAAAGCCGGACAAGACATTTTGTATGCCCTTTTTTTTTAACATATTCTTGAATATTAAACTTAAATTGTTTTCAGACATAAGCCACCAAAAAATATTTAGTTGATAACCTGGCTGAGCAATATGGACATAAAGTTTTACGGCTTCCTCCATACCACTGTATGTTCAATCCGATTGAACATATTTGGGGATTACCAAAAATTATTACAACAGACATATTGGTCGAGATGGCAGTACAGAAACTGACTGTATAAATATGTGGAAGTAATCTTTGAGTACTGCTACTTCTGATGTTTGGAAAAATTCAATTCGGCACACAGAAAGCGATATATTAAAATGGTATGAAAGAGAACATGCATTAGCTAGACTAAACACTCAACCCATTATTATTGAAGTAAATGAAGCGAGTGTTTCAAGTGATTTCGAGGATGATTGAAGGTCCATCTTTGTATTATTATTTCATTAAGAAGCATCTTCAAGAAAATGAAATGAAATGAAATTAAATTAAATGAATTTATTAATCCGAAACAGATCACAAATATGATGTAGGACAAGTCAACATATTATTTAACATAGTACATAATATATACTTAAACTAAATAAATTAAATTACTTTACAGTGAAAACATACCTTAGAAATTCATCCACTGAGTAGAAAGCATTTTCCAGTAGTATTGCTTTTATTTTACAATTGAACTTCCCATTACCTAACTCTCTAATATTAATAGGAATTTTGTTATAGAATACTGCGCCTATATAATAGGGATTTGATTTATATAACTCAAGTCTATGAAGGTCAATTGGCTTCAGATGGTAAAAAGATGAACTGAAGCGGGGGCTTATGGAACTTTCCCCAACAACTAGTATTTTTGAAAGAATATATTAAAGAAAAGGAAGCATTCTTGTACCAATTCGTTTTCTTGGATGAAACATGGATTTTTCAGAATGATGCCAATGGTCGATCTTGGCAAGATGAAAATACAAGAAGTGTTAGATCCACTAAAGTTGATGGTAAAAGGTATTATGCAGTAAACAAATATATAAACTATGGGAAATTTTTGTATTTTTATTTTGTTTTCATAAACAAAAACTGTAATTCCCTCACTCGGATTTTGGTTACAAGCTGGCAACACTGTCGATATCTGACGTCACTTAAAATGTATGACGTACAACGGTTTTAATTTTGCATTAATTATACATTTGTATGCAGGGTTAGTTGAAATAACCGGAACGGCTAATTTGCTTCAAAACTACCAAAACTACCAAAGCTGCACAAATAACTGTTAGTAAGTTCATCTATTTGAGCCTATTAGATAATGTCAGCTTTTACCAGGGGCATGCGAACTAGGGGAGTATTAACGTAAATTTGACCTCATTGCTCTAAGACTTCTAATTTCTTGCCGTTTTGACATCAGATTATGATTCTCCTATGCTTTTTATTTAAAGAAGGTACTCTGTGCAAAAATCGCTAAATGTCACCGTTTCTTCGGAAATTGGTTGAAAACAAGTTAAGATGCAAAAATCAATTATTGAAGTTTTATAGAAATTAGGTCAAAATAACAACGCAGTTAAGTACAGATATTAGGAGATAAATTAATCAGTGTTATTATTATGGCAGATAGTACAAAAAGAAACTTAAAATAGTAGTTGCTGCAAATACCTCGATACATTTATTGCACCTCCGCAGCTTATAATAAAAATCTACGTTATTTTATTAATAAGGTAAACTCACTGTTGTCAAGTATTTGTCATTAACTTAGTGTCACGGTTAAGTCATGGAAGGTTACACTTTTGCTGAGTACGACATGCTATTAATTTATGGGGAAATTCGATGTAATGGCAGAGCAGCTTCTTGTTTATATGAAGAGCGGGTTCCTGAAAGGCGCTCCCAGCTCATACACTATTTGAAACGGTCAATCAACGACTAAGGGAAACTAGATTCGTAAAAATAAAACGGTTGGATGATGGCGCGCAAAGGACCAAGTGAACCCCGGATTTTTATAAAGAGGTGCTTCGGCGACTTGAAAATAATCCTTCTGTAAGTACCCGAGCAGTCACAGATGCCATGCATGTAATTCATGTCAGTGAATGAAATGTTGTTCATGAACAGCTTTTTAGTCCCTACCATTCTCAAAAAGTGCAAGCATTGGGACCAAATGATTTAATGCCGCGCGTAGAATTTTGCCAGTGGTTTCTTTACCGGTGTACAGAAGAACCTAAATTTCCAAAATATGTAGGTACGACAGAACTTATGGTTCCAACATGATGGAGCGCCAGCTCATTTTTCACTTCTTTTTCGCGAGCACCTGAAATGGCCGCGGAGGCCCTGCCAGCTGGCTAGCGCGCTCCCTAGATCTAACACTTTTACATTTTTTTTTTGGGGTATATGAAAAGTATTGTTTATGAAACTCCAGTCGAGTCAGAAGAAGATTTTGTGGCCATAATTTGGGCTGCGGCTGAAGTAATCCACACCATGCCTAAAGTTTCTAACCACGTCAACTTAAATATGCTGCGTAGGTGCAATAAATGAATCTAGCGTGGTGGAAGGCATTTTCAGCAAACTACTATTTTAAGTTTCTTTTTGTACTACCTACCATATTAATACTGCTGATAAATTTATCTCTTGATATGTGTACTGAGCCTCATGTTCTTTTGACCTAATTTCATTAAGAGTTCAATAATTAATTTCTGTATGATAACTTGTTCTCAGCTAATTTTCGAAGAAACGGTGACATATAGCGACTTTTACAGTGCCTTTTCTTTACGTAAAAGGCATGTCAAAACGGCAAGAAATTGAAGCCATAGAGGAATGGGTTAATATTTACCCTAATACCCCCCTGGTTCTCACGTCCCTGATAAAAGCTAATATTGTCCAATAAGCTCAAATAGATGAAATCACTAACAGTTATTTATGTCTAAAAATTGGTTGCAATAGCTGAAGTAGTTCCGGACAAAACGAAAACTAGTTTATGAAGGCCATCTTCAAAGAGACAAGCTCCCTAAGAAAGCGTTTCCGGACCCCTGTGTTCTATCTACCCTAGAAGTTTGTAACATGATCACATTAACACCCTGTATTTAATATTTTTAGTTCTCAAATAACGATTGTTATTTTTTGCTTTTTACACAAACAGTAAAAAAAATATCATCATATATTCTTAGTCGTCTGAGCATATATTAAATTAAGTTATTGGCTTTGATAACAAAATAGGTTCAGAAAAATCAATAAACTGAAACTCCAGAAACTTGAAAACCTTGGAATATTGATGCGCCCAGTAATCTAAATGTCTTGCAAATAAGTCCGATTATTTTAGAGTGAACTAAACGCTTGTTCTCAAAAAACTATTTCGGATACAAATTTGATACTAGCAGGAAAAAGAAATGTTGATGGGAGGAATGGAATTCAATAAAAAAGTGTTACCTAAAGGGTTATCCAATAAGAACGATATGATTTTGAAACGATATGGCAACCATGGTAATAAAGTTATACCTGTCACCAGTTGTCAGTTATTGTCAGTAAACTATAACAATTTATTATGGCTAAATACGCGCTTCAAGAACGTTTGGTTATTATCCAAAAATTGTATCTTTTGTGAACACTTATCGCGCACTTCGCGAAAACTTTGGTGTAAATAATCGTCCTTCTTTGCTTGCCATTCGTCGCATCGTTGAGAAATTTGAAAATAATTTTACTCTTCACGATGCAAAAACACCAAGAAGACATCGAAATGCAAGAACTGTTGAGAATATTGCTGCTGTAAGAGCTAGTGTTGCAGTGTATCCAAATTTATCAATTCCTCGTCGTGCTCAAGAGTTAAGGATTAAAAAAACGACAACTTGGCGTATTTTGAAAGAATACTTGAATTTACACCCGTATAAGATTGTTTTGACCCAAGAACTTAAGCCACTGGACCACCGTCGGCGCAGAGAATTTGCTGCTTGTAGTTTAGAATAACTTGAAAGGGATCCTAATTTTGCCAAAAAAATTATCTTTTCAGATGAAGCTCATTTTTGGTTAAGTGGATACGTTAACAAGCAAAATTGCCGTTTTTGGTGTGAAAACAATCCACAACAGATTCATGAGAAGCCTTTGTATCCGCTAAAGGTAACTGTATGGTGTGGTTTATGGTATGGTGGCATCATCGGACCATTTTTTTTCCAAAATGAGGCAGGAGATGCAGTTACAGTGAATGGTGAACGATATCGACAGATGTTAAGAAATTTTTTGTGGCAAAATATAGATGCACTTGATTTGGAGGATATGTGGTTCCAGCAAGACGGTGCCACATGTCACACTGCCCGAAACTATCGATATACTGCAAGAAAAGTTTGACGAAAAGATAATTTCAAGGAATGCTACTGTTCAGTGGCCTCCAAGAACCTGTGATTTAACTCCTTTAGATTACTTCTTTTGGGGCTATTTGAAATCTAAGGTTTATGCAAACAGACCACAAACACTTGATGCATTAAGGTTGAACATTGAACCCTGCATTCGTCAGATCACGCCCGATTTATTGCATAAAGTCATCGAAAATTGGGTTCGTCGAATTCGCTCGTGTACACGAAGTCGCGGAGGGCATTTAAACGATGTGTTATTCAAAACATAAATGTTATCAACTATACTTTAAGATAATATAAAAAGTTTTATTGTATCTGAAATAATTTTAATTTTATTTCATTTTGAAATCATATCGTAACTAACCTGAACTAACCCTTTATATTTGAAAAGAAAATCCTTAGGTTACGGAAAAAATTAAAATCTAGCAACGTCGTAATTGCCAATTTTGAATTCAGATTTTCAAGTTATCCACTTCTACCAAAATTCATTAATTTAGCTTTGGTAGTTTTTAAGTAAATTAGCCGTTTCGGTTATTTCAGCTAACCCTGTATATTAAAAAATGTAATTGCGCTGAACAATTTCAATTGTGTATTAATTCTGTTCCTAATAAAAGTACCCTAGAGAAATAAAACCATCTAAAGATACTTTCGGAATACCTAAATTTAAAACAAAATGAATGGAACATTGTTTTTTACGGGCATATACAGCAAATTAGAGAAAGAACCCATGCCATGGAATTAAGGTGTGACAAAAGTTTAAAAGGCAGGACATACAGGACAAACTAGGATATTCAAATTTTTAGTTTGCCTAAGTGAACACCATTCATTTAAAATCATCATCTTTTGTTACGTATAATAATACCATTAGATTTTTATACAGAGTAAAATATGCGAGAAAATCACATAACAAAGAAGATATTTTACGAAATGAATTGTGAAGCATAGAAATTACGCGGCCCCTACAATATAATCTCGACAAAAGATACAGTAGCATAAAACTAACATTTTTAGGATTAAAAGATCCTAGAAAGGGTAGCTCTATTCTATTATAAATCATTTTATAAAAAGACATTGGCGCTAAAAACATTTTACGTTGCGGAGCTACGCCGATGGACGAAGAAAAGAAAAATAAATAATGCTTCTCTCGGCCTCACAGAACCACAGAAAGCTTGCTGTACGAATGTGATTTAGCAATGACGGACGGGTCACGGGCTGAATGAAATATTTACATTTTACAGTTTTTTTTTAGCAGGATTAGATGAGTTCAAAACTGCCTGATCTTTCAACATAAAAGGAGCTCATTTGGTGAAACCTCAAATTGTACTCTTTACGCTAGTTTTTATATTTATAAGGTATGGTTAGTCCTGAAAATTTGAAGTCAATCGGATGAGTAGTTTTCGAAAAATACAAGGTCAAAATCACATAAAACGCCCGCGAGGCGGTTGCGTCATTAAGTCCCACAGTTACGGTTCGAAAATTGCATTTTCATAGTTTGGTTATCTATGTTAAGTTTTCGGTTTTAAATTTTTAAAGTACATAGGTAGACTCTCACCTTAAACATTAATTACCTGTTAATTGTCAATAGTTCCACTTAAATCAGTTTGAATTCTTTGTTGATTATGTCAGGACTGTTTTGTATCTTGTAAGTCGCCAAGTGGATTGATTTCTTCTGTTTTTTTGTTTCATACTACTTGCAGACAGGTCTTATTTCAAATCCTTGTTTTAATTGATTAGTAATTAGCTATCAATAGAAATAACTTTTTAACCTTGTATATAAGACGAAGGTCTTTTCTTTCTTTCTTTCTTTTTATTATTGGCTCTGCCCGGAGGGGCAATTCTGCCAGCACATTAGAAGTGACCGTAACCTTGTCGGGCTCTAGACCCCGTCACGACCACTGATTTCTTCTTCTTCTTTTTTTCTTCTGATGGTTTCAGGTAAATTCAGGTTATGGGATATGAAAGGTTATGGGAATGGATCAGCTGATCGTGGAACTATTTTTAGTGCTGTGGAGTGTGGAGAACCTATTATTTTAATAATTTGATAAAAGCTTGGGTAAAAAATAAAATGGGGGATAGTTACTACATGCACAACAATGGGAAAAAATTAAGTCATACTCCCAAATGGTGGGAGATTTGACTTAGGAAACTGGAACAGAATATAGGACTAGGAAAATGGATTTGCTTCCTGAAATAAGGAAATTTATAAATTAATTTTATTTACATTTAAAAACTGAATAATAATTTTAATGTTTTGATTGTTTAAATTAGACAGAATTGTTTTAATATTTAGGGGGGGAGATATTCCGGTTTTTCTGAATTCTTCATAAATATCATGACCCGGGATTACATTTATGGGGCATTCTAGAAAAATGTGATCCAAGTCTTCCACTTGTCCACATTCACAGTAAGGATCATCCTTTATACCGATTCTATAGAGATGGCTCTTGGTAAGGCAGTATCCTGTTCTCATTCTAATGATGGTTGTAATGTGTCTTCTATCAATGTATGTATAATTGTTAAACCATTTATTTTTGGGGAATTCGTTTATTATTTCCGCATAACTTTTTCCTTTACTTCTTAGAGAAGTCTTCCATTCAGCATTGTGTTCTTCAAAAATTTTCTTTTTGATATCTGGGATAACCTCTTGAGCATCTAGGTCCATATTTTTGGGGATATTTAAATTACTACCTACGCTTGCCAGAGTATCTGCCATCTCATTACCAGCAATCCTTGAGTGACCTGGGACCCAGGCGATTTTTATGTCAAAACCATTATCGTTGGCTTCTAAAAGCAGTCTTTTGGTGCGTAAACTAACGTAGTCATTTTTGGAGGAGATTACCGTTTTATTTAATTTTGTGATAGCACTAAGGGAATCTGAAAAGATGATAGATTTTTCAATGTTTTTTCTTATTATGACTTTTGTAGCTTCATTAATTGCAATAATCTCAGCTGTGCAAATGCAGAGTTCTGATGGCAATCTAGCAGAGTATTTATAATTAATTTCTGGTATGTAAATTCCGAACCCAGTCTTGGAAGAGTTTTTTGATGCATCAGTATATGTAAAAATATGTGATTGCTTATATCTGTCTGTGGAACGTAGAAATTTTTCTTTAGCCTGTAAATCGTCTTTCTGTAATCCAAGATTAATGATTTTGATATTCCTAATTTGGTTTCTGAATTCTATATTAAATGTGGGGTATACTTCTGATTTATGAATTTTAGTAATGTATGGTAAAAGGTAGTTAAGACCTTGGATCAGATATGGACAATCTTTATTTTTCCAAAAACCTACATTTCCATTGTACAAGTTTCGATTGCTAATTAACATTGGAATTAATGGATGGTTTTGTATGCATACAATCTTTGACAGGAATTTCACAGCTAGCCATTTTCTTCTATGTTCCAAGTTCATATCTGCCGCTTCTCCCAAGAGAGCATTGATAGGGGTGGATTTCATACAACCAAGAGCTATTCTTAGACCCTGATAATGTAATGTATTTAGTTTGTTTAAAGATTTTTTATTATTGGGTTTGATAAAAATAGAGCCATAATCTAGATGAGATCGAACTAATGCATTGAAAACTGTTAGTAGAGTTGTGGGATCTGCTCCCCACCATACTCTGCAGAAGGTCTTCATAATATTAATACCTTTCTGAGCTTTGTTCAGAATAATTTCTATATGTTTATCCCATTTTAGGTTCCTATTCAAAATCATGCCCAAGTATTTTACTTCATTTTTATGCCTTATAATGTCGTTTCCAAGCCTAATTGCAGGTGTTTGTATTATTCTACAATTTTTCGAAAAAAATACTGCCTCACATTTATCAGCTGATAAAAATAGGTGGTTTTCTTCTAGCCATTTGACGATATTATTGATAGCCAGATTAATTTTATTGTGCATTTCATTAATGTCATTCCCTTTTACATATACTACTATATCATCGGCATAAACAATAAGATTTAAATCTTCAGGAAGGATATCATAAATATCACTCAGGTAGATGTTGAATAAAAGGGTGCTAAGAGGAGAACCCTGTGGAAGACCTGAATTTGCCAATAAAGGGCCTAGAATTTCGCCGTTATCGTTTTTTGAATATATGAGTCTGTTTTTTAGTATCTTGAAGATGAGGTTTGCCAACTCTATTGGAGTTTGAAGGTTAATTAATTTATTGTACAATAGGTATATGTCGACATGGTCATAAGCTGATTTAATATCCAAGAATACCGCAAGAACTGAATAGTTTTGACCAAAGGCCAGGTAGATATCTGAAGTAAGTAAAGCTAGAGCGTTATATGTCGCTTGTCCTTTTCTGAAACCTGTTTGAAACCATGGGAAAACTTCTTTGTTCTCCATTAGCCATTCTAATTTGTTCTTGATCATAATTTCTAGCGTTTTTACGTAACATGAAGACAAAACAATGGGTCTATAACTATCTACTGTGTTTGGGTTTTTGTTGGGCTTGAGTAAGCATATAATATTATATCTCTTCCACGAAACAGGAAGCGATTCATCTACTAGACATCTATTATATATGTTGACTAAAGTTTCTAGAACCTTATCAGGTGTGTTCTGAAGCATTGTATATGTAACCTCATCCAACCCAGGTGCCGAGGTTCTTTTATCCTGTATGCTGACCTTCAGTTCACTAACAGTGAATAATTCCATGCCATCTGGTGTTGGAAGCTGGTGAAATTCTGGGTGTCGGGCTCTTATTACTGCCATTTTCTTTAACATATCTAAACGTATGTCATCGCTAACTCTAGAAAAATTATTGTTTAAGCTTAAGCCTGAAAATTTTTTAACTTTATCCCAAACGTAGGTTAGGTTAGAGTTTCGGTTTAAGGAAGCACAGAATTTGATGAATTTTTCTTTTTTCCTTTGTTTAAAAAATCTTTTTGATTGTGCAATCATATGTTTTGCATTAATGTAATTGTCCATGTTCGGGAAATCTTTGAATTGTTGTAGGGCGCTTCTTCTTCGTCTCAACATTAAAGTACACTCATTGTCCCACCAGGGATTGCCAAGCTGTAATGTAGTGTTTTTAAATTTATGCGGGATGGCGGCTACTGATGCCGAATCCATTATATCCTGGATTGTTTTGAATGGGGCATCGCTCTCCAGGTTCATTGACTCCACTACCATTCTATCATAAAATTGATTCCAGTCTGCTTTTGAAAAGTCTTTAATCTGGTATGTTGGGAAGGACATATTGTTTGTATTTCTGCAATTGATTTCGCAGATTGTTGGGAAGTGGTCGCTGTTTCCACAGTCTGGAAAAACTTTCCAGTTAGATATTGTGCCCAAGGAGGGGTCCACTATTGTTATATCTAATGGGTTTGACGTACTATTGGGGGTGACAAGTCTAGTCGATGTGCCATCACTTAACAAAATGAAATCACTGGTATTTAAAAAATCCACTAAGGCTATACCACTTTGGTTTGTCGTGGAACTTCCACAAGAAGAGTGTAGAGCATTCATATCTCCCATAAGAATTTTGGAACCAGTTAGAGGGCTAAATATATCAAATAATATTTTTTTAGTGATGTTGGTTTGTGGTGGTGAGTATGCATTTATGATGTTTATATTGCCAATTTTTATGGTGATGTACTGTAGATTATTCCAAGCTGCATTAATTGAGTTATTTATAATTGAGAATTTAAGATTATCCTTTATGCATGTAGCAATTCCACCGTATCCATCTTGTCTATCTTGTCTAACAATTTTATAACTTTTTATAAAAAATCTTTGTTGATTATTTAGCCATGTTTCATTTAATAATACAACGTGGGGTTTAGTTTCTCTTATGATTGATATTAACTCGCTTCTATTTGCTTTTGTACTTCTAATATTCCATTGCAGTAATTTAATAAATTTTGGATTTGGCATTGATGACAAGTAACTAGAATGAATCGTAGTCCACATCCATATTATGGCGTGGTCTATTTATGGTGGGGAGTATAAAATTATTGAACTGATTCCAGCCTTCATCTGAAAGTCTTGTTAATAAGTTTGCTAATTTTTCTAATATTGGTTCATTGACATTATTTAAATTGTTTTCCTGGGCACGAAACGGCGTAGTGTATTGTGACGATGTTGAAGAAGTAGATGGGTTTGAAGTTCGGGTTGAAATATTTCTATTGGTGTTATGATGTGATGATTGGGACCATGTTGGTCTGGAATTGGGGAAGATTAGGGCCTCATCATGTGCTTTTTTGTCATAACCTATTTGTGTTGTTGCTCTTTTTTTTGGGGGTTGGGCTGCTGCTTGTTGATACGACCGTTTTTGTCTTGTGTTTGTTTCAACAACTCTTCTTTGGGAAACATCTATTTTATCCTGATTCACATTGTATCTGTTTTTAAGGGCTGGAAAATCTAAAGGGTGTGGTGTATAATCAGAACTATTTGAATAGGTTTTTTTACAAGCAAAACTTGCATCATAATAAGTTAAATTTTCAAAAGCCATTAGTCTTTTAATGCTTTGTTGGCGAAGGAATTCTGGGCATTTTTTATTTGTTGACCTGTGTTCGTCACTTTTACAGTGAATACAAAATGTTTGGCATTCATATTGGGGAGTTTCTCCTTCCTTTCCGTCGATTTTGTGGTTTTTATCTTCTTCTCCACAATTAAAACATTTATTCTTGCTTTTGCAAAGTTTTTTTGTATGACCAAAATAGAAACATTGAAAACATTGCGTTACAGGGGCAACATATGGTATTACCAGCATGGGTAATTGATAGATACTAACATCTCTTGGTAAAATAGTTCCTTCAAAGGTAAGTAGAACAGTGTTAGTTGGTATATATTCGGGTATTTTGCTGGGGCCGCTTAAAACTTTTCTATTTAGTCTAGTCATATCTAAAATATTTACGGATGATGTGCAACGGCTCTGTATTTCTTCTAAACTCATGTTAATGTCCACTCCCCTTATTAGACCTTTGCATGTAGTGAAGTTAGAGGGTATAAATACATTGTAGCCTTTTTGTAATAAAGATTCATTTTTAATAAAATTGTTAGCTGCTTTGAAATTTTCGAATTCTACTGCTACTCGGTTAGTACCTTTACTTTTATAATTTTTTATATCAACTAATTGCAGATTAAATATTTCTTTCGCGATTTTAAGATGATTGAATTTGCCTACATTATTTCCAGATTTCTCTGTTGACTCGATAAAAACTATGAAAGGGCCTGAATGGTGTTCCTTATATTCTTTAGGCATATTTTGCCGTCCTGTTAAGTTAGTCTGTATATTTTCCTTACTTTTTGCGATATTTTTCTGTTCCTCATTATCATTATTCCAGTCAAATTTGTTTTTTTTATCATTTGTTATTTTGACGTTGCTAACGCCAATAATTGAATTAATTTCATCTCGAGAAAAAACGGAATTGGAGCCTCCCCCTGGGTCATGAGGTTCACTCATCCCCCTAAATTAATAGACCAACAATAAAATAACACTAACTAAAGGGAAAAAACTTACTCGGAAGGGTAGAATCACGAAACAGTCACACAAGTAAGGTTAAAAATTCACTCTAAAATACGCAGCCGCTTCGAACCACTGTCTCCACAGCACTGAAGACGAAGGTCAAATGTTTTGACTGCTGGAATTCAGTGTCAGACTGACGTTTCTATGAATTTTCACGACTACGTCTGCGGTTGCGACTGGTTGACGCGGTTTGTCAAGGTTTTGTTATTAAAAGGGGTTATAGCTCGGGTTATAGTTTTCATAGATAGGTATTACTAGTTTGTCGACGATTGTTTTGGTAACTACGTATGTTGAAGAGGGAATGTTATCGGCCCTTTCGACAATAGACACTTGAAGGGAAAGCACGTTTGTGGATGCAGCTTCCGAATTTAAGTTTTCTTGGGCAGTGAAGGCCATGCGGTGCCGATAAAACATCCACAAATGTGTTAATGTATTAAAAAGGGTATGGCTTTGTAGTTTTCCTATTCTTAGGGCGAAATGCCGATTAAAACGCTTTTCCATCAACTGCAGCAAGTGGTCCTAGACGTCATTTGGTAGATTGGAACCCTCGTTAGTTATTTGAGGAAGGTTTAAACGTTAGTATCTAAATTACCCTCGATGGGTCTTATGAAAGTTTTCTCTTTCATGTTGTACATCTAAAATTCGATTTTTGGGCTTTTTTTTGGTAGGGGCTAAAAGCTGAAACTGGAGTGTACTAGTTTTCTTATATGAGTTGCCTGGACGCGGGACGTGCCAGTTGACGTGTACCATTTGAATTCTTAAAGACTAGCTGTGCAGCAGTATCCACGTTAGCTGTTTCAGGGACCTAGTATGTGTATTGTATTGAAGATCAAGTCTTAATGAACGTTGGGTAGCGCATAAAGTTTCAGCTAAGTATCATTTTTCTTGAGTATGTTGTAACATAGAAACAACTTAAAATTTTTATATTTTGTATTTGCGTATTGTTCTATATACAGTGTTTGGATAAAGTTTTGTGCCTATGTTATATACAGAACTTGTGCATTGTAAACGTGAAGCGTATGTCGACATAGCGTTAAGACGTCATAAGAGTCTCTAGTAGTTTAAAACGTTAGGTGGTTTGTTACAGCAAATTTGGTGGTAAATATAGTTACAATTTTTATTATAAAGTAAATATTTTTGTTTCCCGGCTAAAGGCCATGTGTTCCTTCAAACTTTAACGCTTGTAACTTTAACATTTTAACTTATCCACGCCCGAGTGGCTAGTATGCTTTCCGAGTAACCACAGGTACTCGTAAGATTTTGTATTGTACTTTAAGAATGCTCTTGTGATAAATTTAGTTAGTTGTGAGAGGTTCTTGCACAGACCTTGCGGAATTTCCAAGTCTGAGGCAATGTCCTGGATGTAGGTCTATGTGGCTGCCAGATCAGACTAGATAGTTGTTTTTTTACAGAGTAGGTCCGACAGTTGTCGTCTTGTGTGGAGAGATTTTCAGTTAAGAATGTGTTGTGTCTAAATTAGTATTACAGAAAGTTTTTTCGGTTGCTTGAGTATTAACATACAATATAACGATTTTAACGTATTAAATATTTTTTTCTCTCCTGTCGACGTCAATTCCCTTACCCAGCAACGGAGGCAGAGTGATGTGCATGGCCACCTGTCTTCTTTGTCGTAAACAACGGCAGCGAGCACGACTCGACTTAAGCTAAAAAGTAGTAAGGTGAGCCCACTTTGAAGGAGTTATCGGGGGCCAGAGCTATCACGAGATCTGATCTCCGCTTACTCCCACTAGGCTTGCCTGCCTCGCCCTCTTGCGGTCCATTCCGCAGGGTCTCACCATTAACAGCAAACTCCCCTGTTCACATGAAGTCGGGTATGTAGGTTTTTAGAAGGTTCTGGGAGAAACATCTGGGGGTTACTGGGGGAGGGGTGGTGTGTGTGGCTACACCTATGAGTTGGTGTCGGGGACGTTTGTGTCGGTGCGGGGCACCTATACCATAGTCGAAGGCTTGTCTGATGAGCGGGTTGGGGTTAAGCTGAAAATACACTAAGCACACTCCATAAACGTTATTCCACGCCACGCCACAATAATCTGTGCATAAATACACCAGCTATTTAAATGAACCCACCTTGTAATACAACACGCGATGCTACCCGACATAGGGTGGGACGACATCTGAAAGATCTGGCTTCCCAGCAGACTCTAGTGATGCGTGTTCCGACGCGTTGGCGCGTTGGTACATAAATTCCCCTTTCAAGTACTCAAGTTCGTTTTTCAGGACGATGTCGTCATTTTCATTGTTGCCATTTTTTATGACTAACCTGCTCCCCTTTGTTTGTTTGTCTCTTGCAGTCATCGCAAATCCAAAATATATTATAATTCTCGTTTATTATTTGATACCACATATCTTTAATTGACACGCACATTAAATGAAACCTAATATCACAATTATAGCGCTTGATTGCTTTAGAATTCACCATAAAATTGTCGGAGAAGCGTTCACAAACTTCATCACTCGCCGCCATCTTGACACACAACTTAACCTTCGACGCAACCACAAAATAAACTGTGAACGCAACCAGGCAGATTGGTGGTGCCCACGTGTTGCCTGTACGTCAGTGTACGTGTCTGTTGTGACTGACTGGCAATCTGAAATAAACAGAAACGGAGAGGAATCAAATTTTCATCCTAGTTGTTCCATTTGAAATAAACAAGTTGTCATATCCCTAAAAAATAGCATTTCCAGTTTTTTTCTTTCCTTGTATAATTTGAAATAACCAATTTAACAAAAAGTAAAGGTCAGACCAACGTGAGCTCCTCTGTGTTACAATTTTTTTTTCTGTAAACATACATCACGACAGTTTTAAATCAAATTGAGGGAGATGCTACTTTTAGAAACGAAGAATGCTGCTGACAGAAATTTCATAGCTCTCGTGGATTTTGATAAAGCACATTTATTGAAAATTACGGTTATATGTTATTAAAAAGAGAAATACTAATTCCGCTGTAGTTTCATACATAATATAAATTAATAGCGTAGTCAGTATTCCCATTTTCTTGAAACTTAAGGGGATCTACACTGAAGTATGAAAAAATATATAAGGTGTCCCATTGAAAAAAAAAACATACCTAAGCTTGGTTAATTTCAAGAAAAAGCGGGAATACACCGCAACTCAAACTCTAATTATTCGTTTGTAAATTTGTACCTACATACAATTGACAAATGTTAATATATTTTTACTTAACAATTTTTATTGGACAAAATATCCAAAGACCCAAAGTCTTTTAGCCAAATATCCAGAAAAGTAAAAAAGTTTCAAAAATACGGCTTGGCATGCGGTGAGTTAGGATAATGAGGAAGCGCTGCCGGGAGGCTTGTCGCTTGTATTTACAGTTTGCTTTTCTATAAACGGAAACTCGGTATCTAATTATGTGGTGAATTTACATTGTTGCTTAAGTGCCATAGTTGCTTCATTCCATCACAAAATCATAAAGAAAATCTTAAAAATAAAGTACTTAAGTAAACAAACCCTCACGAAATTCACTAATACAAACGATAATCAGATATAAGTACTCTCGTGAAAGCCGTGTTTCATAAACCGGAAAATCGCTATAGGAAAGTCATAGAACTCCCGGATATAGATATTTCGTCGGTTTAGTTATAATTTAAAAGTCGCCTGATGGACCGTTAGCCAAGCTGACCCTGCAGACCGATGACCATCTCAAAACTAGGTAGATTACGCCCATACTGCTAAAACGATTACTTCGCCCAACAGATCAGAAAGCAATATTTAATGTATTAAGCTTTATATTGCGCTGGTCAGAGAGGCATGCGGGGCCGGATTTGGTTTGGAAATTAGAAATAAATAGGTATTATGGATCTCGATTGACATAGATTAAACTAATTTTAATAACACATTTATTTTCCATTGAAGCAGTAGGAGAAGCGGTGCTTCCATCGCTTCCATGCACCGCACGTCCCTGGTTTAGCATGAAGTCATGCGGAACTAGAACAACCACTCTTTAGTCAAGGAGTGACTTAAATTGACACCCTGTTAACAAATACCTTAAATAGCCATAATATGTCATTTTCAGTAAGGGGCGACCCTATTTTTCGATTGGATATGATCCAACGAAAAATAACTGTTACGATCATTTGCAAAAAAATACCTGTCGAGTAGACTACTGTATAATATTAAATGTATTCCTAAATTAATGTAAACAGCAAACGCCGTATATGACAAACTGCTGCATGTGCAGACAGTAGGCGAGGTGATATCGGTAGTAAAATCTTGCAAAAAAATAACAAAGCGCTGCTTTCGTCGCTGTCGTGACAGTGTCGGCGTCTGTGAGCATTGAATTTGTATTTTAAAGATTGTCTTAAAACATGGTAAATTTATAATACCTTCAGCAACATTTGGCAACATTTATAGGCTTATATTTTGGAAAGCTTCTCTGAGTTCTGATGCGCCATATACAGGGTCCTGCAATAGTGCGTCGGGCATCCATAGCTTCTATACCAATTCTAATTTCATTCGAACGTAAACCTACACTGGATTTATAAGTGTATTTCGGGAAAATATTTTCGTAAATACAGAATGGTACAAAAAAGTATGACGACAATTTTTTTTTCCTAATGGGACACCCTGCATTTTTTTTACATATTTTGGTTCTTTTTAGTGTTTTCTTATTTTCCAAAATTTTATTTGATTTACTTAAGTCGTTAACGGGCAATAAATTAAAAAGAATAAAAAATCGTTTTGCACGCCTTGAAAAAATTATTAAAAATCGGCCTTAGATCTGCTTGCTCCGAGCTACATAGTGTGAACTTGAATACAATTGGCGATACTTCAGCGTCAAATAGTTTTATCTTATTTTATACAGGGTGTCCATAATTTGGTTCCAAAAATGACAACTTTCAAACTAGTTTCTCTTAAGATTTTCAAATGAAGCACCCTGTATATTATCTAGCTATCTAATGCAGCATTTCATCGCAAATGTTTTTTTATATTACAAGTGTATAAGAATTCTCAACCGTTCTCGAGATACTTACCAAAAACAATAAATATGCCCATTTCATTAGTAAAGTATTACAAAATAGGTCTAGGCGGCCATGAAAACACAACCATGTTTATTTAAAAAATAGATCTTTACAGTAACGCATTTATCTTAAAAGATGTTCAAATTGTCTTCCATCTTGTTCAAGGCATCTGTCTATTTTCGCTTAAAAGAACCTTTCCACATCTAGGAGCATTGCAGGTGTGATTGTTGCAAATGCGTTGATTATTCTTTGTCGCATGTTCTGCTCAGTTATTGGAGGTTCCGTATTAACAAGGTCATTTACATACCCTGATAGAAAAAAGTCGAGTCTGGTTAAATCGGGCGACCTTGCAGGCCATCTGACTGGTCCACCGCTTCCAATCCAGCGATTTTAGTAAGTGTTATCTAACAAAGCTCTGATCTCTCGCGAAAAATGGGCTAAAGCTCCATTCTGTTGTAACAACATATTTTGTACCTGCATATTTGGTGGTAAATTTAAAAGCACAACTGGTTTGTTAAAAATTCGAAATACATTTGACCGGATACAGATGACGATTAAAAAAGTAAGGGCCTAGCACATGTTCTCCAACAATTCCTCCCCAAGCATTTATTGATCAGCGATGTTGGTAGTCCATTTGACGCAATCATTGTTGTGGAATGAGCCCACTCACAAAGCCAACTCTACACTGAAAGTCATTTTCACACAGAGCCTGGGGCAGTTGAATGTGATATGCGTGAAAATGATGTATTTTTAAAATTCTTTGAAATAACCTTTCACTTATTCCAACTTCTTCTCCCACATGTGACTGACTAATGTTTGGATTTTCTGTAACTGTCAACAAAACTGCTAATTGATTTTCTTTATTTGTAACCGTTTTTATCCTTTCTTCTTTTTTGTAATCTACGCTCCCTGTTTCAAGAAAACGCTCAAGCAGTCTGTTAAAGCTTGTGGGTTCTAGATGGCGCCTTGCGGGAAGCTGACTCACATACTTTCTACTTGCTACAAAACATTTCTTATCACTGTTCCCCCATACAAAAATCATTTCAATGAACTTTTTCTTTGAAAAATTTATTTTTTAAAATAAGATATTTTCCGGTAAAGTATAGTTATGTCTTTCATAAGGGTAATGTCAAAGTTTATTTCTTAAATAAACATGGTTGTGTTTCCATGGCTGCCTAGATCCTTTTTGTAATACTTTACTAATGAAATGGGCATGTCTATGGTTATTGGTAAATATTTTAAAAACGGTTCAGAATTTTGATACACTTGTAATACAAAAAATATTTGTATTTAAATTCTGCATTAGATAGTAAAATATTATATAGGGTGCTTTGTTTTAAAATATTAAGAAAACTAGTTTGAAAGTTGTCATTTTTAGAATCAAATTTGGACACCCTGTATAGAATAAGATAAAACTATTTATTGTTAGAGTATCGTCAGACCTCTTGTATTTAAGTTCACACTATGTAGCTCGGACAAAACAGATCTAAGGCCGTGGTTTCAATAAGTTGTTCAAGGCGTGCAAAACGATTTTTTATTGTTTATAATTTATTGCTCGTAATCGACTAAAGCAAATCAAATAAAATTTTGGGAAATAAGAAAGAATACTAAAAAAAACCAAAATATACAAAAAAATACAATACGTATTTAATATACATTTAAAAAATAATGTTTTTGTCGTCATACAGTTTGGACCATTCTGCATATATGCGAAAATATTTCCTCAAAATATGCTCATATATACAGTGTATGTCTGCGTTCGAACGAAATTCCTAACTTATTTGGAATGGAAGCTATGAATGCTTGACGCACTATTGCAATACTCTGTATATTGTCTGGTATTGTTGGAGGTGTATTATAATAATTAGAAATCAAGTTAAGTGATCCTGGTGATCAATTTTGAGATCAACGTCTTTGAATCTATTCATTTTAGCTATGAACATTTCAAAATTTTTAGACCATGGAAACGTGCGGGTTCTGCATAGATGAAGTAACATCATTCCTTTTATGTCTAAAGGAATGTTTTGAAATAACACGACTTATTAAAACGACTTGATTATTATTGATTTTAGATTAAAATCTATATATTATGAAAATTTCAGTTTTTCATGTAAACGTGAACAATTGGCTATAGGGAATAGATAAATAGGATAGATAGTTTTACATCTGCTATGCAAAAAAATGTAGAATATTGTAATATTGGAATTAGTTTTTCAAACTGCATAAAAATAATAGTTTTTCTCATATTTCATCAATCAAATAATATAAAAACAATATAAGTAAGTGTTTTGATTTTTTAAGAGAAGGTCACTCTTGATCAAAGTTTTGCTTATTTTCGGAATTATAATCAGTGAGCAAAGTCATGATAAAGTATTCAGGATATTTAAAATTAAAAAAAAATAATTATTTTTTAGATGTTTTTTTTGAAAAAATGTATTCACCATCGTTGGTTTAAGTTCTAAATTGAGAACTAAATACGATTTTTTATTTCAAAAATCCGAAAATTTTTTTTACATTTTTCTATTTTCTTTAAATTACGGGTATTATGGTACACCAGTATTCCAATAAAGCAATAAATATTGGCCGTCAAACTGTACAACAAAGACACATTTGATCAACGGTAGAAGTAGCGTAGAGCGACGACATCTCGTGGCAATTAAATGGTTGGCTCGTCTGGTCGTTGAAAAGCAACCCTTGTAGTTTTGTTGTTTAAATTTTTTTTATTAAAATTCGCATCAAGCTTTACTTGTAATTTAGGATACGTTTGTTAGATGCATTTTTTTTTAAATATCCAAAATTAAGAGTAGGTACCATATTTAAGATACTTTATTCTGACTTTCATAATTGATTATAATTCTTGAAGACAAGAACTACTTTTTCAGAAGCGTCCTTTTCTCAAAAAAATAAAAAAATAGAAAGTTTACTAGAGGGCGGTATCCCATCCGGGATCCGGGGATACACCCTACTGTGTCAAGTACCTATAATGTTTTGACAAATATTAAGTGACTAGAAACGGGCATTTATAGGATCAATAGATCCTAGAAAAGCAAGCAGAAACCCATTATAAATCATTCCATGAAAATACAACGGCGCTAAAATTGTTTTCTGCTTCTCGTCAGGACGGGACGCCAATAGGCGACGAAGAAGGAAATAAATAACGGTTAATTTCCACCCCAAACGAAGTTTGTTTTAGTTTTAGGGGTTTAAAATAAAATGAAGAAAAAATATTTATTTGGTGTTTAGAGTAGTGAAAGGATTAATTGGTAAATAAACTTGAAGAAGTAGTCCATTACAGTGGAGTTGATATAATCAAATAAAACAACGGCAGTCTACCTCCACAATATGTATTTCAATGTATATGTTTATATCCTACATGTTTCGGACATAGAAATGTCCGTCATCAGGGATACTAAAAGAAATTTACAATGTAAGTTAAACGTTTTAAGTAAAATGAGAGGACTTACCAGTAGTCGATTACGACAGCTCTATCTTGCATAAGCGACGATCAAAAGTATGTTAAAATTGAAAATTGTAGGTTCTAATGAATGTTCAAGATTGAATGAGATGTAATATTTGAAATTATGGTCAGTGTATCTTTGAATAAGGGGATTTCCCGTTTGCAGCCACTGAGACACGGTGATGAAGTAATTATGTTATTTGTAGCTATTTAGAGGAGATTAATTTAAGTGAGGTGCTCAAAGATGCTTCATCTAACCGTGTCTAGGGTGTGGTCAGCAAAATACTGGGTTAGACTTGAATAACACATTCTTAGGAGATAAACAAAAAATGAAATGAAATTATACTATTTAAGGTTGGAATTTATTAATTTGAAGCCAATGAGCAGGTGGTGAAGCAATTATGTAGGTTGTAGCTAATTAGAGGAAAAAGGTGTAGATAGGTGCTCAAAGATGCTTCATCCAACCATGCTTGAAGGATTGGCTAACAAATTTTTAGGTTAAAGGGGGTAGAAAATGAACATAATGTTATGATTGTAAAAAGGGGATATAAAAAATTAAAATTGGATTTTTACCATTTTGACTAGAAGTGAAGTATTTATGTTAAAATCACATTGTTTTAGCTGATTAGATGATATTACAGCTCAAAGATACTTCACTTCACCATGCTGGCGTGCAGGGAAATGTTGGTTGTCAAATAGTCATGACAGCTTGAAAAGTCAAAAAGCAAAATACAGTGACAGTCGAATGCAAGAGGCGCAGGGGTGTACGAGAAATTGATCAAAGATCGACCACTGGTATACGATCAGTTGTGTCGGGAACAGACGAGTACTGAACTGAACTCCACACTAAATGGGTGGGGGATAGTAGTTTGTGAGGGTAAGCAATAAGGTTGCGGAGTCCCGTCGGTTCCCGACACCACAGAAAGGTGACCAGGGGGGCCACGATCAGGTTATGGCGACAAGTGGGCATCGAGGTTCAAAGTTTAAGTTGGGTACAGTGCCAAAGTGAAACGTACAACAAGTGGTTAACAATTAACAATAGATGGCGCATAACAATACAGAAGTAAAATAAAAGGTGTTCCTAAGATTAGTAGTGGTTATATGAACCATAGTTTAGAGAGGTTATAATGTTATTTGAATAAACACTAGATCAGGATTAAGGTTAGATCAATGTGAGAAAGATTATTTTAGTAATGAATACAAGAAAAGTATAGAGAAGATGGAATGTTAATTACAGGTCTACTAGATTAAGATTATATAAATGTAAAATGAACAATGAAATAATGAGATGTATGATAAAAATGTTGTGTAATCCTGATAGTAGAAACACTGCTGAACAAGGAAAGAGAGAACAGAGAGAGAGAGAGAGAGAGAGAGGGAGGTGAACCTAGCTAAAATGAAGGGCATTGAAGAAATGTGTAGAGGAGTGATTAATTTGGTCATTGACGCTGCTAAAAGAAGGATTTTTTAACATTTTGTTAATTTCCATAACTTCAAGGAGGTCAAGTTTATTGCTTTTATGACAGAAATGTAAGAGAGTTGTATTGTTATCTGAATTAAATTCGTGGTTATTGGCAACTATGTGTCTCGAGAAATTAGATTTGATTTTTTCTGGTGTTAGGTTCAGTCTCCTGGCCCTTTCATTTTTTGTTTATCTCCTAAGAATGTGTTATTCATGTCTAACCCAGTATTTTGCTGACCACACCCTAGACACGGTTAGATGAAGCATCTTTGAGCACCTCACTTAAATTAATCTCCTCTAAATAGCTACAAATAACATAATTGCTTCATCACCGTGTCTCAGTGGCTGCAAACGGGAAATCCCCTTATTCAAAGATACCTTGACCAAAATTTCAAATATTACATCTCATTCAATCTTGAACATTCATTAGAACCTACAATTTTCAATTTTAACATACTTTTGATCGTCGCTTATGCAAGATAGAGCTGTCGTAATCGACTACTGGTAAGTCCTCTCATTTTACTTAAAACGTGCAACTTACATTGTAAATTTCTTTTAGTATCCCTGATGATGGACATTTCTATGTTCGAAACATGTAGGATATAAACATATACATTGAAATACATATTGTGGAGGTAGACTGCCGTTGTTTTATTTAATTGGTGAATGATGAGTTACCGTTCTAGAGTTATTTTTGTAAAGCTAATTCAAGATCTCGTCCCCAGTAACAAGCTGTCGTCATATTTACGTCGCAACAAGGTAATTCTTCGTCACTGAAGTCACTCGTAAATGATGTAGTTTTTTTTTCAAATTACGCTTGAATCTTGCAAATTAAATAGTAAAATTCTTAAAAATAAACTTAAATTTCATGGTTTACCCAATGGCGTCCTAACGGTTTTTCTGTCGTGCTGTCATCATAGTCTTGCACTGCCCTGTTTTTAGTACTACACTAGTTCAAAGTGTTTAGTCCTCTTTAGTCTTTTTGGGATTTGGTTGTCGAGATATGTGATAGCTTTAAGCGGTGGTGAAGATGAGATTCCTACTTCGTGAGGAATTTAATAATTTCATTAGTGACGTGCAGGATAATATGAAGATTACAGTAAATATCGCTATTACGTGTATACCAAGGAATATTGAATATGTTCTGTATTGATTCATTTTAAAGTGAGCGCTATATATATATAAATGCCATACACCCAGATTGGTCTTAAGATCTGATTGTATGCAGGTATATGTCATAATTTTATTATATATACCTATCGGTACTGACAATATAACTGCCAAAATTTAAGCCCTGGCTAATTATATTTCTTCTTGACATGTTCCTACCACCTCAGCTTTGCTTCTCAGGTCATACAAGTGTATTTGTTGGCTGAATTCTCGTGCGGAATATTCATACTATTTATGTTGACTGCATAACATACTCTTTGCAAAACAATTTCCGCTGCACGTCCTACCTTTCGAATAACGTCAGGTATCGACAGTGTTGCCAGCTTGTAACCAAAATAACCGAGTGAGGGATTTACATTTTTTTTTCATGAAAACAAGATAAATTTACAAATATAAACACAAATTTATTTACTTTATTTCTAAAATCTTCCAGGATGACAATATATACCTAAATTGTATTGAAATAGTCATGTAATTCGATTGTTACTTTTTTTTTATATATGCTTTGGCTATCAATCTATTTTATTTTTCCGTATTTCTATAAAAGTAGGCGAGGCAAGAAGTCCTTATTTATAGACTCTAATTCTTTTAGTGTTTTTTTATTTCAATATTAAGAATAATAAAAATAATAGTACAAAGGTGGATCATCAATCGCCCTCCGAATCACTTGAATCACTCGTTTCATTTACTTCAATAACAACGATTTGTACAAGTTCGGCTTTGAACACTGTATAATCAGATTCGATTTATTAGTAGTTTACCATTATTGAACTGCAGCTTTATTCTATGATTAGGTGTTTTTGTTAAAAACATGCTATGGTATAGGGCGTTGTGTATTAAAATGACATATGACTTTGCTATATTTTTCAATAATTGGTTTTCGAACCATTGTAAAAAATTTTGCTGATTCATTTCTCAATAGTAGTCACTCAGCTTAGTTTTAAAAGAAAAAATTGCCTCTGCGCCCTCAACATAACCATCTTCACTACCAGCATGAAGTATTATATACCTAGAAAGATATGTCTTACCTAGGTAATTTTCCTATAGTTTATATATTTGCTTACTGCATAAGACCTTTTATCATCAACTTTAGTAAATCTAACACTTCTTTTATTTCCATATGACTAAGATCTACCAATGGTGCCATTATGAAAAACCCATGTTTCATCCAAAACAAACGAATTGGTACAATGATGCTTTTTTTCTTTCATATATTCTTTCAAAAATGCTAGTTGTTTGCAAGCTACATGGGAAAGTTCCATAAGCCCTCGCCTCGGTTCATCTTTTTTCCATTCGAAGTCTATTTTCTTTAAGATACTTCTTAAAGAGTTAACACAATCATCAAATAGTTGTCTTACTTAAAGTTGTCAAAGTTACATGATGTTCTAAAATAAGTTACAGCTTAAGCATAACCATGTAAAATATTATAGTTTTTGAATAATACAACTTACTCGTTCCGTACATTCCATAAATAGTGTCACGGATAGATCTTATATCCAATGTTGACACATTTACAACTTTATTTGAATGAGAACGTTTCTTGTTAGGTGATTCTAATAATTTATTTTCCTTAACTGTTGTTGAAACAGCGCTTCAAATTTAGGGCAGCTGCTACACGATAAAAATTAGTAAAGTAGAAATAAAATATATATACCTTAACATCCTCTTTAAATTTACTTCTCTAACTATTGTTAATGGTAACAATGGACCATTGTTGTTAAGTTCTTCCTGAAAATAGCTTTTTAGAGGAGCAATCAGCTGCAGCGGCTCTTTAAATGCTTCCGCATTTTTTAGAAATAGTAAACCATGTAATCGACAGAGATATGCATGTGCACTTTTGTTGTTCTTAAATGAGCAGTTTTTCAATGCTATTTATATGCAGATCGGGAGTTTTTGTTATAAAATAGTCGCACAACAACACGAAACCACAGAACAATAAAGGCTGGTTTTTCAGGGAACGTAAATATAACGACTTAACAGGCCAATCAACGAGCTGGCGCCACCGCACCGTTGCCAACTATTGGCCAATAAAATTAAAATTATATTAATTTTTACAAGCTTAAATAAACAAAATATTTGCTATAAGTGGGTTCGTATCAAAGAAGAACACTTTAAATTTGTACTACATTCAATATCGCACGAAATTTTAATATTTCTTGCCCAAATTTAATTTCCTCATGATCTCTTACGGATTTACAATTATCAGCTGATTGATGACGTGGATCGGAAATTGTTTTGCAAGAACTATATACCAGAAATCTTTGCTTTGTTTACTATATGCCTGACGTCACTAAATCTGAACTACGGCCTGCTAGCGTTTCACTACATTTAACATATAAACTAGACTCTTTAAAACTTGATATTTATCTTTCTTCTATTTTCATCAATAAAAACTGATATGTTTAGGTTTCTTAATAAAGAGATCATCGTATTTTTACTATTTTTCATCATTAATTTCTATTGAAAATTAATTATTTAAATACAACTTTTGTTTCATGACCTTCCAGTAGCGTAAAAAAAACGAATATTTATATAGTATAAAGTATAAAGTAGTTATAGTATACAGGACCCAGGACACTTCCTTGGGGTATACTTACTTTTACTCTTTTAGGTTTGCTAAGGATAAACATGTATAACAAATTTAAAAAGTATTGAAAAGAAAAAAGTTATAACCGATCTAAGAAATAGTGACATTTTCTCTTTTCAAAATATATTAAATACCAACTTAACCATCAGATTCAATCAACCAGCGACAATAACTGCATAACCTGCAACTAACATAATTGTCATAACTTTCCCTGTTTAACCGCCTTTCTGTCGCCTATAGTTTCCGAGATTGCATTGCAGTCATCGCCAATTTTAGGCAAATTGTATATTATTATATTCCTTTTACAACTGTAACCACCAGGACCAGCTAATTCTCTGCCAGTTTGTTAACATACAGGGTGGCGAATAGAAAACTGTCCACCCAGGTTTATTGTTTTGTAAATAGATAAATGAAAATACGCTCGGATGAGTAAACATCAGTTCTGAAGGCGACATATTTATTTCCTATATAACCCCCCCCCCCCTCCCCAAGCTTTTGCTCTTAAAACTTAAAACCTTAAATGGAGAGAGATGTCGAGCGATATCTTATTTTAGAGAGGGATTTGAATTGCTTTTCCAACGGAACCGTGCTTGTTGAATTTGGTTGAGTACTGTTCGAGAAATTAAAAATAAATTTGTGCTTAAATATAAACAAATAAATGGTAAATACGCAAAAAATGATACTATCTCAACAATGGCACTTTAGAATTTCACTTGGTCAGTCAATAAACTGCTATTATTAAAAATTATTTTACTTTTTTTTTGAAAAAACGATTGTGCTCGAGCTGCTGCGCTGTCCTATAATGAATTACATCCAAATGTACACTTGTCTTATACTGTCCGGGAATTAGTGGCAAAATTTCGTGAAACAGGATCACTGCTAACAAAAAAGGAAATGTTGAAAATACTGTAAGCAATGAAGCTGTAGAAATTTGGGTCATATTGCAAGTGATCCCACACTTAGCGAGAGGGTGTTTCGCGTAAAACCATCCAGTGAATTACTGGTCCATGAACTTAGTGAGACGATACTGATCGCCCTTGGTAATTCTGCTAGTTTCACTACTTATTTTTATTATTTGCTTCTCTGACGAATGCTCAGTTTTTCTTCATGGTACTGCTAATTGACATAATTGTAGGTATTGGTCGAATTCCAACCCTAGAATTTTTAGTGAAGTGCATACTCAACATCCCGAAAAATTGAATGTGTGGGTTGGAATTTTTGGGGTCCATATTTTCTACCTGGAAATTTACTGCGGATAAAAATGTATTAGAAACTAAAAAAGACTGACAATATCCCAGTTAATGAAAGAAACTCAATTTGGAACAAAATAGCAAAGGGTGCTTGCTACACTATTGTTCCTGAAAATGAACGCTGGTAAAAATCACTTTACTAAATTAAATATACTTTACTTACAAATTATGATCGATTTCCAAGTAATGCAACACAGTCTTTTTAGTGAGGAGAAAACGCATAAAGAACGTTAAATTATCCAATTCGTCAAAATAATTTTTCGTATATAATACCACAAAAGAGAAAATTTTACCTAAAAATTTTTTTCTTGAGTGGTATTCGTATATTAAAACTAGGTATATGGGTGAATTATAAATTAATTTTATTCCAAAAGAAGATAGGAAAATGAAAACATAAAAAGTACTTATAATTATTAACAATATTAAATGTGCAGCTTTGATATATAATCCCATTTTTATTCGCATTCTCGTTTTGGTTGGAGACATTTATAGCAAGGTTTGGGGACTCTACAATAGCATTAATACTACTTGTTGGTATACTAGAAGATGGCAGTTGCTCGTTATTTCTCATGCAATTTATTAAATCGGAATGATGTTTTGGATCCATCTGGAGATAGGTTTTAAGAGAGTGAGAACTTGCATGACCAGTTAACTTTATTAACTGTTGTTCACCTACTCCTTGTTTTGTAAGAACTGATACGGCAGAGGAGCGATTTGAGTAATTAGTTATTTTATTTCTCTTTGTATCGAGTCCAGTCTTCTCAGCTGAAATTTTGCAAAGGAATTAATTCCTAATGGTATGTTCTTAAACCAAGGGCCCTTGTGCTAGTTAGGATTGGGGGTTAAAAATAACCTGTCCGTTGTTATTTGGTGAGGTCGCTTAGTTAAAAGTTTTTTAAATAACCTTACTGGACAAAAATTTGTATTAATTTTGTTTCCTACTAACCACTTGCTGCTAGCACAGCGTTTAGATCCACCCTGTGTAGTTTTAGTAAAAATCGGATTATATTGTATTCTACCAGTAAAGTTGCCCATAATATTGATTTCTTCTTTAAAATAATGAATCTTGCAATAAGCGGCCTCGTTTCCTCTCCACGCAAGCTCAAAAGCGCATATGTGAAAAATTTTTTTTTGTAATCCGTCTGGAGTTTCTTCATCCCAAAGTAAGGCCATGTTATATATGTCTTGTATGCCTAATGCCTTTGCACTTACTTTTTGTTTGGTCAGATCTTCTTCGATCTTCAAACGAAATATTAAAGTCATTAAAATATTTTTCCTGTAATATTTTGGCTGTAGTATTCCAGATAGACTTTACGCAAGTTTCCTTATAGTCTTCGCCGTTTTTTCTTTTCATACTAAACGCCCAGTCTTCCAAAATTGTGGCTATATCATTAATGGTTGTAGTCGAAACAATTTCATAATTACGCTCTTTACAAAAATCTAGAAATTGGTTCCATATCGACGATCTGGTTTTTATGGTATTTGTTGGAATTACTTTTTCCACGGCAGATTTTATTTCACTGATTGATCTTTGACCGAAACGAATGGTTTCACACATACTTTGGTAAAAATAAATAAATTTACGTGAGATTACAACCTTTCAAAAGTAACAGTGACAATCTACTGTCAGTCATTAATTACCAATCTTAACAGTGAATGTAACTAAGGTAATAAAATTTTGCCGATTAAAAACTATGTTGCTAGCTATTTTCTGAAATTTTGATTGGTCAGTGGGGTCGGCAAAATTATGAAGGTAGTGGTTTTTCCGATTAAAAACAGGTAAATATCTAAAATTGCTACATTTTGATTGGTTCAAATTATGATGAGTGGAATAGTCTATTGTAAATATTACGCGGAAATACGAAATCAAGAATATCTAGAAATTCCAGATTATCATTTGTAAACATATCTTCAAGAAACTTAAACTTAACTTTAATTATTATATTTTATATCACCGGTTAGCTACTATAATTTGCTATCCGGTGAAACTGCATGCAACAGTCAATATAAGTGTCTTTAATAATTATGTCCGTAAATTAGTATAGCGATAAACGCTGCTAATCGACAATCGACAAAAATCTAATCGGTTAAGATAGTGTTGACCGCTTTATTTATTTTTTTTTTGTTCTTTGGGCCCCGATAAGATTCCGCTGTGATCGTTATTTGTCGACTCTGTACGGCAACAATACCGAGTAAAACACCTGGATTAAAATGTATCGGTCCAATTCATTCTATAAGGGTAAATGTGTCGGTCTAAATAAACAGGATATTACAAAACTTCTGCAAGCCGATGCATATTGGTATTGTTCCGGCTGTCGTTCTGATGCATCGAAACATAAATCGATTTTTGGGATTCAAATGGAGGATCCTGGTTCTGACGATCAGGAGCCTGCAGAATCGTCTGGTACTTATGTAATATTAAAGAGTATGCAGGCGGATATTAAGTCATTGCACTCAAAGTATAGTGACGTCCTGACTTCGGTCAACTTCTGTAGTGATCAGGTGAGATCATTTAAGAGTATACTTAAAAAATTTGATGAGCAAATGAACTAAACACAAGTCATTACCAAAGAATGAAGTAAACTCACTGACATCTGCAATCGATAAACTGGAAAACAAAGCCAGAGCTAAAAACATCGAAATATAAGGTATACCTGAAAAGTCAAATCAAAATCTACCATTGCTTTTGCGAGTACAAAAAATCCAACGACCGGATGAAACCGATCGTCGTTAAATTATCGAGTTAATTCCAAAGAGACGAGGTGTGGCCTTCCAGTTGATAGTATTTCTGATAATCCTTTTATTATAGAAACACCTCTCTTATGGGACAAAACTAATTTTAAAACAAGCCAAGGACGTGGCGAAGCAAAATGATTTGAAATAGGTTTGAATACGAGATGGTCGAGTCTTAGTTAGAAAATCTGATAGGTCATCAGTTATAAACGTCTCTTCCAAAGAGGATGTAAAGACAAAAATTAAGTAGGTGACTTAAACATCTATTTTGTAATCGTAAGAACGAACCTATGAATCTGTCATTATTGTACCCAAAATGTTAGAGGGCTTAAATCCAAACTAACAACTATTTACAAAAATTCTCTTCTAAGTGAACATACCTTGCTTTGTCTTGCGGAGACATGGTTAAATAATGTAATATTTTATCCTGAAATCATCTGTGACCGGTACAACGTTTATCGTCGTGATCGCGAGGACAGCTCATCAACAGAAACTGAAGGTGGTGGTTATCTTATCGCTGTGGATAAAAACTTTACTAGTTATATTCAAGAATTATGGGCATCTGACGCTGAAGATATCTGGGTCACCATCGTTCCCGAGGATGGTAATTTAAAGTGTCATGTCCATTAAATAGTAGGACCTATAAAACATCTCCTATGATCCCTGCCCATACATTGAAAGAAAACCTATGTTGGTAGTTAGTCCTTCGAACCACATTCGGATTGTCTTGAGCCCAAAAATGAGTATTATGGATATTAAATGGCTTGCCTCTTGAAAAGGTTGCTTCATCCCACCATAAAACTTTTCTTAACGTATTTTGGTGGCTGGAAATCCATTGGCAAAACTCTACACGAGGTTGAAAATCTTCGGCTCTTAAATCATGTACTCTTTGATAATGAAACGGATGCAGCCCTGCATTTGGGTCATTCTTCCAAGCTAAAAAAATACTTTTAAACAATTCTCGTACTGCTATCTGTTATCTGTGAAAACAACTCTAATAAATATTAGATACTTACAATTGATTTGGGGATATTGATAATATTTGCCAGCGGTCTTAATCCTATTTGAGACTTTTCCTCAATTCTATTTAGCGCTTCCTCGAAATTATAATTTCCCATAGGCCGGCCTTGTCCCTGGGAACGCCTAAAAGATCCATTGTCTACTAAATTTCTATGGACATGGTTAAATACTATTCGATGTGGCAGTCTTCTTCTCGGAAACCATCTTTGGTACTCACGTACAGCGGCACGTGCATTACCATTGTAATATCCGTAAATAAAATGAATATCAGCTAATTCGTTATTCGAGAAACGCTCCGTATTAAAAAAATTAACCACAATTATATCAGAAAATTTCGAATAAACTATCATAATAAATGTCAAGCTGGCAAATAACAAACATGCCAATTTTGTTTCAAGGCCTACTACTAAGTTTTAATGAAAATGTGATCGATCCTTGGTAAACAGGGTTATCGTTAAGGACTTTTTTTCAGAAATGGTGCATCTGAACGAAGTACATCAAGAGTACCTTTTTTTGCTAAAAAACCCTAAACTTTCATAATTCCAGAAAAAAAAATGAAAAACATTATCTTAGAGAAAAGTTACTTTTGTTTTTGTTCCTTAACCCCCCAAATGCTACAGCTATGATTAAATTTTGACAGTTTTGATTTAAGATCTAGATTCGGCATATAAAAGTCACTAAAATACCACAAATTCATGTTTCTATGTTCAACTGTTTGGGAATAATCTGAAAAATACCATCTTCATTGGTTCCCTATTATGGGGCCGTAGCTCCATTAGGGGGCAATTTCCGATACTTGTTTATTAAACAAATTAGTATTATTTTCCGATGCAGATTCCACTGTTTTCCTTTGGACACCTAATTTCAGGACACCCTGTATAGCTTCGAATAGCTGACCTTAATAGATTATAGAACATTTGTATATTTATATCTACACTGCGTCACTTATTTAACGCACAACCAAAAATTGGTCTCAACTTTGATGTTATGTATTTTCAAAATCTGTTGTTCGTTTTTATTAATTTTTTTTTCTAATTGTAGGGTTTTTTTCTTAAGAATATTATTGTCTTTATCGTTTTGGTTAAAAAAGTAACTTTGGCATTATACCGGGTGTTATAAGAATGCTGCGATTTTTTACAAAAATTCAAAACACCCTGTGGGGTATACTAGGCACTGCAAGATATTAGATTTCATCCAAATGAAAGTCTTATGTTTCCTTTACATTTTCTTTTTTGATTCATTTATTTATCACTGTTACTTTATTAAATACACTGTTTTGAAACATCAAGTGTTTTATTTACCTAAAATTCACTTATCGGTAAAGAAGCAGGCTATGAAAATGAAAGAAACGTCATAAAGTGAAATCTTACAGAAGTGTCAGTTTTTGTTGGCAGTTCAACAATAATTTGTGTATGTGGATAATGGAACGGTAATCTAGAAATTTATCTCGTGATGAGTGTGTGGAGGCAGTTACATTGCATGGTGAAGGGTGGAGTTACAATCGCATAGCTGTAAGGTTGGGAGTATATCACACTACTATAGCAAGGGTAATTGATAGGTACAGAGATACAGGAGAAAATTCCAGACGGGCCGGTCAAGGTAGACCTCGTATTACGACTCCTATACACGATCGTTTTTTAAGAGTAAGTGCTGTAAGACAACGATTTTCGACTGCCAAAAAGTTAAGATCTCAACTTCCAGGCGCAGGTGGTCCGCTTATATGCCTTCAAACTGTACGTCGACGACTGAGGAAATCAAATTTAAGACCCATGATTCTGCTCGAGGACCAGCATTAACAGTAGATCATCGAAGGGCCAGATTAAATTTTGGCAATGAACATGTTAATTGGTTGGAGGCAGATTGGGAAAATGTTTGGACTGATGAGTCAAGGTTCTGTTTGTATAATTGCGATAGGCGTATCCGCGTCTACCGGAGACCCAATGAGAGATACAGTCAATGCAATTTTTTACACACATTTTTATATGGAGGTGGATCAGTGATGGTGTGGGGTGGAATATCTTTGACGGGACGAACGGACTTGCTAATTGTAAATCAAAATCTTAATTCCGAAAGATACATTACAGATATTCTTGAGGAACATGTTGTGCCTAATTCACCCTATATAGGACCCAATTGTTTGCTTATGCACGACAATGCGCGTCGCCACACTGCTTTTATCGTAAGACATTATCTTGCAGAAGTAGAAATAAATGACATAGAATGGCCAGCTCGTAGCCCTGACCTTAATCCCATTGAACATATTTGGGATTTTATTGGCAGGCGGTTACAAAGTCAAGAACGACAACCTAACAAACTTACAAGAATTGGGCGAATGACTCATCGAATTATGGCATGGCTTCGATCAGAACGAAATAAGAACATTAGTTTTAAGTATGAATTAAAGATGTCGGGAGGTAATTCGGGCCAGGGGTGGAAACATCAGATATTAATTCGTTATTTACTTTTAATTTTGCCTTTTTTATGGTATTTTTATTGTTATTGCGTTAATAAAAGCAATTTGTTGATTTTGCGGTGTTGATATTTTTCTGCTAAAAAATGTAGGTATACTTAATAAAAAACACGTTTAACTAAAGACAGTGTATTTAATAAAGTAACAGTGTTAAACAAATTAATCAAAAAAGAAAATGTAAAGGAAACATAAGACCTTCATTTGGATGAAATTCAATATCTTGTAGTGCCTAGTATACCCCACAGGGTGTTTTGAATTTTCGTAAGAAATCGCAGCATTCTTATAACACCGGGTATACTACCAAAGTTACTTTTTTAACCAAAACAATAAAGACAGTAATATTCTTAAGAAAAAACCCTACAATTAAAAAAAAAATAATAAAAACGAACAACAGATTTCGAAAATACATAACATCAAAGTTGAGACCAATTTTTGGTTGTGCGTTAAATAAGTGGCGCAGTGTATTTCAAGAGCACACGTGTTAGCATTCAGTCTTAAACTAAGTTTAGGTACCTACTTAAATTTTTGTGTGAATACTTTTTTTGGGTTTGTCTCGTTTGTATTCCATTTTTCCAATAAATAAATAAATAAAATCAATTATAGGACTGCTTTTACTCGTTGTTTAACAAACGACACGACAGAAATTTCGAGATAATCATTGATTATCGGGCCTAATTCAATAAAATATTTTTCTCTTCCTATCGTTACGCACTGCCCATGCTTCATAAAGGAGTTGCCATATATAATAATATTTTTAATCTGAGTTAAAACTGCGAAAAAAACTTTCGCCGGCACATAACAAAGGAATTTCGGACGTGGGCGTAACATATTTTTTTAAGATTTGAAATACAATATATTATTTTACTTATATTTGATATCGTGACTTTCTTCTTATAATCATACCTTGATTTTCAAATTTAAATTATTTTAATATTCTTCGGTATAGGGTGGTCTTTTTAAATGTTTCGCTAGTCATTTTTTTCTATATTGAACCGCATATAATATTTCGGATTAGCATTGTAAGTAAGAGAAAATATTTTTTATGCTATGGTTTAACGTATATGGGATGTTATATTTTTGTATGCTACGTATACTTGTTAGATAGTTTTATGTAATACAGTATGGATACAAATTAAGCTCTTCCTAAGATATCGCCTGTTGATTTTCAAAATTTTTTTAATTAATACCTTGTATATTCTGTTTGCGTTGTTACAAGATACTTACTCGTTTGTGACAATATTCATGTTGGTCTGTCAAAAAAGAGAGCATGTCCGAATAACAAAAATAATGTTCTGTTTCTTGTGTTGAAAATGCCTATATTATATTTAAAGGTAGGTCATTTAATATATTTACTAGTAAGTATTAAAAAGTACAGGTTATATTATCTGTATTATGTTTGAGTTATTATAGTTGCCTTATTGTTTCAGGCGGCTTTTGTATAATATAACATTTCACACTATATAAATAAATGATTGGTGAATAGAAAGAACCTGGGTTTCATTCTGGATCTCTACGAGTGTGAGTTCAACAATAAGTAATTAACATCATATATGCATCTTGCTCTCTTTATGGTCACTCTCTTTTTACAAATAAACTTTAATGGAATACACAGAATTGCGAGGCATCTCAAGTCATATTTTCAATGCATGTGTTATGAAAAATTGTAGGCGCAACTCAGGGTAACTGAACGATTTCACGAGTGTGATAGCTGACTTCCCACTCGTGAAGTCGTTGACTTTCGCCCCTTGTTGCGCAATATACTATACATGTATTGGTGTTGATCTTGGTGCGCTTGCAATGATTCTAAAGCCTCCAATAGACGGCCTGTGGTGCGTCGGGCCTGGCCTGTGACTGGAAGCTCCACGCGCCGTGTAACGAGTCTGGCGTGACGAATTTCGCGCCGCCTGTATGTTCCCGTCGACAGGCGGTTAATCGTACACACTTCAAAGAAAACAGGCCGGTCGCGAAGCGGCGAGTTTCGGGCTACCATTTAAATGGCGCGAGAAGGAGCAATGAAATTTTTAACCTCAGCATTTTTAAATATGAACAAAAGAGAGGCTCTGCCTACGCGCGGTGTGAGACTTATCGATCCACAGGCCGTGTAATCGCAATTATCTAGATGTGCATTGGCCCGACACTTCACACTCCACATGCCAGGCGCGTCAAGTCACAGGCCGTGTAATGGGGGCTTTAGTGTTTAATTTTGAACAATTTGTAGTTTCTTGTAGTCTGCTTTGTTAATTGTGCACCAATTTTGTATTTCGTATGTCAGAACTTGTCTTACTATTGTTTTGGCCCGTATATTAATTTTACTTCTTCTGCTCAAAAGTGCGTAGATAGCGCCTAGCATACGATTTGCCTTATTTTAGACGCTGATCCGTGTTATTATTCCATGCCAATCTCTTCTCGAAACAAATACCTTAATATTTAATGTCGTCTAACTTGTTAATTCTGGTGTTATTTATTAGCACCCTGGTTGGCGGAAATGTCACATTCATCTCCGAGAGGAACATGCCTTGTATTAGCTTAGCTAAATCAATCTAATTGGTCAAAGGAATACGGCTCTACTAAATAGATGATTGTTAAGTCTTAATAGTTAGGACATGGAAATGCTCGTCTCATTTTCTGACATCTTCAGTTTTAACTTTGACTACTTGCTTTATATGACGTATAAGTGTATTCTTTCTTTCTGTCTTTTATTTATTAATAACATGGACGTTAACAATTAATTTAGTGAAAAAGCTTTTAAGTCGATCAAGCATGTAACCTATCGTCGCAGATATGAAAAATTAATAGATGATGTAGAATTTAAGAAAATATTTCGATTGACAAAAAATACCTTCTGAAGATTAAGTAATAAATTTGCTGGAATGTGCGATGGGACTAACTGATAATATATCAATATCAAAAGATAAACAGGCATTGGCTTTTTTTATGTATTTCTTGAACAATCAAATACATGGTGTCCGGTAAGTATAGGGGAAATATTTTGCCAGCGTACAGGGGAGTTCAAAATAATACTAGTAGTTCATTATATAATCATTTTTCCTAATGTCCCTCCTAAGATTTACATTTTCGATTATAACTTTTAAGCAAATCTGCATACTTTTATAATATTTTGTAAGTTCATGTCAATTCCATATGGATGGATAGTATAAAGAGTCCTTGTAGAATAAAATTTGTTCTAATTATCTATTTGATCAGATGTTCAACCCTTGAACTTCCATACATTTTCTTATTTTAAGAAGTTTTTTGTCGCTTTACTTGGAACGACATTGCAGGGTCGTTTGGTATTTGTTTGTAAACACGGGTTATCTTTAGAAGAATCTCCTCCTTGTTATTTGCAGGAGTTCCTTTAGATGTCCCTACAAAAGAAATCCAAAAGATTTAGGTCTGGACACCTAGGTGGTCCGCCGCGAACTACCCAACGAATATCAAAATTATCAGACGAATAACCAACGCATTACGTTGCTAAAATGTGGCGGCGCACCATTGTGCATAAACTGCATTTGTGCTCTCGCTTGCCAGGGAACATTTTCCAATACATCATTTAAATTATGTTGCAAGAATTGCAAATACAAGTACCATTACCTTTCTTCTAAAACGAGGGGCCCAATCCAATAATTCCCAACGGTCCCCGCACATGTATTAATCATAAACCTTTGTTAATGCTTGCTCTGTCTTATTGCATGGGGATTTTCTTTATGCCAAATATGTAGATTCTGACAATTCATTACGCCTTCTCTCGTAAAACCAGCTTTGTCAATAAACAAAACTGTTCCGGTAAAATGGAGATTTTCTATAAAGTGTTGTTAAAACCAGTTTGCATAATCTAATCTTACAGGATAATTATCTGGGGGCATTAAGTCTACCTTTTAAATATGAAAGGGATGAAACAATTATTGTTTTTTAAGATTTTCATGCACAACACATTTTTTTGTGTCTAGTTGAGCCGCGAGCTTCCACGCTGTTGATGGATTATTATCAGCAATGTCACTAGGAATTTGTTCTTCTAACTCTGGGTTTCTAGCTCTTCTTGGGGACGTTCTTCACCACGACGCGACGTGGTAAAAAGCTTCCTAAAATAAGTTTTAAATCACTGGTTTATGCACTTTTTGTTTAACTTTATATCTTTATCCCGTTTCTCTTAGGCTACGATCATTCCTTTCAAATATTTCTCGACCCGGTAAATTTCGATTTGGAAACCTCGCAGAAAATTGCATTGTGCTTGTCCATAAATTAAATGCACGATAGCATTACTTCATATTAAATTCTTAAGTTTATATTTTTATAATAATAACTAGTAATAATTAGTATGTGAAAATAATAGGTTATTTTATTAGTTATTGTGTTTTTATAAGTTGACAGTAAATAAATTAATTTTGTAATAAATTACTGCTGATATCAGATTGCCTATAGGAATTTGATTTTCTCGAAAATAGTTGATTTGAAAAGAAATGATGAGTGCCCTTTTTAAGGAGAAATGCCAAAAGTACTTAAAAAAGTATTTTTTAGTTTTCCAAAAATGACACCTATCAAAATTTTGACCCTACGAGTTCGATGCCAAGCCAGTATATAAGTTCCTCGGCTATGTACTGGGTGATTCAATAAGAAAGAAGGCCTGCTATATCTCAGAAGCCGTTAGTCGCACAGGTTTCGGATTTCTTTTTATGCTCACTGAAGAATCGCTGGAAATTATTTTTAAACTCCTCCGACCGCCAGCGAAACACCCATTGTCAATTAGAAAAGGTAATTTATTTCCGGAATTTGCCCAATAAAGATATACTTAATGAAAATTTTTACATCCTAATACTGAGGAAATTGACATAATTACTGTTCAGGCATTTTTTTTTATCTTTTTAAATAAAGTGGTTGGGGAACGACAATTATTGTCTTTTTATATCTTGATTGATAATTTCGGTTTGGCTTAACCGAATTTAACAAACTTAATTTTGTTGAAAAGAGCTTTTTTTGTTTTATCGCTTGCATTATAACATATGTCTTAATTATTTTTACAGTGGCCGCGAGAGGGCGTTGTTTGAAAACTTAATAGTAATTACGATTTTTATTAAACATTTTGAATATTTAGGTATATTAGTCTTTACACAGTTAAACAGAGGCTAAAATCCTAAAGAGCCACTAAAAGTCTAATCTGTTTAACTCTTTCTTAATCGAAGATACGGGCAAACAAATTATAATTGTAGCATTATTCCGATGTTAAATCGCCTACCTATTTAAACTCTTTATTAGTAACAATAATAATAATAATATTAATAATTATAATAATAATAGTAATAATAATAACAATAATAATATGAATAATAATTTTATTATATAAGTAATATCATATTTTAGTTAAAAACAAATTTAATGATTAGCCCTAAACGATTTTAACTTTCTGATTGATATTTAAAATAGACTTCTCATTGTCGATAGGTATATTATGAAAATGCTATAAGAAAACATTTTTGCAAAGCCTAAAATCCAAAGCCTGTATTTTTTAATTTAAATAATTCCTTTAGTACTAATATTATTATTAACAGATAACCTAGTTACCCTAGCATTCAATTTTTGACAAATATTATTATTATGATTTTTATTATTATGATTATTATTAATATTATTATTATTATTATTGTTTTTTATTTTTTATTTTTTTTTGTTAGTATTATTATTGTTATTAATAAAGCAGGCGTGTGATTTAAGAATGGGAAAGTGCTGCAATTATAATTTCTTTGGTCGCATCTCCGTTTAAAAAGAGCTAAACAAATGAGGTTTTCACTGGCTGCTTAGATTTTTAGCCTTTGTGTAAAAACAAACATACCACACCATTTAAAATTTTTATTAAAAATCGTCATTACTAATAAGTTGTCAAACAACGCCCTCTAGCGGCCACTGTAAAAATGATTAAGATATAAGAGAAAGAAATTTATCCCTTTTCTTTTCGTCAGTCCTTAGACGCCGTTCGCCGTATTACGGCTCGTCGGCAAGGCTTTAGAATCTGACGAAAACGAAAGGGACCTTACAGTGCATTTCAACACATAATGTAACGATACATAAAATATGCGAGATGTTGCATTCCAGCGTTTGGTCTTTTCTAAGTCCTTGCTGGTATGGTTTGGTGAATAGTTCGCTTGCCACGAGATGTTGCACGTGGCGTGGTTACATTATGTGTTGAAGTGCACTGTAAGGTCCCTTTCCTTTTCATCAGACTCTGTAGCCTTGCCGATAAGCCGTAATACGGCGAAACGCGTCCACTGATTAGTTTAAACAGGAAGATAAGCAGAGACTTTCTGCGATTTTTTTTTTATGATAAGGCACATCACTGCAGGATTAATCCTTGATGGCGCTCTGCGAGCGGTGCGTATGCCCAGGAAATGATTTAAGTTGGTCTTTAATCTTTGAAGCGTATACTTGTTAGGGAACACGGCCTCAGGGAGGTCGTTCCAGAGTGTTGACGTTCTCCAGATTAAAAATTTTGTAAACAGTGTCGCTCGAGGGATACTAAGCTGAACCACGTACGGATGGGCTGCAGTAGCTCGTCGTATATATCTATCATGCACCGCTCTGTGTGGAATCAAGCGGGTAACCTCAGTTGAGCACTTGCCTTTAAAATATTTGTAAAAAAGACTCAAGTCGCCAAACTTCCTTCGATGTTCAAGGCTTTCAAGGTTGCCTGTCAGATTATGGCCAATTAGTCACCGGTCAAGCGAAAGGCTCTTTATTGAATGGAATCTAGCAATCTCAGGGCATGTTTAGGAGCAGAGCCCCAAATATGCGAATAGTACTCCAGCGGTGGTCGAATTTGGGGGTTTATAGAGCATGAAAAGTTGTTGGGGTGTATAGAGGTTCTTAGTTTGGAAAAGTATTCCAAGCTTCTGCGAGGCTGCCTTATCAATGGCCGCAACGTGACTATGCCAAGACATATAACTATCCAAATTGACGCCCAGTAAATGAATTGATGAATCCAAGGGAATCAAGTGTCCCGCCATGATTATATCCGATTCTTTAACATTAACTTTTTTAGAAAACAACTTCCGTCTGTTTTTTTTAGCGTTAAATTCTACTTGGTTACTGTCACCCCAAGACAGACTTTTTCAGGTCTTTGTTAAGATGCGAGACCTCTTGCTGCCTTTAGAAATGTGCATTGGCAGCCGATGTCCGAGCATTCAAAGTAAAAGATGAAACAATTGGGTTGTCATCAGCAAAGCTATATTTAGGGTTTTTAGTTTTTTCCAAAAAATCGTGAATGTATAGTAAAGAGAGGGTGGGTGACAATATAGAACCTTGAGGGACTCCATTGCTGATGTTAAATGTGTCTGAAAGAATCCGCCCATCACCACTCGCAGAGTATTCCGTATGCTATCATTTGAGTTAGGAGCCCCTCATGCCATACTCGGTCGAAGGCCTTGGAAATGTCCAGTGTTACCGCCCGAGACTCCGCATACATACTTGTACCATGATACAAATTTAAAGAAAATAGAAAAATGTAAAAATTTATTTTCGGATTTTTGAAATAAAAAAATCATATTTAGTTCTCAATTAAGAAGTTACAGCAACGTTGATGAATACATTAAAAAAAGAAATAAAAAAATTAAGACCTTGGAAATGTCCAACAGCCCGGTACTCCCCATGATGTTCTATTGCGTTGCTCCAAACGTGAGTATAAAGCGATTGATAATTGGGGCTCCACACAATGGAACAATATTCAAATATCGATCGAACTAGACCATGACATAGAGCCATAAGTGCCTTTGTGTCGTAAATTTGTACAGTGTCCAATCCGGCCCTGATTTCTCAGAAGTGTCCAAATTAGAGCTGTTTTGGGTTATCTCTTCTATAGTAAAACGAGAAGCTAGAACACTGGCAAACTTCACTGGGCTTCTGTTATTCAAATTTACTTTAGAGTGGTCGAAGTAGCAGAACTGAAAATGCAGAACAAATGCATTAGAGATATCAGGATCGGAGAATTCTTGATTATCAAGCTTCATGAGGATCGGCAGACATGCGCTCCTTTTTAGATTGTTGACAAATGACCACAAGTATTTACCGTTCTTAGATATTGAACGTTTGGTTTGAGTTACGCATTATACGAACTACCAGTATTATCTTGACCTCCCTTATACGCTAGGGAAGTATTACCTTATACTTACTGGACACCAGTGGCGTGTCCAGACTTTAACACAATGGGAAGCTGTAACTAGGGCCGCCGAAAATGTTGCGGTCTCTTGCGCCGAAGGCGTTTTTATTGCGCCGCAGGGGAAAATTTTTGGGGTGCCACGCCCTTTTTTGGGTAAATCTTGACAAATTATTACGCATATGAAGTGCATCAATTTAAAATATATTTTTAAATATTTTAATAACAAAAAATTTGAAATTTTTTCCCCATCGGGGATGATATTTCGAATTTCCGGGTCCCCTTCAAAAACTCGGGCCCGTGAGGATTCCCCCACCCCCTCTCGACGGCCCTGGCTGTAACGGAAAAATGAGAAATGCTATCTGACACAATACACTAACACAAAAGTCTATTTTCACTTTCAGTTGAACTTGAACTAGCAACAGGATCCATAATTAAAATAATAATCTGTTTGAAAACAGCGTACTTTTCCCAATATGCACGGTTTTAAATTTCGCCTAGATACGCGCCACTCTAATTTGTTCGATGCACTAAAAGAATATACGGCAATACGCTGCTTTCCAATCGCTTCCCGCAATCCGCCGGAGGCGGCGCAGCGCGAATGGCGCGTCGGTATGTCTCGAAATCAATCGGACATCACCGTGAAGTGGTCATCGAGGCAGAGAACTAGATAGCATATGGAGTTCTCTGATCAAGGGTGCTTTATGAAAATGCGGTCGGATTCGCCCGATATACAAATAAAAATTAGGACAGTTTTAAAAATTAATTGTAAGTTCTAGTAGGATTGTATTGGATTATTCCTTTTTTTAAGTAAATCGTTTAGGGGAAGCTGTGCTTCCCTAGTTTCCATGGTAAACACGCCACTGCTGGACACCCTGTTTTAATTTATTTTTCTCTTTGCATACCGTTCTGGCATACAAGATAAGTAATAACGGAGGGGACACAATATCATTTGTCCCCCCCCCCCCAAAACCGAGTTGCTATATTCCTTTAAAAAAAAATTACATATATTTTCGACGGTCGTGCGTAGAAGTGCCTCGAAACCGCGCTCAAATGATTTTAAACGAAGCAAGCGCTTTTCATTAGAAAACATGGCGACTCTCATCAAACTACACACGTTTGAAACATATGTATTCATAACATAACTCACATAATACTCTATACATGAACTATACATATAGCGTGTGCATTGCCGATATATATATATATATATATATATGATATATTTATGTGAAATGTCCCCCCCCCCCCAATGAAAAACCGTGCCTACGCCCCTGTATGAATATATTATGGAATAATAATGTTTGATAAGGAAAATTTGACATATAAAATAAATTAATCAACGGCACTTATCTGACGTTATCATCGCTAAAAGCCTCTTTACTATCTAAGCGTCATTTCCTTAAATGCCTTATTCCCTTAACAGACTGTTAAAATTTAACATCCTGCTATTAAACAGTTGCTTAATTTTTGAATGGTAAATACGGCTGTTAATCCGAGTGTCCGAGTGTATCAACTGCTTAAATGGTAATTCTTTATTCCTTATTCCCAACAATTATAAAAAGATAAATGTAATAAACTTTATGCAACATTTATGCAATAATTTGATAAAATGTTGCACTGCAAAAAATAAAGAAATTAGTATTAACAAATAAGAAGTTAGCCACATCCGGCCTCAGTCACATAATTGATTTAATAATTTTATCCTTTTGTTTACTTATTATGTCAAATAGCTAAATTTCACTACTGCGGCTCTATAAATATACTGGGTAGCTCCTTGCTCTTAACGCAGGATTTCACACCATCTAACCATTTGTAATTATATAATGTGTCCAACTGTCCAATATGGTTTCCATGTATGAAACATATAGTTTTTTTTATATGAATCAGTCTATAGATTATGACTTTTTGAATTTCTTGAATAATTTTTGTATTACATATGATATGCCTAAATTAAATAGATAGGTAGTCTTTGAGTTATTAACGATTTTTCAAAAATATCGCGTTTTGCAGCATTTAAAAAGATGCAGCTGTCGGTGGTACAGACCGACAGGAATAAATAAAATTTGAGGCATCGGACATGATTGTTTAGTACTCACTCAAGCATATTTTAAGAAATTAAAATAATTAACTGGGCCTTTTAAAATGGCTCCCTAAATGTAACGATTTTAAAAATTGAAAGAATTCTAAAAATCTCCTATATTAAATACAACCCATATTATTATTTTAAAGGCCTAAGTAAAATACATTTTTAATTAAATTTTAATAATACTAGGGTTACCTATACCTATATTTTACGATTTCTCCTAAATTAGCTAGTTTTCCTTACCACATAAACTTACTTAATGCTAATTTTTTCATAGAGTGCCTTGGATGCAAGCTATCTTGAACGGGTTGTACATTGGTTTATCTCATCATTTATGTAAAAATTTAAATAAACTTGTAAATTATTTAGATACTCTATGAACTCAAAATCTTATCCACTAATGTAGGGATAATCGCATTTATTTTTTAAAGGTTATGTATACCTACATATCTTTCTTTAGAATCGTAAAATTTAAATAAAACCCCTAAGTTTTGTATACTTTAGCTATTCAAAAAGAAAATTGAAACCAGAATACGTCAAATAAACAATTATAACGTTAAACTTTTAATAATAATTATACCGGGTGATTCATTAAGGGTGACGAGGTACCGTATAGTCGTAAACTCATAGTCGTACGAGTTTAAAAAAAAATCCCTTAAATGAAATCGGCCAAGAGAAATTTGCTGGAAATATTTTTCGATCGTATAAAAAGTGCAGTTTTCTTGAAAATTTTCCAAATAAGTTGAGAAAAAAAATACTACCACAGTAATACTTCTATAATTGTCCATCTTTTTGGTTTAACACTTTTTATTGTGGAACGTAAAATAAGGGCGGGAGGGGATAGTGAACTTTTCCTGACTAAAGGTTAAACTTAACGGAATTTTGCAAACTAGGTCTCGTTTAAGAAAGGAGGGTATATTGAACAAAATAAAAGACAACTACGTCATTCTGGTTCTTGCCGCCCTCGCTAGGGGGTGTGTTTTACAAGGTTAACCGTTTTTTAAATTTTGCTCCGTAATCTTAAATGGAACAGTATGATTATTTTATTAGATTCGAAAAGTAGATTAAATTTGCAACAAAATACGTTTAAGCGGCATGTCGATATCTTCATTCGTTAAAACGTTATTGCTTAAAGAATATTGCATTAACAAATGTATTAAAGAAACAAAATAGATAATTCATAATCGAGCATGCAATGGACAAATAAAAAACGATTTAGCCGAAAATTAAATTCTCATCTTAGAAGGCCGTGAAAAGACTTGGAAGACAGTTTCCATGGAAACGGCGATTTTTAACAAATGGATAGTTTATTCTTTGACATTTAAATTTGTAAAGAGCCCAATTAAATTTTTAAAGTATGCCGTATACGAACGAGGAGGCTTTTGATATGTTAGCAGTTTATTTTGTATGTTTGCAACATGACGTTATTGCCGAGAACGAATACGCATTTAGATATCCTGCACGACGTCATCATTCAAGAAATGTTTTCAAAAGATTAGCGAAACGATTGAAGGAGACCGGACATGTCCAGCCAGTTGCAGCTCCAAATAGAGTACGGAGAGCAAGAAACAAAGTTATTACTTAATATAATAAATTTGGTTGTTTTTACCTTTTTTATTACAAAACAATTCTTACAAGTCAGTCCAGTAAATGCTGGAAATGCTGCCCCTGAGCCTCTATGCAATAGTAGAGATTTTGTTCACAACGCTCTCGTACATTTTGAAGCATCTGTGGGGTAATTTGACGACATTCATCAATAACTATCCGTTGTCGTAGGTGTTCCCAAGATGTTGGCTGGGTGGCATAAATTTTAGTTTTTAAGTGGCCCCATAAAAAAAAAGTCTAACGGGCTTACATCCCGGAGAACGTGGAGGCCACTCAATACTTCCTCTTGTTCCAATCCATTGTCCCAGAAACGTTTGGTCCAATTAGCGACGAACAGTGAGTGCAAAGTGGGGTGGCGCACCGTCTTGCTGGAATATTAAGTGGTTTTCCATATACTGATCGTTATTCTTAATCATTTCTACTAACGCTGGATAAATGGCGTTTTGTAATAATTCCAGATACATTTCGCTTGTTAGATTGCCAGGTAAAAAAAGGGGCCTAATATACGGTTACCAAAAATGCCAGCCCAAACATTCAGTTTTTCCGGGTATTGCGTATGCACCTCACGAAATATTCTGGGATTTGAACTAGACCAATAACGACAGTTGTGGCGATTCACCGTACCATTTAGGAAAAAGAGCATTTGCTAGAAAAACGTACGTTGAAAAGAAAGTTCTGATCATTTATTGTCCGTTCACTCATAATTTCACAAAATTGCAATCGCCTATCAAAATCGTCTTCGTTAAGTTCTTGTACCAGATGTATTTTGTAAGGACGAAACTTGTGTTTTTTTAATATCGTTTGAATGCTACTTCTTTTAACACTAAATGCTGTATGTAATATTTTCTTGTACTCAGTGTGGGATCCTGAACAACATGCCCTAAAATCGCCACCTCTGTAGCTTTATTTACTACTGGATTTTCCACTTAATGTTTTTTGTTAGCTACTGACCCCGTCTCCCCGAATTTTTGCACCAATTCCAAAATATACTTTCGATGGATTTGTCGATTTGATGGTTAAACAGTTGGGCACTTCTATTAGCACATTCATTGTTCCCAAAAAATAATGAAATGATTTGCACTCTTTTTTTAATTTAGTAAACCATTATCACTTTTATGCCGATTTTGTAACGAAATTACTAAACCTTACAACTTTACCGCGACCGAAGTATATGATCTGCAACAATAATTAAAGGCCATAGGAACAAAACTAGAATTGTCAAAAAAGCAAAGCTTTACACCAGCAAATGCTATTTATCTTTGTCATTTTTTATAATAAAGCTAGCATTGATCGATTTTATATCGATGCGTGGCCATCTTTCGCTCCGGTTCTTCAATGTTTTTTTTACGTCAGGAGAAACTCCTTTAACATCTATTGATTAGTCGTTATTACTATTTAGCTGTATGGTTTGTAAAAATTTGTAATTAGCTGCTTGCTTGGATGTTTGTGCTTCTTGCGGATTTAATTTAGAAGTTATGTTGCAAAAATTTTGGCGCCTTTTTGTTAAATATATAATATTTGTTCATGTCAATTTTAGTGCCTCCCTACTATTGTGGGATGGGATTTGGACCAACAGGGAGCCAGTCTTTAGGTAACTTGTACGTCCCGATTTGTCTTGATCTTGTATGTGAGTCGGTAATAAGTTGGTTTGTCGATACGTCTGTACGTCCGTAATAATTTCTAATAGTTTTCAAGAAAAAGTCGTTAATTGTCAATATCTGAAAGTCATTATGTAACACTACATTCATAATGTATCTCGGAGCGTTCGCGATGATTTTTAGCGCCTTGTTCTGAATCACCTGGAACTTATTAAGCTCCGTTCTGCTTATGTTGCACCACGTAGGTGCACCATAAGTTAGAACCGGCCTGACCAATACCTTGTAGAGGTTGACCTTAGTCCTATTAGCAAGTCTGCTCCGCCTGTGAAGCAGGGGGTAGATAAAGCCTAACTGTCGCAATGCAAGCTTTATTCTATTAATTGAATTTTGCCTCCAATTTAGCCTTTTGTCAAAAATAAGTCCCAGGTATTTCACCTCCTGGCACCAGTTCACTTGGACTCAATTGACCCGTAGCCTTGTTTCATGCCTGCGGACGGTGCTTTTTGAAAAGAAGATGACCTTTGTCTTGGCGGGACTCAAGCGAATCTTCCAAGCCGAAAGCCATTTTTCCAGCTCGATTATGTGACGCTGTATCCGACTGACGACAATTCGCGGTGATTTAGTAGTAGAAGTAATTGCTGTATCGTCAGCGAAAAGATAGAGCTGCGTAAATCTATTTCGCGGAATATCGTGAGTATAAATGTTATATAACATCGGAGAGAGAGGTGAGCCTTGCGGCACCCCCGCCCTGATGTGTTTATTCAAAGAGAGTGCGTTCTCTGACGAGACCGCAAAACTTCTATTCTCTAAAAAGGAAGCTACCACCTTGATTAAGTAGTTCGGAGCACCAAGCCTTATCAATTTTAACAAGAGGCCATTGTGCCAGACCTTGTCGAATGCTTTGCTTACGTCAAAGAAAACTGCTCCCGTATGCGCCCTCTTGTTAAAGCCTTTAATAATGTTTGCAGTGAGTCGCGTGGTCTGCCTGACTGTGCAATGTTCAGGCCGAAACCCAAACTGTTCGGCAGGCAGAACATTGCGCGTAAAAACAAAGTCGTTGAGCCTACTTAAGATTATCTTTTCGGCAATTTTTCCTAGGCTCGACAGCAGGCTGATCGGCCTATAGCTAGCCGGCACCGTAGGGTCTTCGCCTTTCTTATAAATAAGAATGACTTTAGCGCGTTTCCAGGCAGTTGGAAAGTGGCCTTCTCTGATTATCGCCTGGGATAAGCTTACTATGTTCCCCAAAGCTCGATCTGGTAGATTTCGCAATGCCATATTCTTTAAACCGTCAAAACCGGGGGCTTTTTTAACATTCAAGACGCTTATTAGAGACTTAACCTCGTTTAAGGTGACTTGGGGAAAGGCCTGAAACGGGTAATTGATGGTTTTGTAAATCTGTATCGTCATCTCTTAACGCGTCATTGGTCGGGTTTTCACTGAATTGGTCGCAGAGTTTGTCTGCGAGCAATTCAGCTTTATCCTTGGCATCGATTAGAACCGCACCTGTTTCCTGGTTTTTCAGGTGGGACATGGGTGCTCGTGCGCCTCTGGTCAAGGCCCTAGTCATTCTATAAATGGAATTATCCGCTATAGACAGACCTTGGACCTTGTCGTCCCACAGGTTCGATTGCCTTTCGCTCAACAAATCCCTGATTACCTGGGCTTCCCGATTTGCCTCCGCCTTAATTTGAGGATCACCAGTACGATACGCCCTATTCTTTAACCGGTTTTTAATTCTAATGCGGTTCTTAATTTCATCGCTTAAAGTCCCGTATTTTGAAAATCCGGACACTTTTGTGATAGATGCTTGAGCCAAAGCTGCGTTAATGTCATCTGTAATCTTGCTCACTGCGTTATCAATGTCCAATGGACTACGGGGGGGTTGTAATACCTCCACATTTTTCAAAATATTGTTAAACCTAGGCCAGATCGTCGAGGTGCGGGTAACATACCCTCTACCTTTTTCAAGCGGATTACCCACTTCTATGACGACCGGTACATGATCAGAGGTCAAATCACAGATGACTGATGGCTGTGATAATTGAACAGCATTTTTGATAACAAAAATGTCTAGGATCTCCGGAAGACCCCGTGCAAAGCAATGCGTAGGTTCCTCCGGCGGTAGAATATGGTAATTTAGCGCTTCAGAGAATTCATACAGGGTGCGACCCCTTTGGTTCGTAGATCTACATCCCCAAATCCTGTTTTTCGCGTTGAGGTCGCCCCCAATAATCGTTCTATTATTATTATCGAAAATTTTTCGTAAGCAGTTGCCCGAAAAGCCTACCGACGGGCTACAGTAAACAGATCCCAGGTATAAGCGTTGACCATTTTTGAATCTAATAGAAATGAATGTCCCTTCAATATGGGCACAATTGTCAGGACCTGGCACAACTTGAGCTGAAATGTGTTTCTTAACCAGAATCATAGTTCCGCCCGCTGGTCTACCGAGGCGATCGTTTCTGAATATAGTGTAATTCGGGAACGAAAACCTATCTCCCTTTAACCATGTTTCCTGGATAAGAAACACATCTATCTCATTTCTCTCGACAAACTCGATAAGTTCGAGTCTCCGATGCTTTATTGAGTTTACGTTCAACGTTGCTAGTTTAATATATGCCGTTTCCGGTTGCACCGTCATTTAACCTGCGGTTTTCTGAAAAGCACTCATCACGTTTTTTAACTGAGTCTCCATTACTTTCGTAAACTGGACTAGGAAGCTTTGCATCGTTAATTGCAAAGCCGCTTCCACACCGTTCGGTGCTGCTTTTTGATCTTGCGACGTATTTGTTGCTTTCGCATTGCCATCGCCTGCCAATTTACTAACATCTTGCTGTCCCCATCGGAAATTACTTCTGGGCGCAATATTTGCATTATTATTATTATTATTTGTATTTTTGCTTGCCGCATTTTTGTTCAGATTGCTTGGGTGCCTTGGACAGCCCATATAGTTAGCAGGGTGGTCACCCTCACAATTTGAACATTTAGCTTTCTCCTCCTTAGGCTTAGTGCACTGAAACGAAAAGTGTTTAGCTGCACATTTTAAACATTTAACAGGTGCAGTGCACCGAAATTGCGAATGACCAAACAACTGGCAGCGGTGGCATTGCGAAATTGTTGCACGCGCGCGTTGTGTCTCTACTTTAATTGACATGGAGTCTAAATTTCTTAAATCAAAAATCGTTTTTTCGGAACGCGGCAAGAAAACCAGTACCAAGGGTAATGGTGTCCCGCTGCGACTATGCCACCTGATTACCCTTGACGGATTAAAACCCAATTCCTTCAAGTCATCTTTGATTTTGACTTCAGTCCACGTTTCCAGGACCCCACGGAGTACAACGTGTAACTCTTTCTCATCCTGGAATCGGAACGAGTAATGATAAAGTTTGTTAGCAATTAAGAATTTTATTATCTTATGATAATCCACTGGCGTTGGTGGATGGATTTTAACGCCTTCTGGCACGGTCACAGCGCGACCAAAATCAATTTTTGCTTTACGCAGGTACTCCGAAATTTCATTATACTTGGCCTTATCCCTGATGACGATCGGAGGGACCCTCAATTTCGGTGTCCCGGTCTCAGAAGCGTCATCAGTGACAACGTTTATTGTCTTTTTAACTTGAAGCGCGGGTATCTCTGCGCGGCTACCCGATGCCACCTGGCTGGATTGAGACACCTTTTGTGTCAGGTGTTTGTTCAATGACAAGTTATTTGATTTAGGTAGGTTCGGCCACGCAGAAATACCGGCCACTTTCTTGTTATTGACATTATTGTCTGGTTCAGTATTTTTATTAGTGCGCTTTCTTGTGCGTCTAGTCATTTGAGTCGACCACCGTTCGCTATCCTCATCGGATTCAGAAACAGAGCCAATCTCCATATCTGAACCTGCATTAATTACTTTTATTTCGTCAACATTAACCTGTACACTGTTTAGTTTTCGAACGGTAGCCGTATCTTTATTGTTACCTTCGGTCTTTGTACCTGTCTTTACAATTTTGTCAGTGGATGTCAATGATCCGTCAAAAATTTTGTCTATTTTCGCATTTAAATTTAAATCAATTGAATTACTATGTAAGCATGTCAAGTTAGTATTTGATTTGTACCTACTAATCTCGTCTGTTAACTCCCTGATAGTTTTACCCATTTCTTGAAGCTCGATTGACTTTTTTAAACTTTCCTCCTTCATCTGCTTTGTTTTATTCAACCATTCCATGTTACAATCATTTAGCATTTTCCTCCATTTTGCTTCCATGCGTTTTTCGCTTTCCTTAATACGCTCGTCTATCGTTGGCTGTACTTCCATCGTGGCCATAGGTTCGTCATCTGAATTTGGCAACTTTGCCTCAGTAAAGCGGGAGGCATTCCCCCCGCTTTGGGCCTCCATAGAAATGATTAAAAGATTAAATTAAATTAGACTTTGTATGACACTTGAATAAAAGCTCGATATTTCAAAAATATCGGGAGAACTTTTCTGTCACTGTCAACAACCTCACTGCTCAGAGGTTCGATTGTGACTGCCATCTTTCGCTGTCACCGAAACCGCGAAACACTCCTCGATATGTATATTTTAACACAGGTGGTGTTGCCGGACGAAAGGTTCCGACTTCTGTCACATATGCAGAGACCAATCGGCAGGCCAAGCCCATCGCCGTTAGATGGCGCAGAGAGTGCCAACTCCTCCACTGCTACGTGTGGGCGGTGATTAACTACCCCTGTTACTTTCAAGTAAGCAACGATTTTTTAAAATAATTGTTCTCAATATGAAGCACGCAACCAAAATGTTTAATTATAATGGTGTTAGTTCAAGCATATTGTTAGAATCAAAAGTTAAAGCATGTGTTGAAAAAAGAAAGAATGTAAATAACCAGCAATTGTTATTATTCTTTTTTCATATTTATTATGTTGTTGTTCTGGTTATTATTAGGTTGTAATAGAAAAGAAAATTATTGATGAATATAGAGACAAAATGACAAATGATGTGTTTATACTGTTTTTTTTTTTAATTTTATAATGTCCCAGAGTGGTGAGTGACTCACTGTCACTGACATCACAGAACCACCTCTCGAGACTTGAGTCTTCAACATAGGTGATGATGACGAAAAGACAGGTCTACGACCCCTGTCACAAGTACGAGGAGCCATCCCTCCGTCAGGCAATCCCATTGTAAGATGTATAGGGGAAGCGAGCTCTCACACCTGCCACTTTAAGGTGGTGATTCACTCTCTCCGTAACTCATGAGGGTACCCTTAGTACTAAGAAGTCATCACATGTTTGTATCTGTGTATATCATAATTTGAGTTGACTTTGTTCAATTATTGTATAAGAATTTATTAATCGAGAAATTACAATTGCTATCAATGAACATACTCTCCTTAAATTTTTGTTGTTTAATTCGTAAATTGTTAAATTGCTCAGGCGCTGACGTGAGTGAGAGACGCGTTCGCGAATGTGCAACTGGTGATGCCAATAAGAAGTATAACAGAAATTTGAGCATAAGAAACAGCGCGTTCTTTTAAAAAAGTACCAAGAAAAGTAAAAATGTAATTTTGCAGCAATTTTAACTAAAATAATGGCGTTTTCTTCACTCAACCAACAAACCAATTATGTGACTTAGAAGTCATTTTGCACCCAAGGTAAATAATTTTAGAAATACTTTTCATTATATAATCATATTAAAGCCAGTACCTACTTTGTTTGTAGCCTTGACAAAGAAAACAAACATTTTCGAAAGCTCGGCGCAGTAAAAAATTGTTTTACTTTCAAGCCCAAATGCGACTGATTCCCCAAAAAATAACACTTGTTTTTCAAATAGTCAGTCAAGACTACCCTTCCGTTATTTATTATATGTATATATGTTTAATACTGCAAGTGCATACTAGCATATAAATTATAAAATGTACTGTGTTTACTTTGAAATTCTTATTCTTTAAAATAATCAGAAATTAATGGTTGCTTCATATTTTCTACCTTATTTTTATAAAATTCAGATTTACATTTTAATAGCAATTGAGAAATATTTGTAAACTTGCCAGAATTGTTTAAGTAGGTAGTCAATTCTGCACTTTCTGTTGGCAAATCGTTATCAATGGAGGCAAATTGTTTCAAGTTCAAAAATGTGTCCTTAATGTTAGGAAACAGTTTTGCGAGCGGAATATTATCTTTTTCTTCGACGTCGTCAATGTTATCTGTATTACACAAAGATTCGGCTTTCATAAAGCATTTTTTAATTGTCACTTTGGACAAATTGCGCCAGGTCACCGAAACCGATATCAAGGCGTTGGTTATGGTAATATTATTTTCGATTTCTTAAAGAGGACAACCACTGTCTACACATGTTAAAAGCCTCTTAATAAGGTAGCTTGTGTAGAGCATTTGAAAATTCTGAATAATGCCTTCAAAGGTTGGCAATGTGAGGTAGTATTGGGTGGAAGAAAAATAAGTTAAGACGTTGCATTATCCAGAAACAATACCACTCTTTTATTCAGCTTCTTCATCTTGGTATCAAATCTGTAAAGTCATGTTGTCATGATCTCTGCTGTCATCCACGCGTTCTTATTCGAGACCCATTGGAGAGGTAACTTATCGATATGTGGGCCCTTAAAACATCGAGAATTTTTGCTTTTGTCTATTATAAGTAGTTCTTTCTTCTCAGCTTCCATATTTGCACAGAACAGAATTGTATATCGTTGTTTTGCTGTTTCTTTTCCAGCCCACTTGTTATCCTTCAATGCATATGTTTCTGTTGACAATACACGATAGTAGAGACCTGTCTCATCTGCTTTAAATACGTCCCTTGAGGCATAATCATTTAAAATGGTCAATAGCTTTTAATTCCAAGCAGTTACGTCTTCGATATGCCTTGAAGTTATCTAGTCCTAGACGTGGAGTAGATTCGAGGGCTTTCGCTTCAATTATGGGCCCGGATATTGGTAAGTTCGCGCCTTACAAAACCAGTTGAAAACAACTTGGTCCACTACCAGTCTTTCGGTTTTGGGAAATTTTCTTCTTTGTTCACCGTTGCCACCTTCTTGAAACAAACTTCTGCTTTATTTTAAAGCATCATGTAGCGAATTCCATTGGTAAAGGAAGTGCGGCACCGGCAAGCCACTGAAACTGCACCAGTGCACAGAAAGTGTTGCACTATTTGAGTACCAATAAGTAGTGGGAATAGGAGAGTTCTGCATCATAGGACCCTCCAATGTTAATTTCGGAGGGATTTTTTATGAGTCATATCTCCGGAACCAATGGGCCTAGGATATTGCGCATAGTAGCTGGGGTCTATGAAATGGGTTCTTGCGCATGACTCGAAAATGACACCTGTCACCTATCAATTAAGAACTGTCACCTGTCAAATGTCAAAATTGACAGCTGATGTATGTCACGTGTTTAGGGTGACGTCATGAGTCGTTTACAAAAAGAACGGGGTTGATCGGGCCAATAGGGCCAAAGTTAGTATAGCTAATGCCCTAACGGCAGGGGGTGAAAGGTTGCAAATACATGCTACGTGTTTAGGGTGATATCATAAGTCGTTTACAAAAGGAACGGAGCTGATCGGGCCAATAGGGCCAAAGTTAGTATAGCTAATGTCCTAACGGCAGAGGGTGAAAGATTGCAAATACATGCAACGTGTTTAAAGTGATGTCATAAGTTGTTTAAAAAAAGAACGGAGTTGATCGGGCCAATAGGGCCAAAGTTAGTATAACTAATGCCCTAACGGCAGGGGGTGAAAGATTGCAAATACATGTCACGTGTTTAGGGTGACGTCATAAGTTGTTTAAAAAAAGAACGGGGTTGATCGGGCCAATAGGGCCAAAGTTAGTATAGCTAATGCCCAAACGGCAGGGGGTGAAAGGTTGCGAATACATGCTACGTGTTTAGGATGACGTCATAAATCGTTTAGAAAAGGAATGGGGTTGCTTGAGTGAATAGAACCAAAGTTAGCATAATACAGGGGTACCTTAAAAATAGTTTTATATAAAAAGGAACATTTTTACCATGCAAAGTATTAAAAATAAATTATCTTATTGTTATATCTAACCAAAAACTTATCAGTTTAACTAAAGAATGATTGCATACGAATTCACGATTATAGAAAATTACCAATTGTTTAAGAAAATCATTTAGGAAGCTATAATTGGTTATACCAAAGTTTGGTTAGTTAGCTCACCATCACAAGTCAAGTTAAAGTAGTGACTTCGGGTATTTTGCTTTATTTAGGATTCGCAAGAATACCAACATTATACATAATTTTAAAATTAATAAAATCAAAAAATGTAAAAATTATATACATACAAAAAGTCAACCATTCAAATAAAATAATTAGATAAAATAATATATAATACAAGGGCACCTTTGTTTTAAAATATGCATACTAAAGATGCAGGTTGGAATGTGTAAATGCATATTTTATTCTAATTTGCAACAATGTATATTGTATCATTTATATGCAAAATGCATTTCTTTGAACAGATAAAAATTACTTAAAGCGTAATTTTATACAAAAATGTATACAGGGGAAGATGTAAAGCAAGTATACATGACCCCCAGGCCCTCTAAATTCCCTAAAATATGTATTCCTGATGAAATTATGACCTTACAAGAACAAAATACATTATAAATAGACGAAAAATATAACAGAAACCAAAATAATATCCTTAACGTTATAGCTCCATAAGCCACACTAATGATACCTACATTATAATATTCTAGCTAAAATTAGTCACTCAAAAATAATAAGACATACATTATTTTACAGTAGATACAATGACAAAGGCGCTAGCATTGTATCAAGAATATTATTCGATATACAAGATAATAATAATCCAAGACAGCTATATTAGAATAATTTAAGATCAGACAGTGTGCTTTTGGTTTTCAAGCGATGTACTGATAAAAATAATCTACATCGTAAAACTAAAATTTACCCCATGATTACAAAAACACGTTTATTTACAAAATATGAATAGAAGATAAATGCAAAATCATATACAAGATGTTAGTTACCTTAATAACTATTTTAACTACAATTTAATTCACATCAATCAAAGATATTTAAATAATATGGTATATTTTATTTTAGAATACAACAAGGAATGCTGAAAATTTTTTAATTAATACAACATTTGGTATACACATACAATAAATTCAAATTAGGTTTTCAAAAATCGATATCTCGGAAATTATTAGGTTTAGACTTACAATGCGCTTATTAAAAAATAATGGCTACTTTATGCAAAATTCAAAAATATTCTAAGATGTAGGGTATTCCATTTAACAAAAATATAGTTTTTGGTATTACTCTTTTTTGAGACACCCTGTATTCTTAAAAATAATTTTATGTTATAGCAGAAGCGAAACGTTATAAGTTTTATTAAGAAAATTTTCCCATAAGTTCAACGGTTTAGCAACTATTGGCCGATGCGCCCTTGTTGGCCTACCCTGTATATGCTTTGGTTATTATTCCATTTTATTATTCCGTATTTTTATAGAAGTAGGGCAGGCAAAAATATACATACAATTACACCTAGGTAGTTCATATTTACAAATACTATAATTATTTTGTTGGGTTTCAATATAATATAATAAGAATAATAAAAATAATAATACAAAGATAGACTATTAATCATCCTACAAATGACTCGTTTCCTTTACTTTAATAATGATGGGTTGAATGTTCAGTATATTTAATACATATTCTCTATTATATCATTTTAATATCTCGCTTTCTGTATGCTGAATCTAAACATCACAAGTAGCAGTACACTATGATTCTTTACACATATTCTTACACTCAATTTCTGTATTGACATCTCGATCAATATGCCTATTATAATAATTTTTGAGAATACAGTGGTATGGAGGAAGCCGTAATTATTATTTTAGGTCAGACGTTGAAAACAATGTTTAAATTTATTTACAATCGTCCAAAAAAAAAACAAAGCAGCTTGCTTCTACAAATAATAATATGTATACAAGGTGAACCGAAAAGTCGGGTATGAATATAAACTAATAATAAAGTTATAGGTACATTGTTTCCTAATTATACCGGTTGACCCGAATAATTTTAATTTTTCCTATAAGGACGTATATTGCGAACAAGTAAGATCTGGGAACTCCATAAAAATAAATTAATATACATTAGATGACCTTTCAAAATTCTGAGAATTGTTGCAACATTGAAATATCTTATATTATGCGGTTCACTGCACATTTTACTCCTCGAATAATATTTAAAAATACCAAGAGTCGTCGAATAACTACATAATTGTATAATATAACATTTAACCCGGCGCAATGCCAAGGTTACACCGTTAACCGTGAACGTTTGTGACATTAAATCAGCCTATGCATTATTTTGTTTATTGAATTATATGACGGAAAAAATTGTAACAATACGATATGTGACTAAAATGCAAATAATTTTAAGTGTATTCTAATTACATCACCGGCTTATATAAAATACAGCTATCGAGTGAGTTAGCGGGCAGTTTAGTGATATTCTTCTGCTTATCTTTAGAGTAAATACCAAATATTTATGAGATTTTGTTTAGTTGTTAAATATATGGGAGATAAAAGAAAGATGTTTTCCCCTTTTCTTTTCGTCAGACCCAATCCTTGGACGCGTTTCGCCGTATTACGGCTCATCGGCAAGGCTATAGAGTCTGACGAAAAGAAAAGGGATCTTACAGTGTTTTCAACACATAATGTATATAATACATAATCTTATAGCTTAGCCGATGAGCCGTAATACGGCGAAACGCGTCCAAGGATTGGGTCTGACGAAAAGAAAAAAACATCTTTCTTTTATATTAGGTTTTCGGTTCACAGAAACCGACGATTGGCTTTCAGCGCCACCTGACATTAGATACCTGCTTATGCGGGATCCTTTCCAGCGTTTGGTCTTCTCTAAGACCTCGCTGGTCTGGTTAGGTGGATAACTCGATTGCTACGAGATGTCGCCACGTGTAACATCTCGCATATGTATTTATATGGGAGATAGCTATTTAACAAAATTATTCTTTTTAGTTTTTAGATAAAATGTTTGTATATAATTATTGTGTAATATTTTGAAGAAAACACTTAAATACGTTAATAAATTCCTAAAAATTACCAGCTTAAAAAATAATCTTAATAATAATTAAAGCGGAATTAGGGATTCATTGTATATTTTCTGTACAGAAATATGCAGAGACCTGAACCTATCAACTTTCTACCACATCGGCCGTTGATAAAAAAACTACACATTTAAACAACCCACTTAATATCATCCACGTCTGTTTTATTTTTATAATTAAATAAAATATTATATTCACTTGCACATAAATAACAGTCTTTAAATGGATAGCTAAAATATTGAGATAAATCAGGTATATTGGAGAGTACAAAGGTTTTCTGTGAGCATAAAAAATGGAAATAAACAATACATTACAAATAAAGAAGGCTATATTTTATAGTATGCATATGGGGGAAAATAAAAGCTCACATAAAAAAGACGCTTATCAATAACCTCGTACATACTACATTTAGATATAAAAAAACAGTGCAAAAAATAAAATGACATATCGTCAAGTTCAAAAGATCTTGTATATAATGATATTTAGAGTACAGTGTACTACTTAAATATATAAAAAAAAATATTTTCAGATTAAAATGTATAAAACAAGCCATCGGTAAATCCTGAGAAGGTCAAAAACAGCATACACAAGTCAAAGGTCAAAGCAGTACCATTTTACTAATTCATCAACAGTAATCTAAAGTACTTAGTACTTACAAAGTCAATTTTTAGGATTACTGTTATGTTAGTCGTCTCTTTTGGGAACCCTGTATGGAAATTGAAATAAATAATTAGGATCCGTCAATTTAATAAATAAACAAGTTCTCATTAATAAATAATTACGAACAAAATATTATACTAAACCTATACATATATAGACACAATATAGTTATGATATAAGTGTCCAAATTTATCCATTTTTAAAAATGTATTAAAATATAAATCATTGCATTTTTATTCGCTTTATTACAGACAGTAAACATGAAGATATTGTTAAAAGAAAAACCACATATTGAAAGGTCAAAAATTAACATAAATAAAGCATTATCTAAACAAGACTCGTAGGTAACTGACGATCTGCATAATGATGATACATTTTTTAATAATTATAAACAATTTTAAATTATTTCTTCTTCTTATACAGAGCCAGAGAAAAGCACTTGTCTATCTAAGAAATAAAATAAATTAAAAATATGTTGAAAACACTACATTAGGAATATACCATGAAAAATATATATCTATCTTAAAAACTAAAAAATGTTCCACATAAACGTTAATGAAAAATAATACACACAAATCAACTTGTATGGTTGCAGACCCCGTGTTCATTTTAAACTTTTCAATATAGCTTAAGTGGTGTATCAAAGCAGTAAAAAAGGCATAGCCAAAGATTACTTAAATTTCAACTGACAGAATGTGCTTGGTATGTACCTAAATTGTTTGATGTAAATTAGGATTTGAACAACAGAAGCTCGATAAGGAATGATCGTAGGCTCTTTAAGATAAAAAATAAAAATGTTTAATAATTATAACAAATTTGCCATGATTTATAGAGATTCGTACGTTACACCAAGACTTACGAATGCCCAAGAATACGTAAAAAAGTAATTCAGATTAAATTATTTATTATCAAGAAAAATATTGCAATGTGAAAGAATGTTGGGTAAAAGTTTAAAAATATAGTACTTTGCAAAAATTATACAGTAGACAATGAAAGTATTCAAAATTTTCAATAAGCATTCAAGGATATCCAAGTCTGTATATGATTTATTAACACAGTTGTATGTAACAATATCCAAAAAACTACGGTTTACTAGAGCACACTGTATACAGCATGGTGGAAATACTTTGCATATTTCATATTCTAATTTGATAAAAGAATAAAACATAATTATAGTTTAAACCAAGCCTATAAATATTATTCTCAAAAGAAAAGGTACCTTGCTCTGTACGAAAAGTAATTAGAAGTGCTAATATTCAAGCAAGAAAATACTATGGTGCGTTATATAGGTTCATAAAAATAAATAATAAAAAAAACAACAGGCTGTTATTTTAAGTTATATAAAGATGTAGAATATTTCCTTAAAGAGAAAGCTCTTGTCAATTTTTCACAAGAAGCAATAGACAATTTAATAAAATGTAGGCACCTGAATAAATTAGGAAAAAAATTGAACTAAAAATATGTATCGATAATAAAAGCATTTAAAAAATGTGCGTGTAATAAGATAAGATACCTATCTATAGCGAACAAATATTGAACGTTTTGAACCACACAACTAACCCTGTATATACATTTACAAACATCAGGAATTAAGCAGGTTAAATAAACTAAAAATGTACCTTGTGGGAATTCACAGTACTGTAGAGAAACAGAATAAAAGTAAAAATACAATTCAACGCATGGAAAGTGATCATTTTAAAATATATTCTGCACTTGGCATGTAATTAATTCGATTATAACATTTGTAAAAAATACCCGATACTACTAAACTTTTGCATCAAATAGATGTAATTTTAGGTAACCTTGATATTAAAATACATATAGTTTGAATACCGAAGCAGTAGAAATTTTAGAGTAACTAGAAATATTATAAAAATGTTTAAATTATGTGCAGATCAGAGAGAAATGTATGTATCTACCAAAGACGAAATTGTATTAATTCTATAAAGGACAACGTGCATACGGGGGGCTAATAAAAAAGTCATTTTTATTTTATTACATTTTTCCAAAAATTATTTATCTAAATTATTAAAATTTAATACACAATGATGCCTAATTATGTCGATCCATTGTTAACAAAACTGGTGTTTTTCTGGTCCCCCGCTTCTGATATAGATACATTTTGATATTTGATTATCAGTAATTATATAAAACGATAAAGTCGATACAAGCATGACTTTTTGAAACGAAGAGGGTTAAACATTTAATATTTATCAAATTTTTCGACATGTTTTTATTTTCTTGCTCGAAAACGATGTAAGATACAAAAAAAAAATATAAAAGGTCTACTTACAACTGTGACGCAGCAGACCTAGGTGCGTTTATTAAAAATTTTTTTTCCTATATTTTGTTTTTTTTTATTATTTGGCCGGTGTGTTTTTTTTTTTAATTAACGCCCTGACGGTGATATATTTTACCCTATTTACTTATGTTTACTTCAATCATATTTTGGTATTAATTAGCCCTGCAATACTGGCAAAATATGTTATAATTGTAATACAATTTATTTTTTAATTATAGGTCTTTTTAGGTAACCAATTTTAAAAAACAAAGTCCTCAGTATAATTTTTATTATATTTTAAAACCGCGTGGACTTTGTACCGCTCGCATCTTCGCCGGAATTATTGATTTTTCTAGCAGGCACCGACGTCGTGGATCATACGCAGTTTGGTAAAGAGAAAAAAAGAAATTGGTGGGGTGAACTATGGTTAGCTGTTGGACCGACAAGTTCTAAAAGATCACTTATTAACTTCATCTAGGTACGGTAAACATCTAAATTCAAGAGCCATCATCAGTTCTTTTTCTGGGGATTCCTTCAAAATTAATTTTTCTAAATACTCAATTCTAATAGTGAAACAAATAGTATTTTTGGGTGTGTGTTTATTTTGGTTAGATAAAACAAAATTAACTTTTAAAGTTCAAGTAATAGAATATCTGGGAAGGGTTTTATTGCGTTTAAAAACAAAACTTATTCTCTTTTGCAGTTCTGAATAATTTTGTTAATATTCTAAATTTCTGTGTTGGTTTGGTTTTTTATACAGAGTGAAATATATTTAGCAACAATTAATTTATATAAAAAAAAAATATAAAACTAATAAACTTTTCTCACGGCATTCGTGTGGTAATCCCACTGTCTTAGGATTTCGCCCCATATGCCTTAATTATAAATCTAATAAACTTTTCTCACGGCATTCGTGTGGTAATCCCACTGTCTTAGGATTTCGCCCCATATGCCTTAATTATAAATCTAATAAACTTTTCTCACGGCATTCGTGTGGTAATCCCACTGTCTTAGGATTTCGCCCCATATGCCTTAATTATAAATCTAATAAACTTTTCTCACGGCATTCGTGTGGTAATCCCACTGTCTTTGGATTTCGCCCCATATGCTTTAAATTATAAAACAAAACAAAACTTCGAGAAAAGTTAACTCTTAAAAGAAAAGAAAAGCAATCAATCGATAGCAACCAAACTTTCTATCAATTTTACAGTGTTTAAAGAAGTTTGTTTAAAGAAACTATATATTACTGAATCAACATAAATTATGTAATTTAATAAAAAATAAAAAGGGGGTTTAAAATAAAACCTTAAAGTAGTCCTAAAGTCTTGAATTTAGATACCAACAAATAACTCACACAACTTTATAAAATTTATATTGTCAATATTTTAGATTGCCTATAACAAACATTAAACTGTAACAAAAATGCAATCTGAAGGAGAAAGGGAGCGAAACAGTTTTACTGACGTTCCAAGTTAGCAATTTTATAAGAATTGTCTAATTAAACTAAAACGATTAACATTTATTTCTACTCGAAGTTGTTATGGCGTTAATACCGTTCTTTATTTTCCTAATAGTATCTGTTGCTGACGTCTAGCCAAAATTCAACTTAAAAAATTAACTATAAATCACTGCTAGGAGAATTCAATTATTTTCCCTATATGATTTAAGTTCGGGGTTATCCTATATCCATGCTCCTCCATCGCGCTGCTATGGGGCGACAGCCCAGCTGGACGTAGCATCGAGGTAAAACTCGTGAGGAAGAGGGGATTTTTATCAGACAGGAAAAAGAAAGAATTTCTCATTTTCTATGTTCTATACTAGGCCAAACAACAGTTACAACCATTCGATGGTAGTTTTATAAAAGTAATAAGAAGGATTGTTTTCTAAAGGAAATATTTATTTGGGGTTTGCTCAAGGAATAGCGAAGGTTCCGTTCTTTTGACCCAGACCATTAACAGGGTTACAGTGTTTCCTTCGACGTGGGACGGCGGCCGACAGACCGGTGCGACAGCACATTCCAGCAACCGATAGTAGAGGATACCCTACAGGGATAGGCGACAGCCTAGGGCGACAGCCCGTCCGTCCCGTCCGGTGCACAGGGTAGGGATTTCTTTGGAAACGTGGTGGAGAGTGCGTTGCTAGAGCTTTCTCTGAACCAATTGTCAATATTGTATTTTCATCTGACTGCATAAGTCTAAATTCTGCCATCTGATGAGTTTCTCAATCTCATTAAAAGAAGTGTTTTTACACAATCCATAAAACGCCCATAATAAACTTTGAGTAATTTTTTGTCCACTCAGTATAATACTTCAATTAGTCTTTTTCAGCGAACCTGACGAACACAACGTAGGGTCGGCCTTAGATTCTGCCCGAATCTAAACGGTCACATCAGAGCCTGTTTCTGTATTGTGTGTGAGGCATGCTAATGCATTACTTTAAATGTATTTGGGTGTCACGCATGGAATTCTGAAATAGGTGAATAATGACTCAACTCCATGAGTCGTGCGATAACACTTTTGTGTTAAATCTGACCTTCCAGGGCACAAATTTTTTTGTTAAAAATAATAATAATAATAATTTTATTTTTCAGCTTTGTAATTAAATATTTTAATTATTTAATTAACCCATTTTTAATAACCCACTAATTAAAATTTCTTTCAGCTTTTTACTCCGGTCGTATGAGCCGGGGGCCGTAAGGTTACACAACCTAGAATATAAATCTAAAAAGTCAAATTTTTATTAGATAAACGCTACGTTAAGGTACTGTTCAAATGGAGAAAATAAAAAGTTTGCTCATTTTTGCGGAAATTTTGCATCTACGAAAACATGATTGGGGGAAGCTTCTGAAAAAAAACTTTGGAACGGACCCTGTTGGCCTGTTGACCTGTTTAACAGACCCTGTTGGCCTGTTTCAAAGTTTTTTTTCAGAAGCTTCCCCCAATCATGTTTTCGTAGATGCAAAATTTCTGCAAAAATTAGCGAATTTTTCATTTTCTCCATTTGAACAGTACCTTAACGTAGCGTTTATCTGATAAAAATTTGACTTTTTAGATTTATATTCTAAGTTGTAAGTAGAACTTTTATATTTTTTTTTGTATCTTACATCGTTTTTGAGCAAGAAAATAAAAACATGTCGAAAAATTTGACAAATATTAAATGTTTAACCCTCTTCGTATCAAAAGGTCATGCTTGTATCGACTTTATCGTTTTATATAATTACTGATAATCAAATATCAAAATGTATCTATATCAGAAACGGGTGACCAGAAAAACACCAGTTTTGTTAACAATGGATCGACATAATTAGGCATCATTGTGTATTAAATTTTAATAATTTAGATAAATAGTTTTTGGAAAAATGTAATAAAATAAAAATGACTTTTTTATTAGCCCCCCGTATGCACGTTGTCGTTTATAGAATTAATACAATTTCGTCTTTGGTAGAGACATACATTTCTCTCTGATCTGCACATAATTTAAATATTTTTATAATATTTCTCGTTACTGTAAAATTTCTAATGCTTCGGTATTCAAACTATATGTATTTTAATATCAAGGCTACCTAAAATTACATCTATTTTATGCAAAAGTTTAGTAGTACCGGGTATTTTTTACGAATGTTATAATCGAATTAATTATATGCCAAGTGCAGAATATATTTTAGAATGATCACTTTCCATGCGTTGAATTGTATTTTTACTTTTATTCTGTTTCTCTACAGTACTGTGAATTCCCACAAGGTACATTTTCAATTTATTTAACCTGCTTAATTCCTGATGTTTGTAAATGTATATACAGGGTTAGTTGTGTGGTTCGAAACGTTCAATATTTGTTCGCTATAGATAGGTATCTTATCTTATTACATGCACATTTTTTAAATGCTTTTATTATCGATACATATTTTTAGTTCAAATTTTTTCCTAATTTATTCAGGTGCCTACATTTTATTAAATTGTCTATTGCTTCTTGTGAAAAATTGACAAGAGCTTTCTCTTTAAGGAAATATTCTACACCTTTATATAACTTAAAATAACAGCCTGTTGTTTTTTTTTTATTATTTATTTTTATGAACCTATATAACGCACCATAGTATTTTCTTGCTTGAATATTAGCACTTCTAATTACTTTTCGTACAGAGCAAGGTACCTTTTCTTTTGAGAATAATATTTATAGGCTTGGCTTTAAACTATAATTATGTTTTATTCTTTTATTAAATTAGAATATGAAATATGCAAAGTATTTCTACCATGCTGTATACAGTGTGCTCTAGTAAACCGTAGTTTTTTGGATATTGTTACATACAACTGTGTTAATAAATAATATACGGACTTGGATATCTTTGAATGTTTATTAAAAATTTTGAATACTTTCATTGTCTACTGTATAATTTTTGCAAAGTACTATATCTTTGAACTTTTACCCCAAATTCTGTCACATTGCAATATTTTTCTTGATAATAAATAATTTAATCTGAATTACTTTTTACGTATTCTTGGGCATTCGTAAGTCTTGGTATAACGTACGAATCTCTATAAATCATGGCAAATTTGTTATAATTATTAAACATTTTTATTTTTATCTTAAAGATCCTACGATCATTCCTTATCGAGCTTCTGTTGTTCAAATCCTAATTTACATCAAACAATTTAGGTACATACCAAGCACATTCAGTCAGTTGAAATTTAAGTAATCTTTGGCTATGCCCTTTTTACTGCTTTGGTACACCACTTAAGCTATATTGAAAAGTTTAAAATGAACACGGGGTCTGCAACCGTACAAGTTGATTTGTGTGTATTATTTTTCATTAACGTTTATGTGGAACATTTTTTAGTTTTTAAGATAGATATATATTTTTCATGGTATATTCCTAATGTAGTGTTTCCAACATATTTTTAATTTATTTTATTTCTTAGATAGACAAGTGCTTTTCTCTGACCCTGTATAAGAAGAAGAAATAATTTAAAATTGTTTATAATAATTAAAAAATGTATCATCATTATGCAGATCGTCAGTTACCTACGAGTCTTGTTTAGATAATGCTTTATTTATGTTAATTTTTGACCTTTCAATATGTGGTTTTTCTTTTAACAATATTTTCATGTTTACTGTCTGTAATAAAGCGAATAAAAATACAATAATTTATATTTTAATACATTTTTAAAAATGGATAAATTTGGACACTTATATCATAGCTATATTGTGTCTATATATGTATAGGTTTAGTATAATATTTTGTTCGTAATTATTTATTAATGAGAACTTGTTTATTTATTAAATTGACGGATCCTAATTATTTATTTCAATTTCCATACAGGGTTCCCAAAAGAGACGACTAACATAACAGTGATCCTAAAAATTGACTTTGTAAGTACTAAGTACATTAGATTACTGTTGATAAATTAGTAAAATGGTACTGCTTTGACCTTTGACTTGTGTATGCTGTTTTTGACCTTCTCAGGATTTACCGATGGCTTGTTTTATAATTTTTAATCTGAAAATATTTTTTGTTTTATATATTTAAGTAGTACACTGTACTCCAAATATTATTATATACAAGGTCTTTTGAACTTGACGATATGTCATTTTGTTTTTTGCACTGTTTTTTATATCTAAATGTAGTATATACGAGGTTATTGATAAGTGTCTTTTTTATGTGAGCTTTTATTTTCCCCCATATGCAAACTATAAAATATAGCCTTCTTTATTTGTAATGTATTGTTTATTTCCATTTTTTATGCTCACAGAAAACCTTTGTACTCTCCAATATACCTGATTTATCTCAATATTTTAGCTATCCATTTAAAGACTGTTATTTATGTGCAAGTGAATATAATGTTTTATTTAATTATAGAAATAAAACAGACGTGGATGATATTAAGTGGGTTGTTTAAATGTGTAGTTTTTTATCAACGGCTGATGTGGTGGAAAGTTGATAGGTTCAGGTCTCTGCATATTTCTGTACAGAAAATATACAATGAATCCCTAATTCCGCTTTAATTATTATTAAGATTATTTTTTAGGCTGGTAATTTTTAGGAATTTATTAACGTATTTAAGTGTTTTCTTCAAAATATCACACAATAATTATATACAAACATTTTATCTAAAAACTAAAAAGAATAATTTTGTTAAATAGCTATCTCTCATATATTTAACAACTAAACAAAATCTCATAAATATTTGGTATTTACTCTGAAGATAAGCAGAAGAATATCACTAAACTGCCCGCTAACTCACTCGATAGCTGTATTTTATATAAAGCCGGTGATGTAATTAGAATACACTTAAAATTATTTTCATTTTAGTCACATATCTGATATCGTATTGTTACAATTTTTTCCGTCATATAATTCAATAAACAAAATAATGCATAGGCTGACTTAATGTCACAAACGTTCACGGTTACCGGTGTAACCTTAGCATTGCGCCGGGTTAAATGTTATATTATACAATTATGTAGTTATCCGACGACTCTTGGTATTTTTAAATATTATTCGAGGAATAAAATGTGCAGTGAACCGCATAATATAAGATATTTCAATGTTGCAACAATTCTCAGAATTTTGAAAGGTCATCTAATGTATATTAATTTATTTTTATGGAGTTCCCTGATCTTACTTGTTTGCAATATACATCCTTATAGGAAAAATTAAAATTATTCGGGTCAACCGGTATAATTAGAAAACAATGTACCTATAACTTTATTATTAGTTTATATTCATACCCGACTTTTCGGTTCACCTTGTATACATATTATTATTTGTAGAAGCAAGCTGCTTTCTTTTTTTTTTTGGACAATTGTAAATAAATTTAAACATTGTTTTCAACGTCTGACCTAAAATAATAATTACGGCTTCCTCCATACCACTGTATTTTCAATCCGATCGAATATATTTGGGGATTCTCAAAAATTATTATAATAGGCATATTGATCGAGATGTCAATACAGAAATTGAGTGTAAGAATATGTGTAAAGAATCATAGTGTACTGCTACTTGTGATGTTTAGATTCAGCATACAGAAAGCGAGATATTAAAATGGTATAATAGAGAATATGTATTAAATAAACTGAACATTCAACCCATCATTATTAAAGTAAAGGAAACGAGTCATTTGTAGGATGATTAATGATCTATCTTTGTATTATTATTTTTATTATTCTTATTATATTACATTGAAACCCAACAAAAAAATTATAGTATTTGTAAATATGAACTACCTAGGTGTAATTGTATGTATATTTTTGCCTGCCCTACTTCTGTAAAAATACGGAATAATAAAATGGAATAATAACCAAAGCATATACAGGGTAGGCCAACAAGGGCGCATCGGCCAATAGTTGCTAAACCGTTGAACTTATGGGAAAATTTTCTTAATAAAACTTATAACGTTTCGCCTCTGCTATAACCTAAAATTATTTTTAAGAATACAGGGTGTCTCAAAAAAGAGTAATACCAAAAACTATATTTTTGTTAAATGGAATACCCTACATCTTAGAATATTTTTGAATTTTGCATAAAGTAGCCATTATTTTTTAATAAGCGCATTATAAGTCTAAACCTAATAATTTCCGAGATATTGATTTTTGAAAACCTAATTTGAATTTATTGTATGTGTATACCAAATGTTGTATTAATTAAAAAATTTTTAGCATTCCTTGTTGTATTCTAAAATAAAATATACCATATTATTTAAATATCTTTAATTGATGTGAATTAAATTGTAGTTAAAATAGTTATTAAGGTAACTAACATCTTGTATATGATTTTGCATTTATCTTCTATTCATATTTTGTAAATAAACGTGTTTTTGTAATCATGGGGTAAATTTTAGTTTTACGATGTAGATTATTTTTATCAGTACATCGCTTGAAAACCAAAAGCGCACTGTCTGATCTTAAATTATTCTAATATAGCTGCCTTGGATTATTATTATCTTGTATATCGAATAATATTCTTGATACATTGCTAGCGCCTTTGTCATTGTATCTACTGTCAAATAATGTATGTCTTATTATTTTTGAGTGACCAATTTTAGCTAGAATATTATAATGTAGGTATCATTAGTGTGGCGTATGGAGCTATAACGTTCAGGATATTATTTTTGTTTCTGTTATATTTTTCGTCTATTTATATTGTATTTTGTTCTTGTAAGGTCATAATTTCATCGGGAATACATATTTTAGGGAATTTAGGGGGCCTGGGGTCTTTGTATACTTGCGCTTTACATCTTCCCCTGTATACATTTTTGTATAAAATTACGCTTTAAGTAATTTTTATCTGTCCAAAGAAATGCATTTTGCATATAAATGATACAATATACATTGTTGCAAATTAGAATAAAATATGCATTTACACATTCCAAGCTGATGCATCTTTAGTATGCATATTTTAAAACGAAGGTGCCCTTGTATTATATATTATTTTATCTAATTATTTTATTTGAATGTTTGACTTTTTGTATGTATATAATTTTTACATTTTTTGATTTTATTAATTTTAAAATTATGTATAATGTTGGTATTCTTGCGAATCCTAAATAAAGCAAAATACCCGAAGTCACTACTTTAACTTGACTTGTGATGGTGAGCTAACTATCCAAACTTTGGTATAACCAATTATAGCTTCCTAAATGATTTTCTTAAACAATTGGTAATTTTCTATAATCGTGAATTCGTATGCAATCATTCTTTAGTTAAACTGATAAGTTTTTGGTTAGATATAACGATAAGATAATTTATTTTTAATACTTTGCATGGTAAAAATGTTCCTTTTTATATAAAACTATTTTTAATGTACCCCTGTATTATGCTAACTTTGGTTCTATTTACTCAAGCAACCCCGTTCCTTTTCTAAACGATTTATGACGTCATCCTAAACACGTAGCATGTATTCGCAACCTTTCACCCCCTGCCGTTAGGGCATTTTCTATACTAACTTTGGCCCTATTGGCCCGATCAACCCCGTTCTTTTTTTAAACAACTTATGACATCACCTTAAACACGTAGCATGTATTTGCAACCTTTCACCCTTAGCCGTTAGGACATTAATTAGCTATACTAACTTTGGCCCTATTGGCCCGATCAGCCCCGTTCCTTTTGTAAACGACTTATGATATCACCCTAAACACGTAGCATGTATCTGCAACCTTTCACCCCCTGCCGTTCGGGCATTAGCTATACTAACTTTGACCCTATTGGCCCGATCAACCCCGTTCTCTTTGTAAACGACTCATGACGTCACCCTAAACACGTGACATACATCAGCTGTCAATTTTGACATTTGACAGGTGACAGTTCTTAATTGATAGGTGACAGGTGTCATTTTCGAGTCATGCGCAAGAACCCATTTCATAGGCCCCAGCTACGTATGCGCAATATCCTAGGCCTATTGGTTCCGGAGATATGACTCATAAAAAATCCCTCCGAAATTAACATTGGAGGGTCCTATGATGCAGAACTCTCCTATTCCCACTACTCCAATGGTTTTCATATTAGACCTTGAGTACATTTTTTCAACAAAGTTGATGATAATACTCCTCAATCTTTATTAATTTTACTTACCACTAGACAAAATAGTAACTTAAAGATCGAGAAAATCAAAACACTGTGTTTCTTGACATTTTCATCCAGTTTCAGTGCAGCACGGTCTCCAAGAGCACGTGCGGAACTGATTGCACTCGGTGCAACACTCGTTGCACCGGTTTCCCAATGGTTTACAAATGCTTGCACTGAAATGTCCAATGGTTTTCAAATTTTGCACTCGTGCCGCACTTTTTTTACAAATGGAATTCGCTAATAGTCACTTGGGACTTACCTACTTTGAGACTTTCAGTCAATTTCCTGGTACTTAAACCAGTTCTTTCACTTTTCTCGATTATTTCAATTTGTTCGAATAAAGAAAGACATTTCCTTTCTCCCACCATCTTCAAATATTCACGTTAGTCCCAAAAAACACAAAAACTGGTTAAAACAAAGCTAATGTTAACATCCGATTTATCGACCCCTAAAGGAAACTGAATGGATTCGCCTGCAAAAAAGTTATTAGTGTATGTATCTATATTTCTTAAGAATTGTAGGCTCGGGCTTTACTGCCCCTAATTGAGGGTGTTTTTAGCATTAATATTTGCTAAAAATTTCGATGATGAGCGCCCGCGGTCGCTTAACAGATGGATCGGTAAAGAGGAGTATAAAATAATGGGATTTCCATTTTTAAATATGGGGAATTCATAATCAGTCGTTTAACGCAGCTGGTCACTTAATAGAGGCGGTCACGAACAGAGGTTTCACATATAATTAAGTATGTTTAGTAATTACAATCCGAAATAAAAATAAAATTGGCACTAAACCATATTTAAAAAAGGTATTTTTCTTAATATCATCCATTATTGGGATTCTTAGAACGCACCAAAAATGTAAACAAACTCACTAATAAATTTTTTAACTCGACGTGTCAAGACTGTCTAGGCGCTCCAGTTTGTCGTTCCTCAGACACACTATTATGACGTCACACGTTCCCGCGTCATGGACTTTGTTTTGAATATTAGGATGAGCGCGCGAAGTTTAATTATTTAAAAAAAAATAAGGAGGGAAATTGAAGACGTAACATTTTGCATATTATGTTATTTTTGGATGTGTCTGAACAAGTTCCCTATTGCCGTTGGTTTGGCGTCCGTGTCAAAAAAAAAAATCATTGTATGCACCCAACGCGACCTCCTATTGAGACAATGATCATTGTTTATATGGTAAAGAGGAAATAGTCATTTTAAGGAAAGCCATAAAAGCCATGTATACGAAACTCTACTACAATTAAAATTGACTATACATAAAAAATAATATCGGCTGTATTTAAACTAAGAGAGTTTTAGAATTTTTAAAATTGTTACATTTGGAATATCATTTTAATAGGCTCCGATTAGTATTTTCATTTTTTTAAATATGCTCTACTCCCTACTAATCAATAATATCTCGGTCTCTACTACCGACAGGTGCATGTTGTTTAAGTGCTGCAAACCCGACATTTTTAAAAAATCGTTAATAACTCAAAAACTGTTAAACTTGTTAAAAAATTCAGTAGTTTAAATGTTTTGAGAGGAGTGGGCCACCCTGTATAAATTGTCAGATTCTCATGTGACACAAAATACTATGTTTACTGGTCTCCATTCACTATGTGTGAACTGAAAAAAAAATCTATGGGTACTGTCTAGGCGCTCCAGTTTGTCGTTCCTCAGACACACTATATGACGTCACACGTTCCCGCGTCATGGACTTTGTTTTGATATTAGGATGAGCGCGCGAAGTTTAATTATTTAAAAAAAAATAAGGAGTGATATTGAAGACGTAACATTTTGCATATTATGTTATTTTTGGATGTGCCTGAACAAGTTCCCTATTGCCGTTGGTTTGGCGTCCGTGTCAAAAAAAAATCATTATATTATGCACCCAACGCGACCTCCTATTGAGACAATGATCATTGTTTATATGGTAAAGGGGAAATAGTCATTTTAAGGAAAGCCATAAAAGCCATGTATACGAAACTCTACTACAATTAAAATTGACTATACATAAAAAATAATATCGGCTGTATTTAAACTAAGAGAGTTTTAGAATTTTTAAAATTGTTACATTTGGAATATCATTTTAATAGGCTCCGATAAGTATTTTCATTTTTTTAAATATGCTCTACTCCCTACTAATCAATAATATCTCGGTCTCTACTACCGACAGGTGCATGTTGTTTAAGTGCTGCAAACCCGACATTTTTAAAAAATCGTTAATAACTCAAAAACTGTTAAACTTGTTAAAAAGTTCAGTAGTTTAAATGTTTTGAGAGGAGTGGGCCACCCTGTATAAATTGTCAGATTCTCATGTGACACAAAATACTATGTTTAGTGGTCTCCATTCACTATGTGTGAACTGAAAAAAAAATCTATGGGTACCGAAAAGAAATCATTTATTTTTTATTTTTGTTCTTATTAGTGATGGGAATACCGTCAGCAATTTGGAGCGCTCCAACTGAAACCGCGACAAAGTAACTGCTACTTTAGAACTACGTATTTATCATGTAACAATCGCAGTATGGGCGCCGGCGCCGGCCTGCCCAAGTGCCTAAAGCAAGTACCGCGATTACCGATACCGATGAACTAACCTTAGTTTGGTCTATGCCTTAGTCTTCATTGATACCGATGTTGTCTGAGCGTAACCCTGACCTGACGTGACTGTGTCCTGTATTATATTATTTCTTATTATTTATAATATTACTAAAGTACGTTTACGTCTGTAATTGCTAAGCCCAATACATCTCGGTAGAATCGAATGACGTGAGGAAATGCAAAAATTATATTTTTTTGTTATTGCTGATATCGGAAACAACTGCTAACTCAATGGGAACTAATTATTATAACAACTTATATTTCTAATTCCTAGGATTTAAACCACTATCCTGATTTATTATGTTTCAACTATTAAAGTTACCACCTCTCTAAAAGTAAAAAATAACAAACAATTTGATGCCTTCGTCATTTCATTATGACCCGCTATTTTTCGCTGCCATCGCGAGAACGACGCCAAGAGACGCAACACTTGCTAGTTCGTCAGTCGTGAAAACCCCCGAAAGGACCTAAACCGAGAGCCAAAGCCGAAAAGGTATCGCTATTGATGGTTCCAAAGTAACTGCTTTTTTTAGGTTAAGGAGCGCGACACGACGGTATCAAAAAATATCGTTCCAAATTAGCAGTTCCTCTAATACCGACCCACCTCTAGTTCTTATACAATTTGAGGAAATGGCCTACGGATTCGTAATTAGTGCATCAAAAGATCAACACCCTTTTTTTTGTAGTTTTCTTGGCGAACATGTTGATTATATGGAAAGTAACGAGAGCGACGTAAAAGTATAAAATAAATATATCACAGCGAGAAAGAAACCAATAAAAGTAAGTATCGGTAATCATGCTCTAGAATCTATAAACGAACAAAACAAAAGCGGAATGATTGACGAACTTTTTAATTTTTTATTTTTATCAAGAGTAAATACTTTAATAGCAATTTATGATGTTAGTTTTAAAAGTGCGATTATAAGTAAGAGGGAAAGTTGTTCACACAAAATAAAAACTCTTTTTAAGTCTACAGCATAAACAATTTTTTTACAAACACTATTAAACTGAGCACGAAAACAAGCCAATATTATTTATTTTTTTCAGTGATTTATGTTATCCCTTTGTTGTTAGTTGCTCAGCAACCAATACGTCTTGTTGGTATACAGGGTGTCCGAAAATGACAATGACAAATTTTAAGGTATGATTCTACATAAAAAAATATTAAAAAAAAGTTTATATTAACATAGGTCCGTAAAGGCTTTCATACGGAGCTACAGACCCTTGAAGATGGTGTCATCCAAAGTGTTGTTTCCTTTTTTTTTTAATTTATTAGGATCTAGTTACCATACAAAAATGAATTTTTAGATTTAAGTGTTATTGAAGATCACTTTTTAAAATATCAGGTGACCTATATTGCAGCCATATAGGACTAACAAAATAGATTTTACTATTGGTCACAACCTGCCATGTCATACGTCAACAGAATAAACCATTTGATAAATAATATCAATCCCAACTTTAAAAAAATCTAATCTACTTTTCAACTATTTTGTTTTTCATAAAGTTGTCAGTATGAAAGTCACATACAAAGACTGATTTCCTTTATACGCTTTAATGCAAAACCGCAATACTTTCAAAAATACCAAATATACAGATTTAATTCCTGATGGAATAGCAAAAAATTGGCCAAAAATAAATAACATGAAATAAAATACATTTTATTTCCAAGCGACAAACTACAATTAGTATGGAAAACGTCACGGAACATATATTGTATTGTTCAATAATAAATTTAAATCAAACAAACTTTAGGCACATTTCTCCCTAGTTAACCTCCATTAAAAAACTCTTCGAGGGAGTAAAAACTTTGTTGATCAAGTAAAGTCGAAGTGATTTCTTTTAAACGTGTATAAGACTATTAATCTGCTTTATTTTATGAGGTAGTCTATTAAAAATCTTTGAACTCAATGCATTTGGAGATCTTCTACCGCTATAAAATCGACTAAAAACCAGTCTAAAATTGGTCTTATTTCTGGTGTTAAAGGTATAAATATCACTATTTAATGCAAAATACATTCTATTCCTATATAAATATATAAATACATAAGTAGCTCATAAATTATAATAGAGACAACTGTTAAAATTTTATATGTTACAAACAGGATTTTACAAGAGAATAGTTTACTAACACTTGCAAAAGAGACAGCTCTTCAAGTACTTTGATATTATATCTGATTCTCTTAAAACTTGTCATGGTTTCGAGACATAAAATGTCAAAAGTGGCTTAAGTTCAACACATTTTGTAATTATTGTGTACTAAAATATGAGACTGTTTTCATACATTTGAACAAGTAAATGCTATGTTGCCAAAATACGTCAAGTAGAATTTGGCATTAAGGGGTTTTAGTACTCTTGGGATACTGAATTGCTTACAATAAAAGTAAGGAGGGACTTCCATTTAAAAAATTGTATTTACTTACTAGGTTAACTCCAATTCGATCAAAATCCATACCAGTACTATCCACAAACTGTCGCTCATCTAATTTACCACTGCAACAATCGATTGCCAAGTTCAAAATTTAATTAACAGGCCGAAAATATTCGTTCGGTGACGATACTAGGCATGGTTTTTGGTCGGGCTGGAATAAACCTAGGTATAGTATCAGAGAAAAGGTAAACTTGGCAACATCGCAAATATTACCATTAAATCGGGCATTGCCAATAACCCTCAGAAATAAATTTTATATTTTTTCTAAAGACGGTTCTGAGACAACCTCTGTATAAAAGGTATAATAAAATAACCATTATTAGAAGATTTAGGTCTGCCGTAACCATAAATTTATCGGAAATTTTTATATTAATTAAACATTAGATTTCACTTTCTGAATTAAAATATGCGTCCCAATTGTGATGGTCTGTAAAACGACTGGTATGGATTTGTTAGCTTACGAATTTATAATGACTTTAAACAACACTGAAAGTATCGATATTACTGGCGCACTAATATCTACTAGTACTAGAAATCGAACCTATAGTTGGTAAACATTTAAATTAGTACTTCAAACTCGAATGTCCTTGGAAAGTGTTCCCTGTTCCTAATGGTGCACCAATTATTTGGCGGTTACTTCTTTCATGAACTTACAGGAACTGACCCAATTCAAGTCGCCCTCAAGAAAAATAGTATATTATCTAATAACATTTTAAAAACCAGTTCCAATTAGTCGCTTTTATAATTTGTTGAGTAGCAAAAGTTTCACACTTTTGATGAAGTTATTTTTTGCGGTCGTCATAGAAACTTGCGGTAACAATATAGATATAAACTATAAAAATCAAAAAACAATCTAAACATATTTTTTAACCATCACATTGTGTGAGATTTATGACAAGGGGTCTTATCTATTTTTTACATGTTGTTCAAAATAAGGATTGATAAATGACACATTTCAAATTAGTTTTTCTCAACCTTTACAAATTGAATAAATACTATGTATATTATTTGACTATTCCATGTAGAGCTTCAAAGCAAATAATTTCTGTAATTCTAAATTATTTAAAATTCTAAACTGTTTTGAAAATTTCAAAATATTTTTTAAAACCCATACAAAATAATATTTTATTAACAAAATACCTGGCGACAAGCATTTTAATTAAGTACATTAATTTAGCATCTGTGCCTCTAAAACGAGTAAATTTGTATGAACATTAAGTAAACAAAGATATTTTAAAAGATGTTTGAAATCTCTTTCATCGTGATTAAAGTAAGCTTGCGCTTGAAAGGACCTTTTCACATTTCTGAGCATTGCAGATAATTCTTTATCGCAGGCTTTTCTTGGTTATTGGAGATTCCCTATAAACACGATATTCTACATATCCCTTTAGAGAAAAATCAATTTTAGTTAGGTTGGTCGACCTAGCAGACTATTAAACTGGTCCTCTGTCGGAAGTTCAGAGCCTGGTGCGATTGAATGTGGTAGAATCCGCATCCTGTAAAAGAAGCCAGCCACCTTTTCATCTGCTTAAGCCACGGATTATCGATCTCGAACGACATGAGCCAGGAACAACAGTTTAAAGTCAAAGTGAGATATAACACGTTTTACGTTTGCACGTCGATGACGTCGTGGCCTCTTCTTATTTAATTTTAACTCTACACATGGGAAAGATGTTTTTTTCAGAATTTCTTGGACTGACCTCTCACTTATTTTAACTTCTTGGTATTGGTTCATACGTGCTTGACTAATATTTAGATTTCAATAGCTGACAATAAAACTCCTGATTTAACTCACTTGTTACCTTCTTTGTTCTATCCTTCCTTTTCTACTCACGAGAAAACAGTTTTCCTCTCTCTCGCACAATAAAAGAGACCACATCAGTGAGCTTTTCCTATAAAAAATTGATTTCTTGAAAATATCCGTTAAACTATAATTTTACAAGTAGTATCAAAATGTATTTAATTAAAAAACATGCTGGTTCTTCCATGGTCCTCAATTTTGTTTATTAAACTTTGTTATGGATAAAGACATTTATGGTTTTTGATAAATAGGTACTTTGATAACTTTTGAATTGTAAATAAATTATAATTACAACAATTATTTGTTTTTCAATTTTTTTTTTATAATAAGGCACAGTACTGCAGGATTATTCCTTTATGGCGCTATGCAAGCGGTACGTATGCGCAGGAAACGATTCACGTTAGTATTGAATCCTTGAAGATTATACTCGTTGGGAAACACGGCCTCAGAGAGATGGTTCCAGAGTGATTAAGATTAAAGAATATCTAAGCAGTGTCGTTCGAGGGACACTAAACTGAACTACATACGGATAGGCTGCAGTGGCTCGTCGTGTATTTCTACCATGCACCGCTCGGGGTGGAATCAGGCGCGCAACCTCAGTTGAGCACTTGCATTGAAAATATTTGTAAAATAGACTCAAGTCGCCGACCTGCCTTCCATGTTCAAGGCTTTCCAGGTTGTTTGTTAGATCATGGTTACCGATCAAGCGATTGGCTTTTCTTTGAATTTAATCTAGCAATCTCAAAGTATGTTTAAGAGCAGAGCCGCAAATATGCGAACAGTACTCCAGCGATGGTCGAATTTGGGCCTTATAGAGCATTAAAAGTTGTTGGGGTGTATAGAGGTTCTTAGTTCGGAAAAGTATTCCAAGCTTCTGCGAGGCTGCCTTAGCAATGGCCGCAACGTGACTATGCCAAGACATATGACTATCCAAAATAACGCCTAATAAATGAACTGATGAAGCCAAGGGAATCGAGTGTCCCGCCATGACTAGGGCTGGGCAAAATATTCGATTAATCGATTATTAATCGATTAATCGATTAAGCGATTGTGGAAATTTCAAAAATCGATTAATCGATTATGAATTTTCATAATCCTAGTGAGCAGCCTGCTGTTGGAATAAACTATCTAATATACCTACATATAAACATAATATAATATTATTTTTTTTCTCTTGAAGAAAAAACAGTAATATAACGTTAAAATAAAATTTGTGCCCCGTATTATGTTTACTGCTTGCTGGAATTTTTAAAAGAAAACGAAGTAATAAAAGAACTAGGCCAACAAAGTGAGGCAAATATAAAAAATTTAACAAAAAACTAAATCATCATGGTATAGAGTGTGCAATTGTGATTGTTTCGATTAATGGATTATTTTTCAATTAATCCATTGTTTTTTGATTAATCGATTATTTTTCGATTAATCGATTATTTTTCGATTAATCGATTGTTTTTCAATTAATCGATTTAATCGAAATAATCGATTATTTTTAACAATCGATAATCGATTGTGAAAATTCATAATTGCCCAGCCCTAGCCATGACTATATCCGGTTCTTTGACATTAACTTTTTTAGAAAAACTGCCGCATGAGTCTTTTTAGCGTTAAATTCTACTTGACTACTGTTACCCCTAGAGAGAATTTCTTCCAGGTCTTTGTTGAGATGTGAGACCTCTTGCTGTCTATGGAGATGTGCATTGCCAGCCGATGTCCGAGCATCCAAAGTAAAAGATGAAACATGTCAACATGTGTGCGGTCATCACCGAAGCTATATACAGGATTTTGAGTTTTTTCCAAAAGATCGTATATAAAAAAAGGGTGGTTAAAATAGATACATACTACTTAATTCATAGTATCTGTAGGCCCTTTGCCGTAAGTAACACGCGATGCCGTGGATAATAAAAATGACTTGTTTTTAATTTTTTTCCCAGGACTGTGAAACTTTAAAAATTTATTTCTCTTTAAACTACCACAGCGAATCAAATAACATTTTAGACAATAATTATAAAGGTTGGTGCCCGAACACAACTATGTGAAAATAGGGGTGTCCCAAATACATAACATTATTTTGGGCTACCCTGTATATTATTATTCGAAAATATATTCCTGAGTTACGTCCTATGATAAAAATACAAAGCATAAGTCAGCATAAAGATGAAATTCCTTTTTTTCATAATCAGGCACAGCACAGCAGAATAAATCTGTTATGACACTCTGCGAGCGGTGCGTGTGCCCAGGAAGCAATAAGCATTGGTCTTGATTTTTTGCAGATTATACTCGTTAGGGAACACGGCCGCAGGAAGGTCGTTCCAGAGTGTTGACATTCTGCAGATGACAGAATGTTTGAGCATTATCGCTCAAGGGACGCTAACCTGAACCATGTACGGGTGAGCTGCAGCGGTTCGCCTTGTATTTCTACTATAGGTGGAATGAAGCAGGCAACCTCAGTTAAACACTTGTCATAAAAATATTTGTAAAAGAGGCTCAAGTTACCAACCTGCCCCGATGTTCTAGGCTTTCAAGGTTGTGTGTCAGATCGTGGTCACCGATCAAGCGAACGATATTCGTAGTATAGAAGCTGTGAAAGTCTGACGCGCTATTGCAGGACCCTGTATATTGGAATAATAATCTAGGATGTATTTATGTACAAAATTTTATATAGTTTGCAACTATTGCCGGAGGTCCTTTTGATATTATACCGCTCTCAGAGACGTGCATAAACTTAGATATTGACAAAGACGACATAGAGATATTATGTGCATTAAAATTATAACTAATTCAAATAGCCCCCTTTTTTATTATATTGAAAATTTCGCTTTATCACTAAGTAAAAACGATTCCTCGACTTTTGGTGTTTGACCAATAGTTTTCGAATAAGAAAATACACACGATACGATTTGCACCTTGCTATGCCCAGAGTTTTATAAAATTTTCCCATTTACCTATGTCCTGAACGAAGCCGTAATACAAAAATATTAAAAGGCACTTTACATTAGATATTGAACTGTCTAAATAACTGTCTTATCAAAAAGAAAAAATGGCAGTGGCGTTCATGTTCCTTGTTCTGCTTAGAAATTGTAACACCTTGTATCTCAAAAATAAAACGGTTTTTTCTTAAAATCAGCCAAGGATTAATACCCTCAAGGATCAGCATTCAATTATTAAACATCCTGTGTATGCTATAGCATTATCCTCATAAGATCTTACCCATGAAAAATTAGATAAGGATCGTAGGCGCACGCATTTTTTTATTCTACCAAGAAATGCTTTTAGAGGGAAGCATGTGAGCCTTAATTTTTGTGAGAAAATATTACGGGGTGACGAAGCGACATTTACACAATTTTACTATTTTTTAGGAGAAAAAATACCCACGTACGGGTTACAAGTTATACTCATAATATTGGTCTTTGGGACGTAGCTCAGAATTTTATAAATTTAGTAAAGTCGATTAAGTTTGGGGGTTCCTAACCAGTTAATTGAAACAAGTAAAATTATTTTTATTCATTTTTCAAGTAGAAAGAGAGCATAAGCGGATGCATACAAGATAATTATAAATCGGCTGTTATAAATTAGGTTGAATAAAATAGATTAAACCAGTAAACGTGTGAGAGCTAAGTTTCTCTAAGAAAAAAAGAACAGTCTAACGACTCACCAAAAGGATGGCGATGTCTGTAAATCGCCAGACTCTCAAAAACAAAACTTGAGTCAAACTATAATTATACACTTTTTATTAATAAAATAAAAAATAAGTGAAATAACTTACACAGTGGAAGTCGCTGGAAAGTAGCAAGCTTTCTGGTGCTAGGTTTGCCATTTCAACCTTAACAGAAGAGATAAATTTTCTGATATAAATGAATTATTTTTGGATGCCCAAATAAGCAGAGACTTCCCAAGCACTTTGTTATGTGATCAACTCCACTTTATACTCTATTATAACCCCTATTAGTTAGGAGAGCTGATTTTCTTTTTGCTGACCTTGCTGATCTTTTAGAACTTGCAAAACTTGGACATAATCTCACTTGGAGGAAGGTTTTTAGACCTTCGTATTAAAAATGGAACCCTTTATTCCAACCAGTTTTAATTCATTATTCCTTATCACCTGTTACATCCAACTCCTTCCTCGAAACAACACTACAGCTGTCATTATTTATTGCACCATTTTTATCAAATACTTTTCTAATAAGCTCCACCACTATTAAGAGTCATAGTACCATAAACAAAATGTCTATGTATGATCACTGCGTGCTTTAAACATATCCGACGTTATTGCAGAAATAAAATTCCATATTGATAAGTCCTATTTATTTTATGAAGTATACCTTTCTGGTGAAAGATATCTGGAATTTATTGACGATCAGATAGAAAGTCTTTTAGAGGATTTAGCGGTCAAATAGTACCTACCAGCAGATAGGCTGACACCAGGAAGCAGCTGTGACAGACCGTTAGGACTATTGGTTAGGAAGAGACGGTATCTTTGCAATGGTCACCCAACAGCCCCGATCTTACGCCTTTGGATGCTTTCTCAAAATCTGGCAAATATCTAAGCGTAAGCTTAACTTAAGACAAGAAATTACTCAAGAAACTAAAAAGTTGAATATTTTAAATGTTATAAACAAATAGAAAGATGATTGTCTAGGGTTCTGCCACTTATTTCCCTATGGCTAAACTCTCTACTATTAGAGACACAGATTTCGATTACAGGGTAATACCGATGATCGAGGACTACATTTGGAAATTATTTTCGAATATACAGGGTATTTCTCAAAATCGGGACAACTTAAAAGTAAATATTTTAAATAGGGCACCCTATATTTTTTACACGGAGTTTGTGTCCCTCTCATTCAGGCGCGGATCCAGAAATAAATTGGGGGGTGTCAAAGAGTGGCAAAGATACAAAAATAGCGGAGCTGGCGAAAATTTTTGGAGACCTCGCCCAAATTTCGTCTTTGTCTACTATTCTATATTTGCATTGAACTGATGTATGATAAATTATTTAATTTCACGTCCATTTTTTTTTCTATGCAGAAGGGACGGTTTGAGAAAGTTACCTACAAATACTAATAATAATAATATGACAATTTGAGGTTTATGACTCCCATGACTCCCCCTCCCCCTGGATCCACGCCTGCGTAATACAACTTTTTTTTCCTAAAAAATAGCGTAAATTTTGAGAAAATATTCATGATTTTACGACGTTGCCGACGATGATAAAAATATTTTATGATTATAAGGGGACTTAGCCAAAGTTGCATTTTTTGACAACATATCCAGGTCGTTCAAGTTAAAAAAATTGAGTAAAATTAGTCCAAACTTCTCGAAAATTGAAAGAAAAATTAGAGCACTCTGTATAAAAATGTATATATCTGTATAACCTTGATACAACTGTCTGCAAACGATATTTATCAAATCCAAATCGAGAAATAATCTGTGTCATATTTTTATTGCGACCGTAAAAAAGAAAATAAAATACGAAAATAATTAATAGCTTGGCAACACCACAACAGATTGGGAAAAAAGACTGAGATTACATAAACAGTAAAGAGAGTTGAAAATATAGGGTGTCCCATTTAAAAATATTTATTTTCAAGTTGTCCTGCTTGTGTGAAACATCCTGCATATTTGAAAATAAATTCCAAATGTAGTTCGCTATCACAGATATTTCCCTGTAGCAGATCGAAATATGTGTATCCCTAAGAGTACTGAGTTGCAGGACCCTGCAGATTGTATCAATAGAAATGTTGGTAACATTGAGCAATTATTGTCATTCCTTTATTTATGTTGTAGATGTTAAAGGCCTCATACATTGCGTTCTTTTGCATGCGTTTGCATCGACGCGATTCGGACTGACGGTAATCATCGCCGGAACGTTCTTCGCATTCACTGCCTAGATATACCGTCAGTCGTCAGTGTCATAAAATGACACGGGTACATTTGTTAGCAGACACACAGACAGCTGCTGGTCCCAGTAAAAAATAGAAACTTTTCTTTGTTTTCTATCCCTATATTCGGTAGACATGGAAATCCTTTATACATTCTGTAGTAAATGTTTTTTGATCCGCTTCAGTTAGTACGCACCACAAACCATATATAATATACTTTCGATGCGGACCGAAGACCGATGAACCGGCTCCCGGTCCAAATATCAAGACTCGACAGACATTTTCACCGACGATATCGACCGTTATTACTTCACCATACATTGACAGTTTTGGCCCGATAGTTGGATCGCGGCGATTCAAACGGATGGAAAATACCGAAATTTAGGGGGGCCTTTATTCTCACTATTTAAGTTAATAAGTTGCATAATTCGCTTGTGGATACCGAGATCATGGTGCGGCTACTCCGATCACAATATATTAATTATAACAAAAATTTTAATTCAAATTGTCCTAACCAACTTGTTAGAAAGGCATTGAACTATAATATAGTGTGGTCAAACACTCGGGTTCTTGAATGTATTTTTACGTCAGGATTTTATCCTTTGACATCTGTTATTCATTGTGTACTGTTTGGGTTTTGTCGTTTAGAGAAATTTTGATATCGGCTCTTGCCTTAAATAATTTTGGTTCGTGCGTTTTCTTTTAAAAGTTTTTGTCTGCAAAGTTTTGGCGCCTTTTTCTATTATATTTCATATAGTGCCTCTCTCCTATGGATTTGGATTGGGACCAACAGGGAGCCAGTCTTTTGGTAGTTTGTATGTCGTGTCTTGTCTAGATCTCGTATGTGAGTCTGTGATTAGTGGGTTTGTCGATACGTCTGTGCGTCGGTTATAGTCTTTAATAATTTTTAAGAAAAACTCGTTTATCGTCTGCATTTGAAAGTCACGGTGAAGCACTCTGTTGGATGCCTGTGAAGCAGGGGGTAGATAGAGCCTAATTGACGCAATGCAAGCTTTACTCTATTAATTGAATTGAGCCTCCAGTTAAGCCTTCGGTCAAATATAAGTCCCAGGTATTTCACCTCCTGGCACCAGTTCACTTGAACTCCATTAACCCGAAGCCTTGTTTCAGGCCTGCGCACGGTGCTTTTTGAAAAAAAAGATGACTTTCGTCTTGGCGGGATTCAGGCGAATCTTCCAAGCCGAAAGCCATTTTTCCAGCTCGATTACATGACGCTGCATCCGACTGACGACAATGCGCGGTGATTTAGAAGTCGAAGTAATTGCTGTATCGTCAGCGAAAAGATAGAGCTGCGTAAAACTATCTCGCGGAATATCATGAGTATAAATATTATACAACATCGGAGAGAGAGGTGAGCCTTGCGGCACTCCCGCCCTGATGCGTTTATTCGAAGAAAGTGCGTTCTCTGAGGAGACCGCAAAACTTCTATTCTCCAAAAAAGAAGCTACCACCTTGATTAAGTAGTTCGGAGATAGTGTGAATAAAATTCTTTGAAAAATCGGTAATAAAAAAAATTCCCATTTGTTGCACACCTAAGTGTGGTCATTTAGGTGTGCAACAAATGGGAATTTTTTTTATTACCGATTTTTCAAAGAATTTAATTCTTGATAAAAGTGGGTGCATGTTCGATCATCTGGTCATATTAGGTGCACTTGGAATGGTTGCTAGTCAAACGCCGTACAGGATAGGTCAAAAAATACAAAACTTGTACAAGAATAAAATACCCCTATTTCAGAAAATTCAGCAAAATTTAATTAAGAAAAAATGTTTAGAATTAAATGTAATGCATAGATTCGAAAACGTGACCTCCTAAAATAAAGAAATATTTTTTTTTAAAAATATTAATACTTACCCAAAATTTTTTTTTTATATTCACCCTTAAACCCTTTATAAATTATTTAAAATCAAATTAATTTTACATATTAATATCTTTGTTCAAATTCAAGCATATTTGTAAAATTAACTTGAATTTTTAATTTATTAAGGAATCACAAACTTCATGGTTGTTGCAACGACATTAAACACAACTTTAAAATATCCTAAATATTCTTTTTAACAAGATAAAACATTAATAATGGTAATATGCAAATTAAAAAACTCTCATTTAAAGTACAAAATTTTTATTTTAAATGTTTATCAAAAAACTGTACAAATTAATCGACAAACATGAAATCCTACTAAAATAATCGCAGATACCTATGGAAAAAAACAAATAAGGGTTAAAAGAAAACATTATGACAGTTTGGTGGCATTATTAATTCTTAAGCAATTATTGTTGTTATTTGATTTCAAATGCCTCCTCCAATACAGTTAACGTTAGCCGAGAAGGCAGAATTAGTGTTAATATGTGGAGAAAACTATAAAACAGTGCGTGAAGCAGGAGATATATTCAATGAACGATATCCAGATAAACAAGTTCACTATTCAACTGTAAGCAGAATTTTAAATAATTTTAAACAGACAGGGTCTTTAGACTCTAAATATAAAAATGAACGTACCAAAACTGTATGTGCTGAAGAAAATCAATTAGAAGTACTTCAAGCAGTTGTTGAAAACCCTAGAAGATCCACTTAAGAAATTTATGCTTATGCGGGTATAAAAAAAAGCTCTGTTAAGAAAATTCTTGAAAAACAAAAATACCATGCCTATGAGCCAATTTGTACGTTTCAAAGACGAGACTATGACTTGCGGTATGATTTCTGCATGTGGATTCAAGGACAAATAGAAGATCAACGTGATTTCCATAGACACATATTTTTTGGGGATGAATCCACGTTCACAACAAATGCCGTTGTTTCTTCCCAAAATTGTAGGTAGTGGTAAATCCCACCCAATTAGATTTTTTTTATGGGGATATTTAAAGCAAAAAGTTTACAAGGATCTACCGTTTAATAATGTTGGGGAGCTAGAAAATTCGATACGATTTCATTGCAGAAATATTCCAGCAAGTGTATTGCGATCCACTCTTAGTGAATCTTATGATCGGATAATTAAATGCATTGAACGAGAAGTTTGACATACAGAGACGCGTCGATCATTTTTTTACACATACATAATTTTATTTTTTTCTGCAAAAAAAATATTGTTTTATTTTAGGAGGTCACGTTTTCGAATCTATGCATAACTTTTAATTCTAAACAACTTATCTTAATAACATTTCTAGCTTCTTGAAGCTTTCTATCGGACTTTCTTTTATAATTTCGTACCATGACGCCAACTCTCTGTAAAGAATAAAAGCTTTAAGTGTCAGTGCCAACGAACTTTAGCATTCCCAGGAAAATGGGGCAAGTGCAAACCTGTTCGTGAGTAAAAACCGCTTTTAGATTTGGTCGGTATATAGGATTTTAAAACTACAACTATTGACTAAACATAAGAAAATGCAATAAAACTAAAAGTATATTATAAGTTTTTACCTTTGACCAATTTTTTATGGAGATATCACGCACTATTCAACGGACCGATTCGGAGATTATGTTACAAATGACTACTCAGAAAGAAAAAAACACCTGGTAACTCGCCGGGAGTGGATAATTCAACAGCGCTAATCTATAGTTGCCTCGGACCACACAGACAAGTAAACTTTCAATATTGCCTGATCGGCGCTCTGATTTTCCACTTACCCCAGTTTTATACTTGCTCCAGTCTACTCTATACCATATTCAAATCCAACATTATGCATACGAAGGACACATTGATCAGTACTTAATGACAACCGTAACTCTATTTCGATTGGTCAAGCGGCAATAAAACTAAAAGGCCCTGGGCGAAAGGGTTGTAATTAGTTTACCGGTGATTTTCGCATTATTGCATTGTATCGTTTGGTGTTATTGCTTGTTGTCAATATTTTGATATAAATATTTGTGTCTTTGACCGTTGTATTTGAATGTATACAGGGTGTTTCAGAAAGACTAACCTGAACTAACCTGAACATGTGTCCGGAGTTGCCCCGTTTTTGATGTACAGGGTGCGTAAGATTTTTAAAAAAAATCGTTTTTTTTATTATTTTTGTAAATATCCTTTTCCCGATTTTATTGCAATTTGGTACCGTCATTCAATGATAAGAGGCTTAATTAGCCCTAACTAGATTAAATTTATTAAGTCCAGTAGCGTCCCGGGAAACACTTTAACAGATATTATTGAGAAAAAATGTACGCCACTGACTTTTTTCTAATTTTGATATTTTTTCCGGATATACCAACTAATGATACAATTTTAAAATGTTTTGATACTTTGACGTTTTAACCAAATTGATTTGTTTACTTGGTATGCTGCAGCTCTTATTTAAATATGGTATAGTATAAATTCAAGCGTCCTATTACGCTTGTCGAAATGGAGGAATTTGGGCTAACATCTCCTCTTCATCTTCTTCCTCCAACAACAGCATGCAACTAATGTTATCGGCGTTCATTATAAATCATACATAAGCGCTTGCACTACGAAATACGAATATGATCTGAAGCGCGCTGCTCCAGCCGCGCCAGCCAAACCACCCTACGACGACAGCCGATTGCTACGCTCTACACTCGATCGCGAACGCCAAGCGCACCCTCTGACTGCTCCAGCGAAACCATACATTTACTCCCGACTTGGTCTGATCCCAATTATTTTAATGCGGTGTGACGTCAAGGACAAATGCAACACAAGAATTTCGAATTCGGTACCCATACTTACGTGCCCGTGCGATAATATAAACATTTTCAATGTTAAAACACATTACTGATAATATCACATGATTACATGATTTGTTTTTTCAAATCAGCATAATAATCAGCGCATTTTTTAACACTACTATGATCAGGCGTAGATCAAGGAAAAGATCCTTTATAACGCTCTGTCTGCGATTAGTGTGCGCAGGGAGCAATTCTCGTTTGTTTTGAATAAATAATATAGTTATAGTCGTTATTTATCTTTAAATCTACTCCACAGAGAGGCTTATCAGGCTTTTAGAATAATATTTTAATTAATGCTTTTAAAATAAAATAAATTTCCAAATAAATAAGCTCTTATTAAATAAAATTTTCAACCAAGAAATCTGCTATTTATCTTACATTCCGTTGCCCTACTATAATGATTAATATTCTTGACTTGAATAGCAATATTTCTTAGGCAGCGAACCTTTTGCATTTTATATTCTTGCTTGGTTGATAAAATTATTTATGCGTGGTTGTACGCGAGAAAAACTTTTAGAAATACTAATATTATTTATGCCAAATACGTTGCCTGTTTTTTCCAGGCGGCAAACTTGCTTTTTATTAGTTTTCACTGTGGATGAAGTTTCCGGAAAACTATTTTCACAACATTTAGCCAGATTCTCTTGTTAGCAATGCAGCTACGTTTGGTTACCAAATACCTTAATATTTTTTTGCAATAAGCGATACAATACCTACATTTTACGGGTAATATTAATTAAAACCAGGGTTGCGCCTTGCGTCAATTGCCTGGTCAATTTTGATCGCAGTAAAACTTTAATTTTCACCAAAAAGGGACCCAAGTATCTTTTTAACTTGCACAGAGTCTTTGAATAATTATATTTTGACCCCTATTTGGAGCTTTTATTATCAGAGATGGAAGATAATGTTATTTACAAAAGTATTAAGGTTTGTTTCTGTATTAACTTTTGAAGTAGGAAGACAAAACAAACTCGCAACAGTTCTTATAACCCTAATTTTCCCTAATTGTCCTTAATTTTGTTTAGTAATTTGCATAAACGTCGGAATTGCATTAAAAACGTTTATATGTTAATCGGTAATTTTCTTTAGGTTTTCTTAATTGTTCTGCATAAATCCACCTTATTAAAATCCATGGCTTGCTTGGCAACTTCAATTTGAAATGAAACTTCTATACCATTTATATACAGGGTGTCCGAAATATGCGTGTATAACGTTTGATGACAGACTCCTGACGTCAAAATAGGTCGATTTTAGCCAAGTTAGTTATATCCAACGCTTTTTTTCTTGAGTGCCATGATCGCCCAATTGTTCACTTTATTAATCTTATGTCATTTCAAGCGACAAAGTAGAAAATAAAAAATAATAATAATAATAATAATAGTAATAATAATAATAATAATAAATGCAAGGTGCTGAGGAGGCAGGCCCCTGCCATGCAAGCAGCTACAGCCCAACAAGACAGAGAAGAGGAAAAAACAATGCAACGGAGTCAAACAAGAACCAGTACTCAGTACAGTACAGTATTTTTTACAGAGTGACGCAACTAGGACAAGATACGACCGGATACCGTCAAAGACTGCACGCTGGTTTCTGCAATACATACCCACAACTCCAAGTCTCAGAACAAAGAGTAGCCGATCAGTACAGAGTAATACTCAAAAATAGCCACATTCCAGAGACCAGATTAAACACAATTAAAAGAGAAATTGAACTAGAAATCCAGGAACAAGAGATTGGCGAGGAAAATGCAAGAAATACAAAAAAAGCGTCACAACCCGAAGACCAAAAAACGAGCAAGCTGAATTACAACCCGAAAATCGGGACTAGCAAGAAGAGCAGCTGATCAAAAACCCACCAGGAAACTATCAGCTAATCGAAAAGCTGGCTATGGAAATGAGAAGAGCTGAAATGGAATACGAAAACACAGATTCACTATGTAGATCACCACTACCAAAGCTAAACTTCTCTAAAAAACGAGCAGCCACACTAGAGGTAATGAACAACAGAATCCTACCAGAGTATGTTGCAAGAGTAACATCATTGGAAGCAATACACACGGTAATATAGTGTGCAGCATTAGCAGTGGCCAAATCAACTGGAGCGAAAATAAAGCAAAATAACTACCAGGTAAGAGCCGAACCCCGAATTCCCGTATGGAGGCAAAGAATCCAGAAGAAAATAGAAGCGCCCAGAATAAGTATTGGCAACTTTAATCTTACATAAGTGGAGTTAGATCAGAAAGAGTACTATGATCTGTAGAATCTATAACGACTCAAAACAGGATCCACTCAAGACAAGATCCAAAAAATATCTTCCCACAACAAAGCCTTGATACATTAAGACAGAAACTGTACATATACGCAGGCCGTTTGAGACGATGCAGAGCCAGTTATGCGAGGAGACAAGACAACGCTCTATTTCAAAAATCGGAAAAACCTTTCTACAGGGCACTAAATAGTGGAGAAAAAGAGGAGGAAAGCACATATCCAACAATAGACGCAATAGATCAATTATGGAGGGATCGGCTAGCCAGACCTACAAACTACAACGTTAACGCTAGTTGGATTCGTGAAGAAAATGCAATATCCCAGATCTACAACGAAATGCAACATGAACCATTCACAGCGGCAGAAACATCTGCTACCACCAGGGAGTTACACAATTGGAAAGTGCCTGGCCCGGATGGAGTACATAATTACTGGATTAAGAAATTCTGGTGCATGGGAAACTGGCTGCATTAATAAATGAAACTATGAAAGATCCCCGAAAGCTGCCACTATTTCTCACTCAAAAAACAACATATCTTCTGCCAAAGACCCGCAAAAATACACACAATCCATCAAAGTATCGACAAATTACCTGTCTCTCTACATTATACAAGCTGATAACATCACCAATAACCAAGAGAATTTCTTTCCACTGGGAAAGATACAACATTATAGCCCCACAACAGAAAAGGTGTACGAAAGGAGCCATGGGATGCAAGGAACAATTAATAATTAATTCAGTCATCAGCAACCAAGCTTATTCAAAGCAAAGAAACCTATATTCTGCCTTTGTAGATTACAAGAAGGCCTTTGACTTCATACCGCCTGAGTGGCCCCCTTGCATATTAAAGATCTACAAATTCGATCCTTACTTAATAAAGTTTCTACAGCACGCAATGGGCATATGAAAAACCAAAATCCATCTTAATAAGGGGCCACCAATGTTTCCACCGATACAGTTTCAATAAAACGAGGAATATTCCAGGGTGATTCCTCGAGTCCTCTGTGGTTCTGTTTAGTTATGAACCCTCTGTTCAACCGACTAAACTCCACAATATATGGATTCACTATCAAAAACGGCAACCAAGAAGCAAGTAGAGTTAACCATCTTCTATATATGGATGATCTTAAAGTAATGACTGCTACCAAAAACCAACTGGACCAGATGCTTAAAATAGTAGAGGAATTCTCCAGTGATGTCGGAATGCAGTTTGGCCTGGTTAAATGTCGTACTCTCACCATGATAAGAGGAAAAATATAGCAAAACCCGTTCGTTATGCGAGAAAGCCAGGAGATTCAGGCAATGGGTGAAGGCTTGAACTACAAATACTTGGGGATGAAGCAGGCTCAACGTATTAGTCGTGCATCAATGAAGACTGATATAAGGGAAGAGCTTGTTGAGAGAACAAAAGGGCTCCTAAGAACGAAACTGAACAGCAAGAACTTGTTCAAAGCAATCAACACCTACGCCTGCTCAGTTTTGTCCTACTCATTCGGCATAGTAGACTGGAGCGTGACTGACATCGAAGGGCTACAGCGCAAAATTAGAACTCAACTTACCAAAACAGTCAAACAACACCCAAGTAGAGCGGATCACCCTACCACGACATTAAGGAGGAAGAGGACTGGCAGACATCGGAAAAGTAATGGATCAACAAATAACCAACTTTTGAGGGAGTACTTCCGCAGTAGAGCCCAAACTTCAGACCTACATCATGCTATTTGCGAAGCAGATCACTCCACTCCTCTAAGATTAAGGGATCAGAATGTCGCACAACAACACAAGACTATTGAAGAAAAGTTGCAGATACGGATGTCGAACAGCAGAGACGATCCAACACATCACGGGAGGATGCCAGATGTTTTCTGCAACAGAATACAAAGAGTGGCATGACGCAGTGGCTAAGATCCTACACCAGGAGTTAGCGGTGAAGCTACTTGTCCAAAACGAGAAGATTCCATATTATAGATATACACCACAGACGATCTTAGAAAACAACCACGACAAGATGTACTGAGATCGGACTATTCCTGCTGATCAGACGGTGTCCCACAAAAGACCGGACCTTGCTGTGGTAGACAAGAAGGCCAGGAAAAAGACTTTGATAATATAATATAATTGAATAACAACAACCTTCTAGAGAAGCATGCTGAGAAAATAGCGAGGTATGGGGACCTGCAGGAGCAAATAAGAAGACAGTGGAATATGGACAGCCTTGAAATCATGCCGATTATTGTTTCAACAAGAGGAGTAATCCCAAACGAGCTTTTGGAAAACCTTAGAATACTAGACCTGCCTCAAGATTCCACAAGGATATACAGAAAGCAGTGCTACTTGCAACAAGCCGAACAGTCGAGAAGTATATGGGTAACCAGAGAAGAACCTCACGGGCCTAATAACAGAGAAAGGGACCCTAGCGGCAGATAGCTCAATCCTTTGGATATCGGTGATATCTGGAATGAGTGAATGTTCCCAGTAGAGGGAGCGCATGACAGGTCTCGCGACCTGTCAGAAAATTAGTTTACGGTTTAGGGGGTTCAACCCCCCCCCCCCCCGTTCGACGAGAGTTCGACCAATTTTAAATTCTCAATTTCGAAATTTAAATTAATTAAACGTAAAACGTCGAAAAACTTTTTTTACATGTCGAAAAAGCTATAGATACGTCCCTGGTGAATCCTATTCCACCTTTGCATTATCTGTCAATTACTTTTCGTTATTTTTCTGTGTAGTGGAAGCAGAAGTATGTCTTAAAACAAACCAAACAGTTTATGATATTGCTTAATAGGTGAGATTATCCTTAGATTGATTTTGCTTCATTCAACAAGAAGATTATGAGAGAAAAACATATCCTAGTTATTCCTTATTATTTACCTACCTAGTTTAATGTGTACAAATAAATTTAAGTAGAAAACTACAGCAGTAATTTGGGAGGAAGGTACAAGTTGCATGTAATTAATTTCATTAGTGTTTAATATATTTGTTGTAATCATAAACCATGTGAGTTTTGTAAATTATGTGTATTACCAAATTTGTTGCTTATAATATTATGTCAATAAATTCTCGTATTCTTCTTTGTAGGTAAAGAAATAATCCATTTTTTTTAATTAGCTTTATACGATGTATTGGTAATTTCATTTCTTATTTTTTTTGGAAACGAGTATACAGGGTGTTTCAAAACAAATGCGAAAAACTTAAGGATGCGATTCCTTGTTTATCAAAAAAGGTAGTTATACAGGGTCGTTGGTATGTATGGAAACGGTCGATTATTTCAAAAAGTATAACAGTTAGCAAAAAATATTTGAGACAAAAGTTTTAGGGTTTTTTAAGGCCTATTAGAATTTTAAACAAATAAGTATACAGGATGAGTCGAAAAGCCGTAGAGAAACAAAGTTACTTTTTTTTTAATGGGATACCCTATATCTTAGAATATTCTTGGATTCTACATAAAATTACAATTATTTGTTATTAAGTATATTATAAGTCTAAACCTAATAGTTTCCGAGATATCGACTTTTGAAAAAATGACATTTTTGAACTTTGACAGCTTCTAGCTTTCTAACGGTATGTCTTAGAGTGAAACGGCTTACATGTCCCTATCTTACTTTTTTATTATTTTCCCAAAAACATCAGCTTCCGGTTAAATCGGAAGTACTGTATAAGATAGGGACATGTAAGCCGTTTTACTCTAAGACGTACCGTTAGAAAGCTAGAAGCTGTCAAAGTTCAAGAATGTAATTTTTCAAAAGTCGATATCTCGGAAACTATTAGGTTTAGACTTATAATGCACTTATCGAAAAATAATTGTTATTTTATGTAAAATCCAAAAATATTCTAAGATATAGGGTGTTCCATTTAAAAAAAAGTAACTTTGTTTCTCTACGGTTTTCTGACTCATCCTGTATACTTATTTTTTTTTTAATTTTAATAGACCTTTAGAAACCCTGAAACTTTTGTCCTAAATATTTTTTGCTAACTGTTTTACTTTTTGAAATAATCGACCATTCCATACAAACCAACGACCCTGTATATAAACGTTAAATAAAAGTCAACCATACGAATGATAAGGGTAGTCTATTTCAACCCCTTCCACTCACTTTAAAAAAGTGAAAAAATATATAGAAAGTGTGTTTTCATAAAAATAAGACTTCTACTGAATTTCATTATTCTATCGCTTTTCGTTTTTAAATAAAAACATTATTTTATCACCATATTTGTACTGCGATATCTCCTTAATGGTTGACTTTTCACCCAAACCTCCTCTTAAGTTTTTCGCATTTGTTTTGAAATACCCTGTATACATATGTGGGGCTGAAAAGTCAAATGCTTTTCGTCCTATTGTCTTCTTAGATTTAAGAGTTCTTGATTGCTTATGTATTTTGTATCTAGTATAGTGTTTATGATCGATTTCTTCAAGTTTATTTTTATTTTTGTGTTGTAATGCAAAACGTTTAAAACAAAACCCATGATTAATATCCAATAATTGACTTTCTTAAGAAACATTTTTTGCACAACATTTATTGTACAACCATTAGTCTTTCTAAGTAAGTTTTGTAAGCTGCTCCCCAAACACGAATACCGTATTGCAAAATGGAGTAAATCGGTGAATAATACACTGTTTTTGATTCTTTTAAAGATAAAATTGTTCTTAATAATTTCCATTTATATAAAATCAAGTGTAGTTTTGATGGCAAATGGTTACATTAAGAAAGGCTACGATAAGAATTTAAATTTTTTATAATGTGTTTTAGTCGCAACAAGATAATCATATTCGATGCCCCTAATTTCATGTATTATTGGGTCCGCATTACCGACACGTGAATCATTTTTAATTGCTGCAAAACACCATATTTTTGAAAAATCGTTTAGAACTCAAAAACTACTTAATTTGGACAGATGTTATACCTACAATTAATAAGGAAATCCTAAAATGGTATTATATATAGAATGTTCCATTAAAAAAAGGATTTTTATAAGCCTTATCTATTTGAGGCACCCTGTATAATTCCAAATAATTTTAAATTGTAAACCTAGTGCCTTCCTTTAACTCTGTTTTTGAAAAATATTAAGAAGTTCAGTAGTTTAGATGTTATGGGAATCTTGAGTTGAGAGTGGGCCACCCTGTTAATATGTGCTTGTCATAAGGGAAAAATATCTTTTATTTTAGCGCATAATATACAGGGTGGCCCATTGAACAAAACATGGAGGTCGCTATCATTTTTCCATTTTCTGATGCGAGTTTATTTTTCTGCCTACTTCAAAAGATAATACAGAAAAATTTGCTTACATTGTATATGAAAATAAATGTGATGAAATTAGAAAACAATGTAGAACAATAAAACAATCGGAATTTGGTAACAACGTTTACTTAAATTAAATATGTCTTATAACAGGAAATGGTTTCGTTCACTCTCTCAAATATATGCATATAAATCTTAACAAAGACAATTAGACTAAAGTCAGACTAGAACAGGTAATAGATTGTAAAAGGAACTGGTCCTTTTACCAGCCTCCATGCCAACCTCCATGACTACCTCCTTCTTGCCAACCTCCATGACTGTGTTCGTTAAGAGATACAACACCTCCTTGTGCATGAATACCGATTGGGGCTGTAGTGTGTACACCTACTGGTACTGGCACTTTAACAAATACTTTAACAGGTACATGGACTGGGTAAGGTTTAGAGATAACGACTGGATAGGGTTTAGGGATTTTAACATGAACTGGGGTGGGTACTTTGTGGTATATTGGGGTTCTTACAGGTACTGGAATATGACGGGGAACGTGAACTGGTACGGGCCTATTTACTACTACCCTTACTGGTACTGGTACTTCAACTCTAACTGGGCGGGGTACGTCTACGTGTCTGGGTACTGGTACAGGAACATTGTATGGTCGGTCAACGGGTACTTGTACCGGGACGGGCTGTGGGACTTGCACTTGTTCATATCTGTGATCGTAGGTAGTTCCAGCATCATTGACAGGTCCATGGTTATCCAAATCTCCGCTAAGACCTCCTGCTCCTGCTCCTGCTCCTGCATAGCTTCCGGCGCCGGCACCAGCACCAGCGAAAGCTCCAGCACCTCCTAATCCACCTCCAAATCCTCCTCCCACTCCTCCTCCCAATCCTCCTCCGAATCCTCCGGCACTAGCTCCGGAATATCCTCCTGCCGATGCCCCAGAAAATCCTCCGGCGCTAGCGCTCGAATATCCACTGGCCCCTGAAAACCCACCAGCCCCTGAATATCCACTGGCCCCTGAAAATCCACCAGCTCCAAGACCGCCTCCAAATCCGGATCCTGCAAATCCACCGGAATGAGCGTCTGCATGTCCATGTCCAAGCGACAAAGAGCCACTGGCGGATCCGGAGTTAAAACCTCCTAAGGATGATCCGCCGTGTTCAAAGCCACCACCGAATGATCCGGAGGATGCAAAAGATCCTGCAGAAGAATGTCCATAGCCTGAACTAAAATCTGATCCGTGGATAGGTGGACTGAGATCACCATGTAAGTCTCCGCCTAACACTCCGCAGTTTGCCACTGAGGCAATGGCTAGTAAAACAGAGATTACCTGAAACAAAAAGAAATGTTAATATTTATTCGGTGATGCACTTTTTGATTTCTAGAGATGTACGGAAAAGCGGACAAAATATTAGCATATCTAGTGATTGTATTGTTTAATGTATCAGCGACAATAACTCTAAACAATAATTATAGACTTATCTTTTTTTTATATGATCAGGATTAAAACAGATTATGTAGTTAAATGATATTCTTAAATAATAGCTTGTAATTAATTTATATGTATACCATTTAATTTCCGAACAATGCACATTTGAAAAATCCTAATTACATTTTTTTTATTCAATTTAAAAAAACTTAGGTTGAAACTAAACATTAATAATTACCCTGCAAAAACAAAGACATTCTAGATCGTCTTGTTCTCCAGAAGTTTATTGTTTTGCGGTCATAAATCACAAAATGTTTTAATTAAATATTTTTTTATGTTCAGCGCAATTCATCGCCTTAAAAATTTAGGAGGCATGTTTATCAACTTAAACTGTAATGTATAATACGTTTTCGTAAGCCGGCCACTAATGGTGAGCGTGATAAATTTTCGACTTCATTTAGGGCAGAAAATTTAAAATGTTTTTTGTACCACCACCCATACTATTTCTATTCTTAAAAGTAAAATCATTTGAAAAATGCTGGTTCAGTTTATAAATTAAAGTTTAATATTATCCCTATATTATATTATAGGGTGTTTCCAAATGTGTGCGAAAAATATACTTGATAATAAACGAAGTTCATGTAACATTTTGTCGGATATCCTCCTATAACCGAGCTACAGCCTCGCAAAGAGTAGACCCTGAAGATGTTTTTTCCTAATATTTTCGAAGTCAATAAAGATAAAAACTTGAAATTTAGGTATTCGAATAAACTTTATAAGCAGAATCGAACTATTGTTGTTGAAAAGTCCACAATTTTAAAGTAGCGTCAGAAATAGGGGAGGGCGGGATTAAAATATACCTAACTTTTTTTCAAATTGATTTTTATACTTTTTTCTGTCAAATTAGAAAATTTTAATGTGTTTTCCAAAAAAAAAGGTAATCTTCCTTAGACACGATTTAGGGCGTCGTTTTTGAGATCAATTAATAAAAAAGTTATCTTTCATGCAGTTATTAGCTAGTGTAAAAAAGACGAATGTTAATAAGTGATCAAAGAAGTAAATTTTAACTTTCAAGAAGAACATATGTAGCAGTAATTTAGTAATTGACATTTTTAATAAATGATATTGTGAAAAATATTAAATTTCGGGTAAATAATATTAATTTTCTTTTCTTTTTCGCATGCAAGGTAGATTTTAAATCAATTTCGAAAACAGTGCTTTAAATCGTGTCAAACGAGGAGTGTTTTTTTTTGCATAAAACGCTAAACCTTGACACAAAATAGTATCAAAATCAATATTAAAAAAAGTTAGGTATATTTTGTACTTCGCACTACCTTATTTCTATTTGTTGACATTTTAACCATAATAGTTCCATTCACCGTGTGGAGCCTACTAGAATACTAAATTTTAAGTTTGTATCTTTATTAGTTTCGAAAACATTATGAAAAACACATCTTCAGGATTTCCCTTTGAGACCCTGTAGCTCGGTTCTTGGGAGATATAGGACAAACTGTTACATGACCTTCGGACCCTTATCTTTTGACCATACCTTTTAGGACACCCTGTATAGGAACAGTTATACACATTTAAACGTTTGATTTTTATTGTAGGGGAATAAAAACTATACATGTATCAAATACTAAATGCAATTTCAAAATTATTTTTCTGAAGTTAGTATTAAGTAAGCACAGAGTTGGATTTATAAAACTTCAAATTTGGTTAAGTTTTAGGTCTATAACTAAATGAAGGGGTTGAATGTTTAACACGTAGAACACCGTTGTCTGCTTTAAGCAATTTGCACTGCGTTGTAAACTAAACTGCTTAATTGAATATATTTACTTACACTTAACATTTTAAAAATCACGCATGAAAGAGATTGAGATGAACTGATACAGTTGACAAAATGCCGGACATTTTTATATAAAACCACACCTCTTCGGGCCAAAAATTTTACTTTCTCGGGATGGAACATTTATTATTACAAAATTCCATCCAAAGCTAAGATTTTCATTCAGAAAATTTAAAATTCAGATAAAACGATCATTATTAGATGCAAAGTTTCTATTTTTATATTCATATACGACCATCTATTTAATATCAAACGGCGAAGATGACCCGAGAAAAGGAGTTATGTGATGAGCTGATTTGCATTCACGGATTACAGTCCGGTGACTCAATCGCTACTTGTAGTCCAGCTGTTAATAATTTAAATCGCAATAATTTGTCTTATTAAAAACAAAGCTGAGTTCGTTATGTAGGCACATGTTAGTTAACCTCCCATAATAGCTATTCTAGCACAAATTTTAGATTGATAATGACCCTATTAATATACAGGGTGTTTCAGAACTAAAGTACGTAACTTCATGATACTCTTAGAGAAAAAGTGCATAAGAATTTGTGTCCGGAGTTGTCTTGTTCTTGATATACAGGGTGTTAAAGTTTAAAAAAAAATCGTTTCTTTAAATATCCTTTTTACGATATTATTGAAATTTGGTACCATTATTCATAATTATAAGAGGATTATTAAAACCACTTTATTGCATGTACAACAGAAATACCTACGTATTTCAAAGTAAATTAAAACATTTTTTAAATTATAAATAAAATTATTTTTTTAAATAGTGATACAAAAAAAAATGCAGCAGTTTATCAAAGCAAATGTTAAAAATGGTCACCTTCTGATAAAATGCACGATTGCAATCGTCTCACCATTGATTTTCTTACACGTTAAAAAATGCCTGCATTATTTCGTATTGCATTGCAACTTTCAATAATTTCATCTAGTACAGGCGTCTTGTATACAAGAGACATTAGGTGACCCCATAAATAATAGTCTAGAGAATTCAAGTCGTGACTGCGAGCTGGCCAACCTTGGGGACTTGCTCACCTAATCCAGCAATTAGGAAAGTGTTGTCGAGGTATTGACGAGCAACTAGGCTAAAATGAGCTGGGGCGACCATATAGTCACTGAAAATTGTTACTGAAAACCACCCTCTCTAATTTTATGGGGATTATCGTCCTCACAAAAATGATCGTTATGAAAATTCATAATGGCTTCTCTTGAAAAAGAGGCCCCATCAGTAAATAATATGTTCGGTAAAAAATTGTTATTATGTGCTACTGTATGCAACAACCACCTTCTGAAATCAAACATTAACTGAAAATTACGGGGAAGCAGAGCTTGTACACGTTGAATATACTATATATCAGTTGATAAATCCGAAAAAAAAATCAAAATTACATAAAGTCGGTGGCGTACTTTTTTTTTTAATAAATAAAATAAATAAATAAGATCTTTATTCAGAAGGAACAAAGTTGCTAAAGGTATAAACAAAAACAAAATCAATATTGTGCATCTTCTGAAATGGCGAAGTTCATCCATTTACTGACGTAAAGGTTGTTCTTACACTTAACCTGACCGGGCACCTGCACTGATATACCCGAGCAATAGCCCAACTGTCCAACAACATTATATAAATATTTAAACTAAAGTCATGACCCTGCTCACAGTATATCAGTGCACCCGGCCCTTGAACCAAACTTATAAGATTATTGAAATTAATTAAAATTAAAAGTTAATATATCTCAGAAAAGGATAATTATTGTTTTATCTAGCCTATAAATGTATTGTATTGACAGGCTATAACATACTATAAAGCTAACTATAACTAAATTAGACGATCTAGAGATCGCCAAGTAAAAAGTTTTTCATTTTATTGTGAAAACTCAGCACAGGAAGTGATTTAAATCTTGCCGGGATAGAGTTATAAATAGTAGGGACGTTGTAGGTAAAACTTCTCCGAAACATTGTAGCCTTGTGGCGTAGTGGTGTTATTGTACATTTATGTCTTAGAATTAGATTATGAATATCAGTCCTAAAAACAATCTTTCGGTATAAGCTAGACGATATTTTGGTAAGCATTATTCTGTAATATAGGGCAGCACTATGTAGTTTACGCCTATCCCCCATGCGTAACCATTTTAAGAACCTGAGCTTGTGACTTATAGGATTTCTTCTACGTCTGCCAAAGATAAATCGGATACAAAAAGTCTGAATTTTTTGAACACGCTGATAATTCAGCGCAGACAAGCATGAACCATAGATGACATCACAGAAGTTAAAAGTTGACAGGACTAAGGAGTCACAGAGAAGACGCTTCAGCCCAAAATCCAAAGCATTATCATTGTCAATTATAATTTATTATTTTATTAAGTATATCAAAAACGGGGCAACACCGGACACATGTTCATATGAACCTTTTCTCTTAGAATATTACGTATATACAGTGTGTACACCGGTGGGGAAAAAATGTTTCTTATCGATTTAACGACAAAAAGTTGTTTTTTTTTTATAAAAAATTGTGCTTGTCGAAAAAATAAGTTTATCATTTAATAATCTCATCAGATGAATATTATTATGGTGGTAATAAATGAAAATCTTCCAGTAAATGAGGAAAAATGAAATAATTTATAACTGTCAAGCAAGGTGATCTGAGTGAGAATTCAATGTCTGTTCGAAAACTGATCAATCTGTCAATGAGAAAATTGCGTAAGTAGTTAATAGTTTCGGCGGATGTATAGGCGGTTGCACCGTCCGGTCCTGTTGAAAATAACCAAAACGTAGTTCATCGTCAAGTAATTGCTCCACAAATGGATTCAAAATATTGTCCCTATGTCGCTGTGCTGTAACGGTGTCATGGAAAAAATTAGGAACAACAATTCTTCTTTGGGCCAACCAGAGACCAATTTTTTGAGGGTGCAATGTAGGGCTCTACAAAAATAATGGGGATTTTCACTACTCTACATGCGTGTATTCTAAAAATTTAGATAACCGGTGAGGTGTAACCAGGTTTCATCAAAAAAAATTTTAGGTCTAATAAATCAATTATTTCCAATAAATTTTCGGTAAACCACTGACAGTAATTCCTGCGTCTTTCAATATCTGCAGCTTCTTCTTGGATGTTCCATAAGATCTTCCCACTTCTTGAGGCACGCGTCTTACACATTTTGTTGGCGTATTTTAATGTTCTTCTGTTCTTACCGATGGTCTTCCAGCTCCTTTTTTTATGTTGAATAGAACCTGTTTCCCTAAACAGAGCCACGGTTCTTCTCAGGCAATGATAAAAATCCCCAGCAGCGAAAATCGTCCATGCACAAACACTGGTTGTATTACCACTCACCATTTGCTCTAACCCTTTTCGAAAATACGCTTCAACAATGAATTTTTTTTGCTGTTCGTTAAACCCATTGCATGAATTACTCAAGAAATTGAATAAATTAGCGATAAATCAAACTAATTCTAACGACTGTTAAGGATGACGGAAAAACTGATTGATTGATAATGCTGGTATTTACTGACACCGAATAGGTATCAAGTTCTACCGCTAAGCAGTATGGCCTTAGATGCAAAGCACACTTTGATGATAATACTTTTGCTCGCACGATTACTACTAAAATCCAAAATGATATATAAAGCGGCCTTAAAAATATTACGGAAAAAACATTTTTTTTTACAGAAGAGCATATTATTTATTTATTACCATTCTGTGCAAAATAACTTTAAAAACTAGAATTTTGATTTAAAAAATTATATTTACGTTTAAAATAAATTAAATATTTTGGATTATAAATAACTGACTATGTTTTATGAATATTTTGTTTAAGCATTTTAATTTTTTTTTAATATATTAACACTCTGTATATGCGCTCTTAGGATTTTATATGGTAAACCCATTTATTCGACAAGCAGACTTTTTAACAAAGAAAAACTCTTTGTCATAAAACCAACAATAAAGTGTTTCTCCTCTTGTCAACTCCATCTGTATCTTTATTAACAAGATAAAGATGCAGTGATAAATTGCTTAATAACACACAAGGTGCCTAGAGCCACTTTTTCTTTTAGAGGTTAAAAGCTAAATGTGGCTGTTCTCTCGGTGTTGGAATTTTCTGTTTTCCCCCGAACTCGTATCTTTAAGGCTCTTCTGGACAGCGCATTTACCATGCAAAATGGCGAAACTAATCTCAAAAGTAAGACAATTCCTAAAAAAATAGTGGACCAAGTATAAATAACGTTAAATTGCAGTGTTTATTTCTAAATTTAAAACTTTTGCATCTTTCGGTTTGTTGACCCATTGACGTCAAAATATAACACCAAAATCGCTAAACTTTCTTTTCTGTGATTCTATAATTTTGAAGTTATTTACATATTTATTACAAATACTAGTAGTATAGCCAAAATATGTTAATATATGCACAAGCTAACAAGATCACCTCTTTAGAAGATCTAAGTAATTAATTTGTTAAATATGTATAGCTATCTTCGTAATCACATAATCACTTATAGTTTCACAATGTAGGAAAATTGGTTCATATGCAATAGGTAAGGGATACTGGAACAAGACGGGGTACTTAACGCTTGCTGATTCATATTTACTGTATTTCAAATTTTATTATTGTACATACGAGTAGAGTGCATAGCGGCTAATGAACTGTATTAGTGGATGTGGTCTGTGGATTAAAAAATATCACCCCAGCCAAAAAATTTTTGTGGACCAAGTCCAAATTACACCTAATCGTCTACCCCCCAACCCTCTGGAAGCTAGAAGTCTAAAAAAGTGTTTAAATTCTTTAAATTTGATTCTTACTTAAAAAAAAAGATGCAACGTAACTAAAAATTCTTAAAAAATAGAGACCCGGCCTAACCTACCTCATGCTACGGATCGCCACGGGTTCTACAGAAACGAAACATTATTATAAACTATAAAGAAATAAATTTAATTAAAAAAGCTTATCTTATAATTTACTTAATTTTCTTAAATTGTAGTGAAAGGCGTCGGTCCTTATTTGCTGCAAGTTTGTCCGTTACTTTTGTTACCTCTTCGTTATGTTTTTGAATTTTTATCCAATAAGCGGAATCGAGTTGAGCCTGTATTCCTGTATATTGACTTTGCCATATAATGCGAATCGCATTTGATTGTTAGTATGAGTTTTACTTTGTTCATTGTTTTTTTATTATTTTGTCACTTAAATGCACTAAATCCCTTTCTTCCGCCCCTGTGCATATGATCAGTCCCAAACAGAACATACGGAAAACAAAACAGGGCGTTTTTATCTGAACAACTGCTAATCCACTTATATTTTAAATAGTCGTCCTTGTTAAACTGCCAATTCAATATTTAAATCGGGCATAGGACGACCACACTTTGTCACAACTAATTGTTTTTCATACATAAGTTTGTGGAACTTAGTCTCGCCTAATTTAAATTCATCAAATAATAAGCACAATGGCGAACATATGGTGTAAAAAACTTTTGAAATACCTTATAGGAGATTGAAAAATCTCTAAAATTGCAGCGAGACTCACTGACGCAGCGCCCTTCCCATATCCGTTTATTGCTGATTGATTACCAATAAATAGCATTACCTGAAGTTTGCCCTCCCCTACGTACCTTTGCCGATAAAAAAAACAAACTGATCGGTTAAGAATATTGTGGTTTGTTTGAGAAACAAAGGTTTATCCATGCTTTGTCATCATTTCTAGAAATAAATCACAAATTTAATTAACTCTAAGAAATTTTAGTGTCAGAGTTTAAAAATTTGTTTTATAATGCGTAATAAGACAAAAAAATATTTTTGAAAATTATTTAATAGCGGGTAATTTCGTCTCTATGGGCTATAACAGCTTGGACTCACCGAGTTATAATTAAAATCAAGAGATTTAACGCATCTTAGTCGAAGGCATCCCAAAAATCCGTAAGAACTTGCCTTAGTGGCTAAACGCCAGGAAGAGGTGGTGGCTGACCGATTACTGTTCTTGCAAGCATGTTCCAGACATGTTTACAGCAATTGAGGTCTGGTGAAATTGAAGGGTTACCTGCGTTAGGCAAATGATAAATTTCATTCAATGCTTGCAGTTCTTGAAACAACTCTGGCGTGATATGACCGGGCGTTATCCTCTAGGAATCTATAATTGGACTCCAAATTCCAATAGCAATCATTTACTATGTTGCTCGATGTGTCGGGCATAAATTGCGCCTGTCGTTGTACCTCCACAAACAAACAACTACGTTCGGCCCCTATAGGACCTTAGAAAGGATGCGCTAGGATATATCGGCTAGCTTTGAAATTTGATAGTCTCCAGTCACGAACTGTACTACTACGTCTGACATCACGAAGACAACAGCGGCTCTCTTCCATTCATGATGCTTGTTCCCCCGTTGATTGCACGACAAAAAACGTTGAGTTCTGTGATCTCTAATCAGGAGGAGGAGGATGCCTTATACAGGGTGTCCGGAAATGCCGAGGACAGATATAAATATATTTTTATACATAAAAAAATAAGATAAAAGTTTATATTAACATAATAGATCCACAAATGCTTCCATATGGAGCTACATGCCTTTGAAGATGGGTGTCATCATCAAAGGGTAATTTTTTAAATTTATTAGGATCCAGGTACAATACACAGAAGAACTTTAAGCTATAAGCTAGTGTTATTGAAGGTCACATTTCTAAATGATCAGGTGACCCATATTGCAACCAGTGGTGTTATAACAAAAGGCTTGTGGGTTAGTTAAGGTCTCTTTTTCGCCGAGTGTATCTTTGTTTTTTTTGAAAAATAAATTACGGCTCCTTGAATATTTCTACGTCAAAAAGGCATATGGTCATATAGTTCATGGTTTACAAGATAAAATGACTTAAAAGGACGACTGCAGCGCGTAAATTCAGTACCTAAACAGGCTTCGTAAGTGATAAAAATAAGAAGTATAGATCACGGCGCGGAGATTATAAAAAAAATCTACCCTGAAAAGCAAGTTCCATACATTTACTTTTTTAATAATTTACATACAAGGTTTTGTGAAAAAGAGTCTTTTAAACCAGACGACTGAGTAGTCGCATATAATCTAGGGATAAGCACCCGAAGGCTTGCTACGCAATGAGGCATTCCAAAGAGCTCGGTTTAAGAAATTCTGTATTCACAGTGTTTCTAACCATCCCACATTCAAAAAGTTTAGGCTTTAAGGCCCCAAAATTTTGAATCCAGGATGCAACTCTCTCGATAGCTAAGGCCGTATTTTCTACAGATGAAATTGTAAATTTCCACCACAATCACATATTATCTACATTTTGCCAAATAGATTAAACGCTAAATCTTTCTTAAACTTTCTACAAAATGTGCTACAGGCCTTATCTTCTAAGAACATACTTATTGTAAGATGGGGCTCCGCCACATTTCAGTCTTAATGTGAGAGAACACGTATCTTGATATCTTCAATCCTAAGTATTCGAAGTATTAGTTAGAAGATAAGATGTATGGGAAAACGAGTTCGGGGATGGGTTGATATCAACGGAATTCACAGCGTTTTTATCTAGAAAACGGTCGATCATATACCCAGAGGACCTTTCTATGTAAGAATGTTTAAGGAGCCATAATTTATTTAAAAAATAGCAAAAGTACACACAAAAATAGTACCTTAAATAACCCACCACCCTTTTGTTACCACGCCACTGCACTAGTTGGAATATGGGTCAGCTGATATTTTAAAAACTGTAATACTTACAACTAACTTATACCTCAAAGTCCATTTCTGTATTGTAACTAAGTCCTAATGAATTAAAATTACACCATCTTTAATTAAGGGCATATGGAAGCATTTGCGCACCTACGTTAATAATACCCTTTCTATCATATTTTTTTATGTTAAATGATACTTTAAAATTTGTCATCGTCATTTACAACAATACAGGCATGCCTCTTTTACACGATTTAGAAACGTTCGTGTGTGTAATAAGAACTCTACTGATAGTGAAACGTCCTGACTCAAAAACGTGCAGTTTCCGGAAGTTTCCATCCTGGCTCCCCTGTTTAATCTATTTTCCCTGCAATTCTTTGTCCAGACTCATAATCTCATTAAATCGGTTGTTCACACAGGAAATCACGCTTTTCGAAACATTAAACCATTTAGCTTCATCAATTTGTCAAGCACCTCCAAGTAGCAACACAATGTAATGGCTTGGTTTGTTCTTGTGTTATCAAACCAAGAGTAATAAAATTACAATGGTTTTCCAGGAATCACTTAGTAATGTCGAAACTGAACTAAATTTTAAATGTACAAAATTCCATATTTATAGTTTTTATAAGTAATTCCCCATTTGAAAAAAATTTTTTTTGTAAATATAAGATCAGGAAGTGAAACCAGAATACCCTTAATTATTTTCGATCAGTTGATTTAGTGCAAGTTTCTGCGTTAGTTTGTAATATTTGCTTTCTGTAGTAAAAAAATATAAGAATAAATTGTTTTTGAAAAGTATTGTTCGTACAGGAATTACTTTTTACAACTTCACAGCAAATAATTCATTTTCCTGCTAGGAAAATGTTTGGTTTTAATCCCGAGCCTAATTTACCATTTTCGCGACCTAATCTAACATTCTAAATTTTTAATTTTAATTCTCTACAACTTTCAAACACTTTCTTTTAGCGCATACGATTTGAATCTGAATATTAGCATTTTTGCTATTTTATTAAGCGTCATAAAGATATTTTTTAATAAAAACGTGTTTGGATAGATTTACGACTTAAAAATGTTGCGCTACTTAGAAAACATGTAGAGAATTCAATTTCTGACAAAAAATGTTTCGTATATTTTCATCATGGGATGCCCAAGATATTTATTTTCATAAATGTTTAATGTTTTCCCCACTACCTCAATTCCCCAAGTAGGTACTTATAGCAAAACATTATTCTTGGGAAAATGTTTTTGTTTATACAAATAACTAAATTACGAGGACAAGGTGAAAAGATCTCGACCTGGCAGTGAAATACTGTATTTTTAGTTAAAAAATGCATTTATTTTTATACGTAGTTCTTTAGTTCAATGTTATGTCCAACATTTCTTCGATTAACAGATTTAATCCGATTCTGAATGACTCCCAAAATACACATCTACGGTTGCTATTACCTCTTCATTCGACTGAAAACGAGAACTGGTAAACTAATAAAAAATGCTTTTTTCTTCTGCGCTCCAGGTCTCGTCTCACGACTTTTTTCATTAATTTCAAAAATAGAACTAAATCGGTTGAATCCTAAAAAAAAAAGAAAATGATCTGCCACTACCATATAGTGCAGCTTATGTTTTCATCTGTGATTAAAGAATTTGTTCGACCTTAACGTAAACTATCTTCAAAAGATGTACAATCACTCATTCATCTCTTAGGTGTTGTAAATAAAGGACGTTACTAACTTTTGGATAAATTGGTGATAAACCATTCAAGAAGATGAACTTTATTACGGCACGATATTAGAGTTTAACCATTTTACAGAAACAAGCACAAGACTTTAAAAAGCTGGGTCTATAAAGAAAATTATTTTACAGATCGAGTTAAAACTTCACAATGTGACAAAAAATTGTATTGATAACATTGTCACTTCTTTATTTGTTAAGCAGACAACTTTTTACTTTGTCCTCGTACTTACGTGATCCTTGTACCGTGCGAGCAAAAATTATTTTTATACAAGAGGGCTTTGACTTAAAAATGTAGGGCTGGGTTTAGTCACAATTAATTAACTTTATAAATAATTAACATTGAACAAACACCTGACATAAAAGGTGTCTCAATCCAGCCAGGTGGCATCGGGTAGCCGCGCAGAGATGCCCGTGCTTCAAGTTAAAAAGGCAATAAACGTTGTCACTGATGACGCTTCTGAGACCGAGACACCGAAATTGAGGGTCCCTCCGATCGTCATCAGGGATAACGCCAAGTATAATAAGATTTCGGATTACCTGCGTAAAGCAAAAATTGATTTTGTTCGCGCGTGGCTGAAGGCGTTAAAATCCATTTACCAACGCCAGTGGATTATCATAAGGCAATAAAATTCCTAATTGCTAACAAACATTATCATTACTCGTTCCGATTCCAGGATGAGAAAGAGTTATACGTTGTACTCAAACTCAAAAACAATTTATTTACGCAATAAACATATGAGACAGGATATTCATTCATATTTCTTAATACTAATAAATAGGGCAATACCGCGATTATAAAAACCGATAGCACAAAGCACAGAAGAACTGTGCCTGTGTGGTAAAGCTCATGAACTAAAACTAAAAAAAGAAAATATTAAATATTAACCTTAAATATATTCATTGGTACGGCGACGCGAGGACCGACCCAGGGGAAGGGAAGAGAAGAGGGGAAGGAGGGAAGATATTAAGAAAATATATAAAAAAATAAATAAATAGGTGCAAGCAGCCCAGCAAGGTAGTAACATAGTATTTATATACTCTAAACATATGCGGGTATACAACAAAAAAAAAATAAATAAAATTTGACTAAACTTCACTTCTCTGGGTCTCTAAAAGATGTTTTTTTGCATAATCAATAAATTTATTAGGCGAAAAATCTTTAACGTCATTAGGAAAGCTATTCCAAGTTTAAACTGCTTTAAAACTAAACGATTTTTGAAAATTTGATGTGCGATGCTGAGGTATTCTAAAGCAATTCAAATTTCTTGTCTGATGAGGGTGATTATACTGATTATATGATTGAAAATGTGTTCTTAAATAGGAAGGTTCTCCATTTTTTAACAGTCAAAACACAAATTGTTATATATGGTGTTTTCTGCGGTTTCTCATATTTAAATATAATTGTCATTTAAATAGGGAGTTAATTGATTTCTAAAAGGAATATTAAATGAATATCGCATACACGAATTCTGAATCTTTTGTATAGCGTAAGATATTTTTTCTGTTAATGAGTCGCCATATACTACATCTCCATAATCGAATAAATACAAAACAAGTGTATTACACAGATAAAATTTAGTCTTAGAGGAAAGAAAATGTTTGAGATGGTAAAATTTTTTTAAGCGCATGTACGCAATTTTAAGTTTATTTTTTACATGTGCCTGAAATGTGAGGCCAGTATCAAAATAAATACCTAATTCCTTGCCTCCTTAACCAATGGTAAGGGGTCATTGCTAATATTTATGTGAAAATTATCGGAGATGAAGGGAAGAGCATTCATCTTTAAATTATGTTCTTCTGCACAGGAGTTCACACTCACCAAATCCTCATTAAATTGTGCTTGAGCAGTCTGCAAATTTTGAGTGGGAAAAGATATATATAACTGTGAATTGTCAGCATATTGCTGTAGTTTTGTGTATTTTAAAATGTCAATCATATCCGCAACATATAAAGAAAATAACAAAGGCCCTAAGATAGAACCCTGTGGTACTCCTGTTCTCATTGGTATGTAACTGGACTTTTGTGTAGTAAATTCTGATTTAAGAATAACACAGTGAGCTCGATCATGGAGATATGATTCAAAAAATTTTACTGCATTAGGTGATAGTCCGAAGTAGTGACGTTTAGCTAATAACATTTTGTGTCGAAAGCCTTACTAAAATCTTATAAACCTAAACATGTGTGCTCTTTTCTTCCTATATTTAACCGGACTTCATTAAGGAGATGAACAAGACTAGTAGTTGTACTAAAATTCTTACGAAAACCTGATTGACAATCTGGAATTACATTAATTGAGTTAGCAAAGCCACATAATTCTTGATAGATATGTTTCTCTAAAATGTTTGATACTACTGGCGGGAAACTAATAGGTCTTAAGTCTTTGAGTTCTTTGGGATTAGAAATTTTACCTAATGGGTTTATGATTGCCCGTTTCCATAGTGTAGGATAAAAATTCTCTAGAATACATATTTATTATGTCAATAGTGGCTTTAGACAAAAAGGTAGACAAAATCTTACGTCTCTTATTGATAATGAATCCTCACCGATAGCAATTGTATTTATGGTGTTTAAAAGTTTTTTAAAATCTAACTCATCCAATAATTTAAAATTTAGTTGTGATGTTACATTTTTATGCCTGACACCTACCACTGACAGTAATTCCTGCGCCTTTCAAAATCTGAAGCTTGCATTTCTTGGAATACTTGAACTTAGGAAATAAATTGAATTGTTTTTTAAGGATAGTCCTGCATGTACAGGCCGCCGGATTTAGAATTGAAAAACCATTAAATAGTCCTGTGCAGGCCGGGACTGCACTGACCGAGCGTGTGTGTCGATCGTAAGATCTCCCCACCTCTTGAGACAGGCGTCTTACACATTTTGTTGGCATATTTTGCACTATTTCACGAGTGTTTGCAACAAGTTCTTTTGTTCTTACAGATGGTCTTCCAGCTCCTTTCTTATGTTGTATAAATCCTGTTTCCCCAATCAGAGTCACGGTTCCTCTTAGGCAATGATAAAAATCTCCATCAGTAAAAGCGACGTTAGGAAACATTTTGCGAAAATCGTTCATGCACAAAGGCTGATTGTATTGCCACTCACCATTTACTCTAACCTCGTGTCGAAAATACGCCTCAACCATGAATTTGCTGTACTGCTCCGTAAAACCCATTGCGTGAATTATTTAAGAAATTGGATAAATTAGCGATGAATCAAATTACTTGTAACTTGTAACGACTGTTAAAGATGACGGAATAACTGATGGATTGATAATGCTGGTATTTACTGCCACTCAACAGGTATTAAGCTCTAGCGCTAAACAGTACGGCCTTAGACGCAAAGCAAACTTTGATGAAAATAATTTTTGCTCGCATAATACTACCGACATACATACCTACAATTAAAATTATCTTAGTTGGTGGTCCTGAAATTAAAAACGCTTATATACCATTTGTTTTAAATACTTCTGTGAATTTAGGCTAGTTTGGTTGCCATGCTAACATCCTCAATAACGCGCAGTATAATATTAATTATTGTAGAGGTAACATATTGAACTACAACTAATAAAAGGTTAATCACGCTTTTTGCTCGGTAACAATAAAAAGGCAAATTAAATAACTGTTGAAAATATCCCCACCTTGTTTGATGCATAAGCTGATACGCCTTCTTGTGCTTTCAAAAGCGTGTTTTTTCCAATCGACCGGAAAGCAAGTACTTTCTACCCTCCATTTAAATCATCCGTTTTTAAAGCTTAATTACTTTGGTGCTAATTATCCTATTGCTAAAATTCAAATACAGTATTGCAGAATACCTGCCATATTCTGTTGCTTACATATAATATTAATACAGGGCTGACAAAAAGTCAGAATAAGGCCAACTTGCATTTTTTAAAAATATTTATTAAAACATATTTATATTTTTTTTTTCGAGTCCTCTGTAAATTCTCATTTCAAAATTATATCCGCATATCACTTCTTTTGAAAGGTTAATATTAAAAACAAACCTTCTATTCAGGAAAACATACGCACGCTTATAATTATGTAAGGTAAATAAGGCAGACCTTTAGGTAAAGGTTGATCTTTTGTCATTGTCAGACGAATGTGCTTTACGAAAGAAGAAAAAATATACGTTTTTAAAGAATATTTAAGGAGTAATTGTAGTTCTACCGTTCTACCATAGCCATAGTATCCTTTAGAACACGATTTGGCAATCAGCGGTTTCCAAGTAGAAAGGCATTCAAACGGATGTATACTGCAGTTCTTCAACAGAACTAACCTGAACTAACCTTTTCTATCCAAAGTAAGAGCAAGGTCTTGTTTAGTGATATCTGAAGCAAAGCAAATAAATTGACTTGCCTATTTATGCTCAACTCTGAATGGATCCTATCGTGAATTACAAAAGAAAGTACTTCGTTTTCGACCGGAACAATAAGTACAATTATTAAACACAATAATCTCCATGATTATAGATACATAAAAGTGCAAGTGCAAGCGAGTTAAGGCCGGGTGATAAGGAAAGAAACCTGAATTTTGTAATTCAATAATTCTAGAAAGTATTAAAATTGATCCAGAAATAACAATCAATTTATTTAGCTATGAATCGACATTTTGCAAAATCGGGAAAGGCAACCTAAGAGATTATAATTTTTGAGCTTCTGAAAATCCTAAATTATTAAAAGAGACTCGATCACAGTATAATTTTTCGGGTAACGCGTGGCTGGGTTTGTGAAGTAATAAAATAGTTGGTTCTGTTTTTTTTTCATGAAAAATTAAATGTAAATATTTGTAATTTTTACTTAATGAACTTTTTAGGCTCATCAAGGAAAACTTTCCCTTGGAACATACAAGAAGTATGTTCTTTATGCTCAAGCAGTAAATAATCATTGTCAACACACATTTGTTGTTGGAAACCGTGGTCCAGCCCGATGGCCTGCGAGGAGTCCCGACCTTTATCCGCTTGATTGTTTCGCAGAGATGGTCTAAAAATTCCCAATTATAATTTTTCCCAATTCTCGAACGTCCCCGATTCTCGTTCGTCGTCCTCGGTTCGAGTAGCATCTGCATTAATAGGAAATCCCTAATTCTCAATTCTATATGAAGAGTATTGAAGAGGAAGGAAAAGAACGTGTTAGATTTGTCAACGTTGCATGCTCATTTCATATTGTGGCTGGCTGGCACCGGGTTCAAGGAGAGGAGCGAAGCAGCAACACGCCGGTCTTTTTCTCCGCTTGTAATGTTGCCATTTGAAAATAATTATTGTGTATATTAGAAAATAAGAAAGTTCAATAACTAGTGACTAAGTACCTATATCTTAAAATTTTAGGGGTATGAAGATGTCAATGTTCTCCGCTTTTTATGTTGCTACTTAGAAATAATTGTATTATTTTAGAAAATAATAAACTTCTTTAAAAATTCATTAGGTAGAAACTTAAAATTTTAGGGGTATGTATATGTCCTACATCTCAATCAATCTGAAAAAAGTTGTCCCCCTTTGTTATAACGTAATTATTTTTATGTCATCTAAAAAATGCGGTAGGTATATATCCATTCGAAGTTTACTTTTCTTAGAGTAGGTATTATTATAGGCTGTGGATTCATTATTGGTAACAATACTTTGAATATTGACAATAATGAATTCATAGCCTACTCTGGCAAAAATAAACTTGAAATGGCATATACAGGGTGGGCCATTAGTGCGATAAAGTAATTTGACGGGTAAACTAATAAAGTTACTAAAAAACTTTTTATACAGTTGTAGATATTAATAAGTAGATAGAATAATTCAAAATTAGTTTTATAGGCATTTTTTTAGTTATTATATTATACAGGGTGGTTCAGGAGATATGGACCAATTTGTGATAAAATAAGCCCAAGTTTAACACTGTTAAAAGGATGCAAATAAAAAGTTCACAATTCTGACTGCGCCAAAGAAAAGCAGCAATAATTTGCTGTTTATTCTCATAATGATAATCACTCACTTGCTTTCTTCTATACAGGGTGGCTTACAATGCGAAACCAAATAAAACTTATTTTTTTAAAATGGAACACCCTATATATTTTATAATAATTTTGAGGACAAGCTCTTAGGCGATATACGACATTTGTACACTATACAGGGTAGTTAAAAAGATATAAAGGCATTTTTCCACCATTTATCTTTTGTTAAATTATATAACAGTCTATCTCATGGTTTCTACCTATTTAAAAAATTTAAACTTTATTTTTATTTTTTCACGTGTCGACCTAAAGTTGGGTGTCTTCAGGATAAAATAAAAGTAATCTACGATAAAATATGTGATGTCTATTATGGAGTGAAACAGCATATGAATTTTACACATAAAATATTCTTATATAGTTTATCGTAATTTAGGGTAGTATTTTAACATTAAGGATCTACTTTTGTTGCTGTAAGGATGACCTATTATACTTAGGTCGAAACGTCAAAAAATAAAAAATAAAGTTTTCTAAATTGTTTAAAAAGGCAGGGACCAGATAGACTTTGCTATAATTTGACAAAAGCTAATATAAAATAAAAAAGTAGATAAACAATTATTAGTCGTTTTGTTCTAATGTGTTTGCCTTTTAAATTTAACTATTTATTATGATATTCGCTTTTAACGCCTTTTAATCTTTTTAACTAGGTATAGGTACCTTGTATAATTTACAAATGTCGTATATTGCCTAAGAGCTTGTGGTTTATAGTCCTCAAAACTGTTATAAAATCTAAGGTGTTCCTTTAAAAAAAAAAAAAGTTTTATTTGGTTTTGCATTGTAAGCCCCCTTCGGTTGGGGTTGAACCCGGGGTGACATGCCCTGACAATTTAAGATTTAATTAATTAAGATCTCAGAAACTAGGTATATAACCTTGTTATTCATGTTATGTCTACTATTAAGGTCAGTAGTAGATAATGAACAGGTAGGTAGTAGAAGCTGGTAGGTAGGTAGTAAGGTAAGTAATTAAAAAATTTTAAAAAATACGTACAATATATTTTAGGATATCACAATAAATATAAACTTACTTTTAACTAGATGTTAACTAGGTATAATAATAGATAATATAAGCTATAACACACCGAACTAGCGATTTTCTGCAATACCACTTATAAGTACCCTACTGATTTTATAGTGCACGTCTGTACAAGCTAGAAATATGCCTAGGCATTAAGAGTTATTGTTGTCGATAGTTGAAACCATGACAATGCTTTGTTAAAACAAATAATGATACGTCAAAACAGTAACAAAATGAAGGTAAACAAATCTGACACTAAAAATGTCAGATTTCATATATATAGTTTGCAGATATTTTCTAAATAATATCATTTGAAGAAAAAATAGTATGTTTTATTTGGCGAAAAACACTTTATTTCATTCGTCTTTAACTTCATAGCTGAGCGCTAGCAAAACAAAAGACTGAACAAATAAAGCCTGACTTTCTCGCGATATAAAACAATATACTTAGGTATAATTAGGTACCTACTATTAATATAATATTAAAATACATAAATATCATAATTTAACAATCAGTTTTAAACGTGAAACTAAGTTTTGTAAACATTAAGTCAACAACAAAATAAATTTCATGAAATTAAAAAAAAAATAGTTTGGTAAGTCGTCTGAAGAAAAACTAGTATACAGGGTGTCCCATGTAAGATATCTATCCCTTACAGTAGAATCAAAAAAAATCTACGCATTCTTGAAATTTTAAACATAAATTTTGGGAATTAATTCTTTTCTGATTTTACAAAAGAAGACAGGTCAAAATAAAAACCACATTCCTATGTAATTTTTTCGTAATTAAATTTTTGATCCGACGTTTCGTTCCTTCGTAATAATCATCAAATAATATTAATGATGATTTTTTCGTCCAAAACGTCGGATAAATGTAAGAAGCGATATGTCGAGGGATTTAGAATTAAAGTTCGAATTTTTTAGGGAGAACACAACATTTTTCGACTATTTAAAAAAATTAAGTTAATGATGGTTGCGAAGAAACGAAATGTCGTATTAAAAATCTAAGAACGCCGGCTTCTAGAGCAGAAAAAGTGGCAATGAGATGAGGGGAGCTCTTAAAGATAAAATTAATGTACAGTTATTTGTGGGTCCAATTGAAATAAAACTAGCTATTGGGTAAATATTTCGAACACTGGCCGGTAGGGTATTTTGCATATATTCCTAAATTGTTGCTATTTAATATCACTTATAGGGCTCATAATATACACTTCTTTGTTAAAATGAACGAAAAATGTCACAAGAAACCCCTGGAAAAATGCCAAAAAACGTAGTAACTAAATATCTAGATTGTCTGATAAAAACAGCTGACGACTGCAAGGACGATCGTTCGTAGGCTAGCCGAGGCACAGTTTATTATGGTTTGGTCATTGCTAATTCGCTCCTCCACTGTTCACAAAACTGCAATCTATAAAACCGATCATTTGACAATAGTTGTCGAACATGCCTGACTTTGGACGGCTTGTATTTCTCGTTTTTATTTGCTTTGTAATGTAATCCTGGACTGCACAGTCCAACTAGAAGAATATTGTTTTACCCACTCAGAGGCAGAACAGACCCTTATCAATCTATATAAGCCCTTATCAACCCGGGTTGGACACCGCAAAATAAAGAAAAGATAATAATGAACAACATGAGCTCAGATGAGTGTTTTAAATATTGAGATGAAGACGAAAAGATTGAACGAAAATACAGGAAAAGCCCTTTAACTTTTTTCACCCATTTCTTGTCAGGCCCGCTTATAACCAGCATATTAAATTATGCACTATTAAAGTAAGCAATTTTGAACGAGCTGAATCTGCATTTAGTAACTATTTAAACTAAAAGAACGCCGAGTTTAATATTGATTGTTTAGTAAGAGGGACGCTTTTTAATTATCTTCACCATAGCAGCTTAAAATTCAGGAATATAATTGGCACTCTCTTCTTATGGAAGACAATAGATAACAATTTCGAATAATAAGCGCGCTTTTGTGTTTTTAATTTGGCATTGTTGACTTAAGTATACTGACATGATAACATTAAAAAATATTTTTATCCTAATATTGTTAATACAAACGTTGTGAATTATAGGTAGCAGGAAAAGAATAATAAACGAATTCATGGTTTATTTTTAATAAAAAGAAACATGATTTCTATTTTGTTTTCCGACAACAAAGTGTGAAACGAAAGTCACTCAAACAACAGAACAGTTTCATTTTAAGTTGTTTAATCCGAAGAAATACAAATATTTGAAAAACTCAGTCCAAGAGGGGGGGGGGGTGATCGCGACCGCCCCCCTGCGCCCCCCTGTGGCTACGCCACTGTGCTTTACCCGCCACAATAACCCAGCCTTGGTTCTTATCACATGACCATGAAACGTGATTCTCTGTAGAAGCTCTTCCCTAGTGCCGATCGGAGTGGAATACATCAAGTTTTTCAGGTGTCCCCACAGGTAAAAATCCAACGGCGTTAGGTCGGGAGATCGAAGAGGCCAGGCAAAAGGCCCTCCTCTACCTATCCATTGAATTGGATAGACGTTATTCAGGTGCTCCCGCACACCAACGCTGAAATCAGGTTGTTTCCCATCGTGCATGTAGTACATGTTTCGGCGGGTTTCAAGTGGTAAGTGCTTTATTAAATCCTGAACAGAGTTCTGAAGGAACTTCAAATTAAGTTGTACATTCAAGCGTTTCGGCAATAAGAATGGTCTAATTAAAAAATTGCCAATGATTCCTGCCCAGATATTATTTGATTGGAACTGATGTTGATGATGCGAAGCAATAGTGGCATGAGGGTTTCATCAGCCCATATATGTGTATTGTGTTAATTGATAATACCATTTTTTGTAAACCTGGCTTTATCCGTGAGAAGAATAATGCTAATGAAGCTTACATTTATTTCGTTGCTGATCCAATGGCCAGTTTGCAAAGTGAATTCTACGAGGACAATCCTCAGGAATCAGGTCATGTGCTATTTGCCAATGATATGGATATAACAGCTGTTCTCGAAGAACTTCATGTACTATTGTTTCCGATGTATTAAACTGTGTTAATAATTTTCGAGTGCTTGTTGATGAAGTGTCATCTACAGCATTTCAAATATTCTCCTCTAATTGCGGCGTACGTACGGTTATTGTCAGACCAGCATCAGTACTATTTTTTCCAATCTTTCCTAAAATTATTAAGATAGTCAATTATAATATGTATTCATTCTCCCTTAGACGATGGTCAACTCGTTGAAATATCTTCTGGTTTGGCATAGTACGATTAGGAACTCTTTCGTGATATGACCTTCTGGCTTCTAAAGCATTGCAAGACGCAAGATCATACATCAGATGTATATCTGCATACAGTAAGCGTGTATTCCATAGTTCGAATTAATTCGCAATTAAATTCACCACGAAATCCAAAAATCAGTAAATTAATATCGAAGTAAAGGGTCAATATGTCAGCGATGTGGAAGATGACAAGTTTTAAAAAGCAGAATATTTTATTTATTTCGTACCATTGTAATGTTTGAAACAACAATACGTATTTTTGGTACCAACAAATAAATAAAACGCACATATTTTGCGAACATAGGTCTTCTACAACTATTCGTCTATTATTCTTTTCTCAAAAACTGTTTATTTCATCGATAATAAACAAGAGTACCTTTTTTTTAGTATAAGGTAGTAGAGAGATATTAAGAGTTCTGGATCAGGTGGTGCTGGTGGTGCTGGTGGTGCAACTAACCCAGGTGGTGCAGGTGGTGCGTTTTACGATCTAACCCGGGTGGTTCGGTGGTGCGTTTTACGATCTAACCCGGGTGGTTCGGTGGTGCGTTTTATGACCTAACCCAGGTGGTTCGGTGGTGCTGTTTACAAAATAACCCGAAATTAAACCCGACTTTTTACGACCTAACCCGGATGCTTTCATGAGGCGGCTTCTTATCTAACCCTAACTTGATCCTTAATATTTATGAACTGACCCGAGATAAAACCCGACTTTTTACGACCTAACCCGGATGCTTTCATGAGGCGGCTTCTTATCTAACCCTAATTTGAACCTGAATATTTATGATCTGACCCGAGATAAAACCCGACTTTTTATGATTTAACCTTAGTGAAACGCCGCTGCTAAAGCGGGATAATTAAATCCCAATTTTTATAAGCCATCCTTAAACCCAACTTTTTACGATGCGACCTGATCCATCCTTAAACCAGACTTTTTATTATTTCCCCTTAGTGAAACGCCGCTGCTAAAGCGGGATAATTAAATCCCATTTTTTATAAGCCATCCTTAAACCCAACTTTTTACGATCCGACCTGAGCCATCCTTAAACCAGACTTTTTATTATTTTCCCTTAGTTGAAACGCCGCTGTTAAAGCGGTATAGTAAAAAACATTATTTATATTTTCTAACTTAGTGAAACGCCGCTGGCGGGTAGTAAAGCGAAATAAATCCCTAATTTATATGGTCTAACAAGATAAGTATAATAAAGCAGTACATTTGTCACCACAATAATTATTTATACCTAAATGATCCTCTCAAACCCTCTGCCGACTCGATTTAAAAAGAAAGGGACATAAACCTTTATTTATTATTCCGAAGGACCCTCATTAAAATTCAGTAGCATATCTAATAATTGTTTCCAATTTTTGCACCACTTATAGAAATACAATAAAATAATTACTATCTAGAACCATTAACTAGCGATTTCTTTGTACTGGAAATGGATAAATTATAGGACTATCTTGTAATGAGAACAGAGTAATAAAAAGTAAATAAAACTTAAATACGTATAAAATACCAAGCAGGTATAGGTACTATACAACTTGTGTTCGCCATCAGGTAAAAGCCCTCATAATGCTTTTATAAAAATTTCGGATAATATCATAATATAAGTAAATAGGCTACAATTTCAGGAAAAAAGTAAAAAAAATTAATTCACAGTGTAAAATTGTAGTTAAATGGATTGTAAATACGAAATAATATAAAAAGCTACCTTTTGTTTGCGATGATGTATGCACAATAACTCTATATTATTCGATCCTTAAACTGAAAATACCCACTAGATAGGTATCATAAGCTGTATTTGTCATCAGGTAGAACCCCCAATAAAATTATGAATATCAGGCGTAGGCAACAAAGTAGCAATCTTAACTTATTTTTAACACGAGCATAAAAATATAGGGTTGTTAAATATTTTACAACCCTAATTCTCAATGGCAACAATAAGCAAATCACGTTGGTTTTTTAATTTATTATTAATCTGGCTAACTTAAGAAACTCACAATATAACGACCATCCAAAAAAATCATAATACATTACTGGGTGTGAAAGCAATTGCGCTGCAAAATATAGTGTATACCGACTCTGAGCTAGTTAATTAAAATCCCAATTAGCGCTAAAAAAAAATCAATTAGATATTTACTTTAGATATTTTAATAAAAAAATTCAATATTATTAGCGTCACCTACGCATAGGGTTAAAAAGTATGAGAAACTTTGCGAATATCATTTCCCATGATTCTCTCGACGATCATATCAATGTCACATTTCAATATTCTCATCAACATTTAACTTTTGAAATTAGCATAATAACAAATCCTTTACAATGAATTAAACAAACGCATACATAATTTTAAAATCACATAATAAGAATATAAGCTAAAATCTAACAAGTTCGGACTACTCGAATGACGTCAGTTTACATCTGTAGAGAATACACAACTCTCGAATCATAAAAAATGGTCAAACTTTGTCGGCAAATACCCTTCTATGATGCAGGGGAAGGACAGGTAACTCGAGATGTTTATAAAGAAACGTTAAAGAACATTATTTGCTTATTTCTAGACTCTTAAAAATTAGATGCAATCGAACAATAAATGTTTTCATCATGTATATTTATCATTAACACATTACCTTCGACATACATAAATTCAAATTGATAATTACTTGTCTTAGTGCTTTTTAGAAGCTTGAATCATTGCATATAACCGTCTGAGGGTACCCAAACTTCCCCTAACATATTTCTCCGCAGCCGGGGAAAAAGAGGTAGAAAAAGTAAAATAACAACTCCAAGTGTCTTTGCGAACAATCGGCAATAAAATAGAGTATTTCAGTTTTTAAATTTTCGTAAATAAAAGTTGGTTAGATTAATAGTCTCTGTGAATATAATAACATAAACAAAGTGATATGCCGTAAATTTAGGAGTACAGTATAAATTATGCCTCTATTGAAATATACCGCAATAAATAACTACCAAAGGATTTTTGATATTTTGAATATATTTGATGCTCATAGCATTATCACATTTCCAAAGGCTCTAAATTTTAGAAAAATGTTCTAATAGAATATGTCTATCAATATAAAGTAAAGGTATTGTTAGGTTTTTTTAAAAAATACGACCTACAACAGTCTCTGCTACAGCATGGCTGACTCTGTAGAAACTTCTGTGAAACCATAATAATTATATCAATAATCGAGTTATCCTTATGATAATATTTTCTTCCAATATCCGACTCCACTATCCATAAAAGTTATGTTAGAAAATTCATAATTGAGCGCATTGTAATTTTTTAAAAAGAAATTCACTTCACACACAAAGATGTAGCCATTCAATCCATGAAAATAATGCAAGTCAGTATGCGTATGTTATGGCTAACTGTTTAAATGTCTATTCCTTCCACGTTTATCGGAAGAAATACTTTTTTTATACTAGTATTTTAGTTGAAAATAAGATCATAAATCATCTATACAAAACAAGCGCCCCTTATGGATTTGAACGAAAATCATAGATTCGACTATTTTCATGAAAAATAAATCTAAGTACGGAATAATGCAGGAAGATTATCTATTTTCTTGGTTTAGAAAGTGATGTAGTTAAGATTTATAACTTAGGAATAAATAAATTATTATTAATCTTTTCGACCTATTTCTCTTGCATATTTAATTTCTTTGATAGTAAGAACTAATCTTTTTATTTTACAAAGTAAAAAAAAAAGCTAAAGATTGGCGTTGTCAGTCAGGTATAAGAACTGATTTAACACGATGGTTTTTGTACAAACGTTCACATACAATTGTATGCTTTTTAACCGATTGTGTCGGAAAAAATGACGATTTATAGATTAGATATTTAGACGAAGAGCTAACCTTCTCAATAAAGTATTGATTATTGCCCTGCTAGCTAGACAACACTTTTTATGTTAGTCAAAAAAAAAATTTTTTTTTTCGGACGCTATTACAGATTTCATCGTTAACTAACAAACATTAAGACCAAAAAATTAGCATGCAAGATGAAATGTATAGGTTCACTTCATTTCTACATTATTTTACAACTCTCAATCGCATTAAAAACAAGATCGAATAAAAAATAACTTATGACATATGGAGGAAAAATGTTTTTCGGGCTATTTAGGTTAGCGACCGCATTACGTCTGAAATACTACATTTTTCGAGCTTATAACATAATTTACTATTTTAACGTTAAAATAGGGGAAATGATGTATCGAAATGGATACTTTTTTTTGTCGGTCACGAGATTATAGTTTGTTTTAAAATGAACTCTAATATTTACAACACAAATTATCCTTTAAGCCACATTAGTTTAAAACTCGTCTGTCGCTTTCCCTCTATTGTGAGTTTGATTAAAGTATAGCGTAGTATATATTTAGATGAATTTCGCAAATGTTGAATACTTTCAAAACTGAAAAAGCCGCCCTTTGCAATAAATATCTCCATAGAGTTAGGTACCCTGCAGATTAAGGGTATTTCAGCGGATAATCATATACAAATTCAAAGATTTTGTCTATTTTAATGGATTAACAAACAATATCTATAGGATGACTTTACTGATAAAAAAAAAAAATAACAAAAATCCATAAAGTCTAGGCTCACATGAAATTCCATAAAGAGCAGCTGCATAGCCTTATCACATCAAACTATATTTTTATTTCGTTCTATTGTCAAAAGTCTGTGTTTAGGAGATTATCGTTCATTTTAAAATGAACTCTAATATGTACATCACCATAAACTACCTCTTAAGCCGTCGTAAAAATACACTTTTCGATTTACCTCTATATTGATTTTCTAATATTAAATATCTACAATAGTCGAAATTCGCTCGCTAATACCTATGTATGCAAGGTTTCTTCAAAAAATGACAATTTTGTTGTTTAATGGCTTGAAAAAATGGAAAAAGGAGGTTTTTGCATCCATTTATTTCCAGATGAGTGTTAAAAATACTTATAAAACTCGGTATACCGAAGATCAAGCATTAATGAGAGGGTTGAGTCCTGTTTGCCAAATCCTGATTTTTAATTTGACGTTGGCAACGGTACAATTTTTTAACATTTATCATAAGAGGCGTATATTTTTGGGGCTTAGATCTACCAGTTTATCCACGCCCCATTTATTGTTAGTGCTTTAGTAATTTTACTTTCCAATTATTTTTTACCAAAACGCATAGTTGAAACAGTGTCTATATCAGACGATATAATAAATTTTAAGGATTAATTTGCTTACAAATACACTTCAATTTATTTAGGCTAAAGCAGCCAGACATATACTGGAACTACGAAAACCCTATTACAATTTGGTTGCCTAGAGAAAATTTTGTAAAAAACACAGCTTTCTACACAAATGCTTGCACATTATGTACCTATCATTTTAAGATACCTGGCGACATCAATGTAAGCATTGACATAATGACGCAAGATATAGGTAGGTACTAGAATATTCAAGATTTCTATTAACGATACACTTCAGCATACATGCGAGATGTCATTAATGTCTACGGAAGGCAACAGACATACCAGCTATTTTTACATGGGATTCCATAGACTTGAACGCTTCTTGTTTAGAAATATTTGATGTCATCTTGAGGAGTTCCGTATTGAAGCATCAAACCTACCTGCCAAATAATTGACGAAATATGGGATATCATAAAATATGTCCCCCATCAAACTAAATGATCCTATAAACCAGCTTCACAGACCGTAATTTGTGATGCTAACACGATTAATAAGCAATAGAACAAGATTAAGAAACAAAATTTAAAGTAGCTCTTTATCACACGAAAATAATTAAATAATTTACGGTTACAGAACAATAATTATTTTAAAAAGCTGTATAACTAAATATATTATGTTATTAGGAATATTCTGTCTAAAGTAACAGCTGATCTTAGTCGAAAATGAGATCGTATTATTGATTGTTGAATTCGTTAGATATGAAATAAAATTAGAGATTTCGTCTATTTTTTCACGATTAAAAAAGAATACCTCTATTTAGCTAAAAATGAAACGATTACAGTGGTAGATTAATTCACTTTACCAAGCATGTAAACTACTAATTTTGCAATAAATATCTTCTATATTTCTAGGTAGGTTTACTCGAAAATGTTGGGCTATTTTCATCAAAAATCCCGATACGAAATTGAAAAATTTGCCTATTTTTGTCGGTTTACAAAGTGATAGTGGAATATTGGTTTGATCAAAGAACAATAATTATTTTAAAAATGTTGTATAATTAACTAAATGTCGCTGTTATCAGGCAGGTAAGAAGTTATTTATCTGAATCTTATTTGTACCATTAGCGTTTATATACAAATGTTAGTGGTTTTCAAAAATTGATATCTCGGAAATTATTAGGTTTAGACTTATAATACGCTCATTAAAAAATAATGACTACTTTATGCAAAATTCAAAAATATTATAAGACGTAGGGTATCCCAGTAACTTAACCAAAGATTTTCGGTCTTCGTAAAGCTTTATACGTTTCTTCAGCGTACCAAACATTCACTTTTTTTAAATATTGACATCGGGTTAGGATTCTGAACATAGGATTAACATCACTCCAATAGTAAACATGTTGCGTTGTTACAGTTCCATTCGTCGAAAAGTAAACAAAACCGTTTGAGCTACGTGGGGAATAAATAAAGTTGGCTTGTTGAAAAATTTTAATATTTATTAAGGTAAAAGACTATAAATATATCGATACAACACTTTGGCATTTCTAATACTATAAACATGAATATCTAAAATGTGATATTTACAAGCATCAACTCTCTCTCCCTTCTCTAATTTTGATACACCAATGCTGTCTTCTAAGTTTATAATATATGGCGTCCTGCAGTTTAATTCCGAAAATGTTTTAACTAAAAATTCCTCTTTAACACGTCCTTTAACGTAAATAATGTCTGCGTCTATCAGATTGTTGGATATGATATTATGTAGTTCCTTGTAATCGGTATCACCATAATTATAAAGGATACCATGATGATTTCCAAATAGATATTTGACTTGTTTCTTGCAAGCCTTACTTAAGGTGTCGAATGGTTTAACTGGTTTAAAAAAGTAACTTTTCATACTATTCCCATCATAAATAGCCAATTCTTTCGCGTAAAATTCAGGTATGTTAAATCCTTGAATATCGACTACAACGAACTTCATTGTCTGAAGACTCAAATCAAACAAGTATATATTCATATTTTTATCGCTCTTAAGTTCGATTTCAAAAGCACACCCCCACTTTTCGATAATTTCACAGTCTTAGCACATAGATCTTATATTTTTATTTACGATCAATTCATCTTTATTCGCCAATCGTCTCAAACGAGTCTGCTTTTGAAAGTAATATAGCCTTAGTATTCAGAAAATATTAATGATATCGGAGCCTAAAACATCCTTGACACTAAAAAATCATTGTGTTTCCTAACAAAACCCATCATCTTGTCTATTTAGCTTGCTTTCCTATTGTTTAGCAGGTTAAATAAAATTATTATTTCGCTCTTTTTGTCTGTACTGAATCGTTAGGGGAATACGTTTCTAGTTCTATAAGAGAGACAGTTAAAATTTATGTAAGCAATCAAAAATCCTACACTATGAGCTACTTAGTTAAAATTTCATATTTCCTTCCTGGGTCAGGCAAAATTTGTGATGTGTCGGACAAAATTTATAAAAATACAAAAAAAAATGCTGGATGCATTTTTAGCGTGACTTTCTATTTAATACCATCTTATTTCAAGGTATAATTCGGTTGTCAAAATGAGAATAAAATAATTTTCCCATGGTTTATGTCATCTTAAAAAAGTCAAAAGGTTATATTCTGTAGAGGGTCAGATACATTCAAATTTAAATATTTTCTCCAAGAAGAATTTTAAGATAGTATTATAGTAAATAAAAATTCTATACCTCCAATATTTCATGGAAACATATCGTGTTCTAGCGACATAACCCAAAAGTACCTCTATTCAGAAACGCATCGTACTTTTCTTGTCAATAATTGTCTCATTGTCCCATCCATTACATTATTATAATCTTAAAGCACCTGTTACCAGCATTATCTGTTTTTATGGTTTTCATAAAACATAGCGATTACCGATGAAAATTAAACGAAAACCTAATAAATAACTTTTTTTTCAACTGAAATAGACTGATTTTCGATGGAAAAATGTTACTTATAACTAAAAATGAATATAAGACATATACGCAATGATATTTAGAATAAATCAATATTTTCTAAAATTACTATGAAATATTCACAAAATCGTTTCGTTATAACCAAAGTAGCAAGGCTTGCAGATTTCGTATAGAGTTCAAACGCGATACTGAGATGATCTTTTTTTTTTTTATATTTTTGTAGGATAATGCACCACTACGTTGTAAGTACTTGAGAGAGGACTTTCTTGAAAAATCCTCAAATTTCTCTGCAATTTTGTTCCTTCTAGAGTTAAATTCACACAGAAAACCCCGTATTCTTATCTTTCAGGTTGGTATATTAAAAAGGGCTTATTAGTATGGTTTAGAAAACAAGCAATATTAATTAACGGATGTTTTTTCGTCGTATGAAGAGTTGAAAAAAATTTTTTTTCCACTCCAATGGTTGCGATGCAGAGAGTCGGGTTTCATCATAATCTTTCAGGGTAGCTCAGGTTTGATTGCATGTAGAGAGTCGGGTTTCATCATAATCTTTCAGGGTAGCTCAGGTTTGATTACATGTACTAAGGTTAGTGCTCCTTGCAATCGGTTTCAGGTTTGACGCGCCCCCCTCAGGTTTGTTCAGGTTTCTCAAACGTTTGAGAAACCTGAACAAACCTGAGGGGGGCGCGTCAAACCTGAAACCGATTGCAAGGAGCACTAACCTTAGTACATGTAATCAAACCTGAGCTACCCTGAAAGATTATGATGAAACCCGACTCTCTACATGCAATCAAACCTGAGCTACCCTGAAAGATTATGATGAAACCCGACTCTCTGCATCGCAACCATTGGAGTGGAAAAAAAATTTTTTTCAACTCTTCATACGACGAAAAAACATCCGTTAATTAATATTGCTTGTTTTCTAAACCATACTAATAAGCCCTTTTTAATATACCAACCTGAAAGATAAGAATACGGGGTTTTCTGTGTGAATTTAACTCTAGAAGGAACAAAATTGCAGAGAAATTTGAGGATTTTTCAAGAAAGTCCTCTCTCAAGTACTTACAACGTAGTGGTGCATTATCCTACAAAAATATAAAAAAAAAAAAGATCATCTCAGTATCGCGTTTGAACTCTATACGAAATCTGCAAGCCTTGCTACTTTGGTTATAACGAAACGATTTTGTGAATATTTCATAGTAATTTTAGAAAACATTGATTTATTCTAAATATCATTGCGTATATGTCTTATATTCATTTTTAGTTATAAGTAACATTTTTCCATCGAAAATCAGTCTATTTCAGTTGAAAAAAAAAGTTATTTATTAAGTTTTCGTTTAATTTTCATCGGTAATCGCTATGTTTTATGAAAACCATAAAAACAGATAATGCTGGTAACAGGTGCTTTAAGATTATAATAATGTAATGGATGGGACAATGAGACAATTATTGACAAGAAAAGTACGATGCGTTTCTGAATAGAGGTACTTTTGGGTTATGTCGCTAGAACACGATATGTTTCCAAGAAATATTGGAGGTATAGAATTTTTATTTACTATAATACTATCTTAAAATTCTTCTTGGAGAAAATATTTAAATTTGAATGTATCTGACCCTCTACAGAATATAACCTTTTGACTTTTTTAAGATGACATAAACCATGGGAAAATTATTTTATTCTCATTTTGACAACCGAATTATAGCTTGAAATAAGAAAGTATTAAATAGAAAGTCACGCTAAAAATGCATCCAGCATTTTTTTTCATATTTTTATAAATTTTGTCCGACACATCACAAATTTTGTCTGATCCAGGAAGGAAATATGAAATTTTAACTAAGTAGCTCATAGTGTAGGATTTTTGATTGCTTACATAAATTTTAACTGTCTCTCTTATAGAACTAGAAACGTATTCCCCTAACGATTCAGTACAGACAAAAAGAGCGAAATAATAATTTTATTTAACCTGCTAAACAATAGGAAAGCAAGCTAAATAGACAAGATGATGGTTTTTGTTAGGAAACACAATGATTTTTTAGTGTCAAGGATGTTTTAGGCTCCGATATCATTAATATTTTCTGAATACTAAGGCTATATTACTTTCAAAAGCAGACTCGTTTGAGATGATTGGCGAATAAAGATGAATTGATCGTAAATAAAAATATAAGATCTATGTGCTAAGACTGTGAAATTATCGAAAAGTGGGGGTGTGCTTTTGAAATCGAACTTAAGAGCGATAAAAATATGAAAATATACTTGTTTGATTTGAGTCTTCAGACAATGAAGTTCGTTGTAGTCGATATTCAAGGATTTAACATACCTGAATTTTACGCGAAAGAATTGGCTATTTATGATGGGAATAGTATGAAAAGTTACTTTTTTAAACCAGTTAAACCATTCGACACCTTAAGTAAGGCTTGCAAGAAACAAGTCAAATATCTATTTGGAAATCATCATGGTATCCTTTATAATTATGGTGATACCGATTACAAGGAACTACATAATATCATATCCAACAATCTGATAGACGCAGACATTATTTACGTTAAAGGACGTGTTAAAGAGGAATTTTTAGTTAAAACATTTTCGGAATTAAACTGCAGGACGCCATATATTATAAACTTAGAAGACAGCATTGGTGTATCAAAATTAGAGAAGGGAGAGAGAGTTGATGCTTGTAAATATCACATTTTAGATATTCATGTTTGTAGTATTAGAAATGCCAAAGTGTTGTATCGATATATTTATAGTCTTTTACCTTAATAAATATTAAAATTTTTCAACAAGCCAACTTTATTTATTCCCCACGTAGCTCAAACGGTTTTGTTTACTTTTCGACGAATGGAACTGTGACAACGCAACATGTTTACTATTGGAGTGATGTTAATCCTATGTTCAGAATCCTAACCCGATGTCAATATTTAAAAAAAGTGAATGTTTGGTACGCTGAAGAAACGTATAAAGCTTTACGAAGACCGAAAATCTTTGGTTAAGTTACTGGGATACCCTACGTCTTATAATATTTTTGAATTTTGCATAAAGTAGTCATTATTTTTTAATGAGCGTATTATAAGTCTAAACCTAATAATTTCCGAGATATCAATTTTTGAAAACCACTAACATTTGTATATAAACGCTAATGGTACAAATAAGATTCAGATAAATAACTTCTTACCTGCCTGATAACAGCGACATTTAGTTAATTATACAACATTTTTAAAATAATTATTGTTCTTTGATCAAACCAATATTCCACTATCACTTTGTAAACCGACAAAAATAGGCAAATTTTTCAATTTCGTATCGGGATTTTTGATGAAAATAGCCCAACATTTTCGAGTAAACCTACCTAGAAATATAGAAGATATTTATTGCAAAATTAGTAGTTTACATGCTTGGTAAAGTGAATTAATCTACCACTGTAATCGTTTCATTTTTAGCTAAATAGAGGTATTCTTTTTTAATCGTGAAAAAATAGACGAAATCTCTAATTTTATTTCATATCTAACGAATTCAACAATCAATAATACGATCTCATTTTCGACTAAGATCAGCTGTTACTTTAGACAGAATATTCCTAATAACATAATATATTTAGTTATACAGCTTTTTAAAATAATTATTGTTCTGTAACCGTAAATTATTTAATTATTTTCGTGTGATAAAGAGCTACTTTAAATTTTGTTTCTTAATCTTGTTCTATTGCGTATTAATCGTGTTAGCATCACAAATTACGGTCTGTGAAGCTGGTTTATAGGATCATTTAGTTTGATGGGGGACATATTTTATGATATCCCATATTTCGTCAATTATTTGGCAGGTAGGTTTGATGCTTCAATACGGAACTCCTCAAGATGACATCAAATATTTCTAAACAAGAAGCGTTCAAGTCTATGGAATCCCATGTAAAAATAGCTGGTATGTCTGTTGCCTTCCGTAGACATTAATGACATCTCGCATGTATGCTGAAGTGTATCGTTAATAGAAATCTTGAATATTCTAGTACCTACCTATATCTTGCGTCATTATGTCAATGCTTACATTGATGTCGCCAGGTATCTTAAAATGATAGGTACATAATGTGCAAGCATTTGTGTAGAAAGCTGTGTTTTTTACAAAATTTTCTCTAGGCAACCAAATTGTAATAGGGTTTTCGTAGTTCCAGTATATGTCTGGCTGCTTTAGCCTAAATAAATTGAAGTGTATTTGTAAGCAAATTAATCCTTAAAATTTATTATATCGTCTGATATAGACACTGTTTCAACTATGCGTTTTGGTAAAAAATAATTGGAAAGTAAAATTACTAAAGCACTAACAATAAATGGGGCGTGGATAAACTGGTAGATCTAAGCCCCAAAAATATACGCCTCTTATGATAAATGTTAAAAAATTGTACCGTTGCCAACGTCAAATTAAAAATCAGGATTTGGCAAACAGGACTCAACCCTCTCATTAATGCTTGATCTTCGGTATACCGAGTTTTATAAGTATTTTTAACACTCATCTGGAAATAAATGGATGCAAAAACCTCCTTTTTCCATTTTTTCAAGCCATTAAACAACAAAATTGTCATTTTTTGAAGAAACCTTGCATACATAGGTATTAGCGAGCGAATTTCGACTATTGTAGATATTTAATATTAGAAAATCAATATAGAGGTAAATCGAAAAGTGTATTTTTACGACGGCTTAAGAGGTAGTTTATGGTGATGTACATATTAGAGTTCATTTTAAAATGAACGATAATCTCCTAAACACAGACTTTTGACAATAGAACGAAATAAAAATATAGTTTGATGTGATAAGGCTATGCAGCTGCTCTTTATGGAATTTCATGTGAGCCTAGACTTTATGGATTTTTGTTATTTTTTTTTTTTTATCAGTAAAGTCATCCTATAGATATTGTTTGTTAATCCATTAAAATAGACAAAATCTTTGAATTTGTATATGATTATCCGCTGAAATACCCTTAATCTGCAGGGTACCTAACTCTATGGAGATATTTATTGCAAAGGGCGGCTTTTTCAGTTTTGAAAGTATTCAACATTTGCGAAATTCATCTAAATATATACTACGCTATACTTTAATCAAACTCACAATAGAGGGAAAGCGACAGACGAGTTTTAAACTAATGTGGCTTAAAGGATAATTTGTGTTGTAAATATTAGAGTTCATTTTAAAACAAACTATAATCTCGTGACCGACAAAAAAAAGTATCCATTTCGATACATCATTTCCCCTATTTTAACGTTAAAATAGTAAATTATGTTATAAGCTCGAAAAATGTAGTATTTCAGACGTAATGCGGTCGCTAACCTAAATAGCCCGAAAAACATTTTTCCTCCATATGTCATAAGTTATTTTTTATTCGATCTTGTTTTTAATGCGATTGAGAGTTGTAAAATAATGTAGAAATGAAGTGAACCTATACATTTCATCTTGCATGCTAATTTTTTGGTCTTAATGTTTGTTAGTTAACGATGAAATCTGTAATAGCGTCCGAAAAAAAAATTTTTTTTTTTGACTAACATAAAAAGTGTTGTCTAGCTAGCAGGGCAATAATCAATACTTTATTGAGAAGGTTAGCTCTTCGTCTAAATATCTAATCTATAAATCGTCATTTTTTCCGACACAATCGGTTAAAAAGCATACAATTGTATGTGAACGTTTGTACAAAAACCATCGTGTTAAATCAGTTCTTATACCTGACTGACAACGCCAATCTTTAGCTTTTTTTTTTACTTTGTAAAATAAAAAGATTAGTTCTTACTATCAAAGAAATTAAATATGCAAGAGAAATAGGTCGAAAAGATTAATAATAATTTATTTATTCCTAAGTTATAAATCTTAACTACATCACTTTCTAAACCAAGAAAATAGATAATCTTCCTGCATTATTCCGTACTTAGATTTATTTTTCATGAAAATAGTCGAATCTATGATTTTCGTTCAAATCCATAAGGGGCGCTTGTTTTGTATAGATGATTTATGATCTTATTTTCAACTAAAATACTAGTATAAAAAAAGTATTTCTTCCGATAAACGTGGAAGGAATAGACATTTAAACAGTTAGCCATAACATACGCATACTGACTTGCATTATTTTCATGGATTGAATGGCTACATCTTTGTGTGTGAAGTGAATTTCTTTTTAAAAAATTACAATGCGCTCAATTATGAATTTTCTAACATAACTTTTATGGATAGTGGAGTCGGATATTGGAAGAAAATATTATCATAAGGATAACTCGATTATTGATATAATTATTATGGTTTCACAGAAGTTTCTACAGAGTCAGCCATGCTGTAGCAGAGACTGTTGTAGGTCGTATTTTTTAAAAAAACCTAACAATACCTTTACTTTATATTGATAGACATATTCTATTAGAACATTTTTCTAAAATTTAGAGCCTTTGGAAATGTGATAATGCTATGAGCATCAAATATATTCAAAATATCAAAAATCCTTTGGTAGTTATTTATTGCGGTATATTTCAATAGAGGCATAATTTATACTGTACTCCTAAATTTACGGCATATCACTTTGTTTATGTTATTATATTCACAGAGACTATTAATCTAACCAACTTTTATTTACGAAAAATTAAAAACTGAAATACTCTATTTTATTGCCGATTGTTCGCAAAGACACTTGGAGTTGTTATTTTACTTTTTCTACCTCTTTTTCCCCGGCTGCGGAGAAATATGTTAGGGGAAGTTTGGGTACCCTCAGACGGTTATATGCAATGATTCAAGCTTCTAAAAAGCACTAAGACAAGTAATTATCAATTTGAATTTATGTATGTCGAAGGTAATGTGTTAATGATAAATATACATGATGAAAACATTTATTGTTCGATTGCATCTAATTTTTAAGAGTCTAGAAATAAGCAAATAATGTTCTTTAACGTTTCTTTATAAACATCTCGAGTTACCTGTCCTTCCCCTGCATCATAGAAGGGTATTTGCCGACAAAGTTTGACCATTTTTTATGATTCGAGAGTTGTGTATTCTCTACAGATGTAAACTGACGTCATTCGAGTAGTCCGAACTTGTTAGATTTTAGCTTATATTCTTATTATGTGATTTTAAAATTATGTATGCGTTTGTTTAATTCATTGTAAAGGATTTGTTATTATGCTAATTTCAAAAGTTAAATGTTGATGAGAATATTGAAATGTGACATTGATGTGATCGTCGAGAGAATCATGGGAAATGATATTCGCAAAGTTTCTCATACTTTTTAACCCTATGCGTAGGTGACGCTAATAATATTGAATTTTTTTATTAAAATATCTAAAGTAAATATCTAATTGATTTTTTTTTAGCGCTAATTGGGATTTTAATTAACTAGCTCAGAGTCGGTATACACTATATTTTGCAGCGCAATTGCTTTCACACCCAGTAATGTATTATGATTTTTTTGGATGGTCGTTATATTGTGAGTTTCTTAAGTTAGCCAGATTAATAATAAATTAAAAAACCAACGTGATTTGCTTATTGTTGCCATTGAGAATTAGGGTTGTAAAATATTTAACAACCCTATATTTTTATGCTCGTGTTAAAAATAAGTTAAGATTGCTACTTTGTTGCCTACGCCTGATATTCATAATTTTATTGGGGGTTCTACCTGATGACAAATACAGCTTATGATACCTATCTAGTGGGTATTTTCAGTTTAAGGATCGAATAATATAGAGTTATTGTGCATACATCATCGCAAACAAAAGGTAGCTTTTTATATTATTTCGTATTTACAATCCATTTAACTACAATTTTACACTGTGAATTAATTTTTTTTACTTTTTTCCTGAAATTGTAGCCTATTTACTTATATTATGATATTATCCGAAATTTTTATAAAAGCATTATGAGGGCTTTTACCTGATGGCGAACACAAGTTGTATAGTACCTATACCTGCTTGGTATTTTATACGTATTTAAGTTTTATTTACTTTTTATTACTCTGTTCTCATTACAAGATAGTCCTATAATTTATCCATTTCCAGTACAAAGAAATCGCTAGTTAATGGTTCTAGATAGTAATTATTTTATTGTATTTCTATAAGTGGTGCAAAAATTGGAAACAATTATTAGATATGCTACTGAATTTTAATGAGGGTCCTTCGGAATAATAAATAAAGGTTTATGTCCCTTTCTTTTTAAATCGAGTCGGCAGAGGGTTTGAGAGGATCATTTAGGTATAAATAATTATTGTGGTGACAAATGTACTGCTTTATTATACTTATCTTGTTAGACCATATAAATTAGGGATTTATTTCGCTTTACTACCCGCCAGCGGCGTTTCACTAAGTTAGAAAATATAAATAATGTTTTTTACTATACCGCTTTAACAGCGGCGTTTCAACTAAGGGAAAATAATAAAAAGTCTGGTTTAAGGATGGCTCAGGTCGGATCGTAAAAAGTTGGGTTTAAGGATGGCTTATAAAAAATGGGATTTAATTATCCCGCTTTAGCAGCGGCGTTTCACTAAGGGGAAATAATAAAAAGTCTGGTTTAAGGATGGATCAGGTCGCATCGTAAAAAGTTGGGTTTAAGGATGGCTTATAAAAATTGGGATTTAATTATCCCGCTTTAGCAGCGGCGTTTCACTAAGGTTAAATCATAAAAAGTCGGGTTTTATCTCGGGTCAGATCATAAATATTCAGGTTCAAATTAGGGTTAGATAAGAAGCCGCCTCATGAAAGCATCCGGGTTAGGTCGTAAAAAGTCGGGTTTTATCTCGGGTCAGTTCATAAATATTAAGGATCAAGTTAGGGTTAGATAAGAAGCCGCCTCATGAAAGCATCCGGGTTAGGTCGTAAAAAGTCGGGTTTAATTTCGGGTTATTTTGTAAACAGCACCACCGAACCACCTGGGTTAGGTCATAAAACGCACCACCGAACCACCCGGGTTAGATCGTAAAACGCACCACCGAACCACCCGGGTTAGATCGTAAAACGCACCACCTGCACCACCTGGGTTAGTTGCACCACCAGCACCACCAGCACCACCTGATCCAGAACTCTTAATATCTCTCTACTTAAGGTACAAGCTACCCAGACTTATTTTTTTTAAGTCTCTATCATATAGGGTGTCAAAAATTTGAGCATTAAGTTTTGAAGCTTAGTCCGCACCTGGTAAACTAAAAAAGCTAAATATGTTTCAATGACAATATTTTAAGAGGTCTTTACTACTGTCCATCACATTAAATTTTTATTAAATTGTATTAAGTACGTTGAAAGTTACTCAACAAAACCGATTTCCAGCGGCGCCCTTAAGGGGCACATATCTCCGTAGGAAGTAGAATAACTGGTTAAGAGAAATTCATTCCATGGCGTTGTAAAAACGTTACTGCGGAGGTATTTGCGAATAAAAGTTTCTGTTACTTTTGCAACATAAAACTTTAAAAGTCTTTTTTTGTGGCGAATTTAAACAGCACGAATTAATTGACTGCTATATTTGATATGTTTGTCCCTTCGTAAGACATTTGATCTGATTCTGAAAAAATATCTACATCTTCTGATTCTGTGCTCATCTTTCATAGCTTTAGGTTTGCTTAAGATATCAACTTTTCTGTTCTTCTGTACATAAAACTTTAAAAGTCTTTTTTTGTGGCGAATTTAAACAGCACGAATTAATTGACTGCTATATTTGATATGTTTATCCCTTCGTCAGACATTTGATCTGATTCTGAAAAAATATCTACATCTTCTGATTCTGTGCTCATCTTTCATAGCTTTAGGTTTGCTTAAGATATCAACTTTTCTGTTCTTCTGTACATAAAACTTTAAAAGTCTTTTTTTTGTGGCGAATTTAAACAGCACGAATTAATTGACTGCTATATTTGATATGTTTATCCCTTCGTCAGACATTTGATCTGATTCTGAAAAAATATCTACATCTTCTGATTCTTTCATAGCTTTAGGTTTGCTTAAGATATCAACTTTTCTGTTCTTCTGTTTTGTTAATTCCTTTTAGTCTAGCCTTTTTTTGCACTCTCTTTAATTCTTTTACAAATTGGAGTGTTTCCTAAAATTTCAGTATTTTTTTTATTTCGCTGGGGGCCTAACCTCGGCTTCTGGATATGGATTTAAAATCCTTGGGGATATAAATTACTGTTCAGCTATTTTGTCGTAATTATAGATATTGATGAACTACAGTTTGTTGTTTTTCTCGGGCGTTTTATTTTTTTGAAATACTATTGATGACACATCATTAGGGGATTCAGCTGTTGTATGCTTTTTTTTTAATGATCAGACACAGTACTGTAGGATCAATCCTTTATGGCACTCTGCGAGCAGAGTGTGTACGTAGGAATGATTTACGTTAATCTGGAATCTTTGAAGATTATACTCGTCGAGGAACACGGTCTCAGAGAGGTCGTCTCAGAGTGATGACGTTCTCGAGATGAAAGAATTTTTAAACAGTATCGTTCGAGATTCACACAGCTGGACCACGTACGGGAAAGCTGCGGTGGCTCGTCGTGTATTTGTACCATGCACCGCTCTGGGTAGAACCTCGACGGGCAAGCTCAGTTAAGCACCTAGCATGAAAATATTTGTAAAAGAGGCTGAAGTCACCAACCTGCCTTCGATGTTGAATGCTTTCTAGGTTGTTTGTCAGATCGTATTCAGCGACCAAGCGAATGGGTCTTTTTTGAATGAAGTCCAGCAATCTCAGATTATGATTGTGAGTGGAGCCCCAGATATGTGACATATGTTAGCAGTATTCATGTGGTGGTCGAATTTTGGCTTTATAGATCGTGAAAAGCTGATAGGGTGTACAGAGGTTCTTAGTTCGGAAAAGTATTCCAAGCTTACAAACGTTTCGCCAAAGAAAGGCTCCAAAATGCTCCTTTAGGTAATTCCACTTAGCTGATGTATGTCAGATTTTACGTGCTATAGGAGGCACTAATTGGTAGTTTGTTCAGTGCCGAAATAAGATTGTGGTCAGACGTTTCTAACGGAGGCTTTACGGCAACAGTGTACAAGTCGGGGTTTAAGAAAGTTGAGAAAAGATCCAACAAACTAGCAACATCACAATCTCGGTCTGGAATCCGAGTTGGTGAGGCCAGAGCTGATGACAAGGAATTTAGCTTCGCGACCTTGCTCGTCGGTTGTATTTGAGTATTTGAGCCAGTTGACATTATGAACGTTAAGGATGACAACTCCGGAATTGGGATGGTGGGCTTGCAAAAAGAGGAGAACAAGTTTCTATAATGGGTATCGCTTAGCGACCGGTAAAGGCAGCAAAGGAATTTAGTAATTTTCTGCTTTGATATTTCAAATTTCATTACATCAAAGTCATTAGGCTCGAGTGTCTCCTCTCGTTGGCACGAAATATCACTGCGGACAAAGAGATAAAGACCAAAATTGCTTGACTGTACTAATCGATGATCTGACCTTTGTTTCGGTTGGGAGTACATGTGGTTTGGTGGATTGTAAATGTTGATGGACTGCATTGATGCTCGAGTTCAGTTCTCTTATATTGCAGAAGTCAATTTGGAAGCTGCTAATTCTGGGTTTTTTAACCACCATTTAAACAACATTTCCATTTTGAACGTTGCTTGAAGACCCTGGCTGTTGGAAACGGTGGACGAGGACCCAAAACGGACAAAACTGACTTAAACTATAAGATATTGGCATTATTCATTTTCATTCATTCACAAAATCTGTCTATTTAACGCGTTAATTAGCTGTAAGTTGGATATTTATCTTATCCCTTTGAAACCCTAACACTTTATTAAAGATACACTTAAAATTTTTTTAACCCATGCAAAAGTAGCTAAAAAAAATCGTGTTTTTTGCTTTTGACCTAGTTTTGTTTATCTTTCTCATAAACATTGTGCGTCTTCTTATAACGTCTTTCTATTGCTTGGGCTTAGATAGCTCCCACAAAAACTATCGTCAATTTATTTTTTTTAACAAATATCTAATATCTACCCTGTATTAAAATACTTTGCCAAATATGCTAGCTACTCTACTAAATGCGTTATAAAGTAATTATTGTAAGATATTTCACTCGTTACAATTTTAGCTTTTACTAGCAAACTGGACTGAAGGCACAAATGGGCATATTTCCTAGATAATAAAAATGTTTGTAACAAACGTTAAATATACTCAAAAATCAAAAAATTATTTAAGCTACCTACTTATGATGTCAAAAAGATTAACTTTTTAAAAGCGTACAGTCCAACTTAGTCAGTCCCTACCAATGGCTACTTAACCCATGCCTTCTTCCCGATAGGTCAAATAATAAAAATGATGTTTTTTTGGGATTAACCCACTTAGTTTTAATTTGCTCTACAATTAACCTTCTAGATTCAAGAAGTAGTCCATTTTCTGTGGCGAGATTATGAAAGAAAACAAGGTCTGTCTATACCACCAAAATAAAATATATTTGTCCTTTTAGGGTGAAATAAGGGTTAAAGAGTATACATAATTTAATTTATCATTAGGTTGTACTAGTTTCGACATTAGACAAAGTCATCTTCAGCAACCAAGTAATTAAGAATTATGTTTAATTAACCTTCTTATTACAGCCTCTAAAGTACTTCTAGCACAACTCTGGCGAGTTAAGTTTTTATAAGGACGAAATGTTTTTCAATCATATGCTATTTTATTGGCTTTAACGGCGGCGGCTGCAAATGGTCTTTATTTGCATTTAACTTTTTCAAGCGATGCTTGTGAAATATTTTATACGACAGTGCCGGGAAATTAAATTGGCTCTTACATTATTTCGCTGGAAAATATCTGTCTTCATAAGTCATTTTTAAAATTTCCTTTTCTCGCAGAAAAGGTTTTTAGTGAGTGGTAATGTTGTCGTTTTTTGTTTTGCTAAAGTATTCTTTTTGTAAAATATTAGTATATTTAACTGAACGTTTATTGCCAACTGTGGTCGCCTATTTCAGTCTTTCTCGTCACATTCGTATTTGATAATTCTCGATTCGAGTAGGTATACCTACCGTTCTGCAACGTGCATTGTCAATAATTGTCACAATATAATTGGTTTAAAAAAGGAAAATTTGTATTAATTTGTACTGCCTTTACAATAAGGTTCAATTGAATTTTTAATTTTGGCTTTAAAAACAATTTTTTTATTTTATATTGTTTACAATAATATTATATTAATTTTAAAACGCATAAATATTACACATTATACCACGTAATAAAAAGAAAGTACATAATAACCAACCATTAGGAACGCATGATTTAACTGACTTAGGAACAGTATGTTCCTTTTCAATTGTCGAAAGTCGTACAAAATAAATATCTTCTTACAATAATAATAAATACCTACTTTAAAACTGACAAGTATCTGTAACCAGGTGACAGATCTAAACAAATTATTTAAACAATAAATGTAAACGTTATCTAATTTTATAGCCGCCCCTGTCACACTGAACTTAAATGGTATGTTATCTTCACGTTCACAATTTATGTTATAATAATTTTAGATTTTTTAGATAAGATTCTATAATTTTTAAATTGTTTATACGTTTCTAATGGTTTGTTATTAGTTTAATGTGCTGTAACGCGCCGGCGCCGCCCAGTACTGTCGGTGATGCCACATCCTGGTGACTTAACTAATACTAGGTGATTTTTTCTGATTTAACGTGATTTAACTTCATCCAATGTGATTTAACTTGATCTATAGTGATTTAAAGCGACTCAAATCGATTTAAATGATTTAAAAACAAGTTTATTTAAGAATGATTTAAATTGATATAATTTGATTATGTATGTCCACAGATTTAAGGGAGTTAGCAACCTCTCGTTGCCATCACGTTTATATCTATGCATCCATAGGTGCATACAGGAGTCTGTGGCTACGACCAGTGGTGTAGCCACAGGGAGGCAACCGCCCCCCTTCGACCCCCTTGTCCGGGCGCCCCTTTACTATTTAAAAAATAATTCTTAAAAAACAAGATCGGTCTTATTTACTTTTTAGTAAAGAAGAGCGATGGGAATAAACTTAATAAAACCGGTTTTGAAAGCGTCCCATCACATTAAATTAATTTTTTTTAAATGGCGGATTTTAACTTCATTTGGGGCCAGACCCCTGTTCCCTAGGAAGCATGAAGAAGGTGAATTCCTACGCAATGTGGGCGTGGTCTCAAAAATTCTTTGCCTGCGGCGCTTTAACTCCACAGTCTGCACCCCTCCAATAGTTCGCCCCCCCCCCCCCGCCCCAAAATGCTGGATGCCACTGGCTACGACGTATCGGTAAGGGGCGAGCACAATCTCTTAAAGCATGGCGTAATCATGAGCGTGCTACGCCGATATGTTTTAAATGCAATAAAAATAGGAAATTATATCTTGGCATAAAAAAAATAAAGATGGTGATACCGATTTTTTAGCTTTGATCGTATTAATGCCAAATTGTCCATTGTATCACTACTCCACAGACACACATAAATATCAGTCGCTTGTTTTTGCGATTGGCACGTGACCTCTGTCAACCAATTAAATTAACAATAGCCACCTATTTCCATGCCAATTCACAATTAATAGAATAAGAAGTTTAGAATAATATTTCATTCCAGGGTTGGCTTGCTAACAATTATTAAAATATTATTAAGTAATCGTATGTGGCAACATCGTAAACTACTTAATGTTTTTTTTCCGCATTCTTTCGGCAACTACAGATAAGTGTGTCGAGCTTTGCACTATGAACGAATCGCTTGCGAATTACGCAATGCAAACCACAAATCACGAATCGACGCATAGTAAAGATAACAATAACATTTTCGCTTAAGATGTGAATGCAATACGGCACACAAAAGCGTTGACTTTTTAAATGTAAACAGACAGCACCTTCTATGGCCTACATCAAAATTTTGAAGAAATTTAAATTTTCGGTGTTATAAAATTTTCAAATATTTTTGTGCAAAAGTGTTTGTTCAGTTATTTAAAAAAGAAAAAAAAACAAAAAAAAAAGACTTCGAGGTTTGAGACTGTATCTCGGTTATTGTGAACTTTTGGATCATGAGATTTATTTCTAGTATTTTTACATGGTAAATCTTTGGATTTGCTGATGTGTGTTATTATTTAATGGAGACTCTGTATATTTTTTAAGAATTTAGGCATAATTCGGAAAAATGAAATGTAAATTGCGTGAAGATTTTGATAAAAGAAAAAAATCGACATGTATAAATATCGCTTAATTGGGTATTAAAGTTTTCAATATTTTATCATCCATAATATCCCAAGAGCAGTGTCGGACTGGGCCACCGGTCTACCGGTCAAAAGACCGGTAGGCCCCCCGAGAAAAGACGGGTGGGGGCCCTGAGCCGGCCGGAGGCAAATACAGACGATGCACCCGCACAGGGCCCCTCGCTAAGGAGGGGCAGCCCTGGATCTAGGAGAGGTACGCCAGGGCCTAGATTAATGACATTAAAGGCCTCGCGCGGATATTTTGCACCGTGTCCCGAAGATTATCAGGTCGGCCGTGGATGGGCCCTCATGAAAAGGACCATTTTCGTAATTATTTTTCATTTAAATGGTGTTTATCTAACAATACTTTAAGTATAGTTTGTCAATTTTCATATGGTAAATACAATATTATTTTCTGAAATGCGTGGCAACATCGGTAAGGCACCTGCAGCGATCTAACCCGAACGGTTTGCCATTGCGTCATGTATTCCGTCCTTTTGTGTTCTGTGATCCACAGGTTAGGTTTTCGGTTTTCTGTCGGTTATAATAATAAATGGAACGTGATTATATTTTGTAAGTTTTTGCTTAATATCATTAATAGGTAGGTATCGTTTGCGTATGATGAAGTGATAAAATGCATTAATTTTTTACGCCACAATGCTGTACCTATACCTAGTGTCCAAAAAAATATTTTTTGTACAACTGTCAAAAAAAGTTGACATTTTTTCATCGCTATCGATACGTAAACCTTTTGTTTTTTTAACAGTGAAAAAAAGACTTTTTCACGGTGAAAAAAAGACTTTTTTTAACTGGAAAAATGATTTACAAAAAAAACGATAAAACATTACTTTTTAAAAAATGTATTGAATTTTTTTGTACAAATTTACTAATTAATTACCAACTACCAAAAAATCTCATTTGTTACAATAATAATTGATGGTGAAGTTCGAACAATTGCTTCCAATATTAATTCCCGAAGCTAGTCCACCTTGCTGCTGATCAGAAACGCTAGATATTCCTTGAAAAGTTGAGTCCACAATTGTATCAGTTATATTGATTTGTTTGGAAGTAGAGGAACAATTTAATTTATTAGAAATATCAATTTTATTACTCAAACTATCTTCTATATATCCTTCTGCTATGGCGGCAGATTTCCAACCACCGTGGCGTTTTATAGATGTCATGTTACCCCCTGCATTGGCTAAGAGAGTTGCAGAACTCCTCCTAAAACAGTGACCTGTGTAGCTCTTATGCAATTCTTTTCCCAGAAATTTTGCAATCAAGCTAGGAATTTCCCCTTTTTATTTATTCCCACATGTTGGTCAACACATTTTCCTCTTGAATATTTTAAAAATAATCTCTTTTTGTGTGTATGGGACGGCCTTAGTACTCTATACTTGCGATATATCTCAATATAATCAGAATTTGAAACGGTAAACATTCTTGGGCAATAGGTCTTTGTATCCGGTATTTTAACAATCAATATAGACCCGGTATCTTCAATGTCATCAATAGTTACCTTCAATAATTCTTCACGGCGACAAGCACCGCTGATTCCCAAAATTAACGCAACCTACAATTAAAAAAATATTGAAATTACTGAAATAATACAAAATTTTGATCATCTGTACCTTATAAAGTAAATTTGTTTCATCATCAGCTTCTTGAATGAATTTATTAATATCGTCTCTCGATAAAACTTTAGATTTCTTCCCTCGGTATCCGACGTTTTTGTTCTTAATAAAAGGCACCAATTTTGAAAACTTCTTTATATCAATATTTTCTTTAACATTCAATGTACTCTTCAACATTGAGTAGACACTCCATAAAGTAGAAGGTTTTACAGTTTTTGATTTCTCCTCAAAATAGCATATAAGTACCTTTTCAGACACTTTTTGTATATTTTTCTTGCCGCACCATTCACGGAATTGGTTATAATTTTTCTCGTATATAAATTTTGATTTCGCCGGTAACATGTTAGCTATAGCCGAATTTGCTATATCGGCTATATCTGAAGGAATCTCGCTATCACTATCGTAATCTACATCCATTTTAAGTACTTATACTATTTATTTAAAAAATTGCAATAAATATGAACAGCTATCAACGTATGACAACAAAACAAGCAACGTGCCAACAAACCATTTCTATAGTAACGACAGGGCTGTTAACTTGATTATGTGAAATTATATGGTAAAATTTTTATTATAATATACAATTTTACCGATTAATTCAAACTTTCAGTTGTACAAAAAATGTTGTTTGTATTTCGTTTGTGAAATTCGTGTTTTAATGGCACATTCGAGAGAATTTTTCGCCTCGACCTGCGGTCTCGGCAAAAAATTGACACTCTCATATGCCATTAAAAAAACACTCACTTCACGCACTTAATACAAAAATAACTATTTTCTAATTTTGTTTCATAAGAAATCTATTACGATACCGATTTCAGTATCGAAACAGATCTATTACGATACCGTTTTTTTTATTTTTTAAAAGTTGGCATTGGTAATATTTAAATGTTTTATTCTGTTAACGTCTGACGTTTCCTGTTATTGTGATCCATGAGAAAAGAAAGTTTTCGGGATTTCTCTGGTAAAAGTTGATTTATCGTTTTATTAGCAATATCCCTTAACTCAGGGGGAGTTTAACTTAGATTATCATGCTCCATATTTTTTTAATTATAATTATGAACAACCCTATGAAATATTAAAACACAAATTTCGTGACAATGACACAAAGAATAGCTATTTTCCTAACAAGTGCAGAAAATCGATTTTTCCGCACGCAAATGCCGTTGACAGCACGACGCGTAGCGGAGTGGTGTCAAGCATTTAAGTGCGGAAAAATAGGTTTCTGCACGTGTTAGGAACAATAGTTTTTCTACTAGCGTGAGGAAACAAATTGAAAATAATTTAAAAAACGGAGTTTTTTTTTAAATTTTTATTACAATGAACAAAATTTTACAATATTAATTTACTTATTTATATTGTAATTAATTGTAAACGTACAATTACTAGCACTATTTAAATTCTTTTTCATACCGTTTTCTTGATTTTTCTGGCAATAAATCTTCTTTGAGATTTTCAGCCGCCAAAAGAATCTCCTCCGGTACTTCTTCTATAAAATTTTCGTTCATCTCTTCATCGGAAATCATTTTGCGTGCCGAAGAATTCAGCAAAACTCCAGTAGAAAAACTGATAAACTAGTTTAAATTTATAATATTCTGTTGACAGTGACATACAAATTAACAACTGGTTATATACACCATAGCAACTAAGATATTTCAAAGGTAATATGATGAACAGTGACTTCAAATCGTACAGCATTTAATTTAATTAAATTTAATTTCAAAATATAACAGTGCGGAAAAATCTTTGCCGCACGGTGCGGAAAAGTGGATTTTCCGCACTAAAACATGTGCGGAAAATGCGATTTTCCGCACGCTAGTAGAAAAAATATTATTTATTGTCAAGGCTACTATGATAAAAGTAAATTTATAGTATTACCAACATAGAATTTAGACATACAAATTTACAAAATTTGAAAGCTTGATTTTCTTTTTAAATATGTATTTTCTTATTGAAAAAAATACAAAATAGAAAAAATAGTATAAAGTACGTGTTTTATAAAGCAGTTCGAGCAATTGTCCCGTGACGCGTGCTATAAAATGATGCTTTATAAAACATGTACTTTAATATACTATTATATTATCCCATTTAGTCTGTCTGTCGGAATTTGGATTTTTTTCCCTAGGGTGTAAATTGGTACAAGTCAAGCCATTAACTGAAATGTATTTAAACTTAGAATTTATTATGCAGTTGGCATGATGGGGCCTTACATCCCTCGGGACCGGTGGGCCCTAAGGGTCCCAGTCCGACACTGCCCAAGAGCATTGATTATTAGGAGATAATTTTATTACAGATTTTGAAAGCGAGCTACTTGACAACAGCTCTATGCTATCGAAGTTGTAATAAAACTTTGAGTTATTTGCCCATGCTCTAGGGATATTCGGTGAGAAAATTTAGTGGCATTTTAAATTGTATAAATAAAAATTACAGCAAATAAAAAAAAGTCAATAAATAGCCATGAGCTGTTATTTATGTAGTATTATCGTCATTGGTTGCTTTTGCACATATGATTACAAAAAGACGAAATGAATTCGATTATTGTGGCGTCAAAAATTTTTCAGATTTACAGCCATAATAACGCCCTTCAGATTTGCCTCTCCCGACAAATGTCCGGGTTGTCCTTCCCCTACAGTCTACAGCAGGACCTGCCATTAAGATAAATGGCGAACTAAAACTAAAGGAGATAGTAAGAATGCTCAACATTTAAGAAACAAGTAGTGCCTTCAAAATTCTTCACGAACATCTTGAAATATCAAGGGCCAGCGTTCGGGCGTACCTACTCCGAAACCTTACCACAATAATTCTACGTTGATTGTTGAAAGGCATTTTTGAAACTTTGCGGCGACAGTCCAAATGCATGTGTTCGATTTTGACCGGAGATAAAACATGGTTTTATTTTTATGATCCCTAATATCAAAAGTGTCGAATTTGAGGTTAACGGTGGCATATACCCAAAGAAATTGGAAAGGACAATATTAACATTGAAAATGTTTATATTATCGCACGGGCACGTTAGTAGGGGTACGGAATTCGAAATTCTTGTGTTGCATTTGTCCCTGACGTCACACCGAAATGCACCGAGCGTAGCAATCGGCCATCGGCCGTCACCACAGGGTGGTTTGGCTGGCGCGGCTGGAGCGCGCTTCAGATCATATTCATATTTCGTAGTAAAAGCGCTTATGTATGATTTATAATGAACGCCGATATGAATTCATACTATAGGTACCATATTTAAATCAAAGCTGCAGCATACCAAGTAAACAAATCAATTTGATTAAGACGTCAAAGTATCAAAACATTTTAAAATTGTATCATTAGTTGGTATATCCGGAAAAAATATCAAAATTAGAAAAAAGTCAGTGGCGTGCATTTTTTTGTCAATAATATCCATTAAGTGTTTCCCGGGACGCCACTGGCCTTAATAAATTTAATCTAGTTAGGGCAAATTAAGCCTCTTATCATTATGAATGACGGTACCAAATTGCAATAAAATCGGGAAAAGGATATTTACAAATATAATAAAAAAAAAACGATTTTTTTAAAAAAACTTTAACACCCTGTACATCAAAAACGGGGCAACTCCGGACACATGTTTAGGTTAGTACTTCTAAAACACCCTGTATACATACAAATACAACGGTCAAAAACACAAATATTTATATCAAAATATTGATAACAAAAATTAACACCAAACGATACAATGCAATAATGCGAAAATCACCGGTAAACTAAATTCAACCCTGTCGCCCAGGGCCTTTTAGTTTTATTGCCGCTTGACCAATCGAAATAGAGTTACGGTTGTCATTAAGTACTGATCAATGTTTCCTTCGTATGCATAATCTTGGATTCGAATATGGTATAGGGTAGACTGGGGCAAGTGTAAAAATGGGGTAAGTAAATCAGAGCGCCAATCAGGCAATATTGAAAGTTTACTTGTCTGTGTGGTTCGAGGCAACTAACTATACATTAGCGCTGTTGAATTATCTACTCCCGGCGAGTTACCAGGTGTTTTTTCTTTCTGAGTAGTCATTTGTAACATAACCTCCGAATCGGTCCGTTGAATAGTGTGTGATATCTACATAAAAAATTGGTCAAAAGTAAAAACTTATAATACACTTTTAGTTTTATTGCATTTTCTTGTGTTTAGTCAATTGTTGTAGCTTTAAAATCCTATATACCGACCAAATCTGAAAGCGGTTTTTACTCACGAACAGGTTTGCACTTCCCCCAAAAAAAACATAATGTGGGGCATGTGTGAAAATTGTGATGGGGAAAGTGTAAAGGTTAGTTTACACTTGCCCAATTTCGTCCGGGACTTTGTAAATTTAAATAATATTCCCAATCCTTTTAAGAATAATATGCCAGGCATAGATTGGCTAATAAAGTTTAAACAACGTCACTCTTTGAGTATGAAAAAGCCACAAAGCTTAGGGTACTGCAAGAAGAAATCTACGGACCCATTCATAATAGACCAATATTCTGTTTTATTGGAAAACGCTATATTGGAGTTGGGTCTTCAGGATCGTCCTGAATGTATTTACAATTTAGATGAAACTTCACTGTGTACAGATCCTTCTCGTCTTAAAATTGTTGGCGCGAAAGGCAAACCCTTTTCAAGAATTATTGCTGGATCGGGCAGAGAAAATATAACCGTCCTGGCAGGAGCAAGTGCTAGTGGTAGAAGATTGCCACCATTGATAATATTTAAAGGCAATAATGTATGGAGTTTCTGGATTTTAGAAAGAAATGAAGACCTCTTTAAAGACACCGTATATGCAGCCAGCGCCAATGGATGGATGACCTCCGAAATATTTAGAAATTACTTTCTAAAGACTTTTATTCCTTTGGTTCGTGATCAGGCACTATTGTTATATATGATGGGCATGTCTCGCATGTGGATTGCTTATTAATTCAAGCCGCAAGAGAAGAACATATTTATATACTTAAGCTGCCAGCACATACAAGTCATTTACTTCAACTTCTTGATTTGAGTGTGTTTAGATCCTTTAAGGCAATATAGGAGAGGGAAGTAATAACATGGCGAAGACGTCATCAGGGACAATGACTACCAAAAAGGGAATTCGCCACATTACTAGTGAAAACCTGGGCTGAAGTAGATTTCGGAATCATAAAAACAGGATTCAGAAAGGGTGGTATGGTTCCATTTAATAGACATGTTATTCCTAAAGAAAAATCACATCGATGCCCTAAAAAGATGGGAGGAACACTTAAAAAATCAAAGATCTGTAACAGATTTACAACCGAGGCCAGAACGCATTGATATTGAAAGGAATGAACACGAAGCTGTAGCACCGAATGTAACAGAAAAAACCGCTACTTTCGAACAGTCAATGTTAAAAACAGTAAAGCCTTCTACATCTGGCGCTTCATTTAAAAGGAAACTAGCATCTAATGCAGAATTACTTACAGCTCCTTCATCAGCATCTAGTGCCACCAATCTCAAAGCAATTGTCAGCTCTGATCAAAATGAAGAAGATATACTAAATAATCATCAGGATCCTATAACTGAAGCTGTAGTACCAGCTACAACCGAAAATCGGCAAGAAAAGAAGGCAAGTTTTAATGATCTACCACTTGATTCGTTCCGACAGAGTCCTTCTTCTAATCCAAGGAAACGAAAGTGCTTAATTCAAGGTGGCCAAACCATTGCAGGTACTATCGCAAGTAGTCAGTCGAAACTCTCTACAAGTTCATCTACTATATCTAAACCAGCTATAAAAATTGACCGAAAGAGTAAACAAAGTCGGCCAAGTCCGTATCAATTTGAATCCAGCTCTAGTGAATCAGATAATGAAAGTGTACCTTTTATGGAATCGGATCAAAATTTCACTGTAGAATCGGATTGCGAAGATTAGATTCCTGAAATAATCAAAGACAATATTTCCATTGGAGACTGGGTACTGTTTAAATACACATTACCAAAAGCAAACAAACATTTTATTGGCCAGGTAAACACTGTTGACAACGGCTTTGAAATCAAGTTTACTAGAAAATTAAAAGACAATTTTTTATGGCCACTCACCGATGATGTCGATGTAGTACAGCTAGACGATATAGTGACTCGTTTACCTGAACCGGTAGTAACACGCCGAAGAGGTTTTCATTTTAATGTGAAATTTGCGGGATACAATATTTAACAAAGTTCCATAAAATTATTCGAATTTTTAAACTTTAAGTTTCTTTTCTGTTTTAGTTTCTCCTTGGGAATAATTCCTACTGTTTTAGAGATTAAAGCCAAACATTGGGTTTTGAACGGATAAATACGTTTATAAATATATTATTCTTGTTATTAGGAATTTTTTGAGGGTTATTTTGGATTACTTATTATTTTTCAAAGGCACCTTTTAATTTTTCGTTTTTATGATTTGTTTGGCTAACTATTTTCCAACAATAAAAAGTTCATAACTTCCCAGATTTTTATTTTTTTTAAGCCTGTAAAAAGAAAAATTGGCATAGGAGATATAAACTTCATTTGCACTTTCCCATTACCACTTCTGCGAACATGCATGGAAATTGTATTCCGATTTTACACTTTCCCTTTTTGAGGTAAGTGTAAAATAATCATTCAAATCTCAAGATCTCAAAAATAATTCATGAGTGCCCTATGCAGTATGAAAAGTAAACATATTAAACTATTACTTTCTTACAAAGACACTTTTATAAATATTGTATATTTAAAGGAGGAAGGAAATAAACTCGAACTATTAAAAAGGGCTTCGCACTTGCCCCAGTCTACCCTAATTATAAGCTTTGTAATGTAATGCTGAAAAATAAACAGAATTGTTTTGTACTGCTTTTTTGCTGCAATTGACGGCGAATGCTGTGTCGCTGAGCTGCGGCAGTGAAACCGTGTACATACAAATCGCATTAAACCAGTACCGAGCTACTAATCGCCCAGTGACATTCTTCCTCCCACATACGTGTTCAGAAAATCGTTCAGCACAGAGATACCGACTAGAGACGCCTGGGGCGAGGACCAAAGAGCTCAGACGGAAGGTCAAGGGCTCATCTGGTATACAGACGGGTCTAGGACTGACGGGGGCTCGGGTGCTGGCGTCTGGGGCAGGAGGCCAAGGTGCGAATTAACCTTCGCACTGGGCTCACACGCCTCAATTTTTCAGGCGGAAATATTCGCTATCAACAAGTGCGTACTGGCGAACCTCGATAGAGGTTATAGGAATCAGCAAATCACGATTTGCACCGACAGCCAAGCAGCCATAAAGGCGCTGGCATCAAACAAATTTATGTCGAAAGGAGCCCTAGACTGTCGAGAAAATCTCAAAGTCTTAGGCAACTCCAATAGGGTGCGGCTTATCTGGGTTCCAGGACACAAAAATATACAAGGCAACGAGGAAGCTGACACGTTGGCTAAACGTGGTTCAGCGGCCTCATTCAGGGGGCCCGAGCCAGTGCTGGGGCTTCCAGCGGGCTTTGCCAACAATGTCATTGACAAGTGGGTAAAACGGGAAGCCAAAGAGAATTGGACAAATACAGCGGGGCTCAGACAGGCTAAGCTCCTCATTCAGGGGCACTGTCAAAACTTCGCCGACACGCTATCCAGAATGAGTAGGAAAAACCTAAGGATCGTTACGGGCATCCTTACTGGGCACGGCGGTCTGAATAAGCATCTGTATACAATGGGGCTGAACAACTCAGCAGTATGCAGGTTCTGCAAGCAGGAGAACGAGGACTCACTGCATGTCCTATGCTTCTGTAATAGCCTTATACGAAAAAGGCACCAGTACCTGGGTGCAGGACTACTTGCACCAGCGGATATCAAGGAGATTTCACCAACCCTAGTGCTCGCCTTCGTGAAGGGCATAGGTTTGGCGCAACCCTAACCAACGCGGCAGAGCACAATGGGTCGACAGGCCTGAGTGCTGCGGTGTCAGAGCTGCCCGCACTTACATACATACATACTAATCGCGAACGCCAGCCGCGGCAGCTGACTGCTCCAGAGAAACCATACCTTAGAGGCTCGTTAAGCTGGATTTATAAACTCGAAAAGTTGGCGAGGTTGAGGTTCAGTTGGTGTTGGAAATAGGAGTTCAATTTAAACTAAAGGGAAAACTCAGTTCCATTTATACACTCGTTCATGTTGTTGATGTGAAGCTCATGTAAGGTTCGAAAACTTCCCGGGTAGTTCGAGATAACCAATTTTTATGCTCGGAGTTCAGAATATCTAACCTCACAAACTTGATCATAACTTCAACCTCACCAACTTTTCGAGTTTATAAATCCAGCTTTAGAGTTTATAACCTTTATTTTACTATTTTTTATATTATGAATCAATTAAACTTATATCATCTACCAAAATATTACATTCAAATCTATGAGTTTTCGCAGATTTCAAATCTCACAATAGTCACAAGCGTTGCACTCTGCTTCGGCATTTTCAATGTCATCCCCGGTTGCATCTTTGTAAAGGACTGTAAATTTTTTTTGATATTCTCGAGGAATTTACCTTCTAGAACAAACCCAAGGCAGAGACATGATATTGCTAGGTGGTTTACCCGGTTAATATTGATAGATTATTTGGCCACATCGAATATTTTTAGAAGAAATAAAATGTCAAGACGAAATAAACTTGTGTTTCAAATACACGGAAAAAACGGTATTGTAAATTTAGTTTAGTAATATTTTATAGGACAACTGTCTATAGAACCTATTAATAGATACCTATAAATCTGTTTATCAGTTTTTACCAAAATAAATTTGAAAATTGAATTTATAAAAAAAATATGGTTACCCTTTTTATACAAATTAATTGAACCACTACTAAGGTATATATTACATTTTAAAAATGCCTTTTGGTTAAATTGGATCACTATTCTTTTTAGTTAAAACTAAAGAACTGTATTGTGAATTTTACTTAACTATTTTGTGGCTTTTAAAATTTTGTATTACATAAACAGAAAAGTATAAAAAATGGTTATAACGGAAAATTAGTAAAAATTATTATATTTCTTTATTACAATTTTTAATAGAGTTATGAAGGGTTTACTTATAGTAAGACGGTTTAACAACAAACTATTTGAATTATTATAACACTATATTTACAAAATATCAAAAAATATAGAAAGGCTTATAAAATTCCTGTAGGAAAACCTGCATTTTACTAAAATAATATAGTAGAAACTAATAAATAATTTGCCGGAATAGTCAAAGCCGTGCCGCCATGGCATTCACAGATATGCCATCAGAGGGGTCGTACCTTTAATTCTTACTCTTGGGTTCCAAGTTCAAACTTGTAAATTTTTTCTTTGATTTTGCGTTTTATGGTGTTACGGTGCTGTTACGTGGAGTTTAGCGGATTTATTGGCAGAATTGAATATGGCAGACTTAGTTTCGACCAAAATACAAAAAATGTTAGAAAAATATTTAAATAGAAATACAAAAGGAGTTCTAACTATTTACTAAAATATTTAATTAGTATAACAAAAGTTGGTGGTAAGAAATTTAACTATAAATACAATTTACGAAAAAAAGTTACAAATTTTACAATATCCATTAGAAAAATATCAAAAGCTGGTTGGTCGTTTTTACAAATAATTATTGCAATCGTAACAATAGAAGTTATAAAAAACAACAACATATTATTACTATATTTTCTGAACTTCTGTTTAATAAGTTTGTTAATTGTAATGAATTTTGTTATTACTATATATTTTTGTAGTAACTATTAACAAAATTAACTGGTATTTACTATAATTGTATAGCCTTCCCCAATAAACCATATTGCTGTCCTATATAGATCTTTAAAATATAGTTACTTTTATTATCTTTTTGGCTATTTTAACAAAGTTTTTCTTCCCGTGTACCTATACCAAATAATCTTGGGGAACAAACAGTTTAACACGCCTTAAGATTGCAATCAATAAGTGTTTTAAATGCATATAACGTAATCTGTTAAAAGTTTTATTTTGGCAAGAAAGCATAAAACTAGTTGAAACAGTACTATTTTCTGCCAGCAGTGATATCCATTACTTTTATTACCACCTTAAGGTTTTGACTTTATTGCTTACGGCACTGGTTATATTCCTTTATGCTAAGATGTTCTATAATTTTTGAATTTATGCAATTAATTACGTCGACAAAAGGCATGCAATTTATGTCGAACATGCAGAGGCGTAGATACAGGGAGAGGAGAGACAGGGGGTCCGGATCTAGATCCGAATACATATTAAACAGTAAAATTGAATGTCAAAAGAATTGGTGGTCATTAAAAAGAGTGTTACCGATTTTAAATGTGAACAGATTTGTACAAACCTCTTTTAGTAGTTGAAATGAAAGAATCCCCAGAGAAATAAAATTATTAATCTCATTAATCTTGTCCGTCATAAACAAATCGTAATGAACTAACCTGAACTATGTTGGACCCCCCGCCAAAACGCAATCCAAACTACGTCACTGTATCGTAAGGTCCTTATATTGATGTTATTGGTATAGTTCTTGCAAAACAATTTCCGATGCACGTCATCAATGAGCTGATAATTGTAAATCCGTTAGAAAACATGAAGAAATTAAATTTGGGCAAATAATATTAAAATTTCATGGGATATTGAATGTAGTACAAACTTAAAGTATTCTTCTTTGATACTAGCCCACTTATAGCAAATATTTTAGTTATTTAAGCTTTTATATATTAATATAATTTGAATTCTATTAGCCGACAGTTGGTAACAGAACTGTGGTGCCAGATCGTTGGTCGGCTTGTTTTAACGTTTTGTTTACGTTTCGTGGAAAACGAACCTTTATTGTTCTGTAGTTTGTTGTTGTGCGTTTATTTTTTAACAAAAACTTCAGATCTTTTCATAAATAGCATTAAGAAACTGCTCTTTTAAGAACAACAAAAGTGTACATACATATCTCTGTAGATTACGTGGTTTAGTATTTCTGAAAAATACCGAAGCATTTAAAAGCCGGTGCAAAGAGCTAATAGCTTCTCTAATAAGCTATTTTCAAGAAGAACTAAACAACAACACTGTTTATGGAATGTACGAAAGAAGTAAGATGTATTATTCCAAATCTAACTAAGCTGAGTGACTACCATGAAGAAATGAATTAGCAAAATTTTTTACAATGGTTCGAAAAGCAATTATTAGTGATAAATTTACCATCTGTAATTGTAATAGACAACGCCCCATACCATAGCATGTTGTTAACAAAAATACCTAACACATCATGGAATAAAGCTGCAATTCAAGAATGGTTAACTACTAATAAAATTGAATTTTATTACACAATATTCAAAGGCGAACTTCTACAAATCGTTAATAAGTTGGTACAAGACATTTTGTATGTCCTTTTTTCTAGCATATTCTTAAATATTAAACTTAAAATATTTTCAGACATAAGCCATCAAGATAATATTTAGTTGTTGACCTGGCTGAGCAATATGGGCATAAAGTTTTACGGCTTCCTCCATACCAGTGTATGCACAATCGGATTAAACATATTTGGAGGATTACCAAAAATTAGTATAACAGACATATTGGTCGAGATGGTAGTATAGAAACTGACTGTATGAATATTTGAAAAGAATCATTGTGTACTGCTACTCCTGATCTTTGGAAAGATTCAGTTCGGCACACAGAAAGCGGGATATTAAAATGGTATGAAAAAGAACATGTATTAGATAGGCTGAACATTCAACCCATTATTATTGAAGGAAATGAAACGAGTGATTTAAGTGATTTGGATGATGATTGATGATCCATTTTTGCCTCGCCTACTTTTATAAATATACGGCATAGTAAAATTACGTGACTATTCCAAAACAATTTAGATATATATTGTCATCTTTGAAGATTTTTAAAATAAAGTAAATAAATTTGTGTTTATTTTTGGACATTTATCTTGATGTTTAAAAAAAAAAGGTTCAGTGTAATTCCCTCACTTGGTTATTTTGGTGACAAGCTGGCAACACTGCCGATAACTGACATCACTCGAAGGGTATGACGTGCAACGGAAATTATTTTGCAAAAAGGATAGGTATTTACGAGGGTATTTATTTTAATATGGCGTTGCGGTAAATCTAAAGAAAAATTTGATTTATTTAATTGCTTTATTTACTATCTAACTAATATTTTAACATTTTTGTATTAAAAATATCACCAATCGAATTGAAAAGATTAAGTGTTCAAACTTTTAAATTTCCCTGAAATCGACAAACTGGAAAACTCAGCCGATTGGTATCAATGTGGGTTTAAATGTGGCTGACTTTACCTTTTTCAGATTTTATTCTCTCTGTCCGTCCATAAAATCTGCAGACAAGTCAAAGTAGCAACTTTTATGTATGGAGATGGCGCCAAAGATCGATTTGTTACTTTTTAGCATAAAATTGTTTTTTTAATGATACTTTCCACTATTTATTTTGCTGACTATGGATTGTTACCCTTAATTTAATATAATTAATATCACTTTCCAATACAATTTATATTTTAATAGCATAACATTTAAAATAATCATAATTTTTCCACTACGTACCTATAACATCGCCATTATTGACCGATTATGAACGTTAGAAATAATTTTTCTTTACCTTATAAGTTATTATTGGCCATGGTCAATAATAAGGCATTGAAATCCATTATTGACCGATTAACTTGATTTTTTGATTCTACAACATGAATTCGAAAACATGAATAACCTGAAAGGAGATTTCTTGTGGTTAGACAACCAGATAATTATCAATACATATTAGATTATTTCAGATGCTTGATATTGTAAAATATCGATACAATGAATAACAAATATTAATATTAATAATTAAGGTGTACACATAATAATATCACTAACATTTTCTTCGTTCATTTTGTAAAAAAACGGAAAACTCGTGAAATCTGATGACATAAATGAACAAAAATTCACATTAACAAAGCTTCCTGACAAAACAACAAAATATTTTGCCAATTCCAAAGCGCAGGTAACTTGATTAAAAAATATACTTATACCCAGCTATAATTTTTTATAATTATTAATACTATTAGGATAAATGTCTCATAAAAGTTTATAGTAGTGGAAAAAATATTATATTAACCACGGTTTAGACAGCTTATAGCCCTCGCGTCTTAAATCCGCTCCTCGTGATTTAAACTTGCCGCTCGGGCAATAATGATGGCTGTCTAAACCTTGGTTAATAATATACTATTAAAATGACAGGCTGACCCAAACTATCCTTGAATTTAATTCCAGAGGAAAATATTACAAAAATAATTATAAAAAAAGGCTAAATGCAGTAATGTCAACAAATTACTTACACACGTTTCATCGATGCTTTTTTTACATTGTTTCAAAATCGCATTTAAATAGTGGTACAAAAATCTCTGTTTTGTGGTATAGGTTTTATAGGTAGGTATATGACAAAATCTTATCTACTCTCTAGGAGGGACATGACTAACTGAATTAAAACCAACTAAAGTCAAATCTGGTCTTATCTGGCGGGTCCAAAGGTCACCGATTATATGAATCAATTCGAAAATTCCAGAGCTCATCAAAATGTTGTAAATAAAAACTAATATGGCCGTATATTATGGACAGCTGATTTTCCATAAAATTGAATATTTATAGGTTAACCGTTAACTTGAAACTATCAGTCATAATAAAAATGACGGGCCTCGTTCCAAAATTAATTTCTCAGGGGTGCGTTCGTAATATTGCAGACGGTTAACACAATAGTTTTACATTTAACAAATTTAATAACCAAAATGATGGTGGAAAATTAGATAAACAATATACAGTAAAACCCCTGACTAGCGACCACCAAAAATGTCGATGAAATGTTAAATAAATTAAACAAATTTTAGTTTATTTCAGCAGATAATAATAAATTAAATATAAAAAAAAAATGAAATTACACATTGGCTAAATTTTTGTTGTGTAATATCAGGCTAAAAAAATATTTCCAATTTATTAGGTTACTTACTTCAAAAGTCAACGAGAAAAAGCTACTAGAGCCGGTGAGGTATCAAATCCCAAATTTATTTTACACGTATTTTGCTCCTGTTAAGCCAATAAGCACCCCGCTAAAAATAGGTGGGAGAAAGAAACGTATAAAGTCTAAACCGGTCTCAAAATGCGGGTCCAAAGCTCACGGATCATATAAATCAATTCGAAAATTCCACAGCTTATATCAAAATACTGTGAGACTATGTAGGTATCAATATACCCGGAGAAAAGATACATAGTTTAATTATTTTAACTGTCGTGAAGTCGTGAAGATAGCCAGATATAATATTATTATTTTTGCAAAAATTATGTACATAATAGTACAGGGGTGGCGAATCTTTACGTATTAACGTGCATTTTTTCTAAAGAAATGTTTAATGAAGCCATAGACGTGCCGTCGCAATTCGTAATATAATAATTCACAGTAAACTTTGTGAACGGTGGCGAGCCAAAATTTTATGTCGCGTGCCATTGGTTCGCCATCCCTGTAAATAGTATACCTTAAATGTATTTATTAAAAACGACAATAATAAACAGTGTAATTTACTTTAACAATTTTACTACTAAAACCTAAAAATTCAATGGCATTTAGTCTGATAAACTATTTCGAAAATGAAAGAAAAAGTGGAAATTGGCCAACCAATATGCAGGAAACCGTAGCGAAAGCACTGGGAATTAGTTTAAGGACTGTGCAGAATAATGTGCATGAAAGAAAGCATAATATAATACCGAAGAATACTAAAAAATGTAAACAAAGAAAACCGTTTATAAACTAATTATAGACTAAAAACTGTCATCGTCACTTATAAAATCTGAAAAGTCCTCGTCGTCTGAGTCGTCTTCGAATGAAGCAATTATCATTGGCGCTACTTCGACATCTAGTACTTGTTCTCGATCCCACCAATCCCTTATTAATATTTCTGTATGTTCTACTGATTTCTTCCAGTACTCTTGTGTAATATGATCCAAAAAATCTTGCCAAACTATTTGTACTTGGTCGGATTTAAGACCATCACCTACATGTTTTTCATAATAAGACTTTGCCCGGCCCATATTAATTCTATTGCGTTAAACTGGCAATGATATGTCGGCAGTCGTAGAACCTCATGGCCATATTCACGCAATATTTCATCTACCGCGTATATTCTTGGTTTTTTAAGAGACTTTGCCATTGATAGGAGTTCCGATTTAAGCATATTTGGTGAAGGATTTTGGTTGTGTTTTTCAAGCCACTCATAAATATAATTTTTCCTCCAAGATGAAGTAGGCTGTTTATTTAAAATTCTTGAATGATATGATGCATTATCTAATACAATTAAAGACGGAGAATCCAAATTTGGTATCAATTGAACTTTTAACCATTTTCAAACATTTCGCAATTTATATTATCATGATAGTCAGCACTTTTTGATGTTGAAGAAAAAATTAAGCTTGCACCTGGAACATATCCTGTTACAGAACCAGCATGTAAAATAATGAACCGCTTTCCCGTGCCACATCCCTTTTTCCTTTTCACGCTTTTCACAGAATCATCTTGCCAAGATATTGAACCACTTCCATTTGAAAATATCCACGTTTCGTCTAAAAATACCACTTTTCTAAATTTCGATTTGTAATTCTCCGTACCTATAATTTTTTAAAAACTGAACACGCTGACTCACTATCTGTGGCTGCTCACATAAAAAATCTTTGGTTACAGTCTTTTTTATAGCGAAAACCTAACTTTTTTATTAATTTTGACAGCGCTTCAAGTCCAATTTCCAAAACACCCCGAATTTTTAATGTTTCTTGTCTTTGGCTTTCTTCGTTTACATTTTTTAGTATTCTTGGGTATTATGTTATGTTTTTTTTTCATGTGCAATTCTCTGCACAGCCCTTAAACTAATTCCCAGTGCTTTGGCTGCTGTTTCCTGAATATTGATTGGCGAATTTCCACTTTTTCTTGCATTTTCGAAATAGCTTATCAGATTAAGTACCATTTTTTTTGCTTGGGGATGCAAAAATCCAGAAATTTTTTTCATTTTGTCACAAACTGTCAAAGTCACAAAACTGACATCTTTAAATCAAGACGAAGGTGGCAGGTACTTGGGCAGGTACAAACTTTTGTGAATCGCTGAAAATTAAATAAAATACCTATCCTTTTCTTTTATGCCAAAATTGCATAAGTCTGTCATATTTGTCTGACGGATTTTATTTGGTTAGTATGATTAAACGCAATAAAAGAAAAGAAAAATTGAAAGTATGTCTTTGTTTAATCGTAAACCCGCCAGATAAGACCAGATTTGAATTTATGTGAGTCCTTCAGCCTTCTTTATTAAGACCAGTAACTCGAAAATGCGTGACCGTTCTTCCTGGATCTTCTTTTAGACATGTTTAGTATCTCCTGGTTATAAAAGGTTTGTAACGGACCGAAGAAACCAATATCAAATTATTGTACAGGGTGTCCATTTTTCGATGTAATTGCAGGGTATTTCGGAAACTAGTAAATATGGTTTTTACATTACTGCTCTACTTATATGTGAAAGAAAAGATGCTGTAAACAGAATTGTCTTAGCTTTCTTAGTTTTTAAGCTACACGGTGTTTTCGAAAATGTTTGATTTTTGGCCACTCCCTGTATTTCGGTTACTCTTGAACTTATCAGAAAACTAAATGTTTCTGAGAAAGTTTTTTAAGTAGAATTCAGGGGCGTGCTTACTTTTTTTTATGGAAGTCTTACTTCTCGAGATTTAAAGCAAACATATGACTCTTTAAATAGGACACCCTGTATATAGTTTTCTTATTGAATTAACCTATTTTTTACATTTTCAAAGATATACAATAGTCGATAGTTACTATTAACAATAAACGCACAAAACAAAAAATTTCGAAAATTAGGGTAGTACCTATAGGCCATGAAACCATTGAAACAAACAAAATAATATCTATCTGGCATGTCTATAGGTCAAAATGTATAGGCACAATTAACATTTTGTCTGTATGTCACTCTTGCACTAAAGTTTAAAAAAATGGCGAAAATGTAGTAGTAGGTATGGCAATTTTAACAAATACGACATGTTAGTTTGCTTTATTAAGTGCCATGAAAATAGGTAACTTTACAATCTTGTAATTTAAATATATAACTTATATAGTTCTGACTGTCATCGGTATCAAGTGAGAAGACAGCCCAATTAAGTAATATTTTCAAGTTTTAAAATTAATTTAATTAAGAATCGATCATTTATAAAGCCTAAATCATATATATAATACAGAGTATCGCGAAAGGGACGAAATGACGGTTATGGCTTTTGTTAAGGCACTAGAAGTTCATGCAAAGTCATAGAAAAGATCTAGGAGTAATAAATTCTTGTCTTATAAAGTATTAAATAAATATCAGTTGAAACCCTATGAAGTAAAGATTGTGGCATCATTTACGTAGTGGGAATGCTGTGCGACGACTTATTCCTTGCAACTATATTTAAATCGAATACGAGTCGACAGGCAGTTTGCTACAAAAGTAATATGGTTTGACGGATCTTATTTTATCAGCTCCGCACAGGCATTATGAATCCCTATAATATTTACATAATATTAGGTATTTATTTTAATAATAATGAAATATTCTTTTCTTTGTTTCAATGGTTAGTTCATAGCCTACTACCCTAATTTTCTAAATTTTTCGATTTGTGCGTTTATTGTTAATAATAACTATCAACTATTATATAGATATGAAAAGAAAAAAAAATAGCCCAATCAAATAAGAGAAAAATATATAGGGTGTCCAATTTAAAAAAATCATATGGTTGCTTTAAATCTCGAAAAGTATAGGACTCCCAGAAAAAAAGCACGCCATTAAATTGTATTTAAAGGACTCTCTTAGAAACAGGTTTCAATTGGGGGTGGCCAAAAAGCAAACATTTTCGAAAACACCCTCTAGCTTAAAAACTAAAAAGGCTATGACAATTCTGTTTGCGGCATCTTTTGTTTCACGAAAAAGTAGCGTAGAGATGTAAAAACCGCAAGTTTCTAGCTTTATTAGTTACCGAGATACCCTGCAATTACATCAAAAAATGGACACCCTGTACATGGTGAGTGAGTGCAATGCGCAGGAAAGCAAAATAAAGCGATACCGGTATTTTCACCATTTTGAGAACCTCCTTCAGCTAACTCTTAAGGCTGTCTAATAAAAGAAGGACATCGTTTTCACCTTAAGCCTTTATACATGCAGTCTTCGAAATGTTGTAGCCATTTAATAAAAATGTTGCTATTCAACACCCCTTTCTCTTGACAAAACGCTTTGCTGCCAGGTGGAGGACCATTCATGAGTTCATTCTTAAACCGTTTCCGGGGATAAGGAAAACTGGTGGTACAAAACTTCCTATGCCATTCATGTCGTAGACTACGGTCACATGCTGAATATTGGGTAGATATTTAAATAGAAGTTGCGTAGCAATGCATGATCAATGGTTTCCAATGATGGCATACTAATGCCTACACGGTCACCTGTGATGGCCATCATAGGACAAAGTCGGTTATAAATTCAAACACGCAAAATATTATTTCAACAGGAACATAACCTCAACACAACTACATAAAAACATGCATTAACAACATGCAAATATACGATAACAGAATTTATTCGAGTAGATGTAAAAAGTACAATTTGACATTTATTAGGACGATTATATTACTTGACTACGTACCACAATTTATTAATTTGAAGATGTGTAATATGAATATACGCTTACAGCGCCATGAACTATAGCACCGAAACTAATAAGTTTACATTTACAGTCGGTATTTCATCATGGGCGACTTTCCCTTACTTAATATTTTATAACTTAATATCAAAACAAAGACTCCGTACTTCGTACTACTTGGATCATACTCTCGCAAACACGACGATAGAGACGTACGCTATAGCATCGACTGATAACCAATAGCTGGGCGTAACTTCACCCTCCCCCCCACGAGATACAGGGCCGACGAGAGGGGGGGCAGACGGGACAAATTCCCGGGGCCCGGGGACTGGAGGGGCCCGGGCGTGAATCGCAAATTGATCCGCATTAGAAATATACCTACTACAAGCAAGGTAAAAAATATATTTAAATATATATTTTAAATTTAAATGAAAGGCAAAAAAAGTGGCATGCGGCACTATCTACTTGAAAAGTAAGCACTATCATCAAAATAGGGCGTGGCACCCAAAAATTTTTCGCCTGCGGCGCTATTTTTTTGGCGCCCACGGCGCGTTATTTTAGCGCCTTCGGCGCATACCTAGCAACACTGGAGGCTGTCCAGTCCCAGGGCCCGTGTCGGCTCTCGGCGGCCCTGACGAGATATCCTATCTCACTCGGCCTCTAACCGGGATTAATTGGGGGTTTTGGATGCCGATATCTTTTTCACTCTTCCCTTGTTTCTTATTTTGCATGACGTCACACGGCAACGCCATGTCTAAGCCCTAAAATCCAAATGGAGTCAAACCGTCTTGCTGGGCCCGGGTATTGAACCCGCTCTACACTAGTTCCTGTGTAACCGGAACCGTTGCCTTAGCAGCTAAAGTCTGTGCGTTTTAAGAAGTCCGCTAAGCCATAAAACCTCTTGAGCATTATGTCGGTGGCTCTCAAACAATAAATTATATTGAAGGTAATTTTGGATGTTGATGAATTACATTTTCTAAATAAAATAATTTAAAGTAAATAAAAAATTAGTTAAGGTAAAGAAAAATAATAATTTTTTAGCTTTTGTAGTATTCAGACAAATTAGTTTTACGAATTCTTTTTTATAAAGTTTTGGTTCTAAAAAGAACCGATTTTGTAGTCTTGCGACAGAACGTACCTACTTGTAGATAGGTACTACTAAAAGTAGTCTTCCTCTGCATTTGAAATTTCACCCATGCTTTCAGACTCATCAGAATCAACATCATCGTCATCATCACCATCATTCGTAATAATTAACGGTCTTACTTCGTCTATAACCTGTTCTGTCTCATAAGATTCAAAAATAATTTTTTCTGTGTGTTCAATGCATTTCCGCCATTCTTCTTTGCCCGCTTGGTAATGACAATGGTAGGGCGGCAATCTCAAAACTTGATGTCCATATTTGAGGGCTAATTCGTCAACAACATACTTTTTTTTTAAATGACTGCTCTTTACACTTGCTTAAAAGTTCACTTTTTAAATATAAATTTTCATGGTTTGTGTTTTTCTTTGACAACCACTCTTTTATTTCTTCCTTTTTCCAGCTGCTTGTAGGGAATTTCTCTTCGAGTCTCGTATGGTAAGAGGCATTGTCTAAAACAATTAAGGAAGGTTTTTCTAAACTTTTTAAAAGTTTTTCCTCGAACCAATGCTCAAAAATTTCAGCATCCATGTTGCCGTGATAATCATCAGTTTTTTTTGTTGATGAAAATATCAAACTGGCATTTAAATTAAAACCTTCTTCATTACCAGCATGTAATATAATATACCTTTTTCCATTACTTGCACGGGTACTTGAATAACAATGCTTTGAGTCATCCTGCCAAGACGTTTTTGTTCAAGTTCCGTTTGCAAATACCCATGTTTCGTCAAGAAAAACAACTTGTCTTGACAATTCCGATTTTTTGTTGTTTAAATAATCCCTTAAAAATTGCCATCTTTTCGAAACAACATTGGACAGCTCGCAAAGCAGTTTTCTGTTGTTCGTTTTTTTATATTTGAAACCCATATGTTTTAAGATGATGGACAAACTGTTAGTTCCAATATCGCAAAGTTTCTTCTGCTTTATCTTTTCAAGAATAGCTTTGAGGGTAACATATTCCTTGGCTTTATACATATCATAAACAATATTCCTAATAGAGAGTTTTATCCCTTGGGATAAATCCAAGGTTTTTGAATGTAGTTGAACCCTTTTATATGGTCTGTCCAAATCCTCTTCACTCTTTTTTCGAAGTCTTCTTAAGGTCTTCTCTGAAATGCCGCAAGCATCAGACGTTCGTTTTTGCACTGCCAAAAGAGACTCTAACGGGCCCGAGTTATCTTTTTCTAAAGTAAAATAACGTTCCACTTGTAATACCAAACGGCGTTCACCTGGAGATAAATGCCTTCTAGGCGATGTGCCACCTTGCTGAACATTTTCCATAACTTTGCTTAATAACTGATTTTAATTCACACACAATGAGAAACAAACTAAAAGTGAAAAGCACAACTACTTATTTAACATAAAGTAGAACATACCATCCCGCACTTCAGCAAATTTTAATTATTTCTTGGAAAATAGTAATTATTATGAAGATTTAATTATAATAATCCCAAAATAATGTCATTATCGGAAAAGTATATACCTGACAAAATCTTTAACATATTTAACCATCCCGCACTTGAGCAAATTTTAATTGGTTCTTGGAAAATAGCGATTATTATATAGATTTAACTATAATAATAGCAAAATAATTTAATTATCTATTTAATTAGCGATTTAACACCGTCTCGGACATTGCGGGTGACTCGGCTGTCGCCTCGTCACCTAGCAATGTCCTCGACTATTATAAATCGCATAATAATCTCGTTATATTAATAGCTATTATATCTTTAAAGAAGCGCTTCTCGATGATTAAAAAACTGTAACTTTTAGTTTTCCTCGAAAAACTACAATTTCAAAATATTTTAGGTATAGGAAGATGTATTGTAAAAAAAGGTATTTAAGATGCTCTATCTAACGGTCTAAACCCCATTTGATCCGAGAAAGTTGAATCGTTCCACCGCGAGCCGTTTATGAAGAAATTAAAAAAGATTGCAATATTGTCGATACGACAACAACACACGAACATTCTAGTACGAAGAGGACGTATAACAGTCAGGGTGAAAACCCGATTGTAATAATATATACTACGCCCTAACTCCACATACTTAACAGAAACGTCGCACATGCTCGGACCAGGACGGGCGAGGCAGAAAACGCGCAAGGAGCGCAGGACAGTCTGAAACAATAGGTCGAGCGCGCGATTGCTTTTGCGGGTAAAAACCCTTAACCATCCGAAGTGGGATTTTTCTTCGTCCAGTGCTATTTAATCGGTAAGTAGACAGTAAAGTAGTTCTAATAATGGAAGCGTTGCGAACAAGATCCAGATCCGAAACATTTTGTGTTGCAGTGGCAAGAGACGCTCATTCATTTATTGGCAAAACAACAGCAAGAGCTTGCCGAATTGACCCGCCAATCCAAAATGGTGACATCATCATCGAGGTGTGGTACGCCATCGCCTAAAGTCTGTGCGTTTTAAGAAGTCCGCTAAGCCATAAAACCTCTTGAGCATTATGTCGATGGCTCTCAAACAATAAATTATATTGAAGGTAATTTTGGATGTTGATGAATTACATTTTCTAAATAAAATAATTTAAAGTAAATAAAAAATTAGTTTAGGTAAAGAAAAATAATAATTTTTTAGCTTTTGTAGTATTCAGACAAATTAGTTTTACGAATTCTTTTTTATAAAGTTTTTGTTCTAAAAAGAACCGATTTTGTAGTCTTGCGACAGAACGTACCTACTTGTAGATAGGTACTACTAAAAGTAGTCTTCCTCTACATTTGAAATTTCACCCATGCTTTCAGACTCATCAGAATCAACATCATCGTCATCATCACCATCATTCGTAATAATTAACGGTCTTACTTCGTCTATAACCTGTTCTGTCTCATAAGATTCAAAAATAATGTTTTCTGTGTGTTCAATGCATTTCCGCCATTCGTCTTTGCCCGCTTGGCTAAGCGCCTCCTCCCATAACTTTATAACGCTAGACTTACCGATATTTTTACAGGCATGTTTGTCATAATAGTTCTTGCTAATACCCCATACCAATTCAATTGCGTTGTAATGACAATGGTAGGGCGGCAATCTCAAAACTTGATGTCCATATTTGAGGGCTAATTCGTCAACAACATACTTTTTTTTAAATGACTGCTCTTTACACTTGCTTAAAAGTTCACTTTTTAAATATAAATTTTCATGGTTTATGTTTTTCTTTGACAACCACTCTTTTATTTCTTCCTTTTTCCAGCTGCTTGTAGGGAATTTCTCTTCGAGTCTCCTATGGTAAGAGGCATTGTCTAAAACAATTAAGGAAGGTTTTTCTACACTTTTTAAAAGTTTTTCCTCGAACCAATGCTCAAAAATTTCAGCATCCATATTGCCGTGATAATCATCAGTTTTTTTTGTTGATGAAAATATCAAACTGGCATTTAAATCAAAACCTTCTTCATTACCAGCATGTAATATAATATACCTTTTTCCATTACTTGCACGGGTACTTGAATAACAATGCTTTGAGTCATCCTGCCAAGACGTTTTTGTTGAAGTTCCGTTTGCAAATACCCATGTTTCGTCAAGAAAAACAACTTGTCTTGACAATTCCGATTTTTTGTTGTTTAAATAATCCCTTAAAAATTGCCATCTTTTCGAAACAACATTGGACAGCTCGCAAAGCAGTTTTCTGTTGTTCGTTTTTTTATATTTGAAACCCATATGTTTTAAGATGATGGACAAACTGTTAATTCCAATATCGCAAAGTTTTTTCTGCTTTATCTTTTCAAGAATAGCTTTGAGGGTAACATATTCCTTGGCTTTATACATATCATAAACAATATTCCTAATAGAGAGTTTTATCCCTTGGGATAAATCCAAGGTTTTTGAATGGAGTCGAACCCTTTTATATGGTCTGTCCAAATCCTCTTCACTCTTTTTTCGAAGTCTTCTTAAGGTCTTCTCTGAAATGCCGCAAGCATCAGACGTTCGTTTTTGCACTGCCAAAACAGACTCTAACGGGCCCGAGTTATCTTTTTCTAAAGTAAAATAACGTTCCACTTGTAATACCAAACGGCGTTCACCTGGAGATAAATGCCTTCTAGGCGATGTGCCCCCTTGCTGAACATTTTCCATAACTTTGCTTAATAACTGATTTTAATTCACACACAATGAGAAACAAACTAAAAGTGAAAAGCACAACTACTTATTTAAAATAAAGTAGAACATACCATCCCGCACTTCAGCAAATTTTAATTATTTCTTGGAAAATAGTAATTATTATGAAGATTTAATTATAATAATCCCAAAATAATGTCATTATCGGAAAAGTATATACCTGACAAAATCTTTAACATATTTAACCATCCAGCACTTGAGCAAATTTTAATTGGTTCTTGGAAAATAGCGATTATTATATAGATTTAACTATAATAATAGCAAAATAATTTAATTGTCTATTTAATTATTATTTATGCTCAACGCGTAATTCTAAGATAATTTTGTTTTGAAACCTCTGATTTCGCCCAGTAATAGAATACAGTAAACCAGTGGGATGTTCGGTGTGATCAAGTATAGCGAAGGTGCGAAGATATTGTAACTTAACCGACTTACTGTTTTAAAAGCGATAACATCCCTTGGTGATTTAATCCGATATCGGACTTCTTAAAACGCACAGACTTTAGTACTTCGGACGCAGAGACATTAAGTGCGTATGCGTTTGCGCTTGTCCACGCATCATTTAGGCTAACTAACTTTGATCCGGACAAAGACACTTACTCGATAGAAGAATCACTGGAGGACGCAACTAAACTTAAGATTAAACTGAATGTAAGTGATAACCTAATGATTGCCAAGGCCAGTGAGGCATTATAAAATCATGGCTACCGCTATCGTTGTGAGTGGAAGCCCCTCTGTTAAAGTTTTATGGTTCTACCTGATAATGTGATCCCTAACGATATTGATGTTATTGTCGGATAGGATGTCCTAAGTCGGTCATGCTTACGAGTCGAGGAAAATGATGACGGACTGAAATTGTATTATAAATTACTCGACGGACCGAAGAAGATCAAATAAAATAAAAAATAATCAGATAGGATTAGAAGACAGATTGAGATTGAAAGTGGAAAACTACATCAACCATCGGAGAAGAACTGCAGAACATAGAGGAAGTGTGAAATGCTTTGTCGACTCACGGGTTTTCATTGAACTACGACAAATGTGTAGAAATTCAGTATTCAGGAGAAAACCTCCGAGGACTAAATACAAGCATTGTTGCACGTTCCAAGACGTAAAATTGCATTTCATTGCAATTGGAGTGCCTTGCGAAAACGGTCAAGTCAAGCGAACCATTCGTGCACTCTTTAACTTGTTGCGACCAACACTTAAAAAGAAATGTACGTGGACGATTGTACTACCTGTAATAGAAGAAAATTTAAACTCTACAATTCACTCAGCAACTGGTTACACGTCGACACTCTTATAGTTTGAAAGAGATCCGAGATTAGCAGCTACTCAGCAGTTTTTTGAGATGTACCGTCGTCAAACAATTTTGTCGACCTAGACAAGGCCGCCTCGAAATCTCGGGAAAGAATAACAAATCGGGCAAATATATGGGCTCAGCAATTTCATTCAGCTCGTCGTCGCAGCAGCTTGTTTACTGTGGCAGACCTCGTGACTGTTGAAGATTCTCAGCTGGCGGTGGAGGAAAAATATAATCAAAATTTAAAGGTCCATACACCGTTCGCAACATACTCCCGAACAATGGATACGTATACTACGTAATACATAGACAAGGACGCCGGAGTACTATAGCTGATCATTAGCAGTTACGACGGCGACGTTGGCTTGCCAATCAATAAGAGAAAAGTAAAGCATATTCTATTGTTGTAGTAGTTATCGAATAAATGACTGAGGGGAAAAAGACGATAGTGGCAGTACCACTATGCCTAAATGGTGACTGTAGTAAATGTTAAAAGTAAACATTGGAGAATAGTGACAGCGCCACTACGCCGGAAAGGTGGCAGCACCACCTGAATATAATAATTAAAATACTACAAGTACTACTGTGTCAAAAAATAAAAAACAGAACAGGCACGATAGCCGTGATAGCGGTCTTTCCCCCGCCGTAGCTCCACATACTTAACAGAAACGCCGCATATGGTCGGTCAGGACGGGCGACGTAGAAGAAGCGCAAGGAGCGCAGGACAGCCTGAAAAAGTAGGTCGAGGGTGCGATTGCTTTTGTGAGACGATATTAAATAAATAACCAATTTCAGAATTTTCGACTTTTATTAGGGGTAAAATCCCTTAACGCTATCATACGTGTCATACTGCTTCTTTGATGGTCGTTGCGTCTTAGACTATAAATTGTGCCACGATATGGGAATATATTTTTGGTTGTTCATTTCTTAATATTCTAATATAGTCAAAAAGTCAATTTTGGCATATTATGTGATCACCGGTTCGGTGGAAATTAAGAAAAGTGGACAACAGTACCGAGAGATGGGTCATAGTCACCAGAATGCACCGATGACCCATATAATAATTTTTTTCCACTACTAACCTATAACATCGCCATTATTGACCGATTATTAACGCTAGAAATCGTTTTTCTCTACCTTATAAGTCATTATTGACCATGGTCAATAATAAGCCATTGAAATCCATTATTGACCGATCTTTGACCTTAACCGAATTTTGTTTGAACGCAGGTAACTTGATTTTTTAATTCTACAACATCAATTCATTGTGGTTAGGCAACCAGATAATTATCAATACATATTAGATTACTTGATATTGTAAAATATCGATACAATCAACATTTTTTCTGCTTCCATCCTTAATTCGGGAGGTGTACACATAATATTATCACTAACATTTTCTTCGCTCATTTAAAAAAAAACGCAAAACTCGTGAAATCTGATGACACAAATGAACACAAATTGACATTGACAAAGCCACCTGACAAAACAACAAAATATTTTGCCAATTCCAAAGCGCAGGTAACTTGATTAAAAAATATACTTATACCTACCTATAATTTTTTATAATTATTAATACTATAAAGATAAATGTCATATAAAAGTTTGTAGTAGTGGAAAAAATAATATATTAACCACGGTTTAGACAGCTTATTATAGCCCTCGCGTCTTAAATCCCTCGTCGCTTCGCTCCTCGTGATTTAAACTCGCCGCTCGGGCAATAATGATGGCTGTCTAAACCTTGGTTAATAATATACTATTAAACCCATACTAAGAAAAAAATTTCATTCCCGAGCATTACTTCTTTTATAATATACCCGTATGTCTCGTCTACTTAGAAAATCGCCCTGATGGACCCCAGTGGTCTAAAGTGTGTGTCCCTGCCTTTATGTGCCTTAAGAGCCTGCAATATTAAAAGTACTATGACAATCTTCTAAGGTAAAAGTTACAAAGGCGGTAAAATTACAAAAAGTTGCACGGAAAACCAGAAAATTTATACTTCCGAAGATATTCGTTTTTATTTTTTTCTGGAGTGACCTATTTGAAAAGGTATACAAAAAAACAAAGGCACTGTTCACACGGCTAAGATAGCTTATTCGCATGTTACGTTTTTTTTCTCGAATCGGTGTTTTTTCTGAATGGATGCACCGCATCATCTGAACGCACCTACAAATTTGAACGCATGCGCCTCTGTAAAAAACCGATTTGGGAAAAAAAACCGTAACGTGTAAACGGGCCGTAAGCCCTACGACTTCGCTTCGCTCCACATAGTGTCATTTCGTAAAGCGACCAATTATAGCAAAAGGCTGCAGCATAATAGGCCAGGTAATGCCTTAAAAAGCAATTACTTTTAAATTTTTAGCTTTCTGTGTGCACCATTTATTTTTTCAAAAGGAACTCGGCTCTAAAAACAGTAATTTATCTGTTGTGCTTTGACGACATTGATATATTACTGCTCTTTATTTTAACTTACCTACCTAAAAAATTGTTTTTTTGAATCCCCTCAATTTGGAACAAAAAGAAAATTAGGTGAAGGCGGTTTCTTTATTTGCGACGAGGTGAAAAACATTTTAATTTAAATTTGATTTGAATTTAAGAAGTTTTTTAGAAGCGCTTTCATGAAATTAAGTAAACATGCTAGAAGTGTACAAAATGGTATGTATATTTGGGGTGGATCGCTCTTATGCAGAAAAAAACTAAATTTTCCTAATCAAATTCAGAGCAATTAAAAAAGGGTTTTTTTAATAAGTGTGCCAAGGAGATGCTAATGTGAACACTGCGAGCGCGAGAGTAAGAACAGTGGCTGCAAACAAGATGTATGATAAATTATTTAATTTCACGTCAATTTTTCTTTTTATTCAAAAAGGTAGGTTTGAGAAAAGGTAAATCACATATTATTATTCATTCACGATAATGATATGTAGTATTATCACTTTTTGGGTTAGTTCCCCCCATGCCTGAATCCGCGCCTGGCTCGGTATGTACTTTTTAGTTCTTTAGATAACATTACTACTAACAATTTTGCAAAATGGTGCAGATTTTTCTAGAACTTTGTTTTCTATTACTTACCAATAATTATTGTGACAAACTTGACAGTTGTTTCTGATTAATTGCATTAGGAGAATAAGATTTAACGCGCTTTGGATACAGATGTGGATGAGGATGAGAGTCGAGTCAAGTGTCATAGGTAAATGTTTTGTTTACCAAACAAAATATACCAAGTTTTAGTTGGCTGTAGGTCAAATATCATGCGTTTGGAGGGCCGGAAGCAGTTCGCACTACGGATTTTAACTTTTTCCTTATTAATTTAAAAATAAAATGCTTGGTCAACAAAACAGTTTAATCACCATTTACCTCAGTTTAAGTAGTTTAAACTTAGTTTTTCAAGTCAATGCGTGCACTACTCTCAATTTTTTCGGAATATCCAGGTTAGTTCAGGTTAGTTTAGTTAGTTCGGTTAGATATATAATTAAAGTTTTCAAACACTTACCGGAGGTCCTAATCTTAAAACAACCTTATTAAAAGTTTTATTTTTCAACAGATAACACCTACTCTGATTATATAATTCAGTTATTTTCTTTCAAAAATAGTCACGAAAAACTTCCAAAACAACACATCGATACAAAAACAAAATCTTTCCAGTCCATTAGTATGAGACTTAACCTCATTGTAAATTTAGCGACATGCTCGAATCTGCCCTCCCTGAGTTGTAAATAGATCGGAACAGATAGAAAATGCTTAACGAAAAAATCGAGATGTGAATGGTGTACGTATGGTTACCTATCTTGAAGCCTGAAATTCTTAACTTGAGCAAATGTCTCAAAAACAAGATTATTAACTAAGGCGGCGCCGCGACGGTTACATTGGATATGAATTCTTAAAAAATTTAATTTTATGAAATATGTACGACATAGTAGTTATATTGGGCACAAAATTCTAGTACGAATTCAGTCTCTGTTGATGACACTTTTCATTTTCTCTTGAAATACAAATCTGCAGCGTCATTGTAGTACGTTTAGCAACAAATTGTGATTGTGAATTGTCGATAATCTTGAAATAAAGTGACCTTTCCGAAAAACTTTACCAGTTGATCAATATTTTATATCAAGACCTGAAATCAGAGAATTATGTAGATCTTTTGTAGAACTTAGGAAGCATGACCAAATGTTCCTTTAGTATAACTAGAATGACCAGATCTACCTTCGACTACATAATATATCGACTAGGGATATTAAAGGCAGTTAAAGTAAATGAATTTATCCCAAATGTCTGCAATCAGTATAACCGCATATATTTAAAATCATAGTCTTTGTTTTTCTCAAATTAATTCGTACGAATTCGTATCTAATGTAACCGTTGCCTCAGCATTTGCAATACCCCCATGAGGAGTCACGGGCGGAAGGACTGGATATTTGTAAGGTATTTGGTCTAGTTTAGAATGAGCGAGGGAATAAGGGGCTCCTAACTAAAGTGAAATCATACGGAAGGCCGGTTAAACTTTGTTTTGACTTCCTGTAAGACAACAATAAACGGATTTCGTTTAGGCAGCTTTACCATCAATCTTGGATTCCTTCGAGAGTTCATCTCCTACCCTTCTTCTACTATTTTCTAGCGGCATTGTAGAAGAATCTAAAAATACAATACTTCTTTCATGTAATACGACATATCAATATTTGAGAAACTTTGTTCTCCAGCTACTTGCTGAGAATATATACAATAAGTATTAACCAAATATTAAAAAACAACAATTTGGTGTATTTTGACTAAATAATAAACATATTAATAATTAGTACTCAAATACAAACTCAGATCGCAGAAATTACCGGAAGGAAAGGAATGAATATCTGTTTCCAATGGTATGATGCTAAACTGCTCCTACCTGTAGATCAGTTTCGAACTATTTAGTTATCTTCAGTATAGTACAAGCAGGACAAGAAAACATGCCAACCATTGGAAAGCCGTTTTCCAGTAGTTTCTAGCAACCTGAAGTGAGTAATACCATATGGTACTATACAGGGTGGCGCATCGAAAACAAAACAGAGTCATTTACTGGCAGCTCAGTTCTTTTTTGGAAAAACGCTCAGACCCGTCGATTTTGTTTTCAAGGGGGACACAAAATTGGCAAAAAAATCACGTTAACACGTGCAGCCCCCTGAGCGGGGGTGGCACCACCCCTAAAATCTTAAATGGAAAGGGGGGTCGAGTGATACCTTATTTTAAAGGTCCTGCAATTCCCTTTATAATGATGTAAAATTCATGTACTTCAGTTTAGTAGTTTTGGAGATTTATTGATTTAAAGCTTAAATAAAACTCTAATACATCATCATTAGTGGAGATCAATACATTTGGCAGCAAAGTAGTGTAAAAATGAAAAATGAACTGACCCGTCAGCCAAGTAAATGTTGGAAATGACCACCATGACTCTACATGCAGTAATAAAGAGTTTGCTCAAAACGTTGCCGCACATTTTGCATTATTTGAGGAGTAATTTGAAGGCACTCATTCACAATTCTTTGTCGCAAATCTTCTAACGATGTTGGCTGAGTAGCATAGATTTTGCTTTTTAAGTGACCCCACAGAAAGAAATCCAAAGGTCATAAATCTGGCGATCTTGGAGGCCATTCAATTGCACCTCTTCTACCAATCCATCGATCTGGAAACGTCTGATCTGATTGGCGCTAATTTGGATAGTACCTAATATGTTTTGACATAGTCACGTTACGACCATAGCAAAGACGACCTCGTAGAAACTTAGAGTGCATGCACGTTCACAAGGTAGGAGTAACACCTAGCCTTTTCACATGATTTTTTTCTCTCAAACTTTTATCGCTCAGTATCTTCGAAACAAAGCGACTTTCCGAAACTCAATAAAGGACAAAATATTCGTACCAAACAATCACTCTGTGATTTTTTTTCCGTTTAGTAAAAAAATCTACCTATATATTACGAATGTCCCTCAAAACATATTATTATGCCATCAACCCCCCCCCCCCCCTCCAATTGTGGTTGCGTAGTATAAATTCGGTGTTGACCACGTATATATATAATCAATATATTGCTAATACCATGTTACAGAAATGTCCCCAGCATGCGGCGTTCTCCGGAAGCGTTGTGTCTGCGCAGTTCACGTGTACGTCAGGTCCGGCTTTAAACGTATTTACTTTATCTGTTTGAATAGGTATTGATTCATAGAAAAAAGCAATTATGGTAAATCTTGGCATCATATGAAATAAAAAGATGTATAGCAGTAATTTTCTCGAAGAAGCATTACACTGCAAAAAATTATGCATATTTCAGGACTTGCGTATTATGGGATGTAGATATGGAAATTGAAATTTTGAATTACAATTTAGTTTCTGGCATAGTTCCGTAAGTAATAATGGTTGTTCTTAACAACGTAACAGGTGTCTTTTGTCGCCTGGTCTCCTTCTATCACTTTCTATACAACCTACAACGAAAGTTGCACAAAAATTACTTCTTTTTTAACAAATTAAAACAAGTTAGAATGGAGGTTTTCAATAATTATAGTAGACTTGAGAAACATGTGGATTTGTCTTGCCGTGCATGGGAGAAAATGAATATTTGTTAGAAAGCATACAATTGTGAAAAGCCTCAACGCAGCGCATTATAAAAACTGTAAAACAGTAAAACAAACAATTATGTTACTGATATATTTATTTGTATTATACAGTTAAGGTCTTAGTACAAAAAATGTTAATGTTTAGCACACTGCAAAAAAAATTAATAAATAAACAAAACAGCGGTAATAAAAGTATTTTAATGTGTGATCTTTAAACAAAAAAAAAGAAGGTTTTTACGTTCAAATATGTATGCAGCAATAAAATAGCAGACGAAATACATAATATTGATATACTACTGTGAATTATCTTGTTAGGGGGGCAAAAGAGAAAAGCATTTTCGAAATATTTCACTAATGTGTCAAATATCTGTCGACTTTTAAATTAAGTAAATTATTGTAAAGTACTTGAATGTTATGTAGGTAGGTATGCATATCAAAACACAGCTTAAACATAAAAAAAAAAACATTTTATGAATAAATACATAATTGTATTAAAACAAGGTACCTACTTACCTAAATGCTCTGCGGGGATACAATTTTAAAATAAATTTAAGTAGTTAGGTACTGAAGAACTGAATTTGAGTCGTTGGCAAATAACTGTTGCAAACCAACACCATACACTTGTTTATTTTTAAACTTTACACTAAAGGGCACTGCATTATAACCTAAATAAACCTGAACTATTTATAAAAGTAACTAGTAATGAGTTTTTAACAAAAGTTCCACAAGGTACAATAAAGAACTGAAAATCACTGAAAATAACGCGCGCAAATGTCACAATACACACACCAAATACTATGTTAATAAATAATAAAGAGACGACCGGCTCTGGAGAACATGAAGGTCAAACACCGAAAAATCGTATAAATCCGACGTACGGCTCATGAAATACGCTTCCGCGAAACTATGCATCCCGGGAACGTTTTTAGATTGCTGGGCGATTAGCTGTGTTTTTCTACTGGTGGGTGTTCAGTGGTGTTGACCAGAGCTAAGAGCTGCGTAGTGTCCGGACCGGACAGTGATAAATTGGCACAGTGACGAACTGCCGCCGCCTTAATAAATGAAGTGTCCGTGAGGAGATTTCGCTTCGCGTTAATGAAATGTCGTGTGATGGGGGGACACGGAACTATTGAGATGCATGTCAACAATTTTTTAAAAAGGTTGTAAAATTGAAACACAAATTATTTCATGATACCATAAAGAAATGCTCAGGAAAACAATCGACTTGCAAGAAAATTAAAAGTTTACGCCTAAAAACAAAAAAAGCACATAATATTTTACGTACCAGCACTTTGTCTAGTTTTATAGAGCTCCTTCCAACATAAAAACCCCAGAAAGGTTACGTTGCCCGCATTTAAAACCCGCATTCAGGCCGATAGGCAAGATATTAAATAGTTTGTTTCCCAATTTATCTACTGGCTCCTTCCAATTGCTGTGCACCTTTAATTTAGGATTACAGGATATGCAGTTTCTTTAATTAAAAATAAAGTTTAAAAGGAAAGTTTGTAGAATTGGAATAAGGACTTTCGGTTTAAGTTAAGTCACGTAGAAAAAAATATGTAATTTTTTTAAAGAAAAACTGTTAGGTCTGACTTATAACCGTGTCTGTAAAAAAGGAAAACTAACAAAGGTAGTTCGATGAATAACCTGGTTTTATATGCAAGGTAACCATGCGAGTTTTGTGTCTTACTTCATTTTCGACATAATTCCTTCGACTCGCCCCAGGTGGTTTCCGATTTCTTCCCTGAAGAGGCTTTCTGCAAGGCCCTTGATATATATAATCATCGACCGCCTGAACTGCTTCTTCATTGAATTCAAATTTTTGTCCAGCTGGAAAGTCTGGAGCTTCGTTGACATAGCCTGCATGGATGCAAACGGTAAATTTTTGTTGAGCGATATGATCAGTGCAGGGTTTTCCGTTATCGATGTAGTCGATCAGTACAATTTAGAAACAGAAAGCATTTTGCAGTGTTTAGCAATAGTCACATAGGTTGCTATTAAACAATAATTTATAATGGTCCAGATCGGTATTTATATTTCTGAATACTAGAACAATATTTACAAAGTTTTTTTTATGTGCAATTAATCAAGCAAAGTTAAATCTGTTCGGTAAATAATTGAGATACTTGTGGCCTGTGCTAACTCAGGCACTTTCACTCGCCTTTATAGAGATTTTCATTTTTATAAAAATAAGATAGTTCTTATGTCTCGTATCCTAAAGTCTGTGCGTTTTAAGAAGTCCGATATCGGATTAAATCACCAAGGGATGTTATCGCTTTTAAAACAGTAAGTCGGTTAAGTTACAATATCTTCGCACCTTCGCTATACTTGATCACACCGAACATCCCACTGGTTTACTGTATTCTATTACTGGGCGAAATCAGAGGTTTCAAAACAAAATTATCTTAGAATTACGCGTTGAGCATAAATAATAATTAAATAGACAATTAAATTATTTTGCTATTATTATAGTTAAATCTATATAATAATCGCTATTTTCCAAGAACCAATTAAAATTTGCTCAAGTGCTGGATGGTTAAATATGTTAAAGATTTTGTCAGGTATATACTTTTCCGATAATGACATTATTTTGGGATTATTATAATTAAATCTTCATAATAATTACTATTTTCCAAGAAATAATTAAAATTTGCTGAAGTGCGGGATGGTATGTTCTACTTTATTTTAAATAAGTAGTTGTGCTTTTCACTTTTAGTTTGTTTCTCATTGTGTGTGAATTAAAATCAGTTATTAAGCAAAGTTATGGAAAATGTTCAGCAAGGGGGCACATCGCCTAGAAGGCATTTATCTCCAGGTGAACGCCGTTTGGTATTACAAGTGGAACGTTATTTTACTTTAGAAAAAGATAACTCGGGCCCGTTAGAGTCTGTTTTGGCAGTGCAAAAACGAACGTCTGATGCTTGCGGCATTTCAGAGAAGACCTTAAGAAGACTTCGAAAAAAGAGTGAAGAGGATTTGGACAGACCATATAAAAGGGTTCGACTCCATTCAAAAACCTTGGATTTATCCCAAGGGATAAAACTCTCTATTAGGAATATTGTTTATGATATGTATAAAGCCAAGGAATATGTTACCCTCAAAGCTATTCTTGAAAGATAAAGCAGAAAAAACTTTGCGATATTGGAATTAACAGTTTGTCCATCATCTTAAAACATATGGGTTTCAAATATAAAAAAACGAACAACAGAAAACTGCTTTGCGAGCTGTCCAATGTTGTTTCGAAAAGATGGCAATTTTTAAGGGATTATTTAAACAACAAAAAATCGGAATTGTCAAGACAAGTTGTTTTTCTTGACGAAACATGGGTATTTGCAAACGGAACTTCAACAAAAACGTCTTGGCAGGATGACTCAAAGCATTGTTATTCACGTACCCGTGCAAGTAATGGAAAAAGGTATATTATATTACATGCTGGTAATGAAGAAGGTTTTGATTTAAATGCCAGTTTGATATTTTCATCAACAAAAAAAACTGATGATTATCACGGCAATATGGATGCTGAAATTTTTGAGCATTGGTTCGAGGAAAAACTTTTAAAAAGTGTAGAAAAACCTTCCTTAATTGTTTTAGACAATGCCTCTTACCATAGGAGACTCGAAGAGAAATTCCCTACAAGCAGCTGGAAAAAGGAAGAAATAAAAGAGTGGTTGTCAAAGAAAAACATAAACCATGAAAATTTATATTTAAAAAGTGAACTTTTAAGCAAGTGTAAAGAGCAGTCATTTAAAAAAAAGTATGTTGTTGACGAATTAGCCCTCAAATATGGACATCAAGTTTTGAGATTGCCGCCCTACCATTGTCATTACAACGCAATTGAATTGGTATGGGGTATTAGCAAGAACTATTATGACAAACATGCCTGTAAAAATATCGGTAAGTCTAGCGTTATAAAGTTATGGGAGGAGGCGCTTAGCCAAGCGGGCAAAGACGAATGGCGGAAATGCATTGAACACACAGAAAACATTATTTTTGAATCTTATGAGACAGAACAGGTTATAGACGAAGTAAGACCGTTAATTATTACGAATGATGGTGATGATGACGATGATGTTGATTCTGATGAGTCTGAAAGCATGGGTGAAATTTCAAATGTAGAGGAAGACTACTTTTAGTAGTACCTATCTACAAGTAGGTACGTTCTGTCGCAAGACTACAAAATCGGTTCTTTTTAGAACAAAAACTTTATAAAAAAGAATTCGTAAAACTAATTTGTCTGAATACTACAAAAGCTAAAAAATTATTATTTTTCTTTACCTAAACTAATTTTTTATTTACTTTAAATTATTTTATTTAGAAAATGTAATTCATCAACATCCAAAATTACCTTCAATATAATTTATTGTTTGAGAGCCATCGACATAATGCTCAAGAGGTTTTATGGCTTAGCGGACTTCTTAAAACGCACAGACTTTAGGCGATGGCGTACCACACCTCGATGATGATGTCACCATTTTGGATTGGCGGGTCAATTCGGCAAGCTCTTGCTGTTGTTTTTCCAATAAATGAATGAGCGTCTCTTGCCACTGCAACACAAAATGTTTCGGATCTGGATCTTGTTCGCAACGCTTCCATTATTAGAACTACTTTACTGTCTACTTACCGATTAAATAGCACTGGACGAAGAAAAATCCCACTTCGGATGGTTAAGGGTTTTTACCCGCAAAAGCAATCGCGCGCTCGACCTATTGTTTCAGACTGTCCTGCGCTCCTTGCGCGTTTTCTGCCTCGCCCGTCCTGGTCCGAGCATGTGCGACGTTTCTGTTAAGTATGTGGAGTTAGGGCGTAGTATATATTATTACAATCGGGTTTTCACCCTGACTGTTATACGTCCTCTTCGTACTAGAATGTTCGTGTGTTGTTGTCGTATCGACAATATTGCAATATTTTTTAATTTCTTCATAAACGACTCGCGGTGGAACGATTCAACTTTCTCGGATCAAATGGGGTTTAGACCGTTAGATAGAGCATCTTAAATACCTTTTTTTACAATACATCTTCCTATACCTAAAATATTTTGAAATTGTAGTTTTTCGAGGAAAACTAAAAGTTACAGTTTTTTAATCATCGAGAAGCGCTTCTTTAAAGATATAATAGCTATTAATATAACGAGATTATTATGCGATTTATAATAGTCGAGGACATTGCTAGGTGACGAGGCGACAGCCGAGTCACCCGCAATGTCCGAGACGGTGTTAAATCGCTAATAATCGAGTTATATTCAAAGCTTTATCGTATCAGTGACAACGGCGATGCGAAAATAAAAACAAGGTGTTTTGTCATTTCATTTTGGCATTTCAAAAAGTCATCATTAAAATCATGCAAGATTTTGATATTCCTGACGATATATTAGCTGCAGCCAACATTATAAGGTTGAACTTGCTTCCGGACAAATCTAAAATCCATTATGAAAAAGAATATCGGCAGTTTTGTGAGTGGCGAAACAAAGTACATGTTCAAGGTGCAGAAGAAACGGTATTGCTGGCGTATTTCGCAAAACTCTCTGAGGAATACTCTGCTTCATCCTTTTGGCCGAAATATTCCATGTTACGAGCGACTTTAGAACTGAAGAAAAGAGTGGAAATCGACAAATACGGCGCCTTAATACGTTTCATCAAGAAGAAAAATGTTGGATATAGAGCAAAAAAATCAAAAGTATTTACAAGAGAACAAGTCAACGAATTTGTGTGTTCTGCCTCAGACGAGAAGTTTTTAATGATGAAAGTGGCTTTTTTAATTGGAATTGGAGGAGCCTGTCGAACTAATGAATTAGCGAAGATGACCACGGAAGATGTTGACGTTTTAGATGACAAGCTGATTGTTACTATTCCCGACTCAAAAACCCACAAGAAACGTATTTTCGCTGTGATATTTGACGGCGAAGTCAATCCTGTGCTTTTATTTAAAAAGTACGCAATGTTAAGGCCAGACCATGTCACTCACCAAAGATTGTTTGTATCATATAGAAGAGGGAAATGTACGGTACAGCCCTGCGGCATTCATTTCTTCTCTAAAATACCTCAAAAAATAGCTGAGTATCTCTCACTTGAAAATCCTAATTTGTATACTGGTCACTGCGTTAGAAGATCTTCGGCAAATTTTCTTGTTAATGCTGGATGAGATGTATTAGATCTACAAGAACTTGGTGGATGGGAATCGGCGAAGGTTGCTAGAGGGTATTTAGAAGAAAGTGTGACCAAGAAAGTTTCCATTGCTCGCAAAATTGAAATCGGCGATGTTTCCGGCAGTGGATTAGGCACTGGGGAACCGCACGAAATCGAAAGGAGTGCTTTCTCGGTCATTAATCAGTCTTCAGAGGGCATACCTAAGATCGTGGACGTTAAAGACAAAGGTGTATCCATCAAATTTGAAAACTGTCAAAATATTGTTTTACATGTTCATGAAAAATAGTTCTAATATTATTTGGTATCTAACGTAATATGCCTTCGTAACTAACGTATTAAATTATGGTAACTAATGTATTATGAGTTACTAAGGTTTTATGTAGGTTTTAGTACGTTTATGATGTTAATAATTATTAATAAAGATATCATATAAAAATGACTTAATCTTCAATGATACGATAAAATATATATTTTGAATTTTCAATTTTTTTATATATAGCGTGCAAAAAATTAAATAAATCAAAAATCTCTTTTTAAACTTAAATATTTTATAGGAAAGAGTATTTTATGCAACAAGAGCATAAAGTAGTACTTTTTTTCACTGCTTGCTCGCATGAGTCGAAAGCGAATGCTGCAACTCCCAGGATTGAAAAAAATATGCATTATGCACAAGTTCTATACAATATTTTTTCTACAATCGTAAACGAATGATTGCATAGGGTGGTTCAAGTTAATTTATAGGCCTATTTTAAATATCAGAGATAATTTATAGCGAGAGCCGCGGTGTCCAAAAATACGTACTATAAATTTGTAATAATGACAGATTTGTCATAGAAACCCGACCTTGTTAAAGAAAAGTATAATAGAGTGAAAAAATGTTTCATAACGGTTCAATTTTCACTCTCACCTAATGCGATGTGAACCGTTACGGAACTTTCCTTCCCTCTGATCTACTTTTTTAACATGTTTAAAAAAAATGTGCTTTATGCATTTATTATGTTGAAAAAAATTCGAGTTTTTATAACGATCGTAGAAAAAATATTGTATTAAACTCGTGCACAAAGGGAGTTGGCGCAAACTTACCGTTCGTGAAATAAAAGTACTACTTTATGCTCCTGTTGCATAAAATACTACTTTTCATTGACATTGGATTTATTCGATTCCCCTGTCTATTTTTAACAACCTTCACAAACTTAATAAAAATAAAAGTTTTCACAAACTTTGCAGAAACATCAGTTTTTATGCTACAAAAATTGACAAAAAATCACCCTTATCCGGGTTCTTCAAAACTGCCAATTTATGAATGGTCGGCCATGACCGAAACATGTATTTGTATTTTTGGCAAAGCCAAAGACGTAACTATTCATGGTATTAAGGTTCAAAAATGTGATATATGTATTTTAAATAATATTTTATTTTTGTGGGTGCAATCATTTTTCCAAAAATAGACGTATTTATTTCCTAAAATTTAACATTGAACAGAAGTCATTGAAATATTTCCAGTGACCTACTACTACCGACTACGAATGGTGACATTGACCATATACCTAGTGAGTACGTTTCTTTTTTTAATAATTTTGTGTGAGTAAGTGTTTCTTAGATGTCTTTAGACTATTTGATAATTTTTATGTGTTTATTTTATGCAGGATGGAAAGTAGTAGTAGTAGGTGAAAGCAATCCTTTTTACCTACCCTTGGGTCTTTCCCCAACCACTTAACCACTCAGGCCCTCGCCAATCGTACCCGACCTTCTCATGAAGGTCAGGATGTTATTCCAAGCAAGGGAAGCAAGCTCGTGTTGGATCACCACTGTCCCAAAATCTTCCCAAGGCTTCACAAGCGCACAGGAAGTGGATGCCTCCTCGTCCTCCAAGCATCACAAATATATTGTGTCCTCCTCCACACCCATCGTATGCAAGGGCTTCCTTAACTTGCAATGTCCTGTTAGAAGTCCTACCAGAGGATTCAGGGCACGCCTACTCCTGTTAAGAATCCATTACAACTTAGTCATATCAAGCAAAGATATGGAATCTTTGGCCTGTCTTTAGCCCGGCGCCTGCCCTTATATCTCCTTGGAGAGGTTGGCGCCCCATTCCCTCAGTCTGTCTCTGTCTCTACTTGCTGTTTTGATATGCCTATTGCTGGTTCGGGTCCTAGATAGGCAAGCTCGTCAGCCGTCTCGTTGCCATGCACTGCGCAATGTCCAGGGACTCAGACCAACAATACCGGTTTCCGTTCTGCGAACCTCCCAAGTGCATCCGCACACTTCTGTTAGAGGGCCGAACTGCTCCTGGGTTGGTAGACTGCCTTGAGGGCGGCTTGGCTATCAGAGCAGATATATACAGTCCGCTCTTGACACTCCATTCCCTCCCTCATACTTGCCACCGAGAGGATGGCATATACTTCTGCTTGGAAAACCGCCGCTTGGAAAACCGCCGCGAACCTTCCCAGTGGGTAGCTTCTTCGTATATTGATATTTTTCAAGTTACTCTTGCCACTGATGATTTAGTTCCAGCCTGGCGTGCACGGTGACCTTTTTTACACCAGGCCACCAAATCATACAGCCATGATGACCGCCGTGTAGAGCTAGCGCATAATACGGGGGTTAAAACCCCAGTTGGCACTCACCGCACGTCGGAGCTGCCAGAGTGTCGCTATCGACTTGTTTGCCACATTATCGACATGCGCTCTCCACGTCAGCGTTTGGTAAAAGTGACTCCTAAGTATTTGACTTTCGGTGTCAATGTAAGGGATTTTCCATACAATTGAGGCGCGAACTCATTTATGTTTCTCCTTTTTGTGAACGGGATCATTTCGGTCTTGCCTGGATTGGCCGATAGTCCCGTCTTTTCACACCATTCCTCCAGTATCTTGCAAGCGTCTGCATCCTATCGCACACTACACCCAGAAATTTCCCCGTCACAAGGACAAGTCCATCATCCGCGTATACCTGTGTGCAGAAGTCAGCTTCAGCGAGCCTCATCATCAGGCCGTTCATAACCAGACATCATAGGTGAGTCGAAAGGCAGCAGCCCCTCACCCCAATTTCCAGCCGAACGTCCCCGATGGTGGCGCTCACCTGTCGCTCCTTGAGTGCAGATCCGACCCATTCTATAACCGCCGACGGCGCTACCCCCGTTCTCAGAGAATCGCAAATGGTCGACGGTTTAGCGTTATCGAAAGGACCTTCCACATCTGAAAGATCCCCAGAGCGACGTTCTTGTAGTGTAGGGCTCTCTCTACCCTTGCTGCCATGGCGTGGATTGCTGTCTTTGTTGACCGTCTACGCCGGTAGGCATGTTGACTATCATGTAGAGGATGCGCTTTTAGCACAACCTCTACCATATACCTATTGACCATCTTTTCCAGTGCTTTCATCAGAAAACAGGTTAAACTTATTGCCCTTAAGCTTTGGCGACCGAGTAGCCACTTCTACCATTCTTAGGAATGAAGCTGACTCTTGCTGATCGCCAGACTTTTAGCGTAAATCCCAAAGCAATGCTGGCCCGGAGAACACTCTCGTAATGAGGGAGCAGAATCTCCAGACATTTTTGAAGGAGAGCTGAAAATACGCCATCTGGTCCTGCTGTCTTGTACGGACTAAACTTATTCACCACCCAGGTTATCGCGGCACCGATCACTATTTCGTCGGCCACCCCCCAATCCGCCCTCGGATATGGTGGTGCGACCTCCTCAGCAGCCGGTGTAGGTCCGCCACCAGGGAAGCAAACATCCAGTAGATGTCTAAGTGACTCCTCACTAGAACTGGTCCATGTCCATACAGGATGGAAGATAAATTAGTTAAATTTAAAACTTTTAACCAATCAACCCTGGCGAATAATTTAATATTTCGTAGTGAATTCGACCGGCTTTAGTGTACCGGTAGTTTGTTTGACATAAACAAAATTCATATTAATAATGGGAAAATATGTACGCAAGTGTTTTTTTTTTTGCTTATTAATAATGAAAAGGATTATCTATGGGAATGTATTGGTAGAGAAGGGTCATTTGTGAGTGTTGATTTTATAGAGGGCTAAAAATAAGTCCTAGAAAAATTAATAACCTTTAACCAAGCCAATTGTATATAATAATATTTTGTTGCTTTAGAGTAGAGCGACTGTTTTTGACTGACTTTAGCGTACCGGGTGTCCTAAAATATATTTTGAGCTGAGCGAAAGTCAAAATAAAAATTGTAAAATATTAACATAAACTATTTTTTTTTGCATATTCATAATGGTTAGGATTATCTATGCAATTTTATTGGTAGAGAAAGGCCAATGTTATTTAAATACGAAAATTCACATATGAGTGGTGTTCCAAATTATATTGGAGTTTAGCAAAATTGTTCATATAAATCGGAAAATAAATAAAAAACAGTCTATTTCTACATAATTTATAATAAAAATGTAAATTTGTTGGTAGAGAAAGGCCAATTCTGTTAAAATAGGAAAATTTACAAAAATATAAAGAATGTCCCAAAAAGGCGTTTTTTATAGATGAAGGTTTTCGAGTGTGAAAAGTTGGTTTATCTTACATTTTTTTAGTCTTATTTTGGTGTGTTGATTTTTTGATTTAGAATTATAGATAAACATATAATGGAAGAGTATTATCAAAAATATTTCGTGACATTATTCAGTGACTTTAATATACCGGGTATCCCAAAATATAAGTTTAGCAAACTTCATCACATTAATCGGAAACTCAGTGAACATCTGTCTTTTTACCCATAGATACTTGGTATTCATGTTTTTCTAGTTATTATTAAATAGTTCATCAAAATTTAGGATCGTTTAAAATAAGATCTGCTTTATAAGAAATTACGCGACGAAGATTTTTTGTTTTGTAGGTTTCTTTAATCTTTTGGGCTCATTAGTGTATTGATTTCGTACAGGGTGCAAAAGGTAGTCACGTAAAAATATAAAACTATGTTTTGTTGTCTTATAGTACTTATAAAGCGATTGTACGGACTCACGTTTGTAACAATGAGCTACACAAAACGTTAACCTGTATCTTCACAAGTCGACTGGTTCAAATTTGTTGAAAAATTGGAAAATAAAATCCTTTTTGAATTTTACTGCATTATTCCTTTATTAAAACGATTAATAACACTCCTCCTATGCTCACCCTAGCACGGGCTACAACTGTCACAGTGATGGCTTTGTCCACTCACTTAGCGGTGACTTAACTTTCTATTCTTTTCACCTGACACTTGTCAACAACAACAAACTTTTACGTGATGGCTTAATCCAAACACGGAGCGGCAGCGACTTAACTCTGTAGAATTCCGCTTGACACTTTCAACTACTTTTACCAATTTTTAACGTGAAGGCTTTCCTCTCCACGGAGCGACAACTTATCTCTTTAGACTCTCGAATGACACTGACTTGTTTACAAACAATAGAATATAATATAACCCTATCCAAACACCTTGACCAATCAGATCTTAACACGTCGAATCCAAGATGGCAACGTCTATCAGGCCACTGTCGATTGGCCAATCAGAATCTTTGTTTGTTACTAAGCACGTGGCTTGTGTCGTACTTAGAATTGAGTTTTAGAGAATAATATAAAATAGCAGACAGTTTTTTACATTATAGGATTTTGTTTGAACGTATATTTTTATAGACTTGTACAACGTTGCCACCACTTTGATATGTGGTGTTGCCATTTATATTGCATGTGAATTTAATTTATTTTTCTCTATTTTTTAGCATTTGGTTGTTGAAGAAAAACATAGTACTTTAGCACGAATGCGACGTTGCCGCTTGGTTTAGTATTACATTACATTATATCCCCTAAGATTCATTTCAATGTTTTACTTTGCTTTCTTACTTGGGTCACGACAGAAATATGAAGTGTGTCCCAAACAGCGATGTAAGTTAATATTTCTAAGGCTTTTGCCAGTTTTTCGTGTACCGGGTGCTTCAAATTATATTGTTAGTTTAGCAAAATTTATCATATAAATAAAATTGAGCTAAGTTACTATTAAAAATGCAAAAATATGAATAGCAGTTTTTTTGGTAACTTTTCAAAACATAAAATTTAAAATTACTAGTGCTGTCAATAACTTCACGTGGTACCTATCCCTAGAAGTTTTTAATACTTTCTACCTTCATGAGGAAATATTTTCATCTAAAATATAAAGCTGATTAGGTATAATGCTTAAAATAATAAATAATAGACGTCTGCACTTTTGATAATTATATATTCATACTGTGCGTGGCCGTAGGCCTCGCATGTTTAAGAAAAATACAGAATAGATGTATGTATGATGAATATTTTTAAAAGTTTTAAATACCGTGACTATATAATTTCTTTTTTTTCACTTTCTTGTTGTGCGTGGCCATAGGGCTCGCACACAATTATATATATTTTATATTTTTAATATTGATAAAATATCACATACATTTAACGGAATTAAAAATAAAAGTTTCAAGGGTCTTAAAACACATATTTAACTCTATGTAACAAAATGCTTAATTATTGTCGTTTAGGATTCTTTCACATGAGATTCGGTACTTTTACTCATCTTTTCTTTGCCATCCACACGCGTTTCATCCTTTATTAAAGTTTTTTTTTCTCCTATTGTTTTTTTAAACTTTGCATCAACGATAATTGAATCAGACTCATAATCTATTTTCTCATCAGATAATCCTAGTGTCGGAATTGGTTCTGGCTGCAATATCTCAAAACCTTGGAAACCGTCACCAAAACCTTGAATACCATCACCAAAACCTTGGAAACCGTCACCAAATCCTGGGAACCCTACAAATCATATGCTAATAAATACCAAAGCATGACTTTTAATAATAATAAAAATTATTGTTTAATTATGCACAAATATGTTTGAAAGTTTGTTGATACCTTATACTAAAGAGTCAAACAAATAGTGTTAAAGTAGCTATTTTTTGAGCTATACGTCTCAAGGGGCGCTGAAATACGAAACAAAACTATTTGCCGTATTGTGTTTAACATTGTTATTCATAACAAAATACTAACTTAGATTATAGAAACTGCCAGAAAAAGAAAGAATCTTTTTCCAATGGTATAAAATGAAAATGTTACTACCCGCACGCAAACCGGTTTCGAACTTGTTAGTTCTCGTCAGTAAAGACAAGGAGGCATGTCTTCCTTTGAAAAGAAACTTGTAATGTTTTATCATAAAATATAATCATCTTATGTATTTAAAGTATTTTCTATAGTTCTTGCAAAACAATTTCCGATGCACGTCATCAATCAGCTGATAATTGTCCGTAAGAAAATATAAGGAAATTGGTAATAACAGTTGGCAACAGAACTGTCAACGGTGCGGTGGCGCCAGCTTGTTCGTTGGCCTGTTTTGACGTTTTGTTTACGTTTCGTGAAAAGTAACCTTTATTGTTCTGTGGTTTGGTGTTAAAAAAGGTTAAGAAGCATCCTAACGGAAATAAACTTCGGAAGGAAAAAATTTGAACCGAGGCGAGGGCTTATGGAACCTTTCCATGTAGCTTTCAAACGACTGGTATTTTTGAAAAAATATATGAAAGAAAAAGGAGCATCCTTGTACCAATTTGTTTTCTTGGGTGAAACATGGATTTTTCAGAATGGCGCCATTGGCAGATCTTGGCAGGATGAAATAAAAAAAGTGTTAAGTCTAGTAAAGTTGATGGTAAAAGGTATTATGCAGTAAACAAATATATAAACTACGGGAAAAACATATTTTCTAGATAATGAAGATGGTTTTGTTGACGGCGCCGAGGCAATTTTTTCTTCTAATGCTAAGCTGAGTGACTACCATGGAGAAATGAATGAGCCAAATTTTACAATGGTTCGAAAACCAATTATTGAAAAATTTAACAAAGCCATCTGTAATTGTAATAGACAACGCCCCATAACATAGCATGTTGTTAACAAAAATACCTAACACGTCATGGAATAAAGCTGAAATTCAAGAATGGTAACCTACTAATAAAATTTAATTTGATAATACAATGTTCAAAGCCGAATTTTTAATAGGTTGGTACAAGACTTCTTAAATCACGAAATACTTATCTCAATTTTACATTACGTGGGCTTCTCAGAAAATGCAGTAAAGTTAATTAGTTCTTTCCTATCAGATCGCACACAAAGAGTAATTATTAATAAAGATATTTCTGACTGTCTCGAGTGCCACACTGGAGTTCCCCAGGGAAGTATTTTAGGACCTCTGCTTTTTAGTATTTACACAACAAATTTTCATGCCTGTCTTAAAAATTGTCGCTACCATCTGTACGCTGACGGTACGCAATTATATTTGTCATTTTTTCCTCGTGATTTCGCTATTGCTGAAGCAAAAATTAATACTGATTTAAATGCACTTTTTAAGGTATCCTCGGATCACATGCTTAAATTAAATCCAACCAAATCTTTAGTACTTTTGTTAGGAAATGGCGCTGCCATCGATAACCTCAATAACCGTATGCATATTAGAATTGAAAATAATGATTTGCCATTCGTGCAAAAATGTAAAAGTTTGGGCTTAATTTTGGACTCTGAACTACGTTTCAAAATGCATGTTAATTATATCTTAAAAAAAGTATATTTTTCTTTAAAGGCGTTGTACCCACTTCGGCACTTTCTCGACAGGGAGATCAAAAAATTATTGTGTGACTCTTTAGTTTTATCGCATTTCAACCATTGCGATAATGTTTATGGTCCTTGTTTGGATGCTGCTGATGTGCACAGAATACAGAAAGTCCAAAATAATTGTTGGCGTTTAATATTTGGAATCCGCCGACGTAACAGAATATCACATAAGCTTAAAGACCTCTATTGGCTTAACATGGTTAATAGGCGTAAACTGCATGCAACTTGCCTCTATTACAAACTTTTAAAATTTCGTTCTCCTCCCTACCTCTATAATAAAATTACTTTTCGTACAGATGTTCATCACTTAAATTTACGTAGAAAAAACATAAACATTCCAAAACATAAACATGAGTTTTTTAAAAGATCTTTTTCATATAATGTTGCCTTATTAATTAACACGTTGATGGACAGTGAAAAATTTGCGAGTGTTCAAATAGGTCACTATAATATTTTCGGAACCCGTGGTCCGATTTTGTTCATATTTTGACTGTGTATATGTGATAGGGTAAAACCAAGAAAAACACAGTTTGTACGCCATACTGCCAGAGCAGTTGTGTCCCACGCATATACTTCTTTACCTAATGCTGGGACGCGCTACTGCCCTAGCATTAATAATTTTTGTAAAATTTGGGACATCGTACTGCCACAGCAGTAAGACGTTTCTATAACAACTTTTTGTGCAAAATAGCTTTTATTTTAAATTATCGAAATTTGGGATGGTACTTGGTAGTCATAAGTAAAACATCTCTGTTGTCCCTCCATTTAGAGACGTATACAGGGTCGTTGGTATGTATGGAAACGGTCGATTATTTCCTAAAGTATAACAGTTAGCAAAAGATATTTTAGATAAAAGTTTTAGGGTTTTCTAAGATGTATTAGAATTTAAAAAAAATAAGTATACAGGATGAGTCAGAAAACCGTAGAGAAGCAATGTTACCTTTTTTTAAATGAAACACCCTATATCTTCGAATATTTTTGAATTTAGCATCAAATGACAATTAATTTTTAATAAGTGCATTATAAGTTTAAACCTAATAGTTTTCGAGATATCGACTTTTGAAAAATGACATTTTTGAACTTTGACAGCTTCTAGCTTTCTAACGGTACATTTTAAAGTAAAACGGCTTACATGTCCCTATCTTACTTTTTTATTATCTTCCCAAAAACATTAACTTCCGGTTAAACCGGAAGTACTGTATTTCCGGCTTTTTAGTTACATCCGGATTAACCGGAAGTTGATGTTTTTGGGAAGATAGTAAAAAAGTAAGATAGGGACATGTAAGCCGTTTTACTCTAAAACGTATCGTTAGAAAGCTAGAAGCTGTTAAAGTTCAAAAATGTAATTTTTCAAAAGCCGATAACTCGGAAACTATTAAGTTTAGACTTATAATGCACGTATTAAAAAATAATTGTTATTTTTTGTAAAATCCAAAAATATTCGAAGATATAGGGTGTTCCATTTAAAAAAAAGTAACTTTGTTTCTCTACGGTTTTCTGGCTCAACCTGTATACTTATTTTTTTTATATTCTAATACACCTTAAAAAACTCTAAAACTTTTATCTAAAATATTTTTTGCTGACTGTTTTACTTTAAGAAATAATCGACCGTTTCCATACATACCAACGACCCTGTATATTTTGATGTCTTCTCCAGATATATTCACCCTTTTTTAATTTTTTTAAAGTTATAACTTTCGGATTTCTTCTCCGGTTACTTCGGAGAGTTCCTGTCGTGTGAGTTTTGTGCTTTAATAGTTTTTCTGAGAGATTAACGCTGTTGTAGAAATTATCCATTACTAAATGGTGTCCTCTGTTTAGATATTGATTCATTAAGCGCAAAACAAGAGAATCCACTTTAGATTCAGTTTTAACTTTTTAACTTTTTCACTTTTTCACTTTTTCACTGCTATTGTCGCTGTCCCTAGGTCGATAAGTTGGGTCGTTTATATCTAAATCACCGTCTCTGTCTGTATATGGATCAGATTTGTTTGAATTAGTAGAGTCACCTTCGCTGTAGTCACCACTTGATACTTCATCATGAAGTCTCAATAGTCTATCTCCTCTTCTTTACGATCCATTATTCACAATAGAAATAATTAATACGTACTAAAAAACACATTCTTCTCACAGGACAGTAACCAAACGACTGGGTATAAACTAATGCAACCGTTACTGCCATAGCAGTAAGCGCACCAATTCATCCCACCGCCCGACCTTGAAACATCTTAGCGGAAAGAACCGATTTACGCTGTAAATATGACAGTGCCCCAAATTGTAAAGTGTTGCCGTGGGACAGTGAATACTTAGAGATATATATTCAGATGCAAAGTATTACTGCTATAGCAGAAGTGTATGTAATGAAGACTTTTTATTTTACTGTTATAGCAGTAAGTGTCCTATGATATGAATTTTAGATTACTGCTAGAGCAGTTTTGTCCATCAACGTGTTAATTCATTAGATCTGGATTTGGCTCAAGTCAATATGTCATGTAATTCCTTTAAAAATAAATTGAATAAAATCTTGTTTAACAACCAGTGTCATGGTCAGAGATTATAAGTAGTGGAAATTTTTTATTTATCTCTTTTCTGCTTCTTTTTTTTCTTTTCTCTTCCTATCACTAGTAAATCTAGTAGGAGTGGGTATCTTCGGGATGTATGTGTGTAGCAGCGCACTAATGACATAAAGTATTATATTATTTAAGCTTTTGGCCTCATGTTAATAACAGAATCTGCCGAGTGCAGAAGTCTGAAATGATGGCCATTTATTTGCTCGTGTTTATAGTATAAATATCATTTTATTTATTTCCAATTTTTTTTATAAAATATTGTAATGCTGTAAATGTATGGGTAAATAATAAACAGTTATTTATTTTATTTATTTATAATAAGACATTTTGTATTTCCTTTTTTTTTAACATACACAAAAAAATGTTTAGTTTATGACCTGGCTGAGCAATATGGACATAAAGTTTTACGGCTTCCTCCGTTCCACTGTATGTTCAATCCGATTTAACATATTTAAGGGATAACCAACAATTATTATAACAGACATATTGGTCGAGATGGCAGTACAGAAACTGACTGTATTAATACGTGGAAGAATAATTGCGTACTGCTACTCCTGACGTTTGGAACAATTCAAATCGGCACACAGAAAGTGAGATATTAAAATGAAAGAGAACATATACTAGATAGACTGAACATTCAACCCATTATTATTGAAGTAAATGAAACGAGTGATTGAAGTGATTTGGAGGATGATTGATAATCCATCCTTGTATAATTATTTTTATTATTCTTAATATTGAAACCCAAAAACTAAAAAAATAGAGTCTTTAAATAAGGACTACCTACGTTCAATTTTAGGTATAATTTTGCCTCGCCTCCTTTAATAAAAATACAGAATACTAAAATAGAGCCAAAGGATATACAGGGTGACAATTTGAAAACGAACAGCATTTAATATTGCCTCTACCAATGATAGTATGAAAATTTGGTGAAACACGTCAATTGATATATCAAGGGAGAAATTTTTTATGGCATTTGTTGTCGTGTTACTTTCAACCCCCTAACCCCCAGGGCACCTACCCCTAATATTTTAAATGGCAACCCCTATTTCTTTTGCCATTTTTGTGTTCCTTATAAAATTTTACATAAACTGTATTATTTTTTTTTAAAATTGTGATTATTAACCTCACAAATTAATGAAATGTATTTAAATAAACATTTAAATAATGTTACTCCTTGAAAAATTATGATAATGATAATGAAATACTGGAAAGCTCACCTTTCCTACTTTATGAATTGTTCTTGTATTGAAACACATTTCATTAATTTGTGGTTAAACCGGATGAGATTTTAAGAGTTAATAAAATTTGATAATATGCACTTTCCTGAAATTTATAAATGTTTATTTATAAAACTACAGGAAAAATGGTGGGGTTAACAACAATGGTTGTCACCTGGTATAGTGAAGAAGTCGAGATGTCCTGGTCACGTGAGGGCCATTGTATCCAGTCACTGCCGTCTCGAAGAACAGGCCGTCCTGTTAAGATCGTGACATCACATTAGAAGATGGAATTTATTATAGAGGCTATATGGCATGTAGATAATAAAATTGATATTTGTAAGTCAAAGATGTCTTAAATTATATGAAATGAGGTATAGAATCGTATATGAAAAAGGTATTTCGATGATTAGTATACAGAGTGATTCAAGATTATAAACTAGCTTATGTTATGATCACTAAGTAGTGCTTTCGAACTTCGATACTCCTTCGAGGTTACGAAAATAATTCCCAAATAATCCCTGAATAACAAACATTAGAAACAATTTCATAGGTAGCTATTTTAAATAAAATTTTATATCAGTCGGTTGGTAGGTAGGTACATACTATCATTTTATCTTCCTCGAGAAACTATATGAACTTTATTTTTTTGACTAGAAAAATAAAAAGGCATTAAACTAACCTGCTTTAAACTGTGGGTATGTTTTAACCGATATTTTAAGTAAGAAACACTTGTATCGTATGAAAATTTAAACAAAATGTACAACGAATGTTGGCATTGTTTTGTTACTAAATTTTTATCCGAACATAACCTAAGTACGAGCCTAAGTATGAATGCTCAACCTTTAATATTATACTATCTATTTAATAGCTAACTAATATACTTATAATCTTTCTATGTTTATTGCCTAATAACAATTTAAACAATATACCAAAATATTATTATTAAAAAAGGTACCTACATTGCACTGTTCTAGTGTTATCTACCATCAAGTCTTCTGGTTGCCCTCAATTTCCTGACTAAAAACTTTCCTCAAAGTACTTTATGCAAAAGCTGATACATTTTCGCAATACTAAATCGTCTCTTGGGATCCTTTTTTTATCAATAAATAGCATTTCATCAGTGCAAAACATTATAGTTGAGTATACACCCGGGAACACATCATGAATTTGGCATTTTTCGCTATTTCATAGCAACTTAATCAAATAATTTATGGTTTTACATATAAAGGTCCAAACTACGTTAAATTAATGTTTATGGATTTTCTAAAATAATCACATTAAACTGCTAAAAACAACTAAAAACTTAAAGGAAACACCAAAACGGTCTACCAAAACAATGCAAACCTGTCAAAACGTGGATCGACTAGAAACAGCTGATTCTAGAATGTGGGCGGGAACATTACGGCCTGTTCTTCGAGACGGCAGTGGTCCAGTGCAAATTCGCATTAAAATTGAAGGACACTATTAAACACAAGTCAACAAGACAGGAAAAAAATGGGGCTATCTGGTTATCTCGCTTTCCGCCACATTAAAATTTGACAATACTAATTTGTAAACAAACATTATAGTTCTTAATTCGTTAAAATTTTGTATACTTTGATTGATAAAAGTAAAATAATCTATATTTAGTGGAACATATTAGTAGAGAGATACTAAGAGTTCTGACTCAGTGGTGCTGGTGGTGCAATTTACGATCTAACCCAGGTGGTGCAGGTGGTGCGTTTTACGATCTAACCCAAGTGGTGCTGGTGGTGCGTTTTATGATCTAACCCAGGTGGTGCAGGTGGTGCGTTTTATGACCTAACCCGGGTGGTTCGGTGGTGCAATTTATGACCTAACCCGGGTGGTGCTGGTGGTGCAATTTACGATCTAACCCAGGTGGTGCAGGTGGTGCGTTTTACGATCTAACCCAAGTGGTGCTGGTGGTGCGTTTTATGATCTAACCCGGGTGGTTCGGTGGTGCGTTTTATGACCTAACCCGGGTGGTTCGGTGGTGCGTTTTATGACCTAACCCGGGTGGTTCGGTGGTGCTGTTTACAAAATAACCCGAAATTAAACCCGACTTTTTACGACCTAACCCGGATGCTTTCATGAAGCGGCTTCTTATCTAACCCTAACTTGAACCTGAATATTTATGAACTGACCCGAGATAAAACCCGACTTTTTACGACCTAACCCGGATGCTTTCGCGAGGCGGCTTCTCATCTAACCCTAATTTGAACCTGAATATTTATGAACTGACCCGAGATAAAACCCGACTTTTTATGATTTAACCTTAGTGAAACGCCGCTGCTAAAGCGGGATAATTAAATCCCAATTTTTATAAGCCATCCTTAAACCCAACTTTTTACGATCCGACCTGAGCCATCCTTAAACCAGACTTTTTATTATTTTCCCTTAGTTGAAACGCCGCTGTTAAAGCGGTATAGTAAAAAACATTATCTATATTTTCTAACTTAGTGAAACGCCGCTGGCGGGTAGTAAAGCGAAATAAAACCCTAATTTATATGGTCTAACAAGATAAGTATATTAAGGCGGCACATTTGTCACCCCGCAATAATTATTTATACCTAAATAACCCTCTCAAACCCTCTGCCGACTCGATTTAAAAAGAAAGGGACATAAACCTTTATTTATTATTCCGAAGGACCCTCATTAAAATTCAGTAGCATATCTAATAATTGTTTTCAATTTTTGCACCACTTATATAAAATACAATAAAATAATTACCATCTAGAACCATTAACTAGCGATTTCTTTGTACTGGAAATGGATAAATTATAGGACTATCTTGTAATGAGAACAGAGTAGACAATAAATAAAACTTAAATACATATAAAATACCAAGCAGGTATAGGTACTATACAACTTGTGTTCGCCATCAGGTAAAAGCCCTCATAATGCTTTTATAAAAATTTCGGATAATATCATAATATAAGTAAATAGGCTACAATTTCAGGAAAAAAGTAAAAAAAATTAATTCACAGTGTAAAATTGTAGTTAAATGGATTGTAAATACGAAATAATATAAAAAGCTACCTTTTGTTTGCGATGATGTATGCACAATAACTCTATATTATTCGGCCCTTAAACTGAAAATACCCACTAGATAGGTATCATAAGCTGTATTTGTCATCAGGTAGAACCCCCAATAAAATTATGAATATTAGGCGTAGGCATCAAAGTAGCAATCTTAACTTATTTTCAACACGAGCATAAAAATATAGGGTTGTTAAATATTTTACAACCCTAATTCTCAATGGCAACAATAAGCAAATCACGTTGGTTTTTTAATTTATTATTAATCTGGCTAACTTAAGAAACTCACAATATAACGACCATCCAAAAAAATCATAATACATTACTGGGTGTGAAAGCAATTGCGCTGCAAAATATAGTGTATACCGACTCTGAGCTAGTTAATTAAAATCCCAATTAGCGCTAAAAAAAAATCAATTAGATATTTACTTTAGATATTTTAATAAAAAAATTCAATATTATTAGCGTCACCTACGCATAGGGTTAAAAAGTATGAGAAACTTTGCGAATATCATTTCCCATGATTCTCTCGACCATCACATCGATGTCACATTTCAATATTCTCATCAACATTTAACTTTTGAAATTAGCATAATAACAAATCCTTTACAATGAATTAAACAAACGCATACATAATTTTAAAATCACATAATAAGAATATAAGCTAAAATCTAACAAGTTCGGACTACTCGAATGACGTCAGTTTACATCTGTAGAGAATACCCAACTCTCGAATCATAAAAAATGGTCAAACTTTGTCGGCAAATACCCTTCTATGATGCAGGGGAAGGACAGGTAACTCGAGATGTTTATAAAGAAACGTTAAAGAACATTATTTGCTTATTTCTAGACTCTTAAAAATTAGATGCAATCGAACAATAAATGTTTTCATCATGTATATTTATGAGTAACACATTACCTTCGACATACATAAATTCAAATTGATAATTACTTGCCTTAGTACTTTTTTAGAAGCTTGAATCATTGCATATAACCGTCTGAGGATACCCAAACTTCCCCTAACATATTTCTCCGCAACCGGGGAAAAAGAGGTAGAAAAAGTAAAATAACAACTCCAAGTGTCTTTGCGAACAATCGGCAATAAAATAGAGTATTTCAGTTTTTAATTTTTCGTAAATAAAAGTTGGTTAGATTAATAGTCTCTGTGAATATAATAACATAAACAAAGTGATATGCCGTAAATTTAGGAGTACAGTATAAATTATGCCTCTATTAAAATATACCGCAATAACTAACTACCAAAGGATTTTTGATATTTTGAATATATTTGATGCTCATAGCATTATCACATTTCCAAAGGCTCTAAATTTTAGAAAAATGTTCTAATAGAATATGTCTATCAATATAAAGTAAAGGTATTGTTAGGTTTTTTTAAAAAATACGACCTACAACAGTCTCTGCTACAGCATGGCTGACTCTGTAGAAACTTCTGTGAAACCATAATAATTATATCAATAATCGAGTTGTCCTTATGATAATATTTTCTTCCAATATCCGACTCCACTATCCATAAAAGTTATGTTAGAAAATTCATAATTGAGCGCATTGTAATTTTTTAAAAAGAAATTCACTTCACACACAAAGATGTAGCCATTCAATCCATGAAAATAATGCAAGTCAGTATGCGTATGTTATGGCTAACTGTTTAAATGTCTATTCCTTCCACGTTTATCGGAAGAAATACTTTTTTTATACTAGTATTTTAGTTGAAAATAAGATCATAAATCATCTATACAAAACAAGCGCCCCTTATGGATTTGAACGAAAATCATAGATTCGACTATTTTCATGAAAAATAAATCTAAGTACGGAATAATGCAGGAAGATTATCTATTTTCTTGGTTTAGAAAGTGATGTAGTTAAGATTTATAACTTAGGAATAAATAAATTATTATTAATCTTTTCGACCTATTTCTCTTGCATATTTAATTTCTTTGATAGTAAGAACTAATCTTTTTATTTTACAAAGTAAAAAAAAAAAAGCTAAAGATCGGCGTTGTCAGTCAGGTATAAGAACTGATTTAACACGATGGTTTTTGTACAAACGTTCACATACAATTGTATGCTTTTTAACCGATTGTGTCGGAAAAAATGACGATTTATAGATTAGATATTTAGACGAAGAGCTAACCTTCTCAATAAAGTATTGATTATTGCCCTGCTAGCTAGACAACACTTTTTATGTTAGTCAAAAAAAAATTTTTTTTTTCGGACGCTATTACAGATTTCATCGTTAACTAACAAACATTAAGACCAAAAAATTAGCGTGCAAGATGAAATGTATAGGTTCACTTCATTTCTACATTATTTTACAACTCTCAATCGCATTAAAAACAAGATCGAATAAAAAATAACTTATGACATATGGACGAAAAATGTTTTTCGGGCTATTTAGGTTAGCGACCGCATTACGTCTGAAATACTACATTTTTCGAGCTTATAACATAATTTACTATTTTAACGTTAAAATAGGGGAAATGATGTATCGAAATGGATACTTTTTTTGTCGGTCACGAGATTATAGTTTCTTTTAAAATGAACTCTAATATTTACAACACAAATTATCCTTTAAGCCACATTAGTTTAAAACTCGTCTGTCGCTTTCCCTCTATTGTGAGTTTGATTAAAGTATAGCGTAGTATATATTTAGATGAATTTCGCAAATGTTGAATACTTTCAAAACTGAAAAAGCCGCCCTTTGCAATAAATATCTCCGTAGAGTTAGGTACCCTGCAGATTAAGGGTATTTCAGCGGATAATCATATACAAATTCAAAGATTTTGTCTATTTTAATGGATTAACAAACAATATCTATAGGATGACTTTACTGATAAAAAAAAAATAACAAAAATCCATAAAGTCTAGGCTCACATGAAATTCCATAAAGAGCAGCTGCATAGCTTTATCACATCAAACTATATTTTTATTTCGTTCTATTGTCAAAAGTCTGTGTTTAGGAGATTATCGTTCATTTTAAAATGAACTCTAATATGTACATCACCATAAACTACCTCTTAAGCCGTCGTAAAAATACACTTTTCGATTTACCTCTATATTGATTTTCTAATATTAAATATCTACAATAGTCGAAATTCGCTCGCTAATACCTATGTATGCAAGGTTTCTTCAAAAAATGACAATTTTGTTGTTTAATGGCTTGAAAAAATGGAAAAAGGAGGTTTTTTGCATCCATTTATTTCCAGATGAGTGTTAAAAATACTTATAAAACTCGGTATACCGAAGATCAAGCATTAATGAGAGGGTTGAGTCCTGTTTGCCAAATCCTGATTTTTAATTTGACGTTGGCAACGGTACAATTTTTTAACATTTATCATAAGAGGCGTATATTTTTGGGGCTTAGATCTACCAGTTTATCCACGCCCCATTTATTGTTAGTGCTTTAGTAATTTTACTTTCCAATTATTTTTTACCAAAACGCGTAGTTGAAACAGTGTCTATATCAGACGATATAATAAATTTTAAGGATTAATTTGCTTACAAATACACTTCAATTTATTTAGGCTAAAGCAGCCAGACATATACTGGAACTACGAAAACCCTATTACAATTTGGTTGCCTAGAGAAAATTTTGTAAAAAACACAGCTTTCTACACAAATGCTTGCACATTATGTACCTATCATTTTAAGATACCTGGCGACATCAATGTAAGCATTGACATAATGACGCAAGATATAGGTAGGTACTAGAATATTCAAGATTTCTATTAACGATACACTTCAGCATACATGCGAGATGTCATTAATGTCTACGGAAGGCAACAGACATACCAGCTATTTTTACATGGGATTCCATAGACTTGAACGCTTCTTGTTTAGAAATATTTGATGTCATCTTGAGGAGTTCCGTATTGAAGCATCAAACCTACCTGCCAAATAATTGACGAAATATGGGATATCATAAAATATGTCCCCCATCGAACTAAATGATCCTATAAACCAGCTTCACAGACCGTAATTTGTGATGCTAACACGATTAATACGCAATAGAACAAGATTAAGAAACAAAATTTAAAGTAGCTCTTTATCACACGAAAATAATTAAATAATTTACGGTTACAGAACAATAATTATTTTAAAAAGCTGTATAACTAAATATATTATGTTATTAGGAATATTCTGTCTAAAGTAACAGCTGATCTTAGTCGAAAATGAGATCGTATTATTGATTGTTGAATTCGTTAGGTATGAAATAAAATTAGAGATTTCGTCTATTTTTTCACGATTAAAAAAGAATACCTCTATTTAGCTAAAAATGAAACGATTACAGTGGTAGATTAATTCACTTTACCAAGCATGTAAACTACTAATTTTGCAATAAATATCTTCTATATTTCTAGGTAGGTTTACTCGAAAATGTTGGGCTATTTTCATCAAAAATCCCGATACGAAATTGAAAAATTTGCCTATTTTTGTCGGTTTACAAAGTGATAGTGGAATATTGGTTTGATCAAAGAACAATAATTATTTTAAAAATGTTGTATAATTAACTAAATGTCGGTGTTATCAGGCAGGCAAGAAGTTATTTATCTGAATCTTATTTGTACCATTAGCGTTTATATACAAATGTTAGTGGTTTTCAAAAATTGATATCTCGGAAATTATTAGGTTTAGACTTATAATACGCTTATTAAAAAATAATGACTACTTTATGCAAAATTCAAAAATATTATAAGATGTAGGGTATCCCAGTAACTTAACCAAAGATTTTCGGTCTTCGTAAAGCTTTACACGTTTCTTCAGCGTACCAAACATTCACTTTTTTTAAATATTGACATCGGGTTAGGATTCTGAACATAGGATTAACATCACTCCAATAGTGAACATGTTGCGTTGTCACAGTTCCATTCGTTGAAAAGTAAACAAAACCGTTTGAGCTACGTGGGGAATAAATAAAGTTGGCTTGTTGAAAAATTTTAATATTTATTAAGGTAAAAGACTATAAATATATCGATACAACACTTTGGCATTTCTAATACTACAAACATGAATATCTAAAATGTGATATTTACAACCATCAACTCTCTCTCCCTTCTCTAATTTTGGTACACCAATGCTGTCTTCTAAGTTTATAATATATGGCGTCCTGCAGTTTAATTCCGAAAATGTTTTAACTAAAAATTCCTCTTTAACACGTCCTTTAACGTAAATAATGTCTGCGTCTATCAGATTGTTGGATATGATATTATGTAGTTCCTTGTAATCGGTATCACCATAATTATAAAGGATACCATGATGATTTCCAAATAGATATTTGACTTGTTTCTTGCAAGCCTTACTTAAGGTGTCGAATGGTTTAACTGGTTTAAAAAAGTAACTTTTCATACTATTCCCATCATAAATAGCCAATTCTTTCGCGCAAAATTCAGGTATGTTAAATCCTTGAATATCGACTACAACGAACTTCATTGTCTGAAGACTCAAATCAAACAAGTATATTTTCATATTTTTATCGCTCTTAAGTTCGATTTCAAAAGCACACCCCCACTTTTCGATAATTTCACAGTCTTAGCACATAGATCTTATATTTTTATTTACGATCAATTCATCTTTATTCGCCAATCGTCTCAAACGAGTCTGCTTTTGAAAGTAATATAGCCTTAGTATTCAGAAAATATTAATGATATCGGAGCCTAAAACATCCTTGACACTAAAAAATCATTGTGTTTCCTAACAAAACCCATCATCTTGTCTATTTAGCTTGCTTTCCTATTGTTTAGCAGGTTAAATAAAATTATTATTTCGCTCTTTTTGTCTGCACTGAATCGTTAGGGGAATACGTTTCTAGTTCTATAAGAGAGACAGTTAAAATGTATGTAAGCAATCAAAAATCCTACACTATGAGCTACTTAGTTAAAATTTCATATTTCCTTCCTGGGTCAGGCAAAATTTGTGATGTGTCGGACAAAATTTATAAAAATACAAAAAAAAATGCTGGATGCATTTTTAGCGTGACTTTCTATTTAATACCATCTTATTTCAAGGTATAATTCGGTTGTCAAAATGAGAATAAAATAATTTTCCCATGGTTTATGTCATCTTAAAAAAGTCAAAAGGTTATATTCTGTAGAGGGTCAGATACATTCAAATTTAAATATTTTCTCCAAGAAGAATTTTAAGATAGTATTATAGTAAATAAAAATTCTATACCTCCAATATTTCATGGAAACATATCGTGTTCTAGCGACATAACCCAAAAGTACCTCTATTCAGAAACGCATCGTACTTTTCTTGTCAATAATTGTCTCATTGTCCCATCCATTACATTATTATAATCTTAAAGCACCTGTTACCAGCATTATCTGTTTTTATGGTTTTCATAAAACATAGCGATTACCGATGAAAATTAAACGAAAACTTAATAAATAACTTTTTTTTCAACTGAAATAGACTGATTTTCGATGGAAAAATGTTACTTATAACTAAAAATGAATATAAGACATATACGCAATGATATTTAGAATAAATCAATCTTTTCTAAAATTACTATTAAATATTCACAAAATCGTTTCGTTATAACCAAAGTAGCAAGGCTTGCAGATTTCGTATAGAGCTCAAACGCGATACTGAGATGATCTTTTTTTTTTTTATATTTTTGTAGGATAATGCACCACTACGTTGTAAGTACTTGAGAGAGGACTTTCTTGAAAAATCCTCAAATTTCTCTGCAATTTTGTTCCTTCTAGAGTTAAATTCACACAGAAAACCCCGTATTCTTATCTTTCAGGTTGGTATATTAAAAAGGGCTTATTAGTATGGTTTAGAAAACAAGCAATATTAATTAACGGATGTTTTTTCGTCGTATGAAGAGTTGAAAAATTTTTTTTCCACTCCAATGGTTGCGATGCAGAGAGTCGGGTTTCATCATAATCTTTCAGGGTAGCTCAGGTTTGATTGCATGTAGAGAGTCGGGTTTCATCATAATCTTTCAGGGTAGCTCAGGTTTGATTACATGTACTAAGGTTAGTGCTCCTTGCAATCGGTTTCAGGTTTGACGCGCCCCCCTCAGGTTTGTTCAGGTTTCTCAAACGTTTGAGACTAACCTGAACTAACCTGAACTAACCTGAACTAACCCGACTCTCTACATGCAATCAAACCTGAGCTACCCTGAAAGATTATGATGAAACCCGACTCTCTGCATCGCAACCATTGGAGTGGAAAAAAAATTTTTCAACTCTTCATACGACGAAAAAACATCCGTTAATTAATATTGCTTGTTTTCTAAACCATACTAATAAGCCCTTTTTAATATACCAACCTGAAAGATAAGAATACGGGGTTTTCTGTGTGAATTTAACTCTAGAAGGAACAAAATTGCAGAGAAATTTGAGGATTTTTCAAGAAAGTCCTCTCTCAAGTACTTACAACGTAGTGGTGCATTATCCTACAAAAATATAAAAAAAAAAAAGATCATCTCAGTATCGCGTTTGAGCTCTATACGAAATCTGCAAGCCTTGCTACTTTGGTTATAACGAAACGATTTTGTGAATATTTAATAGTAATTTTAGAAAAGATTGATTTATTCTAAATATTATTGCGTATATGTCTTATATTCATTTTTAGTTATAAGTAACATTTTTCCATCGAAAATCAGTCTATTTCAGTTGAAAAAAAAGTTATTTATTAAGTTTTCGTTTAATTTTCATCGGTAATCGCTATGTTTTATGAAAACCATAAAAACAGATAATGCTGGTAACAGGTGCTTTAAGATTATAATAATGTAATGGATGGGACAATGAGACAATTATTGACAAGAAAAGTACGATGCGTTTCTGAATAGAGGTACTTTTGGGTTATGTCGCTAGAACACGATATGTTTCCATGAAATATTGGAGGTATAGAATTTTTATTTACTATAATACTATCTTAAAATTCTTCTTGGAGAAAATATTTAAATTTGAATGTATCTGACCCTCTACAGAATATAACCTTTTGACTTTTTTAAGATGACATAAACCATGGGAAAATTATTTTATTCTCATTTTGACAACCGAATTATACCTTGAAATAAGATGGTATTAAATAGAAAGTCACGCTAAAAATGCATCCAGCATTTTTTTTTGTATTTTTATAAATTTTGTCCGACACATCACAAATTTTGCCTGACCCAGGAAGGAAATATGAAATTTTAACTAAGTAGCTCATAGTGTAGGATTTTTGATTGCTTACATACATTTTAACTGTCTCTCTTATAGAACTAGAAACGTATTCCCCTAACGATTCAGTGCAGACAAAAAGAGCGAAATAATAATTTTATTTAACCTGCTAAACAATAGGAAAGCAAGCTAAATAGACAAGATGATGGGTTTTGTTAGGAAACACAATGATTTTTTAGTGTCAAGGATGTTTTAGGCTCCGATATCATTAATATTTTCTGAATACTAAGGCTATATTACTTTCAAAAGCAGACTCGTTTGAGACGATTGGCGAATAAAGATGAATTGATCGTAAATAAAAATATAAGATCTATGTGCTAAGACTGTGAAATTATCGAAAAGTGGGGGTGTGCTTTTGAAATCGAACTTAAGAGCGATAAAAATATGAAAATATACTTGTTTGATTTGAGTCTTCAGACAATGAAGTTTGTTGTAGTCGATATTCAAGGATTTAACATACCTGAATTTTGCGCGAAAGAATTGGCTATTTATGATGGGAATAGTATGAAAAGTTACTTTTTTAAACCAGTTAAACCATTCGACACCTTAAGTAAGGCTTGCAAGAAACAAGTCAAATATCTATTTGGAAATCATCATGGTATCCTTTATAATTATGGTGATACCGATTACAAGGAACTACATAATATCATATCCAACAATCTGATAGACGCAGACATTATTTACGTTAAAGGACGTGTTAAAGAGGAATTTTTAGTTAAAACATTTTCGGAATTAAACTGCAGGACGCCATATATTATAAACTTAGAAGACAGCATTGGTGTACCAAAATTAGAGAAGGGAGAGAGAGTTGATGGTTGTAAATATCACATTTTAGATATTCATGTTTGTAGTATTAGAAATGCCAAAGTGTTGTATCGATATATTTATAGTCTTTTACCTTAATAAATATTAAAATTTTTCAACAAGCCAACTTTATTTATTCCCCACGTAGCTCAAACGGTTTTGTTTACTTTTCAACGAATGGAACTGTGACAACGCAACATGTTCACTATTGGAGTGATGTTAATCCTATGTTCAGAATCCTAACCCGATGTCAATATTTAAAAAAAGTGAATGTTTGGTACGCTGAAGAAACGTGTAAAGCTTTACGAAGACCGAAAATCTTTGGTTAAGTTACTGGGATACCCTACATCTTATAATATTTTTGAATTTTGCATAAAGTAGTCATTATTTTTTAATAAGCGTATTATAAGTCTAAACCTAATAATTTCCGAGATATCAATTTTTGAAAACCACTAACATTTGTATATAAACGCTAATGGTACAAATAAGATTCAGATAAATAACTTCTTGCCTGCCTGATAACACCGACATTTAGTTAATTATACAACATTTTTAAAATAATTATTGTTCTTTGATCAAACCAATATTCCACTATCACTTTGTAAACCGACAAAAATAGGCAAATTTTTCAATTTCGTATCGGGATTTTTGATGAAAATAGCCCAACATTTTCGAGTAAACCTACCTAGAAATATAGAAGATATTTATTGCAAAATTAGTAGTTTACATGCTTGGTAAAGTGAATTAATCTACCACTGTAATCGTTTCATTTTTAGCTAAATAGAGGTATTCTTTTTTAATCGTGAAAAAATAGACGAAATCTCTAATTTTATTTCATACCTAACGAATTCAACAATCAATAATACGATCTCATTTTCGACTAAGATCAGCTGTTACTTTAGACAGAATATTCCTAATAACATAATATATTTAGTTATACAGCTTTTTAAAATAATTATTGTTCTGTAACCGTAAATTATTTAATTATTTTCGTGTGATAAAGAGCTACTTTAAATTTTGTTTCTTAATCTTGTTCTATTGCGTATTAATCGTGTTAGCATCACAAATTACGGTCTGTGAAGCTGGTTTATAGGATCATTTAGTTCGATGGGGGACATATTTTATGATATCCCATATTTCGTCAATTATTTGGCAGGTAGGTTTGATGCTTCAATACGGAACTCCTCAAGATGACATCAAATATTTCTAAACAAGAAGCGTTCAAGTCTATGGAATCCCATGTAAAAATAGCTGGTATGTCTGTTGCCTTCCGTAGACATTAATGACATCTCGCATGTATGCTGAAGTGTATCGTTAATAGAAATCTTGAATATTCTAGTACCTACCTATATCTTGCGTCATTATGTCAATGCTTACATTGATGTCGCCAGGTATCTTAAAATGATAGGTACATAATGTGCAAGCATTTGTGTAGAAAGCTGTGTTTTTACAAAATTTTCTCTAGGCAACCAAATTGTAATAGGGTTTTCGTAGTTCCAGTATATGTCTGGCTGCTTTAGCCTAAATAAATTGAAGTGTATTTGTAAGCAAATTAATCCTTAAAATTTATTATATCGTCTGATATAGACACTGTTTCAACTACGCGTTTTGGTAAAAAATAATTGGAAAGTAAAATTACTAAAGCACTAACAATAAATGGGGCGTGGATAAACTGGTAGATCTAAGCCCCAAAAATATACGCCTCTTATGATAAATGTTAAAAAATTGTACCGTTGCCAACGTCAAATTAAAAATCAGGATTTGGCAAACAGGACTCAACCCTCTCATTAATGCTTGATCTTCGGTATACCGAGTTTTATAAGTATTTTTAACACTCATCTGGAAATAAATGGATGCAAAAAACCTCCTTTTTCCATTTTTTCAAGCCATTAAACAACAAAATTGTCATTTTTTGAAGAAACCTTGCATACATAGGTATTAGCGAGCGAATTTCGACTATTGTAGATATTTAATATTAGAAAATCAATATAGAGGTAAATCGAAAAGTGTATTTTTACGACGGCTTAAGAGGTAGTTTATGGTGATGTACATATTAGAGTTCATTTTAAAATGAACGATAATCTCCTAAACACAGACTTTTGACAATAGAACGAAATAAAAATATAGTTTGATGTGATAAAGCTATGCAGCTGCTCTTTATGGAATTTCATGTGAGCCTAGACTTTATGGATTTTTGTTATTTTTTTTTTATCAGTAAAGTCATCCTATAGATATTGTTTGTTAATCCATTAAAATAGACAAAATCTTTGAATTTGTATATGATTATCCGCTGAAATACCCTTAATCTGCAGGGTACCTAACTCTACGGAGATATTTATTGCAAAGGGCGGCTTTTTCAGTTTTGAAAGTATTCAACATTTGCGAAATTCATCTAAATATATACTACGCTATACTTTAATCAAACTCACAATAGAGGGAAAGCGACAGACGAGTTTTAAACTAATGTGGCTTAAAGGATAATTTGTGTTGTAAATATTAGAGTTCATTTTAAAAGAAACTATAATCTCGTGACCGACAAAAAAAGTATCCATTTCGATACATCATTTCCCCTATTTTAACGTTAAAATAGTAAATTATGTTATAAGCTCGAAAAATGTAGTATTTCAGACGTAATGCGGTCGCTAACCTAAATAGCCCGAAAAACATTTTTCGTCCATATGTCATAAGTTATTTTTTATTCGATCTTGTTTTTAATGCGATTGAGAGTTGTAAAATAATGTAGAAATGAAGTGAACCTATACATTTCATCTTGCACGCTAATTTTTTGGTCTTAATGTTTGTTAGTTAACGATGAAATCTGTAATAGCGTCCGAAAAAAAAAATTTTTTTTTGACTAACATAAAAAGTGTTGTCTAGCTAGCAGGGCAATAATCAATACTTTATTGAGAAGGTTAGCTCTTCGTCTAAATATCTAATCTATAAATCGTCATTTTTTCCGACACAATCGGTTAAAAAGCATACAATTGTATGTGAACGTTTGTACAAAAACCATCGTGTTAAATCAGTTCTTATACCTGACTGACAACGCCGATCTTTAGCTTTTTTTTTTTTACTTTGTAAAATAAAAAGATTAGTTCTTACTATCAAAGAAATTAAATATGCAAGAGAAATAGGTCGAAAAGATTAATAATAATTTATTTATTCCTAAGTTATAAATCTTAACTACATCACTTTCTAAACCAAGAAAATAGATAATCTTCCTGCATTATTCCGTACTTAGATTTATTTTTCATGAAAATAGTCGAATCTATGATTTTCGTTCAAATCCATAAGGGGCGCTTGTTTTGTATAGATGATTTATGATCTTATTTTCAACTAAAATACTAGTATAAAAAAAGTATTTCTTCCGATAAACGTGGAAGGAATAGACATTTAAACAGTTAGCCATAACATACGCATACTGACTTGCATTATTTTCATGGATTGAATGGCTACATCTTTGTGTGTGAAGTGAATTTCTTTTTAAAAAATTACAATGCGCTCAATTATGAATTTTCTAACATAACTTTTATGGATAGTGGAGTCGGATATTGGAAGAAAATATTATCATAAGGACAACTCGATTATTGATATAATTATTATGGTTTCACAGAAGTTTCTACAGAGTCAGCCATGCTGTAGCAGAGACTGTTGTAGGTCGTATTTTTTAAAAAAACCTAACAATACCTTTACTTTATATTGATAGACATATTCTATTAGAACATTTTTCTAAAATTTAGAGCCTTTGGAAATGTGATAATGCTATGAGCATCAAATATATTCAAAATATCAAAAATCCTTTGGTAGTTAGTTATTGCGGTATATTTTAATAGAGGCATAATTTATACTGTACTCCTAAATTTACGGCATATCACTTTGTTTATGTTATTATATTCACAGAGACTATTAATCTAACCAACTTTTATTTACGAAAAATTAAAAACTGAAATACTCTATTTTATTGCCGATTGTTCGCAAAGACACTTGGAGTTGTTATTTTACTTTTTCTACCTCTTTTTCCCCGGTTGCGGAGAAATATGTTAGGGGAAGTTTGGGTATCCTCAGACGGTTATATGCAATGATTCAAGCTTCTAAAAAAGTACTAAGGCAAGTAATTATCAATTTGAATTTATGTATGTCGAAGGTAATGTGTTACTCATAAATATACATGATGAAAACATTTATTGTTCGATTGCATCTAATTTTTAAGAGTCTAGAAATAAGCAAATAATGTTCTTTAACGTTTCTTTATAAACATCTCGAGTTACCTGTCCTTCCCCTGCATCATAGAAGGGTATTTGCCGACAAAGTTTGACCATTTTTTATGATTCGAGAGTTGGGTATTCTCTACAGATGTAAACTGACGTCATTCGAGTAGTCCGAACTTGTTAGATTTTAGCTTATATTCTTATTATGTGATTTTAAAATTATGTATGCGTTTGTTTAATTCATTGTAAAGGATTTGTTATTATGCTAATTTCAAAAGTTAAATGTTGATGAGAATATTGAAATGTGACATCGATGTGATGGTCGAGAGAATCATGGGAAATGATATTCGCAAAGTTTCTCATACTTTTTAACCCTATGCGTAGGTGACGCTAATAATATTGAATTTTTTTATTAAAATATCTAAAGTAAATATCTAATTGATTTTTTTTTAGCGCTAATTGGGATTTTAATTAACTAGCTCAGAGTCGGTATACACTATATTTTGCAGCGCAATTGCTTTCACACCCAGTAATGTATTATGATTTTTTTGGATGGTCGTTATATTGTGAGTTTCTTAAGTTAGCCAGATTAATAATAAATTAAAAAACCAACGTGATTTGCTTATTGTTGCCATTGAGAATTAGGGTTGTAAAATATTTAACAACCCTATATTTTTATGCTCGTGTTGAAAATAAGTTAAGATTGCTACTTTGATGCCTACGCCTAATATTCATAATTTTATTGGGGGTTCTACCTGATGACAAATACAGCTTATGATACCTATCTAGTGGGTATTTTCAGTTTAAGGGCCGAATAATATAGAGTTATTGTGCATACATCATCGCAAACAAAAGGTAGCTTTTTATATTATTTCGTATTTACAATCCATTTAACTACAATTTTACACTGTGAATTAATTTTTTTTACTTTTTTCCTGAAATTGTAGCCTATTTACTTATATTATGATATTATCCGAAATTTTTATAAAAGCATTATGAGGGCTTTTACCTGATGGCGAACACAAGTTGTATAGTACCTATACCTGCTTGGTATTTTATATGTATTTAAGTTTTATTTATTGTCTACTCTGTTCTCATTACAAGATAGTCCTATAATTTATCCATTTCCAGTACAAAGAAATCGCTAGTTAATGGTTCTAGATGGTAATTATTTTATTGTATTTTATATAAGTGGTGCAAAAATTGAAAACAATTATTAGATATGCTACTGAATTTTAATGAGGGTCCTTCGGAATAATAAATAAAGGTTTATGTCCCTTTCTTTTTAAATCGAGTCGGCAGAGGGTTTGAGAGGGTTATTTAGGTATAAATAATTATTGCGGGGTGACAAATGTGCCGCCTTAATATACTTATCTTGTTAGACCATATAAATTAGGGTTTTATTTCGCTTTACTACCCGCCAGCGGCGTTTCACTAAGTTAGAAAATATAGATAATGTTTTTTACTATACCGCTTTAACAGCGGCGTTTCAACTAAGGGAAAATAATAAAAAGTCTGGTTTAAGGATGGCTCAGGTCGGATCGTAAAAAGTTGGGTTTAAGGATGGCTTATAAAAATTGGGATTTAATTATCCCGCTTTAGCAGCGGCGTTTCACTAAGGTTAAATCATAAAAAGTCGGGTTTTATCTCGGGTCAGTTCATAAATATTCAGGTTCAAATTAGGGTTAGATGAGAAGCCGCCTCGCGAAAGCATCCGGGTTAGGTCGTAAAAAGTCGGGTTTTATCTCGGGTCAGTTCATAAATATTCAGGTTCAAGTTAGGGTTAGATAAGAAGCCGCTTCATGAAAGCATCCGGGTTAGGTCGTAAAAAGTCGGGTTTAATTTCGGGTTATTTTGTAAACAGCACCACCGAACCACCCGGGTTAGGTCATAAAACGCACCACCGAACCACCCGGGTTAGGTCATAAAACGCACCACCGAACCACCCGGGTTAGATCATAAAACGCACCACCAGCACCACTTGGGTTAGATCGTAAAACGCACCACCTGCACCACCTGGGTTAGATCGTAAATTGCACCACCAGCACCACCCGGGTTAGGTCATAAATTGCACCACCGAACCACCCGGGTTAGGTCATAAAACGCACCACCTGCACCACCTGGGTTAGATCATAAAACGCACCACCAGCACCACTTGGGTTAGATCGTAAAACGCACCACCTGCACCACCTGGGTTAGATCGTAAATTGCACCACCAGCACCACTGAGTCAGAACTCTTAGTATCTCTCTACTCATATTTATTAAATATTTAACAATTTTATCGATGAAATTTAACGGATTGCAGTCAAAATTAACGTATTTATGTATGATTTTCATTTAACGAAACACATTCTCTTTTCATATTGCTATTTCATTTTCCAGCAAGTGGTTAATATCATGTTTATATTTTTCTTAATAACACTGCACTTACATTTTCTTTTATGATCAGACACAACACTGCAAGATAATTTTTTTATGACGCTCTGAGAGCGATGCATGAAGGCTGGACACGATTTACGTTACAGTTTTGGAGATTCAGGGAGGTCGTTCCAGAGTGATGGTGTTCTCCAGATGAAAGAATTTTTAAATATTGTCGTTCGAAGGACACTAAGCTGAACCACATACGGGTGGGCTGCAGTGGCTCGTCGTGTACCGTACACCGCTCTGGGTGGAATCAACCGCATGAGCACTGCCATGAAAATATGGGTAAAAGGGGTAACTTCAGGTTTTAGGCTTTCAAGGCTGTGGCCCGAATCATGGTCGCCGATCAAGCGAATAGCTCTTCTTTAAATTAAATGCAGCAGTCTCAGGGTATGCTTAGGAGCAAGACCCCAAATGTGAGCGATGAAAAGTTGTTAGAGAAGTTCTTAGGTCGGAAAAATATCCCAAGTTTCTGCGAGGCTGCCTTAGCTATGGCTGCACCGTGACTATGCCAAGACATATGACTATCTAAATTGACGCCCAATAAATAAATTGATAAAGTCAAGGGAATATACTTGGTTAGTTCAGGTTAGTTAAAAGATAATGTTTTCCAGGTCTTTGTTCAGATGTGAGACCTCTTGCTACCTATAGAGACGTGCATCGTGCATTGGCAGTCAATGTTTGAGCATCCAAAGTAAAGGATGAAATAAGTGTACTGCCGAGAGAAGCTATATATAAGATTTATAGTTTTTTTCCGAAAGATCGCTGTTATACAGGGTGAGTCGGGAGGAACAGACCAAACTCCAGGAGTGTATTGTACACGTGAAAACAATGTGAAAATATCCATATGTTCTTATCCGATTTTCATTTGTTTTCAAGTTATAGAGTAATTAAATTTTTTATCTAACGTTCCACTTGTATTCAAATTTTTGTATAATTAGAGTACGCCATGTTGGAGAGTCAATAACATTTAATACCTTTGTTGTTCTGACAATGTCTTAGTGTACTGTGATAGTACTTGAACGTTTATTTTCAAGTTTTAATCATTAAAGTGTTACAAAATGCCAAAAACTTATTCAAATTTAGAATATGCAAATATAGTCTTTGTTTATTGTTTCTGTAATGTAAGTGCTACAGCTGTTGTTGAAGAATATCGTCAACGGTTTCCACATCAGAGGCATTCTAACAGAAACGTATTTATCAGAGTTTTCACTAAATTGTGTGAGAGCACTAAGCTTCCCAGTGCTAACATGACGTCTAAACGAGCTACTCGACAGGGTTTAGAAGTAGAAAATATTCTGCATTTATTAGAAGAAGACAGAATGGCCAGGTCACGGAGAATTGGTACTCAATGTGGGCATTCCATAACAAAGCTAAACGAATGAAATTTTGTCAGTAGATAAATAATTACTTTTCGTGTTGTATCGCGTACACTTTTTACAGATGAAGCAACATTGACTCGTGACGGTATTAATAATACTCGTAACTCTTATGTATGGTCAATCGGAAATCCTCACGCAACAGTCGAAAGTAATATTCAACATAAGTTTTCGGTAAACGTGTGGTGTGGTATGCTCGATAGTTATTTAATTGGCCCTTTCATTTTAGAGGATCGCCTCACAGGAGACCACTACTTTAATTTTTTACAAAATAAATTATAAGGGCTACTAGAGGATGCTCCTGTAAACATCAGGTTAAGCAACATTTGATCTCACTCCGAGTTTTGAGTAACCCAAGGGTTGCTGTTGGAAGGGCACTTTTTACTTTCATGCCAGTAAGGATGGCATCCGATATATCTCTAGCACAGACAGATGTAAAATATCAACAGTTAAAAAAGTTAAGTGAGTTGTAACAAATTATTGTGTTTGGTTTACCATTTACACATGAAATGATCTTAAAAAAAAACCGCAACAAAAATACAAAACTGACAGATCGAACCGTTTTTCCGAACTAACCTAACCCGAATTTTACATTCTCACTGTATATAAATAAAGGTACCCCGTATTCAATTCGTCAAAGAAAAGTCAGTATCTTTCCCGTTTAATATTTTATTCATGTGTACATACCTTGTATATCACTGACTCCAGTAATCGGTGAAAATCCCTCAAATCCCTGCGATATTTCAATTGGATTCGATGGATACAATTGAGAAATATCAAATATATTGTCGCTGCTGGAAAATGTCTGCGTTATACCCGGATATTCTCCAAATGGATGAAACGACCCTAAAAATATAATCGTCTTTTGATATAATAACGAATCGAGAATTACATAATGTAGCCACCATGAATTTAAATTATTTTTTTTAATTTCTCAGATGGTTTTAATGGGGTTATAAAACTAATTTAATACATTTTATTATTTTAAGTACGGAAGGTGGCATGTTCTCTGTATAAGTTATTTTATGTTCGGGGAACAGCTTCTGTAAATATGGGGTACATATTTAAATACAATACATTCACAGTGGCATTTTTATTCCAATTTTGATCTTATTTAGGAAAGACGTTCGTAGGTTGGGCGGTCCGAAAACTACACACCGTCTATTTTCTCATTTATTGTGTTATTATCCCTGATATTTCAACTGTCAAAGTAAAGTAACATTGTAGAAAAAGTTTTATGTTAAAGTTTTGTAGTAGGTACTCATAAGGTACATCAAAAGTAAAAGTGGAAATCAGTGGATTATAGCATTTTTGGTTCCCTATCTTAATACACATATTGTCTAACAACGAAAAAAAACTTAAGACTGATCGCTGAAGCACGTTGTTGTGACAGTTTTTTCTGCTCAAATTACGTGTATACAGGGTGCTGATAGAATTTGCAATAATAATATACCAGATAAACAAATTACCTCAGCAAAAAACGCTCTTTGACATGTCATTTTTATTTTAATTTTTTACATGTTTTAAGAGTTTTAAAAAATATACAGAATGCGTCAAGAACACTAAACGGCTTTCAACTTTATTTCTTTAAATGGTATAACCCATTTTTTCAGGTTCCTCTGTCGTTAAAATATTGAACATGAAAATTTTGTTTGCAGAAATCTAAAACTATTCAATTTTCCAAATAATGAATCCTTGGGTTACGCCGAATGTTAAGTACTTACCACAATTTTTTAGATATTTAATAACTCAGTATTGTACTAGGAGCATCACAGCTACATTTTAATTGCTACTTAAATACCACATTCCAGCGGAAAAATAAAATAAAATTAATTAAACATATTAAGCAAAGTATTAAAATTATTTTAACAAATGTTGAAAATGATGCCCATTGTCTGCTCTACAGTGTCCTAACCGATAAAAAAATTCGAATTGAACGTTATTTATTATTTCCGGGGTAATTTGCTTTATGTTTATTGTTGTACGTATTTTGCATGCACACTTTTTGGTGTATTTTATAAATCTTTTCTTTAATAGCTCAGTGCGCCTATTGACTGTAATTTTAGTAATACATAACCAGAGAGTTAATTAATTCCTAATTAGTTTTAATTCCATTGCACTGCGCACAGGTTACCTAATCCAAGATCAATATAATTTTATTTATATTAAGTTATATTGAGCGTAATACGTCAATATAATTAAAAAAGAGTTACTCTTTAATTTAAGGAACAAGATGCATATTAGTATTTCAAAAATAATAAAAATAAAAAAATTTTAAACACTTTTTTCCAACAAGACATCTTTTTCTATGTTCTCATCCCCCCAAACCATCAGTAGCTGTTGTTGAAATCTTTAAATCATTATAAGAATAATGCATGTCATATTGGGGGATGTAAGGGAGAAGTTGTGTAAGCTCTTCTTCTTTTATTCTTTTGATTGGACGCCCATGTGGATGTTTATTGTCAGAGCACCTAAGCAATACGTCCCCAATAGACATTTATAGTATGTTATTCCACTGAAAAGTACGGGGGTGGGCAAAGTTTTCACTTATAATCTCCCTTGTGCTCGAATTATTTCCGGAAATTTTTCCGAAGGAACGCATTCTTTAAAAATTTTCCCGAGTCGCAGACGAGGGAAAATTTTCTAGAAAAATGCGTGACTGAGGAAGAATTTCCGGATATAATTCAAGGACGCGGGGGATTCGGTAAGAAAAATTCACACCTAAAATTTATTTGAAAAAAAATTAAAAAATCTGACATGTTTCATTTTGAAACTTACTTTTGCAACAATGAAGTTGGCTGGTTCTTACATTTTGACGTTTATGCGGTGACATAATTTTATGAATTTCACGTGTTTTTCTTTTTAGCTAAAATATTGGAAATCTAGTGTTGTAATCAAGTAGGATAGATTATTTATTAGGTAATGCTTTTTTGAATTTTTAGTAGGTAATATAATAGTGGCTCGTTGAATAGGTAGGTAGCTATAGATTATAGATAGTTATAATAAATCATTAAACGTATGTTCATTCAATTTTTATATTTTGTTAATTCCATTTATGAATAAAACTAATTAATTAATCAAAGGTTGTCATTCTTCAAGCACTTTTCTTATCCATAATTATGGGAATACTTAAACTTTCAAAAAAAAGTTTCCTCACCGTTTAGTTAAACGAAATGCAAAAAATAAAAGTGAAAATTATCCTTTTTATTTATTTTTACTACATTTCATTTACTAACACAAAGGGAAAGCATAGTATAGTCTAGTTTTGGCTAGTTATGCCAGATAAAACAATTTATTTATCCATAATTATGGAAATACTTAAACTTTCAAAAAAAAGTTTCCTTACCGTTTAGTTAAACGAAATGCAAAAAATATAAGTGAAAATTATCCTTTTTATTTATTTTTACTACATTTCATTTACTAAAACAAAGGGAAATAGTATAGTCTAGTTTAGGCTAGTTATGCCAGATAAAACAATTTATTTATCCATAATTATGGGAATACTTAAACTTTCAAAAAAAACTTTCCTCACCGTTTAGTTAAACGAAATGCAAAGAATATAAGTGAAAATTATCCTTTTTATTTATTTTTACTACATTTCATTTACTAAAACAAAGGGAAAGCATAGTATATTATATTATATAGTAAAAATATTTAGCCTTAATGGAAGAAATATTTGGTAAATAAATATTTGTATTTATTTAGTATTATAAAATGAATAAAAACATTAAATACCAAAATTTGATCCTGAATACTGATTTTCGGATCATATGATAGCTGTCAAGAAAAAATTTCCACTTATTAATTTTGTTCGCCTAGCTTGGCAGGAGGAAAAAAATTTCCGAAAAATTTAAAGGTTGTCATTGGTAACTGTTGAAATGAAAGTGTGTGATTGGCTTAGAATGACAGGTGTGAAATTTTCATTAGAATAAATGGCAATGGCAGCTATCTATAATATATAATTCTATCATTGAGGTTTCTTCTCCATCGATCTTTATTCGGTTCTTGCTAACTCTACTCTACGTAAGTGTACCTCTTTTTGTATTTCCGAGCTCCTGTTTTCGTCGTCATTAGTCTCTTTACATTTATTATTAACGATAATTTTTTTTCAATGAACTTATTGTTGCATTTGCACCTAGGACTTATAAGAACCTTGGCCTCCAAGATCACCTAATCTTTCTGTGTTGGATTTATTTTAAGGGATATATAGAAAATCAGTTATATAAGAGACAATACCACAATATTGATCAACTTCAAAAAGCTACCCATCTAACCTCTAGGCTATTGCATGGAAGGAAAATTATTTTATTAAATGCATTGCGAAGAATCGAAACGGTGTGTCGAAAGTGTTTAGAACACAATGGAGCCCAATTCGAGCAATTTCTGTAATTTAATAAAATAATTTATTTACTTTATTGTTGGTTTAAAGTTCTGTAATAATATATCCATTATCCCTTTTTAAAACAAACAAATAAAGTATTATATACTTTTAAAAAGCTCTCGGAAAGAAGGATAATACAAGGAAATAATATATATGGTGTCACATTTAAAAAATACAAGTTTGGGTCATAGCTATAAACAAAACTTTTTAGAAAAAACTAACTACGCCACCGAACTTTACATAAAAAACTCTATAATAACCCATTCTTACCTTATTGATAAGTTATCAAAAATCGAGATACAGGGGAGCGTTAAAAATGACAAATTTTTAATCATTCATTCATTCATCGCTCTGTATGCCAGAATGAGAGAGCTATGAAAATTTCGTTTTGCGGCAATAAAAGTTGCATGGCATTGTTGCATTTGCACCTAGGACTTATAAGAACTTTGGCCTCCAAGATCACCTAATCTTTCTGTGTTGGATTTATTGTAAGGGATATATAGAAAATCAGTTATATAAGAGACAATACCACAATATTGATCAACTTCAAAAAGCTACCCATCTAACCTCTAGGCTATTGCATGGAAGGAAAATTATTTTATTAAATGCATTGCGAAGAATCGAAACGGTGTGTCGAAAGTGTTTAGAACACAATGGAGCCCAATTCGAGCAATTTCTGTAATTTAATAAAATAATTTATTTACTTTATTGTTGGTTTAAAGTTCTGTAATAATATATTCATTATCCCTTTTTAAAACAAACAAATAAAGTATTATATACTTTTAAAAAGCTCTCGGAAAGAAGGATAATACAAGGAAATAATATATATGGTGTCACATTTAAAAAATACAAGTTTGGTTCATAGCTATAAACAAAACTTTTTAGAAAAAACTAACTACGCCACCGAACTTTACATAAAAAACTCTATAATAACCCATTCTTACCTTATTGATAAGTTATCAAATAATCGAGATACAGGGGAGCGTTAAAAATGACAAATTTTTTATCATTCATTCATTCATCGCTCTGTATGCCAGAATGAGAGAGCTATGAAAATTTCGTTTTGCGGCAATAAAAGTTTCATAAAATAATAGAACAGTAAGCTGCAAACCCTACCTTTCTATATTTTATAATAAGGGAGCTGGTATATGAAAACACACGAAAACTGGAAACCCTGTACATCAGGGAACAAATATAATATAAAGTTATAAATAGTTTCTTGTGTGGTACTCTACAAAGCATTCAACATAAAAAGCAATATTACATTTCTGGCATCTAGGTTTTGCATGGTTATGATAATGTCTCTCCTGGTGAGTAACATATCATCAAGTCATTCATACCTAATGTCAATATTTTCAACAGTAATATAGCGATAGAGGAGGCGTCTTATCGGTAATACCGATGTTTTTAACAAGAAATCGATTTTCTGACAAATTTTTACGAAATGTAATTTTTACTTATAATCTGATATGATCCCGAGAGCTTTAGCTCGAGGGTCTTATCTTTGATTATAAGTAAAAATTACATTGAGTGAAAATTTTCTTGGAAAATCGAGTTTCGAGTGAAAAACGAAGGTATGAAGATAAGAAACCGCCTCTAGAGGTGTATTTTATTGGATAATTTACTGAACATAAAAATGAAGGCCGTCTGATAAAGGTAAATATACAAGTTAGAGGTGTTACTAATTTTTTATTTAAGTAAAAAAGCTACAAGCGTCTTTTCGAAAGCGTCTTTTCGAGCTAGCGGTAGTCTTATCGGGTAAGACGACCGTTACCAAGGTGGTTGCTATGAAAATGAGCGTTTTGATTGGTTCAATAAAAGTGAGGTGAATTATCATTTATAGAAGATCGACCTGTTTGATAAGAGAATGCTCCTTTTTGATTGCAGAAAGAATTGCATTAGCAATTATTCTTCAACGAAATTTTAGTTGGTCCATGTCCCCACCACCCCACCATCAGAACGATATAATTAATACGCATTTTGTATCGTTAGATCAACATAGTGTATTATGAACGAGAAGTATATTTTTTTTTTCTCGGAGTACTACGCGGTACAGTTATTCTATATTTTGATCACAACAGTCCACTCCTCCTATAATAATATTGACATTGCATAAATGAATAAGATGTGGTGGTTTAACCTGAACATATTGCCTTTCCTTTCGGAAGTATCGTCCTACACTATGAACAGGTTCGATATAAGCACAGTTGGAGCATAGGGAAACAAAACTGTTATCGTTCTACTTAATAGCTATATCATGTTTTGCTCAGATATTTATTTCGTCCATTCAGAAAGTCATAGCAACCGCGCTCTTCTTTCTTGAAAATTTGATTATTATCGATCAATGGATTTTCAGGTAAACGTTTTTCTTTCACTGTGTCCCTTTTAGTAAGCAGTTCAACTAAGGAAATAGACGCGAAAAAGTTATCAAAGAATAAACGAATTTTTTCTTTAAGCCACTTTCTTCGACGAGCTTTAGCATACTCCAAAACTTCACCAGCTCCGACACCATATTCACGTAATAATAATGACTGTAGATTTACCCTGCATGGTATTGCTCAAACAAGTAAACATAGTCAAGTCTGCTAGTTCCTACCTTATCGGTTTACCTTGCGGAACCATAGGCTCATCTACACATCTACATTTGGTCAAATGTACTTTTTTCCATACCTTTTCATTTAGATACTAAAACAGTGGCCGTATTTTGGAAAATTTATCTTTTGGATCTAAAGCATTGTTATCTTGAATATGGAGATTTGACACGATATAATCAAATTTGTCCCTAGTAATGGCTTGGGTTAAAAGTATTCCGCTCTGTTTCCAAAACATTTTTTGACAAGGCACTGGAACGAAACCACTCAAAATAAGAACTAATCTAAAAGCTTTAATTCCTACATCAATAACAATTTGTGTATTTGTTTTGTTGGGCCTTTCTATCTATTAGTTGCAGAAACTATTTTTCCTGTAATACTGTCCTTTAAAAGGTTATAAAAATATTCCAATGGACTTTTGAGATATGAAGCTACTTGATGAAGTGGTTCAAAATAAGCTTCTGGATCTAAAGCAGTTTTCAAGGTGATAAAATATGACAAGCGTTGATCATCATCCGATAAAAAGTCGTGTCCGCTCTGGCCACAAATAAAGTTTATTTTGGTAGGTGCACTGAGTTGTGAACTTGATAAGTTGTCAATCTGACACACTTCCTATTCTCCAGAGTTCTCGTCAGTAATATTACCACAAGCGTTGACTAGCGGAAATAAAGTCACATCTTTAAGATTATTTACCATTTCGTCATCCCTAGAAGAAGAAAAAAAATTAAACATATTCCAACTGTACTGTAAATAGTACATGTACAACAGTTAACAAAACTGAGGTTAGGTCGAAACAAATACAAAAGCAACGGTACGTCTTTTTTTTATGATAGGGCATAGCACTGCAGGATTACTAATTTATGGCGCTCTGCAAGCGGTGCGTGTGCGGATGAAACGATTAACGTTGATCTTGCATCTTTGGAGATTATACTCGTTAGGGATCACGGCCTCAGGGAGGTCGTTCCAGAGTAATGACGTTTTCCAGATGAAAGATTTTTAAATAGTGTCGTTCCAGGAACACTAAAGCGGGCAACCTCAGTTGAGCACTTGCCATAAAAATACTTGTAAAATAGACTGAAGTCGCCAACCTGCCTTCGATGTTCAAGATTTTCAGTTTTTCAGTTCATGGTCACCGATCAAGCGAATGGCTCTTCTTTGAATATAATCGAGCAATCTCAGGGTATGTTTAGGAGCAGGGCCCCAAATATGCGAACAGTACTCCAGCGATTGTCGAATATTGCCTTTATACAGCATCAAAAGTTGTTATGGTGTACAGAGGTTTTTAGTTCGGAAAAGTATTCCAAGCTTCTGCGAGGTTGCCTTAGCAATGGCCGCAACGTGACTATGCCAAGACATATTATGACTATCCAAATTGACGACCAATAAATTAATTGATAAAGCCAAGGGAATCGAGTGTCCGCCATGAGTATATTTGGTTCTTTAACAACTTTTATAGAAAAAACTGCCGCCTGGGTTTTTTCAGCGTTTAATTCTACTTGGTTACTGTCACCCCAAGACAGAATTTTTTCCAGGCCTTTGTTGAGATGTGAGACCTCTTGCTGCCTATAGAGATGTGCATTGGCCGATGTCCGAGCATCCAAAGTAAAAGATGAAACAAGTGTTCTGTCATCAGCGAAGAAGTTGTATAGTAAAAAGAGGCTAGGCGAAAATATAGAATCTTGCGGGACTCGGTCAAAGGCCTTGGGAATGTCCAGTGCTACTGCCCGGGACTCCTCAAGATGTTCTATTGCGTTGTGAGCAATATAACGTGTACGAGATGTTGCACGTGGCGACAAAAGTTTCTAGACTTATACTAAAAATTACATAACCCAACTTTTAAAATTGCTCTAATGTGAATAAAAGAAAATATAAAGCCATTAAATTTACTTACCTAACAAACGGGATTCCATTTTCACAAAATTAACTTTTTTATTTACATTTACTTATACAAAATAGTGGGAAAATAAGTGTTTCTTGCCTGAGCAACTTTTAACATCTGTTTCCAAAAACTCCAAGCCACGAGGACACGTGTTCTAAGGGATCTGCTAGGCTTGTCGTGACTTACAAGCGCCGTACTATATTTAGTACATCAGGAATAACTGGTTTTAAAGCCGCACAAAAAGAAATCGGGATGGGTTGAATCGAGTGACCTTACCAGCCGTTCTGTTTGACCACGTTTGCTGAATAATGCGGTGGTGCTCCATCTTGCTCAAATCAAAGATTTGTTCAGGTGTGTTTCGATCAGGATATGAGGCAACTAGCGCAAGGATAAGGTCTTTCTCCAAATGGACTCGTAAAGACATTCCTAATCATCTCACCCAAACATTGACCTTTTGCGATCTCTGAATTTCTCAGAACCGAAATAGAATCGACTTGTCCGAGCGTTATCTGCTCAGATGATGCGTGTACCTGGAAATTTCAATATTCCAAACGTTATCAACACCCTGTATGCATGTTTATTTTTGAAATAGTCTTCGAAATTACTTTAAATCGAAGTGATTTAAAATGTATGATATATTATTAGAATAACCGAGTAATGCAAGCTACTAAAGAACATGAACTTAAATGAAAGTTACATTATCAAAGAAAATGTGCCAACCCACTAATTATATTATCCCCCTAATTATATTTGTGACCAATTTTCGCATTTTTACTTGCGAGCATTTTCTTGTGTGCTATTATGCATAATGTGCGCTTTTTTTCTTTGAGAATTTGTCGTGTACGAAATACCGAAAGTTGGCCATATTTCTTCTCCGTCTTCATCGAAATTATTTTATATTTACACTTAATGGCCAATAGGGCAAACACCATGCCAAACCTTCGGTTCTCTGCCCTAAAATCCATTCATCTGTTTTATGGCCCAAAAGACTAACAATAAAATAGGTTAAGCAACGAGCTTAATTTTAGTCATTTTTATGCTGGTTATCAGGGAATATCTGAAACTTTGTTCTTCAAGATTACATACATAAATACAGCCATAAAATTATCGTGAACTTTGATTTGGCTGATGTTGACGCTTTCGTATGATAACATGTGGGAAGTCTAATCCTTTTCAGTGGCGTAACAATGCTGCTACGAAGATTGTGTTCCTTTGGCTTTGCGAGCCCCAGTGTGAAATTGCTAATTGGATTTGAAAAGGCAGAAAAAAAAAGGTCCATATACAAGGTGTCGTTTAATTTGCGGTTTTCCTTTTTATACGATATATAACTAAACAAAAAATACAACAGAAAGAACTAAACTGAGCAAAGTGTTTGTGCAATATTTTCGATATCTCAAAAATAATGCAATTTTGGCTGTTTGAAATTATTAAAAACCAAATTGATAATATCGGTGCAAAACTACAATAGATATTTAAAATCATTGTTAATGACGTTTTCCGTATACCAACAAAATTTTTAACCAATTTCGTTATTAATTAATGTAACCAGAGGCCATTGCAAAATAAACATTGTACAGTATTGTACACCCTTTGCTGCTCGTCAAATCACTGCTGTTTTAAAACAGTATGTGTGATTTCCGCATAGGTTTTTCATTAAAACAACATAAGTTTAATTTGCCCCAAGGTTTCTGAATACATAGATTTACCTTACTAGTTTACCAAAAGTTTTTCCCTATATCGTACAGAATTCAAAATATCTTCCGTCCACTCACTAAATGGTCACCCTGTATAATTCATAAAAATACCTGAGAAATCACCTTGAAATACTTAAGACTCTACTTGGGATAGGATACATTTTGTGAAAAATGAAAATTTAGAACATTTCTTATTTGCATTCTAAATACTACAAGCACTGCAGAAAACATCCTTTAAGGCTCTGCAGGCGGCACGTATACGGGGGAAGTGATTTAAATTGGTCTTAAATCTTTGGTGATTATCGGTTAAAAGTAAAGCAACACTTTCGAAACATTAATTAAATACATTCTGTTTTAAAATATCAAAATAGCTCTTTTCAACAATCAAAACAAATTAACTGATATTGACGTAAACTTTCAAATACAGAATTATATGCAACATTTTAATATTTTCTTAAAAAAGAAAGGCTTTAGTAAAAGTAAAGGTTAAAATAATTTTGCGGAATTTATTGCATGTTGGATCAATCATGCCAAGAGGAATTCCAATTTCGAAAGAATTAAAGCAAGGAATAGTGAAAGCATGCTCGGAAGGTACAAAACAAGCCAAAATTGTAAGACGGTTTGTTTTGATACAGTGTACCCAAAATAATTTCATGTCATAATGAAAGGTGACATTTAGAAAACTACCGAAATCGAGAAGACCTAGAAAAAGAACAATTTGGATCGATAAACGCATTAAAAGAATTTCTCAAAATAATCCTAAGCTGTCTGCATCTAGAATTATTGCTAAAATTCCAGAAATTATAGTTAGTAAAGAAGGTTGGTAGACGCAAAGTTGTTTAGCCCGACTAAAAAGGCGCATATTTCGGCAAGAAATAGAGTCGCTAGGGTTAAATTTGTACTTCGACATTTAAATTGGACAGTTCTATTTTACGATGAAATGCGTTATAAAGTTTTTAATGCTGATGGAAGGAAGGCTGTATGACGGCCAATCAATACAAGGTATAATCCGAAACATGTTACACGCACAGTTAAATATGATAAAGGCAGTGTTTCTCTCTGGGGTTGTTTTTCATGAAATATGGTGGGCCATTCAAACTTCATTAATGACACCATGAATCGATTTAACTGTAGTGATATAATTCAAAATGTAATGCTGCCTTATGCAGAGAGGGAAATTCCGTTGCGTTTTATTCTCCAACAGCATAACGATCCAAGACACTCTTCACGAGTTTTTCAAGAGTGGTTTCAGGAAAATAACGTTCGGGCTTTGCATATTCCCTAGACCTCAACCCCTTTGAAAATCTATCACACGTGCTATTCATATGTACAAGTATTTTCAAATGACCAATCGTTGGTAAACAAAATCAATGAAGTTGATAAATCTTCCCGAGAATTCTGTTTAATAGTTGATTGCCTCAATCTCGCGACGTTATCGACAAGTGATATACAATAATGGATATTTAGACACATAAAGTAACACAAATACGTAAACGTATCAGTGCGACGTTAACACGATACGTTGATGACACCCTAAAATAGAGTAAGGGCAATGTCAAGGAAGGTATGTGGTATTTGTTTACATTATGGTTAGTTGGTTGTTGATTCACAACATATTTTCCTTTAACACACTAAAAAACAAGGATTTTCTATAATTCTCACAGGTGGTCGGGTGTTGTCGGCTTGTATGGGGACAATAATACCGCATTTCAAGGTGCACTTAAGAGGCCGTATCTTTACGTCTAACATATCTCGTAACGCAACGAAACTTTAAATTGCGCATGCGTAGATGTCAAAAGATATACGTGATTACGTCGGATTTTAAGTGTTTATCATATAAAACTTCTAGCTACTGTAATTCTTAAATGTGTTTCAATGATTTTGTGACAATATCTAAAATAAAATATCGTTGACACAATTTGTTGCTTTACTTTTGTCGTACTTCGTTTCGTCGATTTTTATCATTATAAATATTTGTCTACCTTTACTTTTAAACAAAGTGTTTAAAGTGTACCAAAATGATGTGACATATTACTAAATATTGTGGGGATAATATTTCACTAAAATTAGCTGGGGATCACAATCCTATAATTTATTTTTCAAATTCAAAGAAACACTCGCGAATCGTGCTGATTATGGCTAAAATCAAATATTATAATGTGGAGAATCATTTGATAAATATTGACTTTGATCATGCCCGAGTAAATGTTTGGTAAAATTTTAAATGTTGGGTACCAAGCGTGTGTTTGCACTTTGTTGCTCTATTCTTGTCCAATAGTGTATATATTCGTTAGGAAACATGACCTCAAGATGATTGTTTCAGAGTGATGACGTTCTACACATGCAAAAATTTTTAAACAGTGCCATTCGTGGAATTGTAACCTGAACCACGTATGGGTGGGTGCCAGTGGTTCGTAGGGTATTTATATTATTTACTGCTCTGAGCTAAATCAAGCAGGCTTTAGTATAAGGAGGCTAATAGAAATAGGGTCGGAGACAATATAACAGCCCCTTGAGTTATGAGTCCACCATGGCTGACTCGATCAAAACCCTGGAAAATTTTAGAATATTTTTTTAATTTTGTGGCCTTGTTATTTATCAAGCAAATGTACACGAACAAATAAATAATGTAAAAAAGCCATGCGTTTCTAATTTTAGCTGGTGGTAATTAAGATGAATTGCAAAATTATTATGAAACAATGATTTATTATAAGAGATACCTATACTTTATTCTGACTTCTATTGTCTTTATTTATTATTTTGAATGTGAAGCATCAGGTATGATTTATCTGGTAGTAATTATTGTTTTTAGCTAGGTGAATTGTTAATAGTTATTAAAGACATTTGCATCATCTTGAGTTAGTTGATAATGGTAATAATTAATCCAAGTATTATTGATAAGAAACTTTTTTTTTTAGTTTTTAGTAGTTTAGGATTGGTATAATTAGTTTAGTTTAATTATTTTTTGGAACACTTGTTTCTTCTCATTCCTTTATTTAATAATATGTATATACATATAGGTAAATCTTAATCCTGCTTGATTAAAAATTAATTTATGAACCAATCTTAAAATTAAAATGTGGAAATGTGGGATTAACTGATTTTTCTGACTAAGGAAGTTCATTTTCGGCAAGAGACACGATCAGAGTAGTTATATTATATTCTGTGCTTTTCGCTATTCTGATACAGTTATGCCCCCTAAATGAAGCATCACTTATTGTAAATGACAAAAAAATTATTTGCACACTCATTCGTCTCAATAATGTAGCCCCTGATTTGACAAAGTTTGCCATAATATATAATTCCGCTAACAAAGTTGAAGAGAAGTTCGGATTTCAATCTGCATGCTTATTGCACGGTGCGTCAAACGACTAGACTGGCTTCTATATACGAAGTGGCTTTAAAAGACGATATATCACAGGAGCGGTCTTTTTCGACGTCAGCAAGGCGTTTGATAAGGTATGGCACGACGGACTCACTTTAAAGTTTATAAGACCAAGTATACCGAACTACCTCATAAAGGTCATTCATTATTTTTTGACGGACAGGATTTTCGCGGTTTCGTCTGAGAATGCGATATTGCCTGTGCGACACGTTAGAGCCGGAATACCATAGGGACCCTCTTGCGCCGGCTCTGTACAATATCTATACCAGCGATATTCCTGAATTCACTCAAACGGAACTATTTTGCTGACGATACCGCGATCACCGCCATTGCCAAACTGCCAAGGTTGGTAGTCTCAAAGCTACAACACTACATAAAACTTATCAAGGCGTGGCTAGATAAATGGAAAATTCGCCTGAATCGCGCCAAAGGCCAAGCCATTTACTTTTTGAGAGCCAGAAGCAAATTACCCCAAACCAGATTGCAAGTCACAAACACCAGACTAGGCTGGGTGACTGGTGTAATAATGTTAAATATCTGGGTCTGTCCTTTGATAAGCGGCTGACTTGGAAAGATAACGTAGACCAACGCTTAAAAAAAGTGAATGGTCAACTTGGTGCTATCTACACACTTATTAACAGTAGAAGTAGACTGAACTTACGTACAAAGACTTTGTTGTACCACTTGGTACATCCTAAATAAGTAATGTTTAGAAAAATTAAGACATTTCAAAATAAAGTACTCTGAATTATGACAAATGCTCCATGATCCACAATGATTCATGCTTTACATTATGACCTACAAATACCGACAATCCCTGAACATTCAGGCAAACTAATTATTGACTACTACAAACGGACAGGTGTTTCCCTGAATTCCCTACACGTTCACACATTCACTCAAACCAACTTAAACCATATAGAATACCGAGAGATTGACCTCTTTCACCACAATTTCAATCCAGCAATGACAATTTAAAAGTAACCTCTTCCTTGCTGCCCCCCCCCCCCCCCCAATCCTTTACCTCAACAAAATATGAATTTAAAAATTTTAAACCAAGCCCTGTTCAAGTCCCGCTCAGTAGCAATGGTGGAATTAAGGTCGAAGACCGATTCAAGAAACAAACATGATCCTAAAGTCGAAGGGGGGATCCCGTAGGTGCTACATAATACAAAGCCATTCAATTTGAAATAAAATAAACCTATTCATATCCAGAACAAAAGCAAAAAATTGAACCTTCTGAAATTACTGCAATAAAAAACAAAAATATTGTTGTCAACCATCAAACAGAAATATATTCAAATGCTAACCCAATTATCAACAGCATAATAGATTAAGATACAAAACAGTATGCTAGCCACCTATATAGAAATAGGAAAGCCCACAATGTACCCACCCACTGTAACCCCTAATTATGTTTACTTTAAATATTTTACCACCACCGGTATCTCATTTTCAAATTAAGCAGGAAAAAATCAAAATCCGTTTGGCGAACTGTTTCGGGCTTTCCAAAAGCATTATATTTTCGAAGAGCATATACCTCAGTCAACTAAAACTTGATTTACTTTATTTGGTAAACAAAGCATTTACCTATTCGACTTGACTCGATTGTCACCCACATCTGTGTGAAATAAGGAAGGGTTTTCGTGTCTAAAGCGCGGTAAAACTTACTCTCGTAAAACAATTAACCAGAAACGATTGTCAAGTTTGTCACAATAATTATGGTAAGTACTTAATAGAAAATTAACCTTTTGGATCCTTTTTAAATATCAATTCGTATAAACCGGAAGTGCCCAGATAATATAATAATTATAATTCTAAAAAAATCTGCAAAAAACATCCGAATTTTATGGCGTAATTCACCATTTTGTCGCCATTTTGCAACATATTATAACCTCGCCGTAAAGAATTAATTAACAGGTTTAAAAACTCCAATTTTTTTTTCATGGTAGTTAATTTCTAGTTAGCGGGTAGTTATGTTATCTAAAGAAATAAAAATAATATACTGAACCAGGTGCGGATCCGGGAGGGGTGATGCTACATTAATATCATTATTATCAATGATTTACATTTTCTCAAACCTACTTTTTTACATAGAAATTAAAAAAGTGGATGTGAAATTAAATTTAAAAATTGAAAAAAAAATTACGGAGAGGAGTCCAGCGGACCCCTCCCCTCCCCCAGAGGTATCTAGTTCCAAATCTACAACAGTGAAATGGAATAATGAAATAATTGGTGCTCGTTTTTCCTTGGAGACAGTGGTGATTCGCCAGGCAGATTTGACGAGGGCTTGGATGGTTAAGTGGATAAAAGAAAACTTAGGGGCATGCAAAAGGATCGCCTTTGGTCTACTACTTGCCAAAATCGTGCCTCTCGTCACCTACTACTACTACTACTACTACGTCTCTATTACTACTAACTGATTTGCTCGAACCTCTTTTAGTAGCAAAAATATTGCAAAATAGTTGAACCCATAGGTGCCAATACTTTTGGCTTTTCTCAGAAATGAGGTTAATATTATTAATCTTGTCTGTCATAAAAAATCGTAATGTGAACTGACGCAATAAATTTACGATACTTGTTAGTAGGCAAAGACATGAATTAGGTCAAGTGAAGTGAATTCCTGACAATATTTAGAAGTAGTCCAAAAAAAATTAGCCTGCTATTTTTTCCCTTACAACGGGAACCTCCCCCCCGTCAAGAAAATAATCTATTTATTTCACTAGTTTTCAGTTTATCTCGAAAAATTAATTTAGCAGCGATGCAGCGCCTGCCCAATGTGGAACTGGTATTCATGTATGTTTAATTTCAGCATGCTTTCAAGGCGGTGAGTGCTCGGGTTCGTATAGAAGGAACAATCTGCCCTGTATCTATAACGTCACATATTTTATTTCGAGCAGGTAAACTGAAAACGCTAATAGTTTTAGACAAATCAGGAGCCAAATCCTTAAGACGTGTTTTTCAAAATTTCCATGAAATACGTATTTTTTAAGAAACTAAGATTAGGCCACAAATTATTTTTAATCGAGCTGAGTCAACCCCAGAAGATTAAATTTGAAGTAAAAAATGTTTGAGACCTTTTCACCTATTGGTGCTTCGATCAGGAGACACGCTCTAACGTATCCATTTAAACATTACCTGAAGAAATCGAAGTGTCTCCAAAATATCCATTAACGAAGTGTGGATCTTTAATTGTGATTATATGTGGCACTCTTATGACATAGGGTTCAGGCACTCTAATAATATAGGTTTCTGGCCCGTTAATTGGATATCCAATCCGAACTTGTGGTATAATGGAATTTTCTTCTTTCCATGGTTTGGTTAGATCGAGGCTTCTACCTTTAAATTCGTTACTTGTAGGAGGTTTCCCCAAAGGCAGCGAAATTTCTGCTTTGTTTTCAGGAATGCTGGACTTATTTTGTGGTTTTTCTGGTTTTAGATCTGTAAAATTAATAATCGTTTTATTAATACACGGGATAAGCTTAAAAGGTCGGTACAAAATGCTAATTACACGTTTTATATATCACACTTTGGACGATTTAACCAAGTTCACCTCATACTAAATTGTTTTTTTTGCTCATATTCAATTTATTCCCAGATGGAACTTCCCTTATGAAAACCTGTATTTTTAGTTTAAAAAACAAACTCGTACTTCAAAATCTTTTTAGCATCTAATGTAAATACGGCTCACGTTGGACAATCTTTGATTTTGTTGTATAGGGTGGGTCAAAAATATGAACATTAAGAAGAAGAAATCTAGAAGGCGAAACGGATTTGTTTTTCCTTTGATGGTTTTTTTACCAACCACATAATAAAAGTAAATCAGAAAACAGCGCCACCAAAAGTTTTAGCAAAAATTAAGGAAACTGGCCTAGAATTTAATCAAGATTTTTTTTTAATTAAAGCGCATGAATACCATATATTATTATGCAACGACGATATATTTATTGTTAATGTTTCTTAAGTATTCTACAATATTTAAAATAGTTATTTCTCCGGTCTTTATATGAAAAAAAACTTCATTTTATCATAATTATGTCGAAAACTGACCATTTTATATAATTTGTCGATGTTTTCACTTATCTTAAAAACGGGTTGTTTTCGATCTATCAAACTTTAAATTAATATACTGCTTATCGAAACGAATGTTTTAGTTTAAAAGAAAATTTAATCGCTTCACCAGCGGCGTGCGGTAATACTACGATATCCATATTTTCTTTAAAATAATATACAACGCCGCTGATTAATTTCATGAGTATTTTTGTGATTCTAAAGCAATTGCTGACAAAAGATGTCTCTTTACATTTTTCACTTTCAGTCTCAAAAAAAGTTTATTTCTTAAGATAGACAAAAAAGATTAACATCGCAAAATCAAAAAAATGGTGGTAACTTATGTTTTTTTTTATGTAGAACATCCTATATTTTATCCCATCTTTCAAATCAGCTTAACTTCCACATTCCAAATATATATAATACGCCTATGTTTGGCCCAGTCGTTTTCAAGTTATTTCACTTTAAATAATTCAAAACAAAAATGTGACGTTTTATCGCACTGGCCATGGATCACTATGGAAAACAAAACAAATACATTATATGGCACTTAATATTTATCTCCGTTTGACGTAAAAATGCTTTTCACCAAGGAAGAAAAGCTTCGTGTAATTCAACTTTATTATTTAAATGAGAACAGTCCTTCAAAAGTAATCAAAAGCAATGCGTTAGTACGGAATTACATATCCAGGTAATCGAGTTCGAGGTTCTCATGTAAGCAATTAAAACGTTTGCAACAATAATATATTTACTTCTATTCCTAAACCTTCTATAACTTTTCATCTAAGTATTTATAATAATATAATGTCATAGTATAATTTTTTTTATTTGTACAAAAGAAACCACACAACACCCTAAAAACCAAAACTCAAAGAACAGGGGACCAAATGAAATTAAACCAAAGGAAGTTACTCAAAATAAAAGGAACATTAAAAAATGAAAGCTAAAAACGTTAGTGAACTTAGAAATCACACAAAATCACTGATTACAATTCATATTAAAAATGGAAGAAGAAAAAATCAAATATTGAGGACAACTTAGTACATTTTCATTAGTTTCCGGTCCTGGGAAGAGGGGGGGTGGAGGAAATTAAACCCCCTCACTCCCTATCGATGACCGTGCTCCTAAGCCCCCTTTTATTTTGATGTATTAGAAAGGTTTGATTAAAAAATTTTTACGTTTGCAAACAAAACATATATATCATTAGTTTAAATTCATTATTTACCTAAATTGGATGTAAAACTTTCTTCTGAACTTTCTGCTGAACTTTCTTCTGAACTTTTTTCTGCACGTTTCACCAAAAGATTGGCTGGATCTGAAAGTGCAATACTTCTTTTTTCATGTTTGATTTCTGAGTAGACTGGTATTGCCAAGGATGAGGTAACTAGTAGTACTACAGACTAAAATATAAATAATGCCTATACTATATACTATACAGTGATGCGCAAATGTATGAAACAAATTTGATGAAAAAGTTCGGTCATAATTCTTGTTCAAATACTTTCTTAATTTTGAATTATTTATGCTAATTTTTTCTGTTATTATTTACGCTGTATTCCAAAAAGGCGCTAAAATATGAAAATTCACTTATGGGGGGGGGGGGGGGGGCTATAGTTTTTATTTAATTTTTGGAATGTACATATGTAACATTTTGGTACAGCATACTAATAATAGTTCTAAAAATATTCACAACTTGAGGTTGAAAAATTGAATACTTCATTAAAATTAAACGAGACTAAATACAAATTAAATTGGCTATTTTCTCAAAAATGCTGTAGCTGACACCTCGACTAGTCTATCGTTAAATTCTTCTAAAGCATTGTCAATGTTATTTTAAAAAACCTGTCTAATTCTATTCAGGTCATTTTATAAGTTGGGGTCGGTTGATGTATACTTTTTACTGACTGACTAATAGACTGAAAAAAATAGTCTCATGGTGTAAGAACCGGGGAGCTTGCTAGCCATTCATTGTACGAATCTACCAATAAATATCTTGTTAAATTTTACACATGGCGAGCAAACTGTGGTGGTGCCCCATCATGTTGGAACCAGATGGTATTGATAGGCATACTACGCTTATTTTCATCGGGAAAATTTCTTTTATTGCACAAATTACTTGAATCGAAAAATTTTCAAATACATAGGTTTCTTTTTAAACAAAATGGATCCTAATGTTCTGTTATTGTTAATGCCTGTGCGGACAGTAACCTTTTGAGAATATTGGGTATATCAAGATAATATCATTCAGGGGAGATTGTTGGACCTGAAGTATCGATAGTTTTGACGATTAACTAAACCGTTTAAATAAAATATCGGTTTTTCTAAAAAATTGTATATTACGTTACAACATTGGAAATTACTATATTACAGGACATTTTAGGCAAGTCCTGGTAGCCTGCGAGTCCTGTTAACGTACTTTCCGGATGTCTAACGTGCATGCCCCTCATTGTATATGTAGGTATATTCCCAATAGTATTGTAATATTACTAATTTTCTATTTAAATTTGGTGGAACAAAATTATTATGCTCTGTTAACTATACAGGGTGTCCGGGAAAATGTGGGAAATTTCTCGGGAAAGTTCCTATAATTTTTTTCTTACAGGCCACTAGAAATTGGTTCTTCTTGAATAATTTCTACAGTAATTAATATAATTTAATAAAAATTTTATGTGATAGACACTAGTAAGGAAGTCTTAAAGTAGTGTCCTTGAAACATATTTAGCTTTTATAGTTTATCAAGGGCGGACTAAGCGTTACAACTTAATGCTTAAATTTTTAACACCCTGAATGAAAAAGACTTTAACAAAGATAAATCTGAGTAGCTTGCACCTTAACTATAAAAAAAGGTACTCTTATTTGTCGATAAAATGAAACGTTTTCGAGAAAAAGAATAATAAACGAATTCAAGATTTATTTTTAATAAAAAGGACCAAGATTTCTATTTTATTTCTCGACAACAACAAAGTGTGTCACTCAAAACGAAAGAAAAGTTTCATTTTAAGTTTTTTAATTCGAAAAAGTCTAAAAATGTAAAGAAACGCAGTGATCTCATAGGAGGCACCTCAACGAAACTATTGAAAAACAGTTCAATATGGGTTCGTTGAAGTCTGATACACTTGCGAGCACGACGAATAAGGGACTGCTGTACCCGTCACAATAATCCAGCTTTGGTCCTTATCACACCGGAGTGGAATACACCAAGTTTTTCAGGTGTCCCCATAGGTAAAAATTCAATGGCGTTAGGTCGGGAGATCGAGGAGGCCAGGCAATAGGTCCTCCCTTACCTATTCAACAATTTGAATAGACGTTATTCAGGTGCTCCCGCACACCAACGCTGATATGAGGTGGTGCCCCATGAAGTACATGTTTTGGCGGGTTTTAAGTTGTAAGTGCTCTATTAAATCCTGAAAAGTTGCCCATTCAAGCGTTCCGTCAATACGAATGGTCCAATCAAAAAATTGCCAATGATTGCTGCCCAGGTTTTAATTGATTGAAACTGATGTTGATGATGCAAAACAATAGTGGCATGAGGATTTTCATTAGCCCATACGGCGTCCGCGCTAACATATCTTTTGATATTCATACCGAAAACAATGGGACGCTACTGTTTTCTTTACAGTTAATATTATTTTCATAATAACGCCTCGTTACTAAGCAAAAACTGTTTCCAAACTTCTTTTCGTGTGACGAACGGTTTTGGATTAAAAATAAATGGCGTTTATTTGCATAGGGCAATGCGTCTATCAGAGTTTGATAAAATTGCATTTATCTTTTAAACTCAATCAAAATAAAAAAATATATCAAAAGATACTTTGCATTAGACATTGAACTATCTACATAAACTGTGCTATCAAGAAGGAAATAGGGAGTAGCGTATATATTTTTGTTCCGTTTAGAAGTTGTATCTCAAAAATAGAGCGTTTGCGCGCGGACCAATGTTTATATTAACTTTTTGTCCTAGAATTTAGTAACAGATTTTAATAACACCCTTGAGTTTAGTAAAACACTTAATTAACACCCTGTATATTAGTATATTCCAAGAATACAAGTTCCCTTTAACTAGAAATATTTATAGCTCTTTGCGTAGGTACAGGCTTATCCAACCAAGACTAGACAAGGCGATTTTTTGACTTTTCCTGTACTTTTATAAAAAAACTGAAATAGCCATCTTAAGTCATTTTCTCCCGCGAATTCGAATATCTTCAGCAAAAAACAATTGAACATCAAACAAAAGTACTAGGGGTCACTTTGATATTTTTTTAAATGGGATGCCGTATTTTTAATGAGCTTATCCGATTTCTCATATAAATTTTGATCTAAAATGTTGGATTTTTAATTCAAAAACGCCTTTTTTCTTTAGTTTTAAATTCGGAAAATGTTCGTCTACCGTAAGATTAATACCTGATAGATGGATACCCGTTTCACCTGTTCACCCTTTAACCTGCTTTAAAGCGTCCGTCAGTTAGACAAAATAATCAAGTTTCAAATTTCTATATATTTTTCACGAATTAATTACAAATAATAAAATATTCTTTAGAAGAACGGCTAAATGTAATAAAATTATATTACAAAAGTGGAGAGAATGCTCGACAAACACAAAGAACATTTTTTGAGAGTTTCCAGAGACACATTTCAGTGGATACAATTCTCAGAATTAAGACCCTATTTGAAGAAAGTAAGACATTGAAAGATAAGCCAAGAAAGATGAAAAGACGGAATATAAGGGATCGAGCTATTGTTCAATATTTTACTATAAATCCGAAGAGTTCTATTCCGCAAGCGGTACGAGAAGTAAGGTATGGTCCAGGGCTCCGGAGAGTAAGCTATGGAACAGTTCACAGAACTTTAAAAAAATGTGGTCTAAAACCATATTGCATCCTTCCCGTTCAATACTTAACACAGCTTCAAAAAGAACTGCGATTTCGATTTGTTGCTTCAATGCTGATGAGAGAGCAAGACGAAGATAATAATTTATATAATAAAATTCTATGGAGTGACAAAGCGTCATTTACAACATCGGGGGTATACAATCGGAAAAATACAAGATACTGGGCAGCAGTTAACCCTCATAGATATGAAATGATAAAGTTTCAAGGTTGGAGCTCACTTAATGTTTGGTGTGGGATGTTAGAAAATCGAATTATTGGACCACTATTTTATCGTGGCTCTTTAACAGGCCAAAGATACCTCCATTTTCTTCATAACGATATCGAGGATTTCTTGGAAAGGTTGCCATTGCAAGCCTACAACAATATCATTTGGCAGCAGGATGGTGCTCCGCCTCATGCAGTTCGAGAAGTAGTAACATACCTAAACGAGCGTTACAATCAGTGGATTGGCCGTAACGGAACAATTCATTGGCCACCAAATAGCCCCGATATCACGCCAATGGATACATTTTTATGGGGTCATTTAAAAAATGTAGTTTATCAACGACCCAACAGAAGTCTGGAGGACATTCAGCAAAAAATTATAAATGAAATTAATAGACTTAACCAGGACCAAAATATTGTAAGAGATTCTTTGGAGAGATTGAAAAGGGGGCATCGGTCATGTTTTGAAAATAATGGAGGACACATAGAACAATTATATTATTGAGATTAAAGTTATTCACTTTAGTTTATAGTTTTTTCTAATATGTCATACTTTTTTTATACGTAAGCAATAATAGATTTGCAAAAACCACTAAATTTGTAATTAATTCGTGAAAAATATATAGAAATTTGAAACTTGATTATTTTGTCTAACTGACGGACGCTTTAAAGCAGGTTAAAAGGTGAACAGGTGAAACGGGTATCCATCTATCAGGTATTAATCTTACGGTAGACGAACATTTTCCGAATTTAAAACTGAAGAAAAAAGGCGTTTTTAAATTAAAAATCCAACATTTTAGATCAAAATTTATATGAGAAATCGGATAAGCTCATTAAAAATACGGCATCCCATTTAAAAAAATATCAAAGTGACCCCTAGTACTTTTGTTTGATGTTCAATTGTTTTTTGCTGAAGATATTCGAATTCGCGGGAGAAAATGACTTAAGATGGCTATTTCAGTTTTTTTATAAAAGTACAGGAAAAGTCAAAAAATCGCCTTGTCCAGTCTTGGTTGGATAACCCTGTACATAACTATTAATAATAATTACTTATAATCTTATTAAAACTAATAGAATTAATAAGCTTTAATAGTAAAATAAAATCTCTTACCAGCACGATCTTCATATGGCACAACATTTTCTGGTTTTGTTAATATACATTAAATATAAATAAATATTTGAAGCTACCATGAAGAAGGTCACAGATAATCTGCAAGAATAAGGTGGGAATCTATTCATTTCGCGATGAAAAGATAAAAAATAAAATAAATAGTTTTGGTCTAGATTGAAAAAACAGTATTGACATAGTAATACCTACAAGTAAAAGCTATTATTGAACATAACAAACATTTCTCTTATTTTAATGACAAAAAAAGAGGACAATTATTGTTACGCTTGCAAGATTTGTTTTGTATTTTATTAAATTAAAGCAAAGCCGAAATGTGAATATTTGCCAAAAATTTTATTGCTCTAAACTCAAGCAATAACGACAAGCGCAAATAAATAGGGGACTACTTATTCAACATGTAGACCTATAGACCATATAGTGCATGGACTGAGCGTTCCCTATTCCACTGCATTGTTTCGGCCCGGCCGTAGGTCACTTACAAATAAGGCGCATAGGGACGTAGAATCAAAGAGTAAATCCACTAATTAGGGGAGTAACTTGTTGGCTAAATATCCCTTTCTGTCATCTGACATAGCGGCTATTTCGAAGCTGACGTATAATGGGACCAAATCTCAAAAACCCGCTAGAAATAATTCAAAATTGGCAGATAATAAAAATGAATTGATAATGCCATTACTGGTTAATAGGGATGGTTGTCTGATCTTGTGTATATAAATTTGTTCAGTGCAAACATGAGTACCTCACGACTTTGTACTAGACTAGTAGACACTTTCGAAAGACAGGTTTCATAGAACCTGAAAATGATGATAAACATAAACTTTATGATGCTGCTGTTTCTCCTATAAGAATAATTGTCGATGGCATGAACAATTTTTGAAAGCGATTGCGTGATTGCAGTTCTCCAGATTCCAAGAAAACATCGACAAAAACTATTGATGGAAATTCTAAAAACGGGCAAGCCCAATGCAAAAAAGGAACCATCATAAGAAATGTGTTCTTTGTAGCGTACAAAATGGATCCCCGCAACTGTCATATTTTATGTTTGACCGCTTTGCAATCTTGAAAGCCATGTACTATATTATAGTCTAAGTGTAAACCCCTACTAGAACACCTTTTTCTAATATTTTTTTAAATTTCCTATAGACAGATATGATTCTATTTATAATGTCAACAGCACCTACAATTTTTTCTTTGAGTTGGTGAAAATAATCATTGATAGCATTGACTAACGGCAGATGTAGCTTAGGGCAACATCTCGTGGCGACCAAATGCATGCCAGGCCCATCTAACAAGAACCAGTCAGAAAAAAAGCCAATTCGGTTAATGGACTGAGTACCAACAATTAGAAATCACCCTTTTTGACTGATCCCTGTTAGATTGGGCCAGCAGATGCTTTTGATCACCACGCGAGATATCGCTCTCAGCTTCATTTGCCTTGTTGCTTCCTTTCGTCTAATTCTATAGATTCACTGACGAGTCCTTATCTGGCGAAATACGTCTTAGGATGGATCCCTCAAAAAAGAGCAACCATAACTAACATTTAGAATTCCCATTGACATAATCGTTAAAAGCTTCCAGCTTTAAGTAACCACATAGAAATCTATCTAATGGTATTAGATCAGGGGATTAAGCCGGCGGTTAGTCCAAAATGGCCAGTACACTGATTGCGGAAATTAATATTTAATCAATGGCAAACTCACGGAAAACTCGTAATGAAGAGTGCGCACAATTGTTAAAACATAAGTTTTCTTCTAAATTTTAAATTTTCGTTTTTTAGTTCAGCCAAATAATTTTTTTCAATTTCGATTTAAATTTCCTTTCATAAAATAAACCTTGTTTCAATTTTTTATAATTATTACGCCGCGCCAAATAATTACTTTTAAAATTTTTGCGTCTAAGTGGCAATTCAATAATTTGGATTTTTTCTGTCTGCAGTGAATAAGGTAACTAACCTGCCATTTTCTAAAAGTTGCCTGGTAGGAGAATAAAATAATATTTTTTCTAAATCTACGTTCTGCGATTTGTTAAAAATTTTTGGTTTACCAATCTCGCTTTTCCTTTAGGATAATTTAAAAACTTCTTATACTGACTCGAAGTTTACTAAGGTGGCAGAGTCATGACGGTTGTCTTCTTAATATTTTTCACATACCCTGTAGCCCCAAATTTTTGAATTAATTCACTCTTCGAGTTACGTAAGCATTTGGATACTTTCATTGAATACTTCTCCAATTTCATAACATTTTACCATGTAAATACATTGGTCTAAGGTTAACATAGTCAATTTTTAATTAGTAATCAGGATCAACATACGAAACACATCTGATAAATGCCTGTCAGGTCTACGTGTTGACAGAAGGATTTCATTTTTGCATGAAAAAAATTAAGTTCACTAAAATCGATAGGCCACAGTTTTCTACTTTTCTTTACAAAGAGTTTTAATTAAATTTTAACATTATAAATATCCTGTATTAAATATGAATCAATTAATATAGTTTTTTCAGCTTAGTACCATCGTGCCGATAAAAAACTGGGACAGGAAATTTTTCTATTTTCTCCTAGACTATTAGGAATAATTTTACATCAATCCTGGTACCAGTAAAATGTCATGAAAATTTGCATTTCAATAAAGATTGTCACTTTATGATTGACTCGTCAAACATACAATCATATATTATTTGTAAATATGCCACAATTAACCCCCCAGCAAAAGGCAATTATTTATAGTCGGTTGCGAGATAGTGTTAATATTAGGGATATTGCAGACGAACTGGGAGTTAGCAAGAATACCGTGCTATTGGCAAAACAAAAAATAGCAAGACATGGGGCTATTATTAGGAATGCAGGTTCTGGTCCCCCTAAAATTTCTACTGATGATCATGATAGAAGACTGGTTAACTACCTAAGGGATCATCCCTTCGAAACTGCAATCAAGGCAAAAGAAGAGACGAATTTTCCAGGTTCTGTAAATACCGCTAGAGACAGGGTTCGAAATTCCGATATACGAAGCCGTTGTGCTGCCAATAAAATTTTTTTAACGGAAATAAATAAACAGGGCAGGTTAGAATTTGCACATGAATATATTAATCAAATAAACTTATGGGAAACAGTTATATTTTCTGACGAGAAAACTTTTCAGTCATGCAATAATGGGAGAATTCGGGTGTATAGGCCTTCCGGCATGCGCTATGATGAGAGATACACCCACAAAACCAACCAAAGTGGGCGTTTCTCCATAAATGTTTGGGGCTGGATTAGCGCTAGAGGACCAGGACTTTGCCAAATCGTCGAAGGAAGACTAACTGCAGCAGTATACGTTAATATACTAAACGAAGTGATGATACCATCGGTAAACGCTATATACGGTCAAAATTACACATTTCAGCATGATAATTCTCCAATACACACAGCACGCATTGTACAAAATTTTCTCCAAGAAAATAACATAGCAGTTCTTCCCTGGGCTTCGAAGAGTCCCGATTTGAATCCGATAGAAAACATTTGGGGTGCCATGGTCAAATCTATGTATAAACATGATTTTCGACCTAGGAACAGGGATGAATTACGCCACAGGATAAATCAAGCTTGGGATGAAATAACTGGCGAATTATGCAGACCCCTAGTTTTAAGTATGCCACAAAGGCTTCAAGAAGTAATAAACAGAAATGGTTCTATGACCAAATATTAATTTTGTGTTGTTTTGACAAACTTTGTGTTTGCAATTTTTTTCTTTTTAATAAATGTATTTTATTACCTGTATTAGCTTTATTTATTATTTTGTGGTAATGGTAAATATAATAATTTATTAAATATTTGACTTGAAAAAAAAATCTAATAAATTTACTTTATGCATATTATAGAATGTCTCGAAAATTTAACCACCCCGTATCGCAAAATACAAAACGTTCCATTATGTAACCGAGGTGACTTTTTAAATTTTGGATGTTTTTACCTTTTCAGCTCTAGACACCTTTTATAGTCTAGGAGATATGTATTTCTTACCTAGTTTTTGTAAATCTCTTGTCCCAGTTTTTTATCGGCACAATAGTACGTCAGTCAATTTCTAGTTACTAAAAAGGGCAGTCCAAAAATCAAAAGAATCTCTTATCAAAAACATCTGAGTCAGCTGACATAACATGACTTTATGCCTTTCTTTCTCTACAGTATTATACCCATGCCACAGTATACGGACCGTATACTGTGCCCATGCCATATCTCGACCTTGATTCGCATGTAAAGTACAAACGGAACAGAATCGTATTTAGGCGTATTTTATTTATTTCATTTGTTTTTGTTGATTGTTTCCATATTTTTTAATTGTTTTTGGTTGTTTTTTGATACAGTTCTTTGTGTGATATTATATTTAGTGTAAAAATTAAAAAATTAATTATGGATCACGATTACTGTGTACCTAGTACCTCTGGAAGAACAAATGAAGTAAATATGGTAATTTAACCAATTAATAATTTCTCATGCACTATTTTAATTTTAAAATCAGAAAAACTACTAGAACAGTTTTATTTTCTACAACAAATAACAGCATGTTAACCTTTTGGGCCCCCATTTTTTAATATTATATTTTTCGACGACTCTCTCTATTCGTTTCTTCAGGGAAATAAGCTGACCCAAAAATTTGTTCAATATGTATATACCTTTTTTCTACATGAACACCATGAACTAAGAAAAAGAAAGAAAGTGATACATGTTTTGAAAACCTAACCTCAACAAACTACTTTCTTAGCTGAAAAATACTATACCTATAGTTAATGTGAAAATCAGAAAATTGGTTATGGATCAGGATTACCTTGTTCCCCCCCATACCTCTGGAAGAAGAAATGAAGTATATATGGCAGACGGGCCGAATTGCCACAACAATAGGGTTTCGCTTGAACAATTTGGGTAGGAAATCCTGAAAATGTGGCAAACCCTTCGTTCATTCGCCCCTCCAATTTTTTTTATTTTTTTTATTTTTTTTTTATGATAAGGCACAGCACTACAGGATAAATCCTTTATGGCGTTCTAGGAGCGGTGCGTGTGCGCAGGAAACGATTCACGTTGGTCTTGAATCTTTGGAGATTATACTCGTTGGGGAACACGATCTCAGGGAGGTCGTTCCAGAGTGATGACGTTCTCCAGATGAAAGAATTTTGAAACAGTGTCGTTCGAGGGACACTAAGCTGAACCACGTACTGGTGGGCTGCAGTGGCTCGTCGTGTATTTCTACCATGTACCGCTCTGGGTGGTATCAAGCGGGCAACCTCAGTTGAAAACTTGCCATGAAAATATTTGTAAAATAGACTCAAGTCGCCAACCTGCCTTCAATGTTCAAGGCTTTCCAGGTTGTTTGTCAGACTATGCATGGTCACCGATCAAGCGAATGGCTCTTCTTTGAATGGAATCTAGCAATCTCAGGGTATGTTTAGGAGCAGAGCCCCAAATATGCGAACAGTACTCCAGTGATGGTCGAATTTGGGCTTTATAGAGCATCTAAAGTTGTTGGGGTGTATAGAGGTTCTTTGTTCGAAAAAGTACTCCAAGCTTCTGCGAGGCTGCCTTAGCAATGGCCGCAACGTGGCTATGCCGAGACATATGACTATCCAAATTAACGCCCAATAAATGAATTGATGATGCCAAGGGAATCGAGTGTCCCGCCATAACTATATCCGGTTCTTCAGCATTAACTTTTTTAGAAAAAACTGCCGCCTGGGTCTTTTTAACGTTAAATTCTACTTGGTTACTGTCACCCCAAGACAGAATTTCTTCCAGGTCTTTGTTGAGATGTGAGACCTCTTGCTGCCTATAGAGATGTGCATTAGCAGCCGATGTCCGAGCATTCAAAGTAAAAGATGAAACAAGTGTGCTGTCATCAGCGAAGCTATACCGGGTGTTGCATCGTCGAGCGGGACATAGGAAATCCCATGTAATTTTAAATGGTGTCAATTATTGGCTTCCCTAATTATTTTAGAGAAAAATTCTATTTAGGTTTATTAAAGAGCACTACATTCAAAATAATAACTTTAGATATTTTTGATGAGCCCGTTTATGGGTTATCGCCGATTTCTTTTTAACTATTTCTCCTTTTTATGGCCCCGTATTTGCGGGCACCAGTCAAGGTAAAAGATGACTCTCAAATAAAGTTGTCATTTTGAAATGTGTGCTTTATTGTTATAAAAACTCGTACATTGAAAGTGTACAAGTCGGGGTTTGAAGTTAAGAAATTTATGTGTATGTGTGTGTATTTACAACCTTATTACCAAGAAGGTGTCCCAATATTTTTATGTATTAATATTATTATTAATATTAAGGACTGTGTAGTAGGGTGGAACAAAAAGTACGATTTTAAAAATTCTTATGGGAATTGCTACCATGTAGTTAATGATAAGTTGCACTTAGTGCAAAAGCTTAAAATGATAGCATGTAATTTTTTGGATCCTCATTAGGGTCAAAATTTTAGAATTTTATTTTTTTAAAATTATTTTTCTGTGCATTGTATAGCTGCCAAAAGGTGTTTTAGTGTACTTCGTCTCTAAAACCTAGGATGGATATCAAACAGTGAAATGATTTATTTATAAAACACAACTATTTATTGGAAAACAAACAAGAAAGTGTCAATTTTTATATATGTTGTATTATAGTTTTTTTAAATCTGTTTTTGAAGTAATCTGATTTCGTTTCAAATGATGGTAACGTTTTTGTTAATTCTATATGGGCTTGAATACTCTCATATTCACGACAGTGCTATCTGACCCAACTGCAATAATCCGAGAAGTCAAAGTGTCCTTCTAAAAAATTTACTAAGGACCGTTTAATATTCAGAGCACTCTCCGGTGTCACAAGTATTTAGAACCAGGTTTACTTATCACACATGTGTTCTTTCAGGATTCGTTTTCGTTTACTTGCGTTTTTATCGCACACTACAGTGTGATCCTTTCGACTATCAAAAAACAGTCCTTTTATGGACATTTTAGCTTCGCAACTCATACAAGCTTTAAGCTGAGATGTTCTGGATCTCCTAATTTTCCTTCTATCTATTGTCATTGCGGAGCTACTTTCGGATACCATGCCAATATCCTACAAAACTGCATTAGCATTCATAGCATCTTCTTTCTTCTGCATCTTTACTACTACGAGAGCCGAGTGATGGCTGTGCTTCTTCGAAAACAGTGGAGACACTACATAATGGCATATTTTCGAAGTTCGGTACTCTGGATGTTGTTCTTTTCTTCCTTTCTTCTGCCATTTTTATTTTCTTGATAGTTCCTATCTATACTCTTCCTAAACCCACAGTTCTGTAATCAATAAGAAAGTCTTGCTCTCTCAAAGGCACTTTTTACGATTTTTCACATTTACGGTTTTTTAAATCGCACTTGCAAGATGTTATGTCAAATAATAAAGAAGCTTATTTTTTTAAAGGGTTCTATTTCAGCCTGCATTGTCGCAGTATTTTTTCTACATTTTAAATTCCTTTGAATTAGCTTATAACGTTCATGATTTTTTTTTAGTTTATCCCAGATACGATTACGAGAAACGGTAGGAACTGATTCCAAGCTTCTTCAAGTTTAGGTGTGTGTGTGTATTAAGTCAATGGCTCTGGTTGAAACCAAATGACCAGACAAGTTTTGGAATAACGATGTTAAGTATTTCAGAAATACTTGGATCTGTCCCAGTATCTTTATATTTTAAATCATTCTGGAAAAATAAATAATACAAAATAAGGTCCTGAAAAGTGGGCAACACACGGTCACTTAATAATTTGGGTTGGCCGAATATCTCACAACGAACTTGACTTTTAGTTGCCATTTTAACGTAAATATCGTAACACCTAACGAACATTTAAGGCACAACCGAAAATATTTGAAGCGATAAAACAAAGCGTATTACCACCTACATGACAAACAAGGATCCCGCACAGAACAATAAAGGTTAGGGATCCCGTGCCGTTAGTTCTGCGCATGACAAATGTTCTGTCAAACTTTTTCGAGGTTAAGTTTGTTTCTGTTTCTGTAGGTTTCTGTTATAGAGGATTTGCGGTTAATGTTAGTCTGTCCCCGTATTCTGGTTAGGTCGCTTGGTGGTCGATAGAGGCATTCTCTTCGTTAGTGACACTCGTTTTCATAGAAAGTGTGGCGTTTTTCTACTTTTATTTATCGAAATTACTTTATTATTAGTTTTTTTCTTAATATTATTGATAATGAGTAACCGTAAATCATATAAGAGTAGAGTTTTCTTTGTACAGGGATATAAAACAGGATATTTTTCCGATAAGAAGCTCAAGAAACAACTCGGTGAAGACAACCAAAACCTCTTCCTAGCTCCAAAAGTAAGTTAAAATTAGCTTATAAACCATAATAATTAAGTATGGGATAATAAACTCATGAAAAATTAGGACGTCAATTTTATAAATAATTTGTTCACTACCTTTACTTAGGTGTTGAAAAGCACTGTAAGGTGCCTTTCCTTTTCGACAGACTCTATAGCCTTGCTGAGGAACCGTAGGGACAAACATCTTTCTTTTATATCGCGTTTTCGGTTCACAGAAATCGACAATATGCTTTCAGCGCCACCTAGACACTAGATACCTGCTTATGCGGGTTTCATTTCTTTTTTTTCATAAATAAATAAATAAATAAATAAATTCCGGTGTTTGGCCTTCTAAGACCTCGCTGGTATGGTTGGGTGGATAGCTCGATTACCACGAGAGGTCACGACGTGCAACATCTCGCATATGTATTACCAATTACCTTAACGAATTACGAATTTCATATATGTCATGCGCAGTGGGAGGATTCGTGTTTATAATTTAGCTGATCGTCAAAGCGGGCTGGACCTTGTTGCAGCCCCACTCCCGCCATTGACGCCTGGATTGAAAATTGCATGTTTAATCCCCATTTACCGCGATTTTTGAGGACAATTAGGAACCGGAAGATGTTGAAATAAGGTAATTTGACTTCATAGGACTTTATCCACATAATATTAATTATTTCAGGCACTATGCCAAATATTAAATATAATATAAAAAGTAAATTAATTAATGTAATAAAAACCTGTAAAATCGCGAACATTTCTAAACTTTAGGTTTCGTGAGGAACCTGTAAACGCTAAGATAGGCTTTTCAGCTTTGGAAATAATTGTTACTTATCTAAATAGTATGACCAAATAATCCAAAGAAAAAAAAATGGTTCTACCCCACTGGGTAGGAATAAATATACAGTATGTCCACGGATGGGGTTTACAAGAGGACAAATGGACTAAAAATTGAAAGATACGAAAAAAATTCACTCTTAGTAAACGTATTGCTTGTCTAGAAAATACGATTCACCATAAGAAACTTCAATTTTTTTATACAGGGTGGGTAAAAACTGCAAAAATGTTATTTTGCTTAAGAGTAAACATACTTTATTTTGAAAGATACGAAAAAAATCCACTCTTAATGAATGTGTTTTCTACACAACAAACCGAAGTAGAACAATTCATTAAAAGGTTTACCTATGTAAAAATTATTTCCCAAAAAGTATTCGCTGGCACACCTCTGACTGGTGAACCTAGTTAAAATAATAATGACACTTAAGGTGATAGGTACTTGTTGTCAATGTCTTTATTTAATGAAGTTATTATGTAAGTAGAAACGCTATGTACTGAACAAATAGTTTTTATAATACAATGTTATGGGGATGGTCAAGTTTCATACCGCTACGTCACGGAACAATTTACCGAGAAATTTGTTGGAATCCTAATAACTAGGATGACAATCTGCAAGTTAATAAAAAAGTTCCAGAGAACTGGTTTGGTTTTGGATCTTAAAAAAAAAGAAGAAATACGACCATGATGATGCTGCTACAGTCTTAGTTCTTTAATCTGTTGAAGAAAATCCTATGACGTCCCTTAGAAATCGTGTTACTCAGTTGGAAGTTGTGAATGACGCGAAACGACTTGATTTTTGCTTGTGGATAGGAGACAAAATTTTAAGTGAAAATGTTGATTTTTATAAATGTATCATGTTTTCTGATGAAAGTACATTTTCTACCAATGGAACCGTTGCAACCCAGCACGTTAGGTACTGGTCTTTAGAAAATCACAAATTCAGAATTATGACGAGAAGACAATATTTCACAAAAGTGAACGTGTGGTGCGCGATATCCATCCATGGCATCATAGGGACATATTTTTTTGATAACACGTGCAATAGATTATTATATTTAGAAATGCTGGATACATTTTTCAATTATGAACTCGAAAATCTACCATTAAATTTTCGACAAAATATGTATTTTCAGCAAGATGGTTGTCCAGCCCATTTCTCTCGTGAGGTTAGAGAATGGCTTGACCGCAGATTTGGTCCAAGGTGGATTGGCAGGAATAGCCCAGTTTTGTGGCCCCCAAGAAGCCCCGACTTAACCTTGGCGAATATGTTTTTATGGGGCCGTTTAAAACAAATTGTTTTTGCTACCGCAGTACCAAATGATATTGAAGTGCTGAAGGGCAAAATTGTCCAGGCTGTCCAATCGATATCTCAGGAAGAAATCAGAAATTCTTTTACTTATTTGAAAAAGCAATTAGAAAAATGTGTCGAGTATGAGGGTGGAGCTTTTGAATTATGAAATCGTTATCGTATTCTTTTCATGTTTATAAAAATGTTCGTATTATTATTATTATTATAATTACTTCATTAAATAAAGACATTGACAACAAGTATCACCTATTCATCATTCAAGTAAAAACGTTTATTAAGAGTGATTTTTTTTCGTATCTTTCAAAATAAATTATGTTTACTCTTAAGCAAAATAACATTTTTGCAGTTTTTACCCACCCTGTATAAAAATTGAAGTTTCTTATGATGAATCGTATTTTCTAGACAGGCAAAAACGTTTATTACGAGTGACTTTTTTTCGTATCTTTAAAAATAAAGTATGTTTACTCTTAAGCAAAATAACATTTTTGCAGTTTCTACCCACCCTGTATAAAAAAATTGAAGTTTCTTATGATGAATCGTATTTTCTAGACAGGCAAAAACGTTTATTAAGAGTAACTTTTTTTCGTATCTTTCAATTTTTAGTCCATTTGTCCTCTTGTAAACCCCATCCGTGGACATACTGTTTTAAAAAAATACACAATAGTAAGAAAGTACTAATTATTATTAAACGCACACATATAATCAAATTTTCCTAGCTGAAAAATAGTATATTCTGCCCAGAAAACTACATTATCCACGCCCTTGGCGTAGAGAGTTAAAAAAGAAGCGTGAGAGTATTATAGTAAAAATGGGTATATTTGGTAATTCACATGCGGTTTAACCGATCGGATGCTGTATCATTTTAATCAATGTCGTTTTTTGTTAGTAAAATTTGCATCGGGTTCGGAAATTCTCTCTTTTATTTTTCGGTCAGGGAGACAATTGATTTGGAAGACCGCTTCCAATCGTAATTCTGATAGCGTACATCGTGATTTTCAAGTGGATCCTGTACAGCTTGAGCGGCTAAACAGAATTCCAATCTGCCGATGTAAACACGTAATATACAGAATGCTTTAAAAACATCCGGCAATTTTCAAAACTACATTTCTTAGCTAAAAGCTTTGGCCCTACACGGTTAAGTGTTTTATGTACAAGGCATTGGTGCCCGCAATAATCCCACAATCTCCCGCCATGAAAATTATGATCTGACAAAAAAAGGAGCGACTGTATTGTTCGATTTTGCGCAGAGACGTCATTTAAGGGGAGCAATGTTTGTTAAAATTTATATAGCGTCACGAAAAAACTAACAAATATATGCGCCCCCATCACTGGTCGAATATTGTACAGGGTGTCCCACTAAGGTCGGCAAGGTACGACATTTTGGAAGCCATAAACCTTAAGGCTTCGGGGAAAATTTTTCATTCACTAAATCGGCCAAAAGAAATTGCTGGAAAATATTTTCAAGTTTTCAAAATGACCGCTAGAGGGCACAGTTACTAGGATATATCTAAATAGGCGAATTTTACTAGATAATCGCTATGTTAAGGTACGGTTTGAATGACGGAAACAAAAAGTTCTTTAATTTTTGCAGAAACTTGCTTCTAAAACTTATATATATATATATATTTTCAAAAAATGTGGGGAAGGGAAGGTTAAGGAAAAAATACTTTTTAAATTGCTGTATCTTCCACATGCTGAACCTAAATTTAATCAGCTTAGGTTCGTTTAATAGACACTTTTACACTTATTAAAAAAGCGGTTTTGGTCGTGTTCGCTATAGTACATACCGCGTCTTGTAGATGGCACTATTTAAACAAGCTTTAGTTCTTTCAACTTTTCTTATTAAAATAAAATGGTATGATACATTTTTTATTACTCAGCTTAAAGAGCATACAAGCAGCTACAGTTTGTAGAAAGCCGTAGTTTGATATCTTCATTTGTTTTCGCATTATTTACAAATGGCTATTTCAATTTAGAAAATTAATTGATTTAATACTTCGTTATTATATAATAATAAATTAAAGAGTGCCGATTTCCTGGCCTTGTATCAGTTCGATCCAAATATTAAAATGGTAATTGACAGTTGCAACGAATATACCACAGAGAATCTGCAAAAAAATAAATAAATAAATCATTGACTTATCTACGCATATTCTTCGCAGCCTATTGTAGTTTACTAATTCGTCCATAGAAAAAATAAATAATAAATATGTAAATAATTATATATATTTTATTAAATATAAATCTTAAAAACTAATAATTTTATTATATTTAATTAATAGTTTCTGCAAAAATTAATGAGCTTTTCAATACCGTCATTAAAACACTTAATCATCTTAACATAGCTATTATCTGTAAAATTTGACTTTTTAGATATATCCTAGTAACTGTCTTCCATAACGGTCATTTTGGAAACTTGAAAATATTTTCCAGTAATTTTATTTGACCGATTTTCTGAATAAAAAGTTTTCCCCGAAACTGCAAGGTTTTTGAATTCCATAATATCGTACCTTGCCGACCTTAGTGGGACACCCTGTATACTAAGGCGCTCTGCCATATATTATATTGTGCGGCTCTTTTCTACAGGGTGTTTAATTAATATTGCGAAAAAATTCAGGATGAGTTTCCCTGCTTGAAAATACGAAAGAAAGTTTCTATTAACTTTGTTAGCAGTAAAATCAGTTTTTCAACTGAAGCAAAAAATCAAGTTACCTTGTTTCAAATTTTGAAAAGTCTGGCAAATACTTAGGAGGCATTTTATTTGATTAAAAATGATTAATATGTAAAATCTTCTTTGCATTTTAGTAGACTTTAAAATTAACAATGTATTTCATTATTTACAAAATGGCGCATGAATATTCAAATATTGAATATCGCGACTTGCATTTTTGTTATGGAAGAGCAGATAGAAATGCAGAAGTAGCAAGACGGTTCCATCTGGAAGCATATCCTGAAAGAAATATCCCATGTGCCCAAACATTCACCAACGCCCATTGAAGGCTTGGCGAAATCGGAACATTCAAAAATAACTTTGGTGATAAAGAAAGACCAAAATCGGTTAGAAGTGTTGGAATGGAAGAAAGGATAGAAGCTGATCCAGGTTCTACTAGAAAGATAGCTTTAGGAAAGGAGATGCTAATTATTCACCGATGAAGCTACATTTACACCTGATGGTTTTACCAAATTTCATAACACCCATCATTGCTCTTATGAAATCCTTATTCCATTATGAAACGAGACCATCAGCGCAAATTATCTCTGAACGTATGGGGCCGAATTATAGTAGACCAACTTGTAGGGCCTCACTTTTTTGATGGGCCGTTAAATGGGGCTGCCTATTTAAATTTCCTGCGGAACTATCTTCCACTATTGTTGGAAAATGTTCCCATTCAATCAAGACTAAATATGTGGCTACTTGAAAATGGTGCTCTACCTTATTTTAACCCAAACTAACCTAAATTTTCCATGACAGATAGATATGACGAAGCAGACCAATACCTTGGGCGCCCCGCTCGCCCGATATCAATCCAATGGATTTTTATTTTTGGGGACATTTAAAGGCCCTCGTTGATAAAACGCTCATAAACAATATCGACTATCTTCGTCAAAAAATAATAAATAGGTTTCAAGTTATACAAAGTACGCCGAAAGTTTTTTTATAGTTAGACCACATTTTTTCAAAAGTGCCAGGAAATGTATGGCAATGAATGGAGGTAATTTTAATTATTGAACATTTGTCGCTGTTTTAATTGTCAGATTACCTTTTAGATACCTGATCGTCAGATTTATCAAAATTTGAAACAAGGACAACTTGATTTTTTTGCTTTTGTTTGAAAAATTGATTTTACTGCTAACAAGAATTTTAAGTCCAACATGCGCCTAAACGGTGGAGTTTATCGACCCGAATAAAGAGTACCTTTTTTATTATGTATTCTTTTGTCTTTAAAATTACATGGTATCTTTTTCAATGACTATCAATGCGAAAAAGATGGTTAAATTAAATTTGAATTTCAGGTAAAGTGGCTTCTGGTGGCACAGTAGAGAAACATTTTTATGGCAAGAATATGGAAGTCGTTAAGCTTAGTCCCTGTGCCAAATATTAACTTGATGGTTTAAAAACTAACCGCAAGAAGATAACAATAAGAAGAAAAAAATTTAACTTTGACAGACTGTAACTCCAAAAAGTATTGAGTTCTCGCCTTTAAGTTATATGACCTACTAGGTACTACCTTCATCTTAACATAAAGAATCATCACTCCAAGTATCCTGATGTAATATCCGAACACCCTGAATAAGTATAAAAGAAAATTCACTATGTAGTTGTAATTGTTTCAACTTTCCCTTTCGATACTTTTAGGGGGTATTCAAGTGATTATTAGATTAGAGAATTGCGGTTTTAACTTTAGTATTTATAGGTACTGGTTTTAAACGAAACGAAAGGTTACGCTGTCAGATTTGCCATGGTCATCTTACAGGATAATTTTAAAATCTCGGTTTTTAAAAAACCCTGGTTCAATTATCAAATATGTGATAGAATATTTAACTTAGAGTTCAGTGACATTGCCAGTTTTGTTCAAAATATGTTGTTTTTGAGATATTAACCAAACCAAAAACAAGTATTGTTTTGAACTTAAACATTACAATCACTATTATCTACAATTTTTATAAATAATTATCATAATGATAGAATAAGTATCATTGATGTGACCTCACTAATACATTTTACGAGGGCCACTGACATTACAACTTACAAAGCGTAAAACAAATGAAATTATCCTTGTTCATCATCATTATAAACATTTGTTGCTCGAAGTGTAACATGATTAAGAATTTCAAACCTTAATATTGATAAAATCTCAACCATATAACCATTAAATTAAAAAATAATTCTTAAATATACACATTTAAAAAAATGTATAATATATTCTTTATAGATTCATTTATCGGTTACGATTATTAGCGTTCATTAAAATATAAATATTTAAATTTAGAATCACCTGTTTAATGGGAATTTTATAGAACTGGGATTTAAACTGTTATGTAATGCAAACAAATTTCCTTATTTATGAATATTATATCATTCAATTTGAATAAGGATCTTTATTGTTGATGGAAGTTTTAGAATATAGATATCCTCACATAAGTAGTAAACATTTTTATATTCGACAATATGCATCTTGCAATTTTCCAACCTAATCAAGACTATTTTGCGATCTAGTTTATAATGTTAAAGAAACAACTAATATGTCAGATTTTACGTCACACTAAATATATAATCAGGAAGTTTTGGACAAGTCGGAGTCATGCAGTTGGGTACGTTTACCTTATGCGAAGCCTCTGGCATTTGTTAAGATTTCTACTGACATTTAAATTTTTTTTTTCTGTGACGGGAAAAAAGTTTGACATTTTATCTCTGCTGACAGGTAACAAAATGACACTTTTTATGAAATTAATTTTTTCCCCGGAAAAAAAATGATTACTTTTTTTCCCGGATATATATAGGTACACATAAGTAAAGGTAGATATTTAATTTTAGAATATTTTATTATACAAAAAGTTACATTTTCTTTATATCAAAAGTACAATTATTGAATGCATATTGCATGAATGACATGTTCCTTTTACTATTCGGTACAATAGTCGAATTTTCTGGTGTTGAAATTATGTTTTTTTCTGCCATGCACACAACTGCCGTTGATGTACCTGGTCGCAAATCGGATGTTATTTCAGCACTGCCACACGTTCCAAACACTTTATAAGCTATTTCTGTCCTGTGTGCTAACGATTCATCAACATACCCTTCAGCGACCGTTGATGACTTCCAACCGCCATGTTTCTTTAGTGTCATCAAGTCTCCCCCAGATTCAACTAAAAGTGTAGAAGATGATCTTCGAAATAAATGACCCGTATATAAGTTAACATTTTCAAGTTGAAGAAAATTAGGTACTGTTTGAGGTACCTTATAAAACTTTTACCCACAAGCTGATTCATACATTTTCCATTGTGATATGCATAAAATAGGCGACGATCCTTTGCTGCTGTTGGACGGAGGGCTATGTACGTTCGGTAAAATTTAATATGTTTTTCAGTAACTACAAATCTCCTGTTTACATCATTCTTTGTTTGCTTAATTTTCACAATTAATAACGTTCCCGAATCTTCAATATCATCTAATGTTACCGGGCTGGTTTCACAAATTAGACATGCTCCTGCAATCGCAAATAAAACAACAACCTTGGCCGTTAGATAAACTTCATCGGGAGCATTATTTAAAAAATCAGAAATATCTGTACTCGTAAAAATCGCAGCTTTCTTGAGCGTGTAACCTTTTCCATTTTGTTTCAGAAATGTAATTAGTTTGAGATATTTTGAAATGTCTACATCATTATTGGATTGTAACATACTTTTAATCATTGAATAATTCGACCACACTGTTGATGGCTTTTATTGTTGTGCCAGTTCCGAAAAATAGGCCAATAACACCGTCTTCGACAAAGAACTGCATGGCTTTTTCATCTTCCATTCCATAAATCTTGAATACGCGGTTTCGTAAATTTTGAGCGATTTAGCTGGCAATAATTTTTGTGACGCTACTTTCGCTGCTTCTACTAATTCCGGTGGAGTCAGGGAAAACTCGGAATCAGACATTTTTGACTTTATATTATTCAAAATAACTACTAAACAACCAATAAGTTTTTATTTTTTTACTTAAATCACAGAATTAAATTGACAGATATTTTATTATTTTAAAGGTTTCCTTAGCAACGCAGGTCTAATTGTCGCTATAAGTAAAACAGCCTACTAGTTTAAAAATTCAAATTTTACATCGATACTTTTCTGACTTTAATATATTGTAATAATATGTTTTTCAATATTAAATCGTCTTTTTTCCCGTCACAAAAAAAAGTAGTTTATTATACACGGGAAAAATATTAGATTTTAGCTTTCTGTTTTTTGTCTAACACAACAAGAGCTAAAATCTAACACTTTTTTCCCTTGTATAATAAATAACTATTATCGTGGTGAAAGGTGGCTAAAAAATGAGTTTATTTTCTTAATTAGTCGCTAATTATGTGGCCACTTGTCTGAGCTGTGCTAACATAAACTGACTAGGTTTCCGATTTATTTGACCAAGTAAAGTTGCGATTGCCACGAAAGCAGCACCGTCATAAAGCGGCCTTCGAAATTCGTTGAATTAAGTCACAATGAAAGCTGCTGTGCGATTTAAGTACAAGTGGTTTCCAACAGAGCGTTAATAAACACCGTAACGTAAGATAGCGCTACCGTCATATTCAAAGTAGTGTCAGTGTGACAGTTGGCTCAACGTTTTATGATCTAGGTTGAACATAGAGGCGAACAATTTTCATAATAATAACGTTCAATCGGGTAAACTCATATGCGCCTTCTTCTGAACGTTTTCTATATAACTTCGATCCTTCCTCTCCCCTTTTAACCTCTTTTTGATCTTCTAAAATTATTCCAAGTGTGAGATCGATGCCATCCATATTATTAGGTTTAAAAAAATAACGGCATCGTTTTACAACTTTCGTCGCTTTCCTGACTTTACAACTGACGCTACCGACTATGCTTGCCGCGTTTCCACCGCTGTATGATGTAATTCACCGGATTTTTATGACCGCTATGTGGCGGTACTGCTTTTGAGAAAACTGTAGCTTAAAGCTGGGGTTTCCTCGAATTAGCGATTTAGATACAAGTGGTTCCCGCATTTTCCACCGCTGTATAATGTAAGTAACTAGATTTTGACTACCGCTTTCGAGGAAACCCTAGCTAAAATCAGATTATATCAGTCAAACTTCCTCCCCCCTTACCCGCGCTAAGGTTATCGGATTTGTAATTGAGATCGTTATTTCTTCAAGTTAGCTTTGCTTTGATAAGTTGCCAAATAATAGGCGACTATCATTCTGTGCTTATATATTATCCTTTTGAATTAATTCTGCCAATTGACGATGAAATAAAAAAAAATGGGCCCAATTATTCTTTTGCGTGAGACGGTCATGCAAACACCTATTTATGCGGTTCGTCATTACCCTAAATTTATATTTTCAGAATGAATGTAGGTAAGTACCACAAGAAATAAAACCACGCTTCATCACATAAAAATATTATGTTCAACGCCATTCATTAAATTATTGACAAACATTGGCAGTATATAGGACTTCATTGGTCGTCGGCTGGCAAAAGGGCTCGATATCCAAGTTCTTCTTCACAATTAGACTTATAGAATTTGGTATGTGCTGTAAAAACGTACAATTTCTTGAACCACATGATTTAAAGGTTTTGTAGGCTCTTCTAGCTTCCATTCGTTGACAACTTCTTCTACACGAACGATTATCAGCACCGTTTTTATTAGTCACAGATGCAGTTTCCTGACTTCCTCTTGTTGGATCACCACTGTCCCAAGTCTTCCCAAGGCTTCACAAGTGCACAGGAAGTGCAGTGGTATCTCCTCGTCCTCCAAGCATCCCAAACATATCGGGTCCTCCTCCACATTCATCGTATGCAGGTGCTTCCTCAACTTGCAATGCCCTGTTAGAAGTCCTACCAGAGGATTCAGGGCACGCCTACATACATACCTACTAGATAGATACTGAACTACCAGCTTCCCATCAGTAGCGCTAAATGGTTCATGGCATTTTAAAAATAAAGCAGTGTTATGTGCGACCGTTAAAAATATCATTTAGGAAATAAAACAAGAAAAATATTATTATTTCTTTTTGTTGTTTTTTTTTGTTTTATTTATAGCTAAAAAGACTAATTTGAAACTGGCTAGAACCTTTTCTTTTATGTCTATTTAATTTAAATATTTAAATCACCTGTCACTTCCAAAACACCACTACTTTTATTAACTTTACAATTTTCTGTGAACCACAAAACGTATCTAACTCGGTAACTTCTGGACAAATTATATACAATACGTAGTGGCTATTCAGCCCTATGCAGATTAAGCACACAAGTTAACTTTTGTCGTACCGTTTTCATGACAACAACCGAAAAAACCTACAGGTTCTTATTTCTTGTTCGGCTTGAGGTACGCGGTTCTTGGATATTTTGTTAATTACTTTTTTATTCTTCTTTCTGTCGTCTGCCTCCGGAGATTCTGCCGGTTTTCTTTTTTCAGAGTCCTCGTAGTAGGATTTATTTAGATTTTCAGCAGATTGTGGGTGGGTTAGATCTCCTGATGCTGTTTTTCCTTTAAGAAGGTCTTCTTCTTTTCGAACATGTATAACATTTAACATACTTTGGTCAAACTTCAGTTATTTTAGTAAGAATATTTTTTTGTATTAAACAAATTCATTTAATTAGCGAAAATAATTCGGCATTCCTTAATATTTGTACAGGTATCTTGCAATAGTAAATTTATTCTGTGTGCGTGACAGTTGGCAAATAATGCCTGACCGGCATTGGTTTCAATTTTCGGTTGTAAGCCGTTTTAGTTGCCCGCCATTACTGCGACAGTTTGACCAATTAATTTATTCGCTAGATCGAATTGATTTAGTTTTTCTTGTACAATATTAAAAACATACCCGACTTTACTTACATTAGTAAACCATAAATATCTCTCAAAATCCTCCCCATTTAACGCGTACTTTATAATGAGAGATAATTAAAATATCTGTGGTTTCACCAATTTTAATAGAAAAGCAAGTCATGCTCCTAATTTCCTTTATTCAATTCGTTACACCCCGCTAAAGGTTTTTGAATCTAATGATAATTCACCAAATTCACGGTCATATTTTTTGAATAGCTTAGTTAATTCGTTATAGTTGCCTTGGTATAAAGATTCTTCAGTTTCATCGTGGCCCCTCAACGGTAATTCTTGACAACCCAAAAATCTTCGATGTCAATGAATCGGCGCAAACCAGAGTGATTGTTTTTAACAAATTCGTTATGTTTAATACTTTCTAATCGAGTTATATAAATGTTTTGTTTACCAAATAAATTAAGTTTTAGCTGGCGGTAGGGTGTCGCCTTGAAACATGCTTTTGGAGAGCCAAGTTCTTTTAAATTATCGTAGCTAACTTCGCACCACGGATTCTGATTTTGCCTTTTTGATTTGAAAATAAAAGGAATGGCAAACAAAACAGTTTCATTTTGGTTTCACTCCCCGTAAGCTATGCATATTTTTGATATCTATTTTTTGAAAATGACCTACTGGAGTAGAACGACCATCAGTTTTTATTTTAGTTTATTCATCGAATGAAAGAGACAAAAATCCACATTTTAAACTTAAATATATTAAAAAGGATCACTTTTTACCTCAGTTTAAACTTGGTTTTTCCATGTCGTTGCTTGCGTTACCCTGTTACCCTCAATTTTTCGGAATTTAAATTCTAAAATACATACCTGAGGTCCTAATTATAAAAAAAAAACGAAAGTTTTGTTTTTCAACAGCTAACTTTTTCGCACTTATTTTTATAAAAAATGAGATTTTTTCTTTCAAGAATAATCATAACGACTTAGAAAATAACAGATCGATATACAAAATATTTCTTGTTGATAATGAGTATTAGACAAAACCATAACCTCAGTTTAAAATTTGCGGCAGGTTCGACGTTGTCGCGCCTGCGTTTTAATTTCGAAACAAGGTGTATGTTTGGTTACCTATCTTCAAGTCTGAAACACTTTCTCTTCAGTAGGTACTGATTTTCTAATGGCAGGGTAGGCATGCTTACCCCAGCCTGGGTTACTTAAAAAGTAAAACAATTTAGTTTATAACGGCTGTAGTTTGCGAGTGTGAGTCCGCGATTTAAAAAGTGGAGCGGTTATTCGTTGGCAGTTTCAGAGTTAATAAAATGCACATTAATGTAGGTAGATAAATAATATAATATACTGTCTGTTGTCTTTTTGACACTGAGTCGGGACTGCCGACCCTGCCGTCCCTGAAGGCAGCCACTTCTATGCCCAGTATCAGTTCACAGCGTTAAATAATTAGAACAACGGGTGTTTGCTGGTTGTGAAGTTATAAGAAGTAAACCTGGCATTCAGTTATAAGAAATCGAGTTCGGGGATGCATTGATATGAACGAAATTCATTTTTAGCACTTATTATAAAACTTGTAATAACAAAAATGATTTACAAATTTAGGGACAGCGTTGTTTATTATTTTGTTATTGAGTTGTTAGTATTTATTAATCCAAAATGGTTCCTTAGCCTTAAATTCCTTTTATTTCGAAAACGGATTTTTTTTACGTAAAAATGTTCATGGAATCTAAATTTATTTTAAAAAATAGCGAAAGTACATTCGGCGAAAAAAGGATGACCTTAAATAACACACCACTCTTTTGTTACCGCCAGTGGTTGCAATATGATATTTTGAAAAAGTAACCTCCAATACCACTCACTGAAAAGTTCGTTTCTGTATTGGAACTAGATCCTAATAAGTAAAAAAAAACTTTGATGGCACAATCTTTAAGGGCCTGTTACTTTGTATGGTATCATTTGCGGACCTGTGTTGCTATTCAAATTTTTTATATAAAATCGTGTTATAAAATTTGTCAACGTCACATTCCTAACACACTTTATAAAATATTTGGCTTATTCTGAGTCAACCAATCTGCACTACTATTTGGAAACACCCTGTATGTAGGTTATTTAACTGCATTCAGCCGCTAAAATTAAAAATGACAGTGTATACTCTTAACTTATTTATTAAAATTCAAGTTTAACATATTTTATAATAGACAAGTAACCTACTTATGAAAGAAGTAGGGAATTACAAATCTACAAAAAAAAAATCACAGGATTACCAGAAAAGAATCCACTACAGCCAAACAGTAGAGGGCACAAAGCAAGGTGGATGACTCAAGGTGGATAGCACATTAGATGTTTCTGGAGAAAGTGGTCTTTATGCATAAACGGGCATGCTCAATACAGCTAAAATATTTTCGGCAATGCGGTGTTGCCGTTTCTACCCGAAAGAGTAGCAATTCTGATATTATAAACGAAATACCCTGAATACTTAGACACTTATTTATGCAATTTCTATTAGTTTTTTTTTAACTCTTTTCTTTTACCTATCTGTTACCCTTTTCGAGATATTAATTAATTCGAATTTTTTTTCGAGAGACATGACTCAAGAATTGCTTTCTTTCTCGCAAACAAAAATGTAAATTAATTAATAGAGAACAACGGCCAGACACAATCGCAAACACGTAAACGTATACGATTCTTCTTTTCATACGTCATTTTACGCAAAGAAATAAGTACGGGAGCTCCTTTAAATAAGAATTACGGCACCGACGCGCAAAAACCTTGACCGACGCGTACCGACCACATAAAAGTGAAAATGACAGCCTGCCATTGGTATCTTCTGATTGGCCAGGTCTAGACAATCGACCCGGCAAATTTGATCTTCGGTACCTCTCGCAACTATTCGGGAGGACTCGGCCCTACACGTCTCGGTTCATGTCACGTATACGGGGTCCGTGAAGAACCGTCACTCTACGTGACACGCAAACGTGCGGAATATGATGCGTATCGAAATTTGCAGACTGAGCATGCGCACGTAAACGTTTACGTGTTACTTTTGCTGCTTGCGGGTTTGCCGTTGTTCTCTAATATCTCAAAAACGTAACCGATTGGCATAGCAAATAATACCTAATGAAAGTTGATACAAAAGCTAGGTATAGAGATTGCAAAATTAAGTTTATCTGGAGGGTGTGTTTAAAATATTAAAGCTTATACTACCTTGTAGAAGAAGCAGCAACACCGCGTTGTCGAAAATATATGTTGTAGCTTTTTAAAAAGTGGCCCACAGACACACGTATAAGTATTAATACATGAACAGCTAATTTTAATAAAAATCAAATTATGACGGGTATAACCATAAAGTATATTCGATTTTATATTAACTAATTATTACAACAAAAACATTGACTCTGACTCTAAGTATACGTTCATTAACGCTGAGATTAATTTAATTTCAGACCTTACATATATTAATACTTGTATACTGATTTGATGTCAAATTTATATTCAAGTTGAGGATATATACTGAGATAATAAAACTACTGAATGATGAGAATGTATAGTCTCCCTGGTAGAAATATTCATATATATTATATGAGACGGGTGAGATCCCACAGGACTGGCTCCAGTCAATCTTTGTACCGATCCCAAAAACACCAAACGCAAACCACTGTGATCAGTTCCGCATGATCAGCTTATTGAGTCAAGTCTTAAAAATGTTCCTAAAAATAATCCATACGAGAATTTACAACAGATGCGAAAGAGACATTGGCCCTACCCAGTTTGGGTTCAGACAGGGCTTCGGCACACGGGAAGCACTCTTCAGTCTAACCGTACTACTTCAGAAATGCAGATACCAGCGCAAGGACGTTTTCATGTGCTTCATAGATTACCAGAAAGCGTTCGATTATATCAAACACACTGATCTAATTAAGATGCTTCAAGACAGGATGATAGATAAGAACGATTTACGATTTATAAAGAACCTATACATGAATCAAACAGCATCGGTGAAGGTATTCCCGATAGAGAGAGGGGTAAGACAGGGTTGCGTTCTATCCCCCCTACTCTTCAACCTATACTCTGAAGCAATCTTTGAAAATGCCTTGAAAGATACCGAGGACGGCATTAAAATTAATGGGCAGGTTGTCAACAACCTACGCTACGCGGATAACACGGTCATAATAGCAGATGGTCAAGAAGCATTACAACGCCTCATAGACAGATTATCTACCGAAGGTGAACGACTAGGTCTAAAGATCAACATAGACAAAACGAGGGTGATGACAGTAGGCAGAACATCCGATATGCAACTGAATATCACAGTGAATGGCAAGAAAATCAAACAAGTCGCTAAGTTTAGATACCTCGGGAGCTGGATAACTAATGACCTGGACCCAGACGTGGAAATACGAAGCAGAATTGAACAAGCCAGGGTAACATTCACGAATATGAGAGCTCTTCTCAGCAACAACTGTCTTAATTTGACATCACGGTACCGTTTTGTAAAATGCTACATTTACTCTGTGCTGCGGTATGGAGTAGAGACATGGACAATAAAGGCCAATACCATGAACCGACTGGAAGCCTTTGAAATGTGGGTATTCAGAAGAATGCTAAAAATTCCGTGGACGGATTATGTGTCGAACGATGACGTTCTAAATAGAATGGGAAGAGAAAGAGAACTACTACAACTAGTGAAAAGGAGAAAGGCTGCATACCTGGGTCATATTTTCAGAAATTCCAAGTACCAATTCCTAAAGTTGATCATGGAGGGAAAGATCGAGGGAAAGAGAGGCATCGGGAGAAAGAAATATTCGTGGCTAAAGAACATAAGAGACTGGACAAACCTCGATGCCCATACACTTTTCAGAGCCGCGCAAGATCGAAACGAATATGCCAGAATTGTCGCCAACATTCAATGATTGGATGAGGCACCTTAAGAAGAAGAAGAGGATATATTATATACCATAACTATTACACATCTATTATCATTTTAACTTAACAGCATATTAAAACTGACTATATGAAATATCACAGTGAATATAAATTTTGAGAATTAACTACCTTTAATATGTGATTAAGTTATGCTTGCTCCTATTCATGCTTACGTTAGTTTAATAATAAAACTATTAGTTTCACTTTGATACTACATTTTTTTGTGTGTACACACTGGCGTCAATCGACGTGCATACATCACCGTGCGTTTATGAATTAATATTAGTACGCGTGTCTGTAGGCCGCTATAGACTTTAATCTACGACGGTGTCATTATGACACATTTAGCATCATCATTTGGATGTCATTATGACCTTTATAATAACACTCGTGGCCATTATGAATTCATGATAACACGCAAATGTTAAAATAAGAAACCAACAGAAAGAAAGTTAGTCACCACTTTTATTTTTTATCATTAATCAAAGAAATTGCAATAACATTTATTTATTAATAGTTATTAATGATATAAGTGCTGAAAGTACATTTTTAAGGCACGCTTCGCTCATCCTGCAATTTCAATGAGTGCCTTTAAAATACTTTTAACACAAATATAATACACCATTTTTTCTAAAAACAATAAAAAGCAATAAAGCTGGATTTATAAACTCGAAAAGTTGGCGAGGTTGAGGTTCAGTTGGTGTTGGAAATAGGAGTTCAATTTAAACTAAAGGACACACTCAGTTCCATTTATACACTCGTTCATGTTGTTCATGTAAAGCTCATGTAAGGTTCGAAAACTTCCCGGGTTGTTCAAGATAAACAATTTTTATGCTCGGAGTTCGGAATATCTAACCTCACAAACTTGATCATAACTTCAACCTCACCAACTTTTCGAGTTTATAAATCCAGCTTTACACAGTTAGAAATTAAATTTTTAGAATGTTTAATAAATTGGAAGCAGATAATTTTACGCCGTTAATGAAGTTGCCAAAATCAAAACTGCAACAATCAACAAGCGCGGTTATCACGACTTTAACAAATATGGGCACCTGATAATTTTGAAGTTTAATTTATGAAAACGTTTCTAGTATTTTAGGGTAAATCGAATCTATGCAAATAAAATCTATTTGGACCGTCGTAGAATAAATTTTGAATGATGCACGTTCGATACGAGCTTTGGTAATGAAACTTGTATAACTAAGCCATTCGGCTAACGCCTCGCGGATTAACGGTTACATTAAAATGTTCATATCAAACTAGTATCATTAATGACTATTAAAACACAGACTGATATGTGCAATGGATCTCTGTATGCAGTTCGAAAATAGTGAGAGGGTGGCGATAAAAAGTTTTGAAATGTTATTATGCCTGGAGTCTTTTTTTGAGGTAAACTAAAAGAGCACGAAAAAAAAAATAAAATTATTTTAATTGAATTACAGAACAATAAGTACCGCGTTACCAGATTATCACATAAAATATAAGTTGTGGAAAAAACCGAATTTGTGAATTTTGGCTAGTGTGACATAAACATCTAATGTTTCATTCGCCATGAATCAACCTGTATAATAAAATTGTCTTAAGGTATCATTTTGCTAATTATATTAATATATTAATTAATATGGCACAAATTAAATCATAAATTATTAATGGGGTTTCTATTTTATAATTTTATTGAGTATGGTCAAAAAATAATGGTAATTTACTAGTGTCAAATTTCTTTACCCATTAAAAATAGACTTAAAAGGCTTAAAATTATTAATAGAATATATTTCTTTTCATATATAAAATAGAACCTTGATAAATATGTTTGGCTAACTTAAAGCAATACGATTTATTGGTCAAGGAATTAAAGTAGGCACCTTTTACTGAAATATAATTAACAAAATAAATGTAATAAAATTCGGAATTCAAATTGGGACCCTGAACTTTTTTAATTTCTTGACCAAAATATTAAATCGCTTAACTTACATCGTTTTTTTTAAATACTGATTCTGACACACAGGTTTTCCCACTAAATACTTGTATTTGATTATACTCAAACAATTATGATGATATTTTTCAGTAACCGCATCTAAAATATTTAAGAAAATTTAGTTATGTGTAGACAAATAACCTTCGGTTAAATTATTTAATGTAGTGTCATTTTCTATCTCCAAAGTACTAGTTTTTGACAGTATTTGCTTCAGTTTCACTAGTCTCTGTTAAAGCATCGGTAGATGTTACCGTCTCTAAATTTATTTCTGTAGTGGTGAAATCATCTTCTTTTAATATGTCGGTCACATTTACTCCCTCAGCTATATCCTTCAAATCTATATCACCAGTAAATCGTGATTTCAACCCTTTAATATCATCAATGCTTAGTGGTTCAGCGGACGCTCCTGAATTTAAAGAATCAGACGATTCAACTATTGCCTGAAACTCAGGAGTCTCTTTTAAAATATCACTAGCATTCACGAAATTGCTTGCGTTTAGTTTTGTAACACCTAGTAGTGGTTGGACTAGAATTTCGTTTGATTTATTTGGCTGTGAGTTATCTGCCGAAATATTTTTATTGAAGTCTGAGTGACTTTTTGGTCTACATAATTTTTTAATATCGATATTGTGAGATAGTGGAACTTTTATACTATCGGTTGCATTACGTAGTTTATTATTTTTTGTTTCATTTGAAGCATTGTCTAAATCATTTTCCACCTGTAAAGATTTCGTTTTATTAATAGTACTCTGTGATACCTCATTAACAATTGTGGTAATATCAGCTTGTTCAGTAGTTATCTCAGTAAGTGTATCTGCATCACTATTATCTAACCGGAAATTCGCAGTATCATTCCCAAACCTCAAATTAGTGCTATTTGTTTTGTTATGACTAGGACCTATTCTCTCTTCAATAAGTTTTAGTATATCATCATCTGATGGCTCAAGTTTAGAAGCAGTAGTCTCTGCTCCACCAACAGTTATTGTTTTTTCAGGTGTATGTGGTACATCATTTATAGATTTTGAATCAAATATTTTTAAAAGTTCAGGGATTGAGGGAATGTCTGATGAAACGAAGGGGCCAGTCTTATGAATGCTTGCTACTTCTGGAACCTTTAAATTAAAAAAGTTTTTCAATTGTGGTTTTAAATAAAAAATACAAACCTCTTAAAACTATAAACTGCTGGCCAAATGAAACAGATACTACAAATTTCTGGATACATTTAGAATTATTGAAATATTTTTTTATATTATTAAAGATAGTTAGACGCCTAAGGGTTTTAAGAGTTTTTTTTTATTTCACTAGTTTGTGTCGATTGTGAGATCTAAATAAAACAGGAACTGTTGCATACAGGTTACCGATTATAATTTTGCAAAATTCCATTGCTTCCGAATATTTGCAAACATTTTTTTTAGGGATTGGTTCACTACACACAAATGAACACTTGACAAATTGCAAATACCAATTTAAGTGGTTTTGTCGTATCTGTGATATTACGACAGTAAATTAAGTTTCTTAAAAACGAGCACTTATTTTTTATTTTGTCCTGTATTATCTTGACAAGAATCTGTATAAAACTGTTTATGTTCAGAATTCGTTTATCAGATCTCTTTTTAACTTTTGAGACACCTGTATTATCTTGACAAGAATCTGTATACAACTGTTCATGTTCAGAATTCGTTTATCAGATCCATTTTTAACTTTTGAGACACCTGCAGTGCTGATGCAATATACCAATATACAGAGTGTGCAGAAAACTATCGAGAATTAATTATTATCGATTGTTGGATCATCTTATTTGTTCGTAGAGGCACGGTAGAATAAATAAGCGAAAGATCCACTTCCCTCATATTTCTAACTCCGCCGACACTGCTCGAACTGGTTAGTGGCAAGCACAAGCACTAACTTGAAACATTTCGCTTAACAAGGAGCAGTTGGAAAATTATTTTGTTTGAGTGGTCGCGTCTAATAAAAATAATTCTTTTGAGCGCTAAGCTATAATGGTAATTTATTGTTCGGTTGTTGATATTCTTAATTTCAGTAATTTAGAAAGCTTTAACGTTTTCAATGGAACTGGAAAACAACTTAATTTTTTAATGAAATCGAACTTTCATTGAGACACCTAAAAGTTGTGAACTGTACAGGGAAAAATATAGTAGTAGTAGTAGTAGTGGACGGGGGGGCTTTGACGCCAAGCAAGTAGGCCAGTTTTTACCCTTTTTGCCAACCCCGTTTTAACGTCTGGGTAATGTCAGCCAGACGGGACCTACAGTTTCACGTGGGTTCCGAACCACAATATAACCGACAGATGTTATTCTCGGCACAGTATTTTTACGGTCTTGTTATTATTAACGTCCCTCCGCTCACCACAAACCTCGACGGGCCGGCCCTTAAACGTCCTTGTGTGCAGCTAAGAGAGTTATGTATGTCGCGGGGACCCTCGAACCATCCGGAACAGCATCAGACCCGTGCACTCGAGACTCCGCCGCCAATTCTTTGGTCAAGGTTCTTACCTCAACCATACGAATATCAGGTAGTGTCCGACATACACCATCCGCCCCACCGATCATCCTTCATTTGGCTCAAGGGTCCCTCCCTCGACAACATGCCGTTTCTAGAGTACCTACTAGACTGAAGTGCCGTTGAGAATTTGTCGGTGTGTGTTGCATACGCAACACTAAGTAGTATCAACGAACATTAACACTCTTGTTAATGTTCGTTGGTAGTATGGTGACCTGGGCCCTGCAAACTGAAAAAAGTCTGCTGGGCCAGCCCGGGCTTGGACCAGGTACCTGTAGCATGGAAAGCGAGAATGCTGCCACGCGACCAGGCCGTCACCTGAGAAAAATATAACAAATACTATAATTTATTTACGGTTGGCGATTAACTCTTTTATCCCTTTTAGATTTATGGAAAATATTGAAAGACAATAACGATTATGAGTTTTTATTAACACGCCATATAAATCAAGATGGTTTAGCGAATTTCTTCTGGAAAACTAGAAATTCTTGCGAGAATGCAAAAAATTCGACGATCTAAAAATCTAAAAATCCCTAAATTTCTTTGAGAATATGGAGGGAACTAACTGCTTAAATGATACGCATGAAGTTTTACTAAATATTTCCTTAGATGTTTCAAAATAGTGTAAAGCTGGATTTATAAACTCGAAAAGTTGGTTAGGTTGAAGTTATGATCAACTTTGTGAGGTTAGATATTCCGAACTCCGAGCATAAAAATTGGTTATCTTGAACTTCCCGGGAAGTTTTTGAATCTTACATGAGCTTTACATAAACAACATCAACAAGTGTATAAATGGTACTGAGTGTTCCCTTTAGTTTAAATTGAACTACTATTTCCAACACCAACTGAACCTCAACCTCGCCAACTTTTCGAGTTTATAAATCCAGCTTAAACATTTAAATAGCGAATTTCTTCTGGAAAACTAGAAATTCTTGCGAGAATGCAAAAAATTCGACTATCCTAACTGCTTAAATGATACGCATAAAGTTTTACTAAATATTTCCCCAGATGTTTCAAAAAAGTGCAAATATGTAAATATCGCCCATAAAACTAATTATTTGAAAGTGTACACTACTGACTACCGGAATTTTGATAAGCCCGAAGAAAACGGCTTGATGTAATGGTGGGGTATCATTGAGATATGTATTAAAAAAATAATAAAAGCAACATTCATGTCATGTATGTATGCTAGAAGCAGTAGCCTTCAACATGAAGAACAATATTTTCTCGCAGAAAGGCGTATAGACATACAGAACAGAAATCTTAGGGCGGAGTAACTATGCCCTCAATATCCTTTGTTCATTTTTAAAATTTTTTAATTTCATTGGAAGATATTTTATATAGACAAAATTTTAGTCTTTTGGCTGGAACTGTTGGCATAAGAAACTTACTAATGGCCAAGTTTTTTTCAGTCAAAATTTCTCATCCTTGTACTAACTTCCCTCTGGCATACTGTGTTAGTTTATCTACTAGGGTTAGGATATACTACAGTTTAAAATTTGCCAACAGAGAATTGAAACCACAAAGACTGCACAAAAAATCTGCTAAATTAGTAATTTTAAAAAACCTGTAAAGTTTCGCTTTTAAATATAAATATATATTAGTTATTTTAAGCAATAATTATATATTTTTTATTTATTAAAAACATAAACAACCGCTAAATAGATATTTTTATTTACCCATTGTGAACCTACTTTATAATTTTGGGGACAAAAATATATTTTACTTACCATTTTTTAGAAATTTCTTTCATATTTTAATTTATTGGTAATTTGTATCTAGTAAACCCATTAATCCGAATGAATCACAATCGAATAATTCGTCGCTTTCTACAAAGCTGTATCTTGATTAATCATAGCGTTAAAGTAAAAACTTAAAAACCGTTTTGACAGCATTGTCCCATATTTTAAAATACAGCCCAAAATTTGTCAAATTCTTATCCGTTTCCTCGTATCAGCGTATTTAAGACATATGTACCTCTATAGGTATAAGAGTATCCAACCTCAATATTAATCAATTTTCGGTAGTTTTTTTTAGCATGAAAAGTTTTATACAGTTTCTTGCCAATATAATACAGGGCAAAATAAAAAAGTGTTCTTTTTTAAAGAGAAAAATGAATTTGTCCTTATATCACAGGTAAGACTTAATTTAAATTATAAATTGATATTCGCGATTTGTCAAGTGTTCATTTGTGGTGAACCAATCCCTAAAAAAATTTTTGCAAGTTTTGGGAAGAAATGAAATTTTGCAAAATTCTAATACTAGGTTTAATAAACACCCTGTATGCGACAGTTCCTATTTTATTTAGATCTCATGATTAATACAAACTCTTGTCGATGGAATTTGAAACAACCTCTTAAAAGCCGCAAAAGTCTATCTCTATTAATATAAAAAAAAATATTTCAATTCGAAATGTATCTAAAAGTTTGCAGTATCCATATAATCTGGTTAGCAGTTTATTTTTCACATTTCTGGTTATAAAAAGATGAATGCAATCAAGACTTTTAACTTACTTTTTCAATGGAATATGACACCTTTGTCGGTAATTTACTTGCGGGCTTCTTTATTTCTCTTAAAATACTTAAGTAGTTATAATCATTGATCAATACTGGATTCTTGGTATCACTTTTAATTTTTTTCCTCTAAAAAATTAATACATTATGAGAGCATATTCATAGATATTAAATCATTAAACACATACCTCACTAAAGTCCAACTTTGTCACTGACGTAGCTTGTTCGATAGAATAAGCCTTGCTGTTCAGTAGCTTGGTTGGATAATCGATTATTGGATTTGGATCTAAGTGCAAAAAAATAGTTAAGGACTATTTAAAAATATTCAAAACTCCATTCTTCCTATATAAAAAATGGAAGACGAAATGAGCTTTTAATTTTAGCTTAATCCCCCTTATTGTCTTTCTAAAGAAGTTAAAGGATTACCTACAGTGATTGACAGATCCCTTTAAAATCGTGTTTAATATTTTACTTGACGTAACCTAACTTACTTTCTATTTGTTTAAGTTCTAATGGTGCAAGTCCGGCAACAGATGAAGTATCCAAGTTTAATACAATATTATAATCAGAAACGGAACCAATTTGTTGTACTGGAATGGTAATTAGTCCAGATCCTATACTTAAATTCGGCAAATCTGTATTAAGGTCTGCACTTGAAAATCCATTTCCAAAACTTAAGCCAGATAAAGTATTTTCTGAATATGATTCCACGTTTAGGTTGGAACTTATCGGAATTTGGTAGTTTAACCCTATGGAAGGAGTTTATTAATACATGCACTTACGGTATAAATTAAACGATAATTTTAAGCACAGATGTAACTTATTCTGTAATTGAAAGCTCAATTAATCAAATCATATAATGTTGAAATTACTAAACTAAAAAAAAGCAGCACTAATCTTGTCCAGGTTTACTTTTTGCCATAAGCTACTGGATTATTTTTTTGTAACAATTTAAATAAACTGATAAAAGTCGGGAAAGTCTCACTTCTCTGTCTAGGCTGCATTGTTTTTGTTTTTTTTTATCGTCAGTTTTATTGTTAAAACTATATATGAGTATTTTATCGTATCCGGTATCAAGCATTAAGAATAGTCACAAGCTGTATGAGAAGCAGTTGACACATATCCCTTAAGAAGGCCTGCTGAATTGCAGCTTAAACTGGAAAGAAATTAGCTATGTTCGAAACTATCCGTTAATAAATTAGCTCTCGGCATTTACCCTATCAGTATAATATCCGGCAGCCTGTGCAGATATCTGTTTTTTTTTAAATATACGATAAAACGAAAGACTATTTATACCACAATAAATTACCGCCAGGTTGCCCAGCAAAGTTCAGCAGCAATTAGCTACTTTTAATAAGTTGATAATAAGAGATATTGTAAATAATGTTTTTGATTATTTGCTGCTAGACGTTTTGTTTTTAGTGAATTAAATGTCATTTGAAAAAAATAAGCAAAGAATGTGAAGAAAGTGGTTGCTTACTCTCAGTCAGTCGCATCTTTCAGGCTGCACTTTAAAAAAAAAATGATAATAGAGTAAAGTTTAATTTTTTCTATACACGTAACACATGCATGTATTTAAATAATGGCCGCAAGTAATGGTTGCCAGTATTTAAATTACATACTTGCGCCTGGCGGTTACTTGCGCGTGAGTGGATTACGAGAAGGGAGGCGCATGCTGCTTCCTGATTTGGAAACGAGGACGCAGCATTACAGATGCTGTTGGTATTTTCCTGACAAATTGAATGCCGATGCGCAATTATAGCCCGTTCACACATTATGTTTCTCTTTCGTAGCGGTATTCTTTTCCGAGTCGGTGCTAAACGGATGCAATGTGCTGTGCACATAGTTAAAGTGGGTCGTACAAACGTTACCTTCTTTTCCTCGATCGGTATTTTTCTGAAGCGATGTACCGCATCTGAACGTACACAATATAATCTATGCGCCTGGGTAAGAAGCCCAATTGAGATAAATTAACAGTAAAAAAAAAAGTAGTTTGTGAAAGTAATTGTTAAAGCTTCCACAGTATAAAGGCCTACCTCACAACACTTTTCTGGGTGAATTCTATACATAATAGCAGTAGGAAATGAAAAATCGGTGGATTTTTGTTTGTGATTCTGTTTTTTAAACTTTTTATAGAGAGCCCCGCATAATTGAATTTTCATGGCGCTTACCCTACGGAACTACAACTTCAGATACCTCACATAAAAATCAAATATTTTTTTTATATGAACAGGACCAGACGTACTGTTACATGTTACGTTATCTCACAAAAACCCAAATATTGAACTAAACCCCATTTTCGGTGACCTTCAAGTTATTTTCTTGGGTCAGAGACGACCAAGTAAGTTTCCCAACAGATGGCGTCATTAAGAAGGATGTTCCAGTCGATCAACTAAAGTGATAAACCGATGCCATACTTAGTCCGTTTGGCTTTTTGGGTAAGCAATTAAAATATTGTTGTTGTTTGGGTTGGTTCGGCGTAAGTTGACACTCATGCACTAGTTTAAAGTATTAATACCAACGATTTATAAAAGTTAAGTAAGGAAAATGGCATCACGTTGATTCTCATGTGCAGCTACATACGAGGAAATAGAAGGTAATTATTTCGTCATTAGGCTTCAAATAATGTAGCTTCTATTAACAAATCGAAAAATTTAACGAGGGAATAGTATTTACCCAATAGTCAAGGAAAATACGTTAATAAGCGTAAAATTTTGTTTAAAAAATCTTCTTATATAGAATCTGGAGTGGTGACAACAAAGCAACGATGACGGCACCCTCCCGCAAAAAAAACCGGAGTTGCAAAGGATAACGCTATTTATAAATGCATTAAATAATTTCCGAAATGAGTCAACACATCAAGACATAAGACGATGAGTAAATATCTTGGTCCATACTTGAATATTTGATTTCTTTACAAAGAATAGAGCAACTGAACCGGTGTCAAAATTTAAGTTTCGTGATATATTTAACATCAAATTTGACCAACATTTTCATCCACTTATTGTAGTCTTTTGCAAGGCATGCTACTCTTTACAAAATAAAATAAAATATGAAGTAGATCGATCAAGCAATAACTCAAAAAGTACAAAAATTAGGTTTTGAACTTGAGTTGTACCAACGCAAGGCCAAACAACTACCATGCTATTGATATGGATTGAAATATATCACAAGAAGACGGCGCTACATTAATCGTCCTTGATCTTATAAAGACATTACCTACACCTATCATCTCTACCAGTATGACCTATAGTCGGGAAATTATGTAACTGTGAAAAAAATTAAGGTGTCCAGCTTAGAAGGTCTATTTATTAAAGGGGTGAGACACTTAAATGACAAAATCGATGAAGGCAAATTAGGAACCCCCGTATTTCCGAAACGACTGAGAATAGATATTAACAACTATTGGTTTTTGAAATCGGATCGCCAAACGCAATTTAAAAAAAATCAAAATGGCGTCTTATCTGTCACTTTCTGACATCTGTCGGATTTGAATTAAGCATAGATGGCTTGGTAACGGGAAATTATGTAACTGTGAGAAAATGAAGGTGTTCAGCTCAGAAGGTATATACTTATTAAAGGGTTGAGACACTTAAAAGACAAAATCGATGAAGGCAAAATAGGCACCGCCGTATTCTGAAACGGCTGAAAATAAATATCAACAACTATAGGTTTTTGAAATCAGATCGCCAAGTGCAATTTACTCGTGTGGTAATTTATGAGAGCTGCCATTTAAAAAAATTCAAAATGGCGTCCTATCTGTCACTTTTTGACATCTGTCGAATTTGATTAGAGCGTAGATGGCTTGGTCAAGGGAAATTATGTAACTGTGAAAAAAATTAAGGTGTTCAGCTTGGAAGGTCTATTTATTAAAGGCGTGAGACACTTAAAAGACAAAGTCGATGAAGGCAAATTAGGAACCCCCGTATTTCCGAAACGGCTGAAAATAAATATTAACAACTATTGGTTTTTGAAATCGAATCACCAAGTGCAATTTACTCGTGTAGGTATTTAGAGGGTTGCCATTTAAAAAAATTCAAAATGGCGTCGTGTCAAATCTGTTAACCGATATATCTTTTGACATTAAATTCGGCTTTCTTGTCGAAAATCATTGCCAAATGTGTGGTTTGTTTTTTTAATATAGTTTGCAGGAAAATCGCCAATCAGCTGAGACACTTAAAAAAATGTCCCTGTAGGTACGTATAAAACCCAAAGCGGACCAGCGGATCTTTCATCTAGAGAACGTCATAACTCTGGAACGACCTCCCTGAGGCCGTGTTCCCCATCAAGTATATTCTCCAAAAATTCAAGACCAACCTGAATCGTTTCCTGCGCACACGCACCGCTCGCAGAGCGCCATAAAGGATCCTGCAAGTGCTGTGCTTTATCATAAAAAAAAACTCATAATAGTTTTTTTAGCAAATATAAACTTGTTTTCTTTGTTATGTTAAACAACCCCTTTCTGCCCACTCTAACAAAAATTAAATGTTAATAAAATATTTTACCAGAATTGAAAATTAATTTCAGAAATCCATATTTTTTAAATTTAATTATAGCCATTTCACTCATCAAGGGGATGATCCGCTCTGGTTCTCACCACCTTAATTTTATTTAAGACAAACTCTAATTAAAAAATGTCTCTTGTTTTTTTTTTCATATTTGCAGCCACTTTCGAAATAATTAAATAATTACCACATTAAAAAAGTCGGCATACCTAATTTAAATAGTGGCAACCAACTATGTGTTATACATAGTGTATAGTCCGCCTTACGCTGCTTTCACACTATCAGGTTCGCCGGTCAGGTTTTAAACCTGACAGAAACCTGAAGTAAAAATTTATTATCCGAACGCAATCAGGTTTTCAGACGGTCCGGTTTTATAAATTTAGTCTACTCGTCGATGTCATCAGTGATGGATCGTAATGATATTATAACTTTGTGGTTATTTTACAGAAAGCGTAAAAAGCGATGTAATCGTAAAAGGACCCATTGGATGTCTATATCGCAGGTCATTCATAATAAATTTAACTGTCGCACCTTTCACAATAACGTTGCAGCAAATTCTAAACCAAGACCCTTTACTAAACCGGACGGCAAGAACCGGACAAGTGTGAAAGCGCACGTTGCTGTGCATACCCCACTTTTCCGCCGTCAGGCAGCCGGATGCTTCAGTCGACCCATCCGGCTGCATCCGGTTGCCGAGCCTGAACCTGATAATGTTAAACACCACATTTAAACCAATGTACTATTACTTCTCCGGTTTTCTTCAGGTTTAAAACCTGACTGGCAAACCTGATAGTGTGAAAGTGCTGTTTTACAGTTCTGTGGCTATGTATGAAATGCGAATAAGAAAAAAGTCATGTACCGGGCTTGCTAAGTTTACGAATAAATTTTAAATAAAAATGACCTAATTTTATGATAATAAGACCGCGATGAAATAGTTGTGGTGGACACATGAATAAAATAATGCCAAAAAAATGTGTGTTCCACTGCGTTTTTTTTTTACCTGTTGCCGCTGACAGTGGACAGTGGTGTGGTTTAATTAATAAAATATAAGGAAGTAAATTTAGTTTATTAACTTATAAAATATTAATATCAAACGAGGCACCGCACGCCTATGCCGCTACAGTTAAACCTAACTTTTTCATGCCTTTTACCCTCCTGGCTCTTCAGCCGTCGTAGCCACAGACTCGTAAGGCGGACTATACAGAAAAAATTAAATTTGACTTTAGTTAAAATGTTTTTGAAAATTGCGATGACTTCAACAATAAAGTATGTGTTTATTCCTGGCAATCGGGAGATTGTGGCTGACTGAGAGCTGGCAACCATTTTGTGGTTAGCGAATAGTAAAAAGAAATAAAACAATATCTGTAATTAAAAGTAAATGTGCCTAAATTTTGCTAGGCAACTCGACTGTAATTAATTATGTTATCATTTAATCTTTCATTTAAAGCAAACTTTATAAAATAAAAACAAACATATATCTGCCCAAACAGGTTGCCGGATTTCGTACTATACTTTTTAAAATATTGTGAAACTATACAGGTACAGCAAGATTGGAACATTTAACCATAGCTGAAATTAATCACTAATAGGAAAATGTTAAATGCTTCACCAATCAGTACGGCGAAGATTACGATCAATACAGTAAGCACCTTAAACCAAAATTACCGAAGAATCCTCTAGTGCTTATTATTGATTGATACATATTTAAAAGGTGAGTGCTACCCAAATATCACCAGAACCGATGTAAATACGGACAGATTTTTATAATGATGCTTTATAACGTGCGAGCACAAATTATTATTATCAAAGTGTGCTTTGCATCTAAGGCCGTACTGCTTAGAGGTTGAGCTTAATACCTGTTGGGTGTCAGTAAATACCAGCATTATCAATCAGTCAGTTATTCTGTAATCTTTAACAGTCGTTACATGCAATTTGGTTCATCGCTAGTCTTGAATAATTCACGCAAAGAATTTTACGGAACAGCACACAAATTCATGGTATTTTCGAAACAGGTTAGAGTAAATGGTGAGTGGCAACACAATCAACGTTTGTTCATGGACGATTTTCGTGAAAATTTTCCTAGTGTCGCTTTTACTGCTGGGGATTCTTATCATTGCCTAAGAAGAAGCGTGGCTCTGTTTAGGAAAACAGGTTCTATACAATATAAAAAAAGGAGCTGGAAGACCATTTGTAAGAACAGAAGAACTTGCAAACTTTCATAAAATAATGCAAAATACGCCAACACAATGTCTAGCACGCCTGTGTCAAGAAGTGGGAAGGTATTTTGAAACATGCAGGACTATTCTTAAAAAACAGTTTAAATTTGTTTCCTTGTAAAGTGCAAATATTCCTAGAAATTCGAGCTACAGATTTTGAAATACGCAGGAATCACTATCAGTGGTTTACCCAAAATGTATTGGAAATAAATGATTTATTAGAACTTTTTGCTCACGGGTTATGTGAACTTTCAGAATACACGCATGTGAAGTAATGGAAATCTCAGTTTCTTTGTAGAGCACACATTGCACCATCAAAAAATTGGTTTTTGGTTGGCTGTTTCCCGAGGAATAATTGCTGGTCATATTTTTTTCGATGACACAGTTACAGCACAGCGGTATAGGGACAATATTTTGAATCCATTTTTGGACCAATTACTTGACGATGAACTACGTTTTAGTTATTTTCGACAGGACGGTGCAACCGCCCATATATCCGTCGAAACTATTCACTCCTTACGCAATTTCCTCGACGACAGATTGATCAGTTCTTAAACACACATTAAATTCTCACCCAGATCACCTTGTTTGACCGCTATGAATTACTTGATTTTCCCTCATATGTAGAACAATATTTTTAAAACACTAGTTTACAATTTAGACCAGTTACAAGAAAGGATTATCCAAGAAAGTGGTAACATTTCTCCAGAGATGCTGGTAAACGCTTTCGAAAATATGAGGAGACGTGTGAATTTATGTTCGGAGTATGGCGGTGGCCAATTTCAGTAATTTCTATTATTTTTATTTTCCTTTCTCTATATTCTTAGTCCCGATACGTTCACGTCCGAATATTTTTATTCCCAGAATAATTGCTATGGTTTCAGTTGTGTCGACAATTGTTTCCATAGATATTATTCGACGAATAGCGCTATCCGTAGATGAAACTATCAAGTACTGTGTTACTTTTTAAACAACAAAAATTAATTGGTATTCGTTTACTTATTTTAACATTCATCAGTTTGTCATATCATGTCATAACATTTATTTGACATAATCTTAACCTAGATTTGATTAGGTATATCGTTCCCTTATAGTTGGGATCTTGTTGGGATTTTTCAGTTCAAGCACCCTCGGTTGAAGATAATTTTTGCTCGCACGGCGCTTATATGTAGCTCAACATTACTGATTACAGGCTAGACCTACCAATCCTATAAAATATCACTTTGCTGGTCCTTCTTACCTGCTGCATTTTCTGCGGAAATTGAAGGTATCAACAACTCTGGTGGTATTCCCGATCGTATTGTCAATGGTTCAAACTGCTGCAGTTTGTGTGGGTGCGGTAAAACATCATTTAGGGTATTCTCGAGACCCTTGGTGACCTCTAATTTAAAATTAATTTGGTCGTCTAAGCCTTTGGTTTCTTTTAAGGAACTGGCAGCATTCTCTTTTTCAACAGCAGAGGTCAAAGCTAGGCATATACATAGCTAAAAATAAGTTACGTTTGTTATATTATAAACCAAAAAGTATATTAACCCTAGAATGTCACAATTATTTTATTTTACCCTCACTACACAGTGAGGTCTCAAAAACCTGGGTCTGTATTTTTTTTTAAATTGAAGTAAACATTATTCAATATTTCTTTATGTCTAGGGTATAAAACTACAGCAAAACTATGTTTTTCAATGTTTGTTTAAAATAAATGCTTATTTAAGAAAACATTTTTACAAAAGTGACAATGACATAAAAGGAATGCTATAATATAGGTATAGTTGTTCCAGGCTTCATTTGATGACATAAAGAAGCATTAAACTCGAGACCATAGGCGTCGCTTCTACCAAATAATTAAAATGCAGATTGTTGTAAATGTTTAATATGATTAAAAAATAGTATGTATTACAGCGTGTTCATTATAGTTTATATCGATAAGAAGTTTGTACCCGCCACTTCGCCTGCAAGGAACACATGCACTTAATATTTTTAAAATGGTTTTTCGGTAGAAAAAATGCTCATTTTGCCGAAAACAATTTTAAAAAAATTGTCTTTGTCCAGCAGGACCCCGAGGAGGTATGAATTTTCCTTGCTCAAAATATCCTGCTTGCCGAATATTATCAAGGACAACTGCGCTTGAGTTGGAGATCGATTATTGAGTGATATTCTTTGATGACAAGAGCAACACATTAGGTACAAAGCCAACTTTACTTCCGGCATGATAACGCATTTTTCTCTCGAACACGGTGTACCAAAAGTACAATTTGTACTGTCTACCCAACCATACTTAACAACATCATCACACCCAAGTTTCGTCTAAATAAATTATACTTTTATCGGATTCATGGTACTGCTTTATTTTGCGCAAATAGTCCTGTCGTAGCTCAATGATACGCGGGGATTCCGTAATAACCATTAGTTTATCTAATTTTTTCTGTTTTAAGCCACATTTTAACTAGACACCACGTAGTGTCTCTAAAGATTGGTACTTATAATCAGGGTAACCTCACAATTTATTACAAACCAGTTCTAAAGTTGGCACTATATTATCCTCGTAAAAGTTGTAAGTACTTCGCAGAATATAATTCCTTGTAGTATTGTCAGCTGTTTTGAATTTTTGATTTATTGGTTTGCTCTTTGTTAAATGATCGATTAGAGTCCCCAAATTAATTACGTTATAAATTCCTATAAAAACCAAGTTGTGTAAATTCATTACAATTACATTTTTAGTTTTTCTTTAATCTTCTTTTCTTAAACACGCGTACATATTTAAAATATTGCATTGACACTGAACATGTAAATCTTTGTTTCTTAATTCCGGACTTATTTCGCTTTCAATGGTCGACTATGGCACCGACTCATTATAGTCCTGCGATAATTCACTTTGCCCTTCTGTTTCAAATTGTCGCTAAAAAGCCATACTGAGATAATAAAATATAGGTACCAAGTAAAAACTTACTTGTCTGAAACCACACAGTTATAGCAGAAAATAAAATATGTAAACTACAGTAAATCGCTTCAAACAGTCACGCCGCTGTCCGATTCTCAATATCGCATACCTCAAACACCAACTGATTTTAAAGCGGATAGGGGATCATCCAATTGGCAAAACCACAGGGTAAAACCTTTAACTATTTGCTGTTCTTGTCTACAGCATATAAATTTGTATTTTTATAATGTTCTATTAATTTTCCCACTCGGAAAAAATAGTTCGCACTTTAAATTGCTGGTGGGTCTCGACGGTCTATCGCCAGGGTGTTGCCACTATTACAAAATTTTCGTAAGTGTAGGAGGAACATAAGGGTTTGTTAATTGTTTATTTTTTTTGGTTGAGCAACAGCAAAATTCCCTTTTAGTTTTGTTTAAATTATTTTTGTGTAAATGATATTTCTGAAGTACTAAAAAAATTATTATAATATTCATGAATGGGGCATGTTCCTTCTTTCTTTGACATTGAAAATTTCTTGGTTCAAAGTACATTTGCAAACTAGCCTTCAAAGACTTTACTGACTATTGATTAAGTACTGACATAAAAGAACACTTTTAATAATAAGAACTTAAAGATTTTTAAAAAAAAGATCTGACAACCCCGATTATGGTGCCGGTCCCTTTGAAGCCCGGTCGAAGCTTTTTTATGTCATCAAACTGACTTTGGAGAAAGTGTACAACAATTTCGCATAAAAATATTAAGATACAACAAAAAAAAATTCCAAAAAATAGAAACCAGTCACATAAAAAACTTTTAAACTAAAATAAAACATATATATTTTGAAGATTGAGATTTTTTTTATTTTTAACCATTTACTTCCCGTTCGAAATCTTAACAATCGTTAACTGCACACTTGGGTCTCAGCAAAGAAACTTATAGCTACGCAATAAGTTTCTTTGGTCTCAGGTACCCACAGGTGCACGATGGTCGTAAAACCACGAAATACAGAATTAACAAATTCGGCGCAACGACTCTCTTTGAACTCGGACGGCTCTCGACTAAAGTTACATGTAAGGGGTAGTCAAAAAATGCACGTATGCAATTGTATTGAAATAATGTAAATTACTGAGTCTTTTGGGATATTACAACCCTATTTTTACCATAAAGGCCGGTCCGCATTATGCTTGCTCACCCTGCAATTTTGAATCATAGTTGCATCAGCTCATACTATGATTTTTAACGCATATGCATCAAAATGGGTCCACTTTATGACTTTCTTTATTTTAAATTTCGTTTATGGCAATTTTTTTGTTTTATATTGTTACAATTTCACTGTTGCTGCAATTTAAGTTATTCTCGCTTTATTTTTTGTAACGCTTCGTTCCTTTCTGTATTCGAGGTCCGTAACATAATATAAAATCGGTTGCTTTTGATACAGTTCTATAAGTGTAACAACGGAGTCTATTCTCCAGATAAATCGTTCCCCTTTTGCAGCTATATCTAAATTAGCAATCCACAAACCCCTAAAGCAACAGAATAACGCGGTAAAAGCTGAAAACTGACGGATTCCTTGTTTTTTATTTTGTCAAATGAGAGGTTATATTTATAAATCGATTTTACCAACAGCAGTTTTTAGAAAATTTTGACAAAACTGCATAAAGGTGTGCAAATACTTGTTCTATTTTAAGGGTGAAAAACGCTGCAACTTTCACTCACGCTAACTTGCATAAATATGAATCTCGAATTGCTTGACATTTTAACGCTGTTAAAAAATGCAGAGTGAACATGCATAGGTGCGGATCGCCCTCTAAATGTTTATTTATGTTTATCAGTTAAAACGATACTATTTTTTCTAGCAAAAAAAAATGTTATCAAGACATTTGTTCAAGATAACATTTTCAGTGTTGTGTTTTGTTGGCGCTGGCCAGTTAAATTTTTCGGTTCAGTGTGTAAAAATGAATCGCCGAGTAATATCTGAAATTGATCGTGCAAGAATAGTAGCTTTGGTTGAAGAAGGGCATTCCCAAAGATTTGTTGCTGAGAGCATAGGGGTTTTTTAAAGTGATGTCTCTCGCATATGGAATCGTTATCTAGAGACCAATTCTGTGCGAGGCAGACCACGAAGTGGTAGAAGGGGTGTTACTAACGAACAGCAAAATTTTGATCATCCTTGTGAAGTTTTTGAACTAATCATAGCCACTCTCCGACACTAAATTGTTTAATAAATTATATCGATTTTTATACAGTTCTTCTTTTTAATTAAACTATATATCACAATGAATGCAGCCGCGGCTATTTCTTGGTCGTCCATTGTTCACTCCTTTGTTCGCGAACAAGTGGATCAACCCATTCGTCAGGAAAAGAAATTTCATTTAAACGGTGCCGCGAGAACGAACGAATGCAGTGCGCGTATGCTCAGCACGTACGTGCTCAAGTCTAAATGCACCTTTACGTTAACAATTTGGAGAAATCGTACTATGCCAGTCCCACAACTTCAGAGAGATGTTACGCATGCAATTTGAGTTTGCGTAGCCGCCGTAGCCGTCTCTACACTAAGAAGACGAATTCTTGAATCCGGTTTAAGATGTCGGCGACCAGTAAGAATTCCCCAACCACCGAGTTCGTCGACTGCAGTGTACCCGAAGAATTTTGGAATTCTGTCCTATTTTTCGACGATACCAAGATTTGTCTGGTAAACGATAGTCGCCGGATTCGTGTTTGGAGAGAACCAACAAGAGCCGCTTAACTTGCTCATGCTCGCCCCTTGCCTCCATTCGCGGGAGGAAGCGCCATGTTTTGGGCATGTATTATATCTGACGGGCGTACTGAGTTAGTCCACGTTTAAGGCACAATGACTGGCGTCAGGTACATTAGGGATATTCTATATCCTTATGTTAGAACGTGAAGAGGGGCTCTTGGTAACAATTTTGTGTTTATGGACGACAATGCCCGGCCCCATCGTACTAGAGCTGTGGATGAATACCTAGAAAGTGAGGGAATCAATCGCTTGGAGTGGCCTGCTTTGTCCCCTGACATGAACTCGATAGAACATGCTTGGCACATGCTCTCTAGGATAGTTTGCGTTAGAAGAAATCCCCCTAGAAGTCTTTAGGAGCTTGTCGTCGCTGCTACCGAGGAATGGCAGGTTATTCCACAGAAACGGATTGCTAACCTTACCCACAGCATGTAGCGTCGTCTTCAAGCTTGCATTGAGGCAAGAGGAGGAAATGCACTTTATTAGAAGCTATATTTTTTTAAACTCCTCTAATTATACAATACAAATAAATTTTACTTCTGTTAAGTTTTTTTTTTGGAAGGTTTAAATTGTTGTGGTAAAATAAAAAATTTTCAAACTCATTGAATTTTATTTTAAACTTATCAATGAACTCATATTTAGTCTATTTTCACCATGACGTAATTAATTATTCGAGAATCAGAGTGATGCAAAACTTTTGAATCTATGTGTATTATAAGAGAAACAATTTTGATTGTTATGAAGGTTTTTTGCTTGCAATTTCGTGGATGCTTTTTTTTTAGGCGAAATCCGCTAAACGCAGGTGAGTGGTTTTGTCATAAATGTCATAAACGAATTTGCCAAAAAAGGTTATTCGGAAACAACCTGAAAACAAGTGAAGATTAAAACGCGAAATTCGCTATGATGTAACTTCTTTACGCTCTTCAAAACCACAATAATATAAAAAGTATAAAATAATAAAGATATTTGAACGCAGTTTGAAGCATATTAGCGCTTGTTGTTAAGTCTTACTGTAGACTGATTAGTTTTGGTTTGTATTGTATGAATTTTAATTCCACAATACAGTGTGGTAAATGGAACAGTGCAAATTTAATAAAGTTTCACGGAAACGCCATATCTTTCCAAAAATACTTTTTCTTTATTTTTAGGCGTTAGAAGAATCACTGGTTCAATTGTAAAAAACAACAAATACAGGATGATACAATTCGAGAGTGTCGTTTCTTGATTGAAGCCTAACTTACTGTAAAACTGCAACGTTTATTCACAGACCCCGAAAGTTATTTTCTACAATTAAATCAGTGATTCTTCTAAAACCCAGAAATATTGAAAAAGTATTTTTGGAAGAAGATGGCGTCTACATACGTTTTTGTTAAATTTGCAGTGTTTCATTTACCACCCTGTATTGTGAAATTAAAATTCATACACACTAAAACTAGTCAATGTACCCTAAGACCAAATATAGGCTAAAATTTTTCCTTACTTTGTAAGTTTAATAAAATTGGATAGAAATATAAAAGGTACTCTTAAAGATAATTTGTTCATCGGCTTTTCTCGGCATTGTTTTCGACGAATTTACGAAAAACAAACTTTAGCCCGAAAAATATTATCACACCCGTTATCGAAAGTACTCAAGTAGGGCAAGTTTTTAAAATAAATATATTTTTTTTTATTTTATCCCAGCAGTTAGTTTGTCACAGCACTTGTTTTTTGGCGACACTCCTAGTTTTATAATTTCTATCATTTCTTCTTTGTCAGCTTAATCACAATTTGCTTTTTCATAAACGTGTATGACAAATACCTAATTTTTTATATATGGCCGAGAGTCACCCTTATCTGAACACCTTGTGCATTGAATTAGTTCTGGTCCAGCTATTTATTATAGTTTTGCGAATAAATATTAGGATGGTCCTAAATAAAGTGTGTTTATAGGCTATAAATTAATTTGGTCATTGCTTGTTTGTGCGTTACTAAACCAGAATACTAGAACAAAGAGTAAATTTCTGAAAACTGAAAATATAAATCGTTTGAGGTGCGATAAAATTTGAAATGGTTTAATTTAATTAAATTTACACTTTTAAAACATTTTTCAAAACCATAACTTTGATTTTATCAAATCGTGCAATTAGCACTCGTCGACAAAGAAGATATATTAAATTAACAAACGAAGCAAAAGAGATTAAGACAAAAAATAAATAATCTACAGGTTAGGCCTGTTAATTAGAGACAAAGAAATGCTTGAATCTAATTTTTTATAAATTGAATGATGTCACGCTTACCATAAGATATTTCATTCTGGTGTTGACGAAAACAAGCTAAACCGTAAACTAATAATAAAATTACAAACTTCTTTGTATATAAGGTTAATCGAAGGATGTTTGGTTATAAAATATAATGTTAAAAATTATTGAGGTTCAAAATGTTAATCATATGTATATGGTTTCTAAAATCATTGTGAACTTATATTAAGTGTAATTATTGAAAGGTTATGCAATTTATTAATTATGGGATTAACTGACTTAAACTCAGGCTCATTTATAGTTAAGTGCATTCAAACAAAATCTAGTGCGGGAGAGATGATCTCTCTCTAACAGTTCGAAATAGCAAACAACGAAGTGTTGTAAAATGCATAATATCTGCTAGGAATACTACGGTCGGCAAAATGTGCTGCATTTTAAAATCAGGTTGTGTAAAAGTAATAACTTAACATAACACAACTCTTTATTTCAGATCTAGCAATTACAATACATATCTTTACAGTACATGCAATAGAACAGCATGAAATGAAATAGCGTCACCTCAACTTTTATTCTCCTGTTATTATTCCTATACTACATACTAAACTAGTCTTCTAGTCTGTCAGGTTCTAGATTTACTAAGAGTTGCTTTGTTTTCTTGTTTGAATTTATTTAAATTTTCCAGCATTTTTATATCGTTCGGCAATTTATTGAATATTCTTTTCACATGTACGATGGATTTTTCTCTCGTAGACAACCTGTGTATGGGATACTGTTTATTCACCGTTCTAGTATCATATATTGTGTTTTTAGTGTTTTTTAAAAAGTTATTCTTGTTTTTAATCAGGTATACACTATACAGTGAGCATTCGAATAAATAATATGCCATATAGAGTTAACACTCCTTTTGACAGAAACCCCTCTACAGCTATGCCTTCATTTTAAAGATTATTCTTAATAGGTAGGTACCCTTTTTTGTATTTTAAAAATTATTTCTGAATCAGAACCAATTCCCCAAAAAATGATACCATATCTGATAAGCGACTGTTTAGTACATGATTTCTAGGACATTTTCATCAACTTTGCTGTGACTCTAATAGCATAACATATTTGATTTCATTTTGTGACAGTTTTTCAATATGATAATATAATCGATAATATTACCCAAAAAATTTGTTTCTTTTATAGTTTTAACATCCTTATCATTGATGCAGATGTTTGCCGGTTTTTGTTTAGCTGTTCTATCTGTATTGAAAGTAGTAATAATACAAATACCAATTTTTATTATTATCGATCAATTCTTCAACAATTTGTTTTCCTACCAATAAATTTGTATCATCCGCACAACTCGTGATTGCATTATCTTCATTGTCAATTATTAAATTTAAATCGTTAATATTAAAAATAATAGTGGTCTTATAATACTACCTTGAGGAATTTCTACATTATTTAGTGAGTTCGATTTAAAATATTTGCTTTCTTTTCTTTATGGGTTAATACCTTTTGTTCGCAGTCTGAGGGATATGATCCAATCCACAGTACATCCCCCCACCCCACGAACTTCGTAGCATTAAAGCTTCTTCAGAAGATAATCGCGATCTAAACAATCATAGACAGTATTAAATATAACATTGTGAAAGCAATAATAATAGCGATCGTACATAACGATTCCATGGCGACCGGCCGGAAAAATAACATATAAAATTTTTGGTTTGCAATGGGTTAGCATAAATTCAAGAACTAGAAAAGCAATGTAAATAGCGGCAAACGTTAACAAGGGACTAAAGTTAAAGGTTAATGATGAGGCTTAAAAGAAGGACCCATCCTAAATTATAGACAAACTAAAACTGAGGCTTCATGATTGGACTATAAGGAAACGAGCAATTTTGTTAATTCTTGCCTTCGTGCAGAAAAAAAGGCATTCTTAAATTATAAATTCAGAAGAGACCCTAGTAACTTTTGGAAATTTTTACGCTGGCTTAATGTCACTCCAAAAGATTTGGCTTGTCAAAATAATATCGCCAGCCCCAACAACTTTAATTTAGCTTTTACAGGTAACAATCTGGTTGGCAACGGTGATAATCAGTTCATATCTCAAAACAATGATAACAAATTAATGCCCGGTTTAAATGAAATGTTTCAATTTCATGGGATGGAGGTGGATTTTATCGAAAAAATTTAAATAATACTAAGGCAACTGCAATGGGGCCAGACCAAATTAATTTAAAAATGATTATGTATACCATACCCTTTTTAACCTCCTATAGTACTTTCAATATGAATAAGTGCCTTACCACGGGTACCTTTCCCGCTGCATGGAAGAATGCATATAAATGCCAATAAATTTGCTACCCACCTTCTCTAAAATTTTTGAAAAATATGTAACGATACAGGTTAATGACTTTCTAAATAATAACAATATTCTTCCGTTAACTCAGTCCGGTTTTCGTACTAATTACAGCACGACATCCGCTCTTTTCGAAGTTACTCATGACATTTTTGGGGCAATGGATGCCAAACTAAATACATGCCTCATTTTACTCGATTATAGTAAGGCATTTGATACCTTAAATCTTCATATTCTTTGCACAAAATTAAAATACTTTGGATTTGACAATAACGCTGTGAACTTTTTTAAAAACTATTTGCTGGACAGAACGCAGAAGGCATGTATTAACGATGTATGCTCAGATGTTGTTGCACTAGTGTGGGGTGTCCCGCAAGGTAGTATAATTGGGCCTATGTTATTTTAATTTACACCGCGGATTTCTGCAATTATTTAAAATTATGTTCATCTCATCATTATGCGAAAGACACACAAATTTATCTTCCATTTTGTCCGTCCGACTCACTCGTAGCGGCTCAAAAGGTTAATGCAGACTTAACAACTATTTGTGATATCTTTGTCGCACATGGTCTAGCAATTAACGAATTGAAGATAGAGATGTTGGATCTCGGGAGTCAGAGACAGACAATTATTTCAGACCCTAGTTTTAAAATTATTGTTAATAATTAGGTCATTACTTCTAGTGTTTCCTGCAAAAACTTAGGCTTATGGATGGATGTTGGTTTGCGCTTCTCTAATAATGTTTCTAAAATAATTCAAATCTCGTATTGCAAGTTGAGATCTCTATATTTACACAAGGATATTCTAAGTAAGGTTCTTAAATTGAAACTATGTGATTTATTGGCCTGCTATCTTGAATCGTGACAAGGAAAGCTTACAAAAACTGCAGAATGCTTGTGTTTGATTTGGATATAACTAAATTTAATAATCAGATCACCGAAGTTAAGCGGTGTCGAGCGTGGTTAGTACTTGGATGGGTGGGTACTACGATGAAGGTGCCGTTTCACACTCCCCAGTCGGTAGACCGCACGATTAAAAACCGTACGGTCGATGACCGGTCCAAGATGGCCTCAGATATGCCGACGAACCGTAAAATAGTAAAATAAAAAAAATAAGATATTTCTGAAAGTTTCTCGGATCCTGGCTGGCTTAACCTCTACGGACAATTTAGACTCCAACTCGCACTTTTTTGTATAGACTATTTCACTAGAATGTTTTACACTGGCAAAATGTCATAGCAACAACCTGTTTTCTACTGGCAAAATTACTACCTGCACCTACCTGGACAAAATTCACATGCGATTTTTACAGCGACAAAATTTTAATATTTGATCTAAAGAAATTTTGTTACCATGGTTCTGTTAATGATTTAAAATGTCATTGTATTATTTCTTGTTAACAAACGTCAGATTAGTTCAGTTGAAAAATGAGTGTTTCTGAAGAAAAAACAGATTTGGAATACACTCCCTTACAGAAAAGAAAAATGTCATTCGCGAAATTGCCAAGCAACAAAATTTCATATACCTTTCGAAAATCTTGCCGACAAAATTTTTTCTCTTGTGATATTATATATGATTAAATTTATATCAACCTCCTTCCTATCTGAGTTCCAAGGTTTCTAAGCGTAGAGCTGTTCATATGCGTAATACTTGCTACTGTACTTTTCATACTATTCCCCGCTATCCCAATTTTCAGAGGTAATTTAGCTACAATGCTGCTAAGCTATACAATGCCATACAGTACAACATACGTGCTCTACCGAGTCTGGGAATGTTTAGTGGGCAGCTTAGGATGCACATACTTAGTTAATAGTCGATTAAAAATATCTTATTTGCCTCTTTTGTTCTCCTCCTTCTGTAAGTGCTTGCGTGTGCCTGTCAATGCATTAGTATTACGTTTATAATTCTGGGTACTTTTAATTATTTCCTAACTTTCCTGGTGGTTCTACATAATAGTGCTGGTTGCAAGTAGCGCCATGGCACCCATACTAATAATATTTGTAAATATTTTCTATTTATTTAAAAAAATACATTTATTGTTATTATTATTGTTAAAAAATTGTCAGTAATCATACCCCCTGGTTTGCACACCACTCGTTACAATCTGGAAGGATTATTGTCCTCAAATAATAATGTTTATTAGTGGTAACTTGTCACAAAAAACTCGTTCCTGCTCTTCAAAGCATTTAAAAGTTAATAAAATTAAATATATAAAAAAATAATAAATAATTTAAGTGCAATAATTTACATCTTAAACCTTCAAAGAGTTCAGCAGACGAGACTGTATGGTTTTGCATGAAACACCGAGCAATGAAACAGTTTTTATATTTACAGCTTTTATTTCACACTAACACAGATACTAAACAATTTAATATTATTTACAATAATCAGCTTAACTTCTATTAAATGTTATAATGGCACATTGACATAATGACTAAATAAATTTTGAAGTATAAAATTAAAGTGTAAAAATAGTGTAATATAATTATAAACCTAAAGTTCAAGACGAATTCAAAATCATATTGATATTAGGTTTTATACATATTTACACAAATCTACAATACAGAGGTAAAATTATATTTTGCAAAATATAAATTTACCTACATACAAAGATATTTTTTAGATTATTATTACACATTAAAAAATATTATCAGTATATAATGTAGGTTCCTACCACGAGGAAGTGTATTCATCCGAACTACTTGGTTCATAGGTACTCCAGAGATTAGATCCAGAGCCATACCCGCTCCCATAAGATCCATAACTAGACGCATATCCAGATCCAGATGATCCGTAATCTGAGCCATATCCATAGCCGGATCCGTAACCTGATCCATAATTGGATCCGTAACCTGATCCATAATTGGATCCGTAACCAGATCCATAATTTGATCCGTAACCAGATCCATATGATCCGTAACCAGATCCATATGATCCGTATCCAGATAAACCTAGTCCGCTACTGTAAGAATTCGATACGTAAACCGGAGTTGGAACCTAAAAAATAGTACGGATCAACTATCTATACCAACTAATAAAGCTGACAAAAAAGCAGTATATACAGGGCTACCCAGAAGTCCGGAATAAAATTAATATAGCCTTAATCTGTAACTCTTGGGGAAAATGCTCGGGCACGTCAATTTAGTTTTATATATGCTCACATTTTGACGTTATTCGTTTGATTTTTCATAGACATTTGTCAAAGATATGACGACATCGATCTTTTTTTAAATGGAAACATATAGCTTGTGATACATCATTTGAAAGCTAATATTTGGTACAGTATGCTCATAAATTATGGCGCGATTCTGTTAAAAGTTTTAAAAAAATCCCTATTTAAATAAGCAGAAATGATAAATCATTGATGTTTTTTTTTTACCTTTCAAGGTAAGAAATCTTCATTGTTTCACGTTCTGACATTTTGTGACATTGTGACTTAACAATAGTTATGGTTTATTTGTTATTTATTTTGTTTTGCTTCGTTACATTTTTATTTTTTTGGACAAAATAAATAACAAATAAACCATAATTATTGTTAAGTCACAATTTCACAAAATGTCAGAACGTGAAACAATGAAGATTTCTTACCTTGAAAGGTAAAAAAAACATTAATGATTTATCATTTCCGCTTATTTAAATAGGGATTTTTTTTAACTTTTAACAGTCGCCATTTTGAAATAGCTTGACAGAATCGCGTCAAAATTTATGAGCATACTGTACGAGATATTAGCTTTCAAATAAATTATCACAATCTGTATGTTTCCATTTTAAAAAAAAGATCGATGTCGTCATATCTTTGAAAAATGTCTGTAAAAAAACAAACGAATAACGTCAAAATGTGAGCATATATAAAACAAAATTGACGTGTCGGAGCAATTTACCCAAAAGTTACAGATTAAGGCTATACTAGTTTTATTCCGGGCTTCTGGGCAGCCCTGTATATGAAATCAACCCAATCAAACCCAAAATTTCGTAAATTTATAAATATCTTTAGAAACTCATTCCCAAACTCTTTAAATTAAATTAAAAATAGAAAAAAAAGGAACACATTGTATAATATAGTTGCTAGCGTACTGTGTGCGAAAATATTGATGAGAGTATTGATATCATGGAAACTTAAAGAGACAGAAAGGAGGATAAATGAGAAAAGTGTTAGGAAACTATTCTTAGTAGTTTATTGGCGCTTTTATATTATACAGGGTGTTAATTAACGTCATGCAGATATTTCAGGGGGTGATAGTACTCATCAAAATAAGAAAAAAATGCGAATATATGCATGGTCGTCGCGTTATTTTCGTTATACAGGGTGGCAAAATTTCAATCTCAATTTTTTTTCTCGTATTTTGCGTTTTCTCTCTTATATTCTGTAATATTTGTTTCAAGTTTGGAGCATCAACCATATTTTAGAATCTCTACAATAAAGTATCAACATTTTCGGTCGCAGTATACAGGGTGTTACGTTTTCTTGAATCGGCTACAATTTTATCTTTCATAACTTTTTTTTAGAGCTCCCTGTATGAATTCCGGTATGAAATTTGAACTCCGTGTTCCTTTGTTTAGCGTTCTGGTCTCTAGCACTATTCTCGTATCTGTGACCGTTTTCGATTTATTTGCAAAAATAACTATTGATGGAAATTAAGTGTAGGCGAAATAAAGCAGAGTTTTTATTTGTATGTATTCTAAGTAATTATTTTCATTTTTATTTTAGATCAACCGACAGGGTTATCAACAATCAGATAAAAGCATTACAAAATAAAAATAAATTAAAACAGAACAATTAATTAGTTATTTAAATAAAAATAAAACAAAATTATAAAAACTGTTGAAAATGTCCGCCTCTTGCTAAAATGCACGAATCAAGTCTTCGCCTCATGGAGTCAGTCCAACCATCAGACTCTGCCAAATATTCCAGGAGTATTGCGAATGATGTCGCATAAAGCTTTTATTCTGTTTCTTAAATCCTCTTCTGTCTGGACTGGGGTCTGATACACTAATGCTTTCAGCTGTCCCCAGAAAAAGAGATCCAGGCTATTCAGGTCTGGGGATCTAGGGAGCCATGGCTGAGATCCGCCTCGACCTATCCAACGGTTGTTAAAAATTTGATTGAGAAAGTTTCTCACCTCTATGCTGAAGTGCGGTGGTGCACCGTCGTGCATGAATCACATTTGGTTTCTGACGAGACTTGGCACCTCTTCTAGCAGCCCGGGGAGTTCCTCTTCAAGAGATTGACGATAATATTGTCCGTTTAGCCTTGCTGGTAGGAAAAATAGTCCTATCAAATAATCTCCAATAATGCCGGCCCAAATATTTACTGAAAACTGTTCTTGGAAATTATTTTCGCGTATCGAATGCGGATTCTCTTCTGCCCAAAAATGGTTGTTGTGAAAATTGTTTATGGCATTCCTTGAGAAACTTGCTTCATCGCTAAATAAAATCGTGTTTTCAAATAACGGATTTTGGGCTAGCATTTGTAGGAACCATTGGCAAAAATTAAAACGTAGTGGAAAGTCACGTGGTAGAAGAACTTAAACCCTTTGGATGTGGTAAGGATACATTAAGTTGTCTATTAAAATTTTCCAGACAAGCACAAATGAAATGTTAAGTGTTGCGGCAATTTTTCTCGTACTAGTAGCAGGATCATTTTCTACTGCATTCAGGACTACTTCCTCGACTTCAGGACTCCTAACTGTTCTGTTTGCTCCTGCTAAATGAGTGGATTTCTTGAACGATTCATTTTCACTTAATCGCTTATGTAGATTTGCGAATGTCCGTGGGTCCATAGATTAAATGCATCTCTGCAAATTCTTGATCTGTGAATTCAACCATCATTAACCAGTTCAAAACAACTCCGGAAACGTCAAACAAAAAAAATATTTGTTACAAAATGTCAGAAGGACAATAAACAGAATTAACAATTGCCTATCCCAGCCTACTTTTTTTTTTCATATTTGTTATTGCGCTATTTCGCCTACACTTAATTTCCATCGATGGCTATTTTTGTAAATAAATCGAAAACGGTCACAGATACGAGAATAGTGCAAGAGACCAGAACAGTGCAAGAGACCAGAAGAAAGGAACAGATAGTTCAAATTTCATACCGGAATTCATACAGTTTTCAGTTACTTATAGTAACTTTTCCTCCTCTACAAGCTGATGGGGTTAGTTGTTTAATACGACGTTTCGGATTCGAGCGAACATCATCAACTTTTTTATTTTAAATACGGACCTGGATTTTTTATTCCACTATTTAATAGCCTTTATAAGCCTAAAATAAAATATGATGAAAAAGTCATATCATAACGATAACATTTGATTTTTTTGAGAAAATCCTTATTCATTGAGGAATTACGGAAAAAGGCCATCTAGTGGCCACCATCAGAATCAATATGGTATAGTTAATAGATCTACGTGTAGAGGAAAATAAGGGCTTTTTTCAAGACCAAGTTAAATAAAATCGGTTTATTCAAAGCAGAGATATCAGCGTTTGAAAGAAAAAAAGCTTGACCTTCTCCCACCACTTTATTATTGAAAAAAAGTTGCACAATTTTATGAAGAATACAATGCTTATATTTTTAACATATTTTTATTAAGAAAAATCAAGAGAAAATCGGAATTTCTATTTTGAAAGTTCTCTTATGCCCCCTAGCGGTCATTTTTCAAACTTGAATATAATATCAAGCAATTTCTCTTGGCCACTTTTATCGATTTATATTTTTTCCCAAAGTCCTAGTGTTATTACTCTCTGAGATATAGCCGATTACCTCCTTAGGTGGAACACCCCATGATTGCATAAAATACGATTATCCGAATTTTACTGTACAAGAAACTGTCGACCGATGTTCCCGAATGACTGGAGTTGGAAAGTCCACCGTTTTTAAATTATTGCGGGAGAGAAAGACGACAGGTCAAGTGGAACCTCCTAAGAAAAGTCCAGACAGACCAGTAAAAGTCCTTGATGAAGGCACCAAAAGTGTAGTTCAAAGAAAGGTTCACTCTTTTTATTTTGAAAAAGAAATACCCACCCTAGATAAGATTCTAATGGAGCTTGGCCAGGAGGACAGTATTCCGTTTATAACTAGAACACTTTTATGGACCACTTTAAAAAATATGGATTTTGTCTGGGAAAGCATAACTGTAAATCACCTTTACTGGAAAGCGATGAAATTGTTTGCTGGCGACGAAAATTCTTGAGAAGCATAAAGCAGTACAGAAGAGAGCAGAAGAAGATATTTTATCTTGATGAGACGTGGATTAATGAAGGTTATATAGTACCAAAATTGTGGCAATACAAAAATATAACCAGTGCTCGCCAAGCTTTCATGGAAGGCCTGTCAACGGGTATTAAGGTGCTTTCATGTAAAGGGAAGAGACTAATAATCGTCTATATTGGAAGCAAAGAGGGATTTTTAAAAGAAGGTTTGCTAACCTTTCAGTCGTTCAATACGGGAGATTACCACGAGGACATGAATTCGAATGTTTTTGAGGACTATTTTGGTGAAATGATAAAATATCTTTCAGCTGATTCAGTAGTAGTTATGGATAACGCAAGCTATCATTCACGACGCACAGAAAAGACTCCAACTTTATCTTGTAGAAAGCAAGAAATTATCGACTGGTTAACCACCAAAAGTATTGAATTTCAAGATAATTTGATAAAAAAGGAACTATTAGCTAAAGCAAATTTAGACAAACATCGTTTTATGAAATATGCCGTGGAATGGAAGATATAGCAGAAAAACATAGTGTAACTGTGCTGCGCACACCGACATATCATTGCGAACTAAATCCTATAAACATATATGGCGCAAGTGAAAGGATTTGTGGCAAGACACAACACGACATTCAAAATGAAAGACGTTAAGCTACTGTTTGATCAAGCCATTAAGGAAGTGACACCAGAGAACTGGCGAAAAGCAGTCCATCATATCATTAAAGAAGAGAAGAAAATGTGGGATCTTGACCACCTGATCGATCAGACCGTCGACTCGTTAATTATAACGTCAAGAGGAGATGACAGTTCCTCAGATGACAAAGAATATTATGATTTTTTATAATTTAATTTCTGTATAATGTACTTCTTGTATTTTGTATTTTTTTATAATATTTACTAAAAAATTAATGTACCTAATACTATGTACATAATGCCTAATTTGTATTCTGTTAAAATAATTTTTTTTTCTTTTTACGAATATCCTACCGGCACGTCTTTGTCACACCATTTTCAGTGTTTATGAATGAATAACAATAGGAAAAACCCATAAATTGACCCAAACCCGTGTGGTACTACCTGCACTTGATGAAAAGAAAGAATTTTGCAATGAAATCAATGCCAAATTATGAAAGTGGCTTAAATATTCGTTGGGTCACTCTGTAGTCCCTTTGCATACCTAATAAGCTTTTATTACTCTACACCTTTTTGAAATAGACTATAGTAAGCGTTAAGAATTCTCCTAATTTAAATAATAATTTCAATGGTGGACATTCAATTTGATCCAAGTCTGTATTTTATACATCATCTTTTCGCTTAGGATATTTTTTGCACGCCCCCATTTTATGGCATTTTTAGTAGATATAATACAAAAACGCTGCTGTTAGAATATCGTGCTAAGTTACAATATCATTTTACAGCAGGATGAATTTATACAAAAGAAAAAACAAATTTTGCTCTTCACGTATTTTAAAACGACGAAAGTTCTTAGCAAAATACATATAGGTAGAGATGTATGTGCTTGATGTACGTGCTTATGTAACTTCTCATTAATTAGGAATAACTGGAATAACTTAGATAGCTTGGTGAATTTTATAGTCTCTATTTCTGAAGGCGTGTTTAGTATTAATTTGTCATGTTGGAACTTTCGTCCTTATCATAATTTTTCACCCTATATTGTTGTCTGATATCGAAACATCAAAAATAGTCGACAAATGACTCATTGCAATACAATCAAAACACGGAAGAAGTCTTTGACTTTTTTGTAAAAAATGATGAACGCGGGCATACGATTTGATGTTGTGTAAAGCGAATTACCCGTGTTGTTTCATTTTACATTTGATTTAGTACCTATCTATTTACTTACTGGTACTTTAATATGAACAGGTACGGCATAAGGCTTAGGCACTTCAACAGGGTAGGGGTGGGGTACTGCAACGGGAACATGTTGAGTTACAGTTTTTATTTCGTGAGTGTGGGTGTGAGTATCTCCGGTGCTGTAGCTTCCACCAAGATTGTTGTAACCGGAACTGTAGCCAGAGCCTAACCCGGAGCCGTAACCGTAAGCGCTACCGTATCCACTTGCATATCCACTTCCACCATATCCACTTGAATATCCACTTCCGCCAAATCCGCTCCCATATAAACTTGAATATCCATTTCCATAACTGGAGGAATCTAAAAAAATAATAAAAATGATTAATGCGATACGGTTAGTGCTCTCGTGCAATATCTCAAAAGTTTTCAACTTGAATTAGTAAAATCTGGTACACGTGGATTTTTAAATATGCCCGATTTATTGGGGTATAGATGATGTTGCCAAGTGTATTATAGGTGCTTCTCTGAATATCTGAGTTTTCTTAAATTAAATACCTTGTGTATATACCCTTTTTAATTTCCTCGTTCAATTCTCGATATATTTTATAGAAAATGTCTTATAGCGAATTCCACTGGTAAAAAAGTGCGGCACGAGTGCAAAAGTTGAAAATCATTGGAAATATCCAGTGGAAGTACTTGTAAACCATTGGGAAACCCGTGAAACATTTGTTGCACCGAGTGCAATCAGTTCCTCACGTGCTCTTGGAGACCGTGCTGCACCGAAACTGGATGGAAATGTCAAAAAATACAGTGTTTATTTTTTCGATCTTTAAAATATTATTTTGTCTAGTGGTAAGTAATATCAATGAGGATTGAGGAGTATTATCATCAACTTTGTTGGAAAAGTGCCCTTAAGGTCTAATCTGAAAACCATTGGTACTCAAATAGTACAATACTTTTTGTGCACCGATGCAGTTTCAGTTGCATACCGGTGCCGCACTTCTTTTGCCAATGGAATTCTCTATTATAAATATCTTCGACAGTGCAAAAAAATCAATGGGATTCAAATCTTGTAAGCAAGAAGGCAATAAACAACTTTTGCAAGCCGCCAACAGTAATAAACTCAATTTTTTATATGTGCCAATCAAGGTCAACCACATTCTTATTTAGACATTAATTTAGCCATCGCGCTTCAGTTTAGTATGATCCTTAAATTTCAATATCTCAAAATCAAGTGAAGATAAATATGGGGCATGTTACTTGAAACTTCAGCTACTCAACATTGGCCGTAAAATTAGACCACTTTTATAAATTCAATACATTTTAAGATATTAGACATTGCGCGACTTTAGACTAATCTAGTATCTATAAAGTCAATTTTAACTGCCAAAATGTTCCGCTGTCAGTTCTTTTGTGACGAAAATAAATTGTTTGCTCTCTTCGAATTTACTTAAAAACAATATCAAGCGTTTATTACTGTGCATATAATGTGATTCTTCTCTCTCTTAATGAACTTATATATATAAGAATTACAGTATTGATTTACATAGCTCGATTTCTCCTATTAACGTGGGTAAAGTCTCTTAACCAATCAAAATATTGACTAACTATGTTGACCATGATTGTATTATAAAGATAATGGAGTTGGTAAGTGACAAGGGCGTTGATATGATTTTCCATCGTCCCATTTTCCGTACCCTTTACCTAAATGTCATTATTTGTAAAGGAGTATTGGTTATTGTAAACAACTAGGGTCTTCCTTTGGTTTACTCACCGAAACTTAGTAACACTATACCGCATCTGTCTATGAAAGAAGGAATAAGAAATAAACTATTAAAAAAACATTATGTAGGTTAGTAAAATGTAGACAACATATCTAAGGTAACACTGCCAGGTATAATAACTAAAGTTAAACATGCAACACCGGCAAAGAAAATGTTGTAATTGATATCATAACATATAAAGACACAATTTCAGTGAATTCGGGCGTGGGACCTACTTATATTAAGATTGGTACTTACGGTTGCGTACTGTTTTTAAGACTAATTTAATTTTATATACCTATACCTAAAGCAGAATTTCACATTGCAATATTTGTTTTACCAATAAAAAGTAATATTGGTTGTGTTATGTTTAGTTTTTATATTCCACTTTGTTTGGTTTAATTCATAATAGGTTAAAATTACAAGATGCATTTTATAGCTATAATACAAGGTTTGGCACTGCCCTTCAGTACATCGATTAGCATTTTATTATTACATATCAAAATCCTTTTTACATGGGTAGTGTTTGTTATTAACAAAATTCCAGTTAACATTAGAAATTCAAGGACTAAGCAATTTAAACTTATAAAACTGAAGCTAGATAGATCTGTTAAGGAATAATTCCTAAACTATCAATTTTAAGGTTATAAACTTTTAGTATTTATATATCAGTTTAAAGATCCGAAATCAATAATAATGACATTAAATAATTGAGACCCACGTATGCATTAATAAAAAAACACTCAATCACTTATGTCCGCAACTGGCAGGCTTTTTATGTCCATTATATAGTTATTTGACGAATCATGTTAAAGCTTAAAAGTCAACAAAGGAATAAAATGTTTGTATCGTTAACAAATAGGAAATGTAAAAGGAGGATAATAGAATGATTTTTGTATGATTAAACAGTGCGTTTTTTTTTTGAATCTGGGCAATGGGGCTTTAAGTGAAAAATTTTCAACCCTGTAAAGTGTATGCAAAGTGTCTCCTCAAAATATCGATTTACGCAGAAGAATCAGATGCTCTTATTGACTTCATCGAAGGGATGGCACAAAAAGTGATCCATAATTTGACTGCTTTTAGTCCTGATCTTTTGGTCACGTTCAGTCCAGTCCAGTCCACAACAACAGTACGACGGTTCTATCAAAAGGTGTTACAAAAGTTTGTCAAAGTCGAGAATTTTTCAAAATTTTTGCTTAATGAATATTTCCTTAGAATGCAATTAACGTTGGTGTTGAATTTTTTGAGATTATACCTACTCGTTAGGAACACGACCTCAGGGAGGTCGCTCCAGAGCGATAACGTTCTCCAGATAAACAGTTTCTTTAGAGGAACACTAAGCTGAATAACATACGGGTAATGCACCGCGAATATCCTACAGTTCTGCAGAATAGCTTACAGAGCTCTTATATTACCAGACCAAATCAAAATATGTTGTTTCGACTCACGATCCTTATATTGACTTTTACCGAGTCCTATATAATCTACGAGAGCAAAAAAAATATATAAACATTTAAGTTTAGAGTATAGATATCTGTCATATCTGCAATTTCGCCGACCAATGAAAAATACTTTACTTCAAAGGGTCTATTTAAGTCTGGAGAAATACTACCACGACAAATTTTAAACTTTAATGTGTACCTATTGTATTTTGTATACGATGTGGATTAAGTTTGCAACAAATAGGAAACTTCTTTATTATTGGTTTAAACTGGATTTTGTACACTTTAACATTATTAACATTATTTACTATTTTTTTAAAAACTATTTTATACAAGTTTCCCTAGTACTTAATTTCTTACTTGCTCTGATAAGGTACAAGGCCTTTTTATGTTTTTTCCATTTTTTTATTCTCTAGTTTGGGCTTGTTGATGTAAATTTAGCTTAGCTTTATTAACTTAAGTTGTGACTGTAGGAGTGTATTTCGCATAATGGGACAATTGCATGTCTGATACTGCTAGGTTAAAAAGTAAAAAACATTTTTAGTGTCTGTGAACACTATATGAAAGGAGTTTTTGAGATGCATTTTTTTTAATTTGTATAAGTTTAGCTTTCCTTCTTATTTTGAATCGCCTTAACACAAAAACGTCATTTCGACGACTGCCCGTTTTACGATTTTTTAAGTTTGCAATATTGTGTATTAACAAAATTTTACTAGAAAAACAAGTATTTTAATTGTAGAGGAAATTAAAGTCTTACTTGTTATATTTCACAATTATAATTCAGTTGCCTGACTCGTGTCTCGACCCTTGAGGATCAGTATGGAAGGGGTACAATACAATACTAAATTCTACGTGTAGTTGCAAAGTTAATATCTAAGTAATAGTAATGGTAAACATGTCAACATGTCATTAAAATAAAATTAGGGAGATGAAGTGAATTTACAGACAGATTAGGGGTTATTGTGGTCCTTAATTTTCAGGTATTAGCCAAAGATACAACTAAATTACAGGTGTGATTTTAAAGGTATTTACATCTAAGTAATAAAATTAAGAAAATTATATTGTGTATGTAATTATGGGTTTTTTCGTTTATAATTATTGACAGTGTTTATTGTATATTTATCCGAAGTTATTAGACTATTAAGTATTATATTGGCACCTGAAGGTATTTCAATTTGATTATTAACAACATTACATAGATTTTTTAAGGCTTTTTGATTGCTAATGTTTCTTATAGGTTGAGTTTCCTACCCTTGTGTTGAGTATATATCGTTTTTATTTTGTTGGATATTGAGTGGTTATTTATTATACAGTCCGCTATTCCTGTTTTATTTTGTTCTTTTAAAATTGATGTTTTATGTTCTTTAATTTGCCTTTATTTTCAATTTTTGAATTAGCTATGTATTTACCTAGGTTATTTTTATTGACTTGTATGGGGATAAGTTTATGGTTTTTGAGTTTTTTAGAGATTTTTTGACTTGTGTGACCTGTATATCTGATTGAACTGTATTTCGAGTTTGATGGAAGGGGACGTCCTCGGTAGAGTAGTTTTTTGTGTTTTTTGTCTGAGTTTTTTCTTTAGTATTTTGTTTATGAGTGTTGTTGGATAGCCGTTGTTTAAGGCTATAGTTTGTATTATGTCTAATTCTTTACTATATGAAGTTTCTGAAAGTGGGATGTTGATTAATCTGTGGATCATCCTATAGAACGCAGCTAGTTTGGTTTGTTGGGGATGTTTTGAGTCAGCTGGTATAACTATATCAGTTGTCGTTGGTTTTCTATAGATTTGGTAGGTTAATTGGTTGTTTTGATGTTTTTGATGCTTTTTGGAAAATAGTTAGCGGTAAAATAATAAAAAATACAGAATGATATTATGAGCAAGTAAAATAATTTCGTATAAAATGCGCAGAAAGCAGCTTAATAACCTTAAAATATATTTCAATATGAGAAAACAACGCAGTAGTGAAATTAGCAATGATATAAGAATATTTGTGAACGACTTTTTGGAAAAAGAAGATAACACGAAAATGTGACCGGGGAAGAAGGACTTTATTGTCAAGAGAAAATTTAAAAGGCAGAAAGGAATTTTACTTGATTCATTTAAAAATCTACACCAAATGTACTTGGCAAGTGAACAAAGATACAAAAGTTCGATGGAGACTTTTTGGAGATATAGACATATGAACAATGTGACATATAAAACAATGCGATAGAGAAACATGTGCATGTATGCAAATATGAAAGTGAAAAAATTCTTTGAATTTTGAAAAAAAATTTTTAATGCTAGATTTACATCTGCCAAACGTCCAGATGACCTACTAAAAGAATTGGTCTGCGACGAAAGAAATATAAATTATATCCCTAGGCGCTGCCAAAACTGCAAAGGAAAAGTTTGTAATTTAGATACTATCAACTGAACCTGACGAAAACATTGTATGTATGCAGTGGGACTCAACATCAGAAAATGGAACTATTAGGCGAAAAATTCAAAATAAAAACTAACTTTAACTTAAATAAATTACTGTTATTAGTATTACGTGTTAATTCAGAACCTTCAAATAAAGTTTACAGATATGTAAACTGTGCTTTACAGCATCAATTTATAGTAATTGTTATTTAAAATTTATGTTTGTAAGAGATTAAGATCATTTCGCAAACAATTCGTCTTTACGTTAACGCTTCTATTTTCCTGTTTTTTTCTTACATTTTTATCATTATACGCAAAATTTAAGTCAAAAACTCAAGGTTTTATGGATTCTATTACATTCCTTTAAAAAACTAAAAGGACCAGCATTCTAAAAATAAATATTTACAAACAAAATAAGGAAAATACTTCAAGCGGATTAAAGTACAAAAAGTAATATTATTTAAAATATAATGCAATATTAATTAGAAGTTACCGAAATGACGTTTTTATGTGTTTTTAATTCTTAAATTTAAATTATTTCAATATTAATTTACTGACTTGTTTCCGTGGCTAATATACAGGTTTGTCAACAAGAGCAGATTCCTGGAAATTTTCATGAGGTACTTTGGCGCTTTGCCAAACATGGGTAACATGTTCTGGGAGAAGGTCTCTAGGCTACGAAATCCTAGCGGTCACTGATGATGTTGATGTTCCAGATACTTTAACAGTTACTAGGTGTGCATACATTACAAGGTGCATTAAAATATACTTTTTTTTACTTGCTCAGTTATCTCCGTAGACAGTTAATGATAGTTCTTGACAGTGTTTAAGACCCTCAACTTTATTTGTTTAAAGTTTCAACTATATTGATACTGTAGAAGAGGCATGGATTTCGTACGCCAAATTCGACTACACAAAGTATAAAGAAAAGCACTGTATAAGAATTTACACATCCAGGCTTTTTATTATGTTTTATCTAAAGTTGATTCCTACCTGTTACCCCAGAAGAATAGCCACCACCACCTCCATAAGAAGTATATCCATTGTCTATGTAGGTAGTTCCCAAGTCGATATACCCCAAACTACGCTTTGCAGTGACTTTGGTATTTTTAGCTGCAGTTTCGGATTTGTGACCTATACTGGCAGCCTGTGCCCCAATAATGGCCAGGAAAGCTACACACTACAGAAAAATCGAGATATTATTTGGTATTACTAAATTGCAGTTTGTAAATAAATACTACTAATAACTAATAACAATTAATTTTTTATAGCCTATTAATTTTTAAAATAGTTTATAGTACATTGAATTACAAAAAAAGTGATACCTTTAATAATAAAAGTAATAATAATAATAATGCAGGAACGGTAGCCATAGTCAAAAGAACTTTTAACCGCTAGTAACAACCTGAATGCTGTTGTTTAACAAACCCGAATATAAACGGACTACCAGAAAATAGACCATGTGAAAAAAATAAAAAATAATGATTTTATTTGAACAGTGTCCAAAATAAGGATGAACAGCATCATGATCTCTGAAACCGTAAAAGTTACATATGCCTTTAAATTACGTTGATGAGTATACCAGAAAATTCCGCTTACTTCCGGAGATATTATAAATTTTGCTATGTCGTTTGTATGTTGTAAACATCGGCTGCCAATGTACATCTCTATAGGCAGCAAGAGGTCTCACATCTCAACAAAGACCTGGTAGAAATTCTGTCTTGAGGTGACAGTAACCAAGTAAAATTTAACGCTAAAAAACTCAGGCGGCAGTTTTTTCTAAAAAATTTAATGTTGAAGAACCGGATATATATAGTCATGGCGGGATACTCGATTCCCTTGGTTACATTAATTAATTTATTGGGCGTCAACTTGTCAACCCCAACAACAACTGTTGATGCTCTATAAAGCCCAAATTCGACCATTGCTGGAATTCTGTTTACATATTTGGGGCTCTGCTCCTAAATATATCCTGAGATTGCTGGATTCTATTCAAAACAGAACCATTCGCTTGATCGGTGACCATGATCTGACAGACAACCTGGATAGCTTTGAACATCGAAGGTAGGTTGGCGACTTGAGCCTATTTTACAAATATTTTTATGGCAAGTGCTCAACTGAGGTTGCCCGCTTGATTCCACACAGAGCGGTGCATGGTAGAAATACACGACGAGCCACTGCAGCGCACCCATACGTGGTTTAGCTTACTGTCCCTCGAACGACATTGTGTAAAAATCCTTTCATCTGGAGAACATCATCACCCTGGAACGACCTCTCTGAGTCCGTGTTCCCCAACGAGTATAATCTCCAAAGATTCAAGACCAACGTGAACCGTTTCTTGCACACACTCATCGCTCGCAAAGCGCCATAAAGGATTAGTCCTGCAGTACTGTGCCTTATCATAATAAAACAAAATTTGAAGTTATTTGAAATGGCCCGGAAGAACAAAAGGCACTTTCTTATTGCCACCTTTTTAACTCTAGAAAATAGCAGCATTTACAAATTTTCAGTACATCGTTTCGTTTCGAAGACACCATCACCAACTTTATTTTTTCAGATGGCCCCTAAAAAGTATACCCTGTATAAGATAGCATTTCGTTTTACGAATTCAACGATTTATATCTCAGTATGGTTGCTCTTGTTTTTATTCAAAGAAGGATTTTTTATACATTTCGAACATTTTGATGTAGTAGGCGTTGAAATGTTGGCGACGATGACAAATATTATTATAATACCTAAGTTTTAACCCAGAATAGGTACCAAAATAGTAACTAAGAATAATTTGGCAATAATAGTTGCTAAACATTGAGAAATCATAAATATTTAGAACGACGCTTATTCCTTTTTTACTGTGGTGTGACAATTGTTTTGTTCATGTAATTATCTTAAATGTGAAAAATCACGTTTTAAAGAAAACTGAAACAACTAAAAAACAGTCCTACAATAAATGTTTAAACTTCAATGGTGTAAACAGATTACCTCCACTTTCTAGACAGCAGTTTGCCCGCCTGTTGATTACAAATTAAAAGTTTAACAACTATTTCCTATTTCTGCCAAATTATGATTAGTTACTATTTTAGTGCCTATTCTGGGTTAAAACTCAGGTAATCTTCGTCGGCATCATTCAACACCTACTAAACTAAAATGGTCGAAATTTATTAAGAAGCCTTTTTCTGAACAAAACCATTAGAAACCGTACTGTGATATAGATCGTTGAATTCGTAATAGGAATTGCTATCTAATACAGGGTGTACTTTTTTTACGGGCCATATAAAACAATAAAGGTTTCTTTGAAACGAAATGTTGTACTGACAGTTTACAAGCGCTGTCTTGTAGGGATATGAAAGTGCTTTTCTTAACATAATATTATTCATCACTAAAGTGCGCAACTTTTTTGTAATTTAACCGCCTTTAAAACTTTTACGGTTTCCGAGATCCACATGTTGTTCATCCTTACCTTGGACACCCTGTATAAAAATTATTAAATAGTGGAGACTTCATGTGTTCTATTTCATATACCTTCACTCCACTTTCGGGCTACTTTTATAAAATGTGTAAAAATTATTTACGGTTTAATAGATTGTTTTACAGGGTTCTAACGAGACATAACTCAAAGAATGTAGAGCTTAGGGGAAAAATTATTTTTTAACACGACGGACCTCCTACGAGTTTGGTCCCCTGATCTAAAGGTTACTTTCTATGAGGTAACTTGATGCAGAAAGTCTATAGCAATGATTTCAATGTTAATCTTGACCTACTATAAGAAAGAATTGTGGAAGCTATTCACACTATAAATTTATTCCTGGATTTTAAAATAAAATTAAAACAACTTTATTAAATTCAATTTTTCAAAAAACTTTAGAATAAAGCTGGATTTATAAACTCGAAAAGTTGGTGAGGTTGAAGTTATGATCAAGTTTGTGAGGTTAGATATTCCAAACTCCGAGCATAAAAATTGGTTATCTCGAACTACCCGGGAAGTTTTCGAACCTTACATGAGCTTTTCATCAACAACATGAACGAGTGTATAAATGAAACTGAGTGTTCCCTTTAGTTTAAATTGAAACTCTTATTTCCAACGCCAACTGAACCTCAACCTCGCCAACTTTCGAGTTTATAAATCCAGCTTAAGGATACTTGTTTAAGTTGTATACTTTATTGTGACTTTGATCACCAATCAAACTATAAGATAAAGTGATTTGATTCTATACACCTACATACAGAAAATACAGTATGGTTGAGAAAAAATTGAAGAAAAAACAAAAGCTGAATTAAACCCTATATCCTACTAAATCGTAATAAATGTTGTCAAATTATACCAGATTAATTAACACCAGTTGAAAAGTTTCTAAACATTAAATTTTAAGCTCGTCACTTTTTTGTAAGTATATAGGTTAATATTTAAAAAGTATATCTATGCATAGTTAATTTAAAATAGCTATGCGCTGTTTTATAAAGAGCTGATTTATATTTATATATTTTAGTTATTTACATATCAATTCATTTTATCTATTTAATAAGTTAAATCAGTATTCTGGTTTCGGCAATCTGCATGCTTCCATAACTCCCTACAAATGTAATAATTGTAATACGATTAACATTAGAGCGCAAAATTTAGGTCTATATTTTGTGGCACAAATGCAACCAAATATAATATCAATATGAGATTTATACTTTGTGTGGTTCCCCTACAAACAATAAATAATAATAATTATACGCAAAGCATTTTCGATATTGACCATTTCAATATTATGAAAATACAATGTTTTAATTTACTATATTATTATTATTAGTTGGTACCAGCTGGTAATATTTTGTTGAAGCATAGACATAAATTACATACTATCAGTATTATCTTTTTAACTTAAAAAACATTTTGGATATTTGGAAATTTAAAGAAATTCATGCTGTAATTAAAAAATTTTAGCAGGGGAACTTACCACAAACAACTTCATTTCTTTGTCTTACACTTTTCGCCAACTGGACACAAACAAATCAAAGACTGTATTATATAGGTACCAGAATTTAAATTATTTTTCAAGGACAACCTCATTTTGTCATGGGATAATTTTTTGAAAATTCTTACTTTTCGATTAATTTCAAACCGAAAATTAAATCATTTTAGCAAAATACATCATTGTCTCAATGCATCACTGCGGGATCTTGCATTTAAGTTTTAACGCAGATCTATCCTGGTAACCATAATTTCCTATCAATAACACACGAGGGTGGTTCGATAAATAACTTGGTTCGCATACTAAGAGAGGACGACAAACGTAATCGTGTGCAGACATCTGCCGAATGTTTGCAACTGTTCAAGACGAATCCAGAGCATTATTTGCGGAGTTTTATACCAATGGAGAAAATTTGGATTCATCACTATATACGCCGGAAACCAAACAATGGTCAAAACAGGAGAAGAACCGGCTCTGAAAAAGACAGAATATGTTTCATCAACAGGGAATCTGATGGCGTTAATTTTTTGGGATGCGAAGGGAATTCTCCTGGAATGAAAATCGTGAGTGTATCGAACGGAGATGATCACATCACTCATAGGATTACTCACTTCCCGGGTTTGCTCTCTGAGAAGAAAAACAGTAAGAGAAACGACTTGTCTTATTAGTCGGTGATATTAATGGTACGGGAGAGTATTCCAGAATACCATTTTATGCGTTGCGTGGAAACCTTTGGTGGAAACCCACCTTTCTCCGGAAATAGTACTCTCCAGTTTAGAAAATTAGAACCCTAATGGGCTACAGTGAAATGATACCAAGGGGTATAATTCACAGCCCTTTTCCGTAGGCTTAAGTTTTATAGCCACTATTCTGGAATGACTAAAAAAGTGTTGGTCCACAACGACAAAGCACTGATTAGGGCGTATTTAGAGTGGTTTGTTAGGGGGGAGGGGGTAAATTGAAATTGGTTAATAAGCATAGGTGAAAAGGCGAAACGCGCCGCAGGCAAACTTTTTTTGAACCACGCTCAAATTTTCACAAATTTGGTCAATAATTTATAGTCAATAACAATTAGTCGTATTACTAGACGTGCTTAAAAATTAATATTTGGAAAAAGTGATTTTTCTTGAATTATAATTTTTTCAATTTATCAAACTCAAAACTTTCCTGGGTAGAGAAAAATTTTGGTGATGCAATAAAGAAGACCATTGAGGCCAGTCAACTGCTATTTCGAGGGCTTAGAAAATCACTTTAGGGAAGTAGGATTTTGTCGAGACATAATAAAGTAAAATAGAAAACTCAGGCTTGTTGTCTTTCATATCCAATCAAATTACTTCTCGACCCCCCTCGTATAATGCGAAAACTATAAGGATCTTGGAAAATCCGAAGTCCTTGCACTGTTAAAAGAATGGGTATTTTAATTATTTTTAATTATTCTATTAGTTTATTAATGTCCACAAGGGAATCTTAATGTTCAATATTTTATTATTTTTTAAGTCTACATAAAATTAATTCAAAACCAAGCTATTGGCTTTAAATTTTTATTAATTTTGTAATTTTTGTATACTTAAGGTCAAATAACTAATATTAGGTTACTTTTTTTAATATAAAGTGAGTTACAGACGTCATGTAGGATTTATAGACCAAGATATCCTATCATGGTGGCCCGCAAATTCCGTAAAATAGTATCAAATGTTTAATAAAACAGGAATTTTTATCATAAATTGGAAGATATATCAAAAGGAACCTGTCATATTCAAAAATGTCAGCACGACCATAAATTTTCTACAAACTGACATTTAAAATCGCATTTCTTTAGTTGAATTTTTAGTTTGACAATGATTTTCAAATTATTTTAAAAATTAGGCGGACATGGCCAATATAAAGATAGCTCACTTCTCAACCTAGGTATTTAATATACTATTTTCACTACTTCATCTAGAGACAATCATTATTACCCGTTTATTGGCCTGGTGAGAAATTGTTTTTCTTTACTTCTTGCTCCTAGGTCTATAAGGAAATCTGCTGACTAAATTATTACGTCTGTCAAAGGCAAGCGCATATGTATAAAAAATATGAAATAAGATATGTGGTGCCTATACAGTTGCCTACTCTGGTAGCCGCCAGTTTGTCGATGTCAGTTTCAGAGCACATAGGTAACTTGATTAACAAGAAAATGACATGCATCACAAGTAATATTATATTAAAACATTAGTGGTGACAAGATATTACATTTACTACAGAAAAAATAAAATTCTTAAAATTAGACAATTTTCCTGAAAATAATGTGTTGAATGAAAGTGGTTGTTTTGCATCAAAAATATATACTTGAAAGAAATAATATTGACTTTCTCTAAAACTTTAATATCCTTGAAATATAGTTTTGAATCAAACATTTATTCTTGGCACACATAAGTAGCATACTTCAATAAAGAAAACGTCACGGTTTTCATTTTAAACTTGAAACAAGAATATATACCCTAATAATTATTCTTCAGCGGAAACTAACATATTATTATATTACCGAATCATATTCTTGCCAAAACAGGGAATGCGGCATATTCTTAAATCAAAACAATTTTAAGAAATAATTCTTGAGAGATCCAGCGACATTGCCGCCGTAATATGTTTTAGGCGTTTAGTATTGCTGATCAAGTGTACTGTTAAAGACACATCGATTTAACGAAATTCACATCTATGTTCTTGTTACTGAGTTTTGTTATTCACATGTTATTATGTCCATTAATGTTTTAATCTACATCATCGTTCCATGGGCATACTGTGTTATTCGGAAAATGCGTTACGAAACTTGGAGGTATGATTCTACGTAGTAAAATAAAGGTAGTAAGTCATGGACAAAAGAATTTGAAATTTGAATATTTTCCGAGTATTTATTTTTGCAATTGCAAATTAGTTCCTTTAATATAACGCCGACTCATCGCTCCGTTACTATTTTATCTAAATATTTGTGCCAATTTCTTATTGGCAAAGAAAAACTATGGGGACAGTTGCCATAGCGATAAAGCGTGTCAGTGAGCGCTACTTGGTTTACCCGGGACACCGGGTAGCGGAAGTAGGTGGCCCGCTTCGTAACGTCAATTACTTACTTATTGCACTTCGAGGCGAGGGGGATGGTTTAAATAGATAGAAATTAAATTTAAATGTATGGAAAATAAAAAACGTTTTGAGTTAATAACGTGTTTTATTGAATATGGCAGTATTTAAACGAATCAGCCTGATGCTGTGGCTTATACAGTAACAGTGTACGGTAGTTAATAATAAACTCTGTTTCGTTCATTCACCTAAATACAAATTTTAATATAAGTAAATTAAAGTTAAAAATTTACCAAAAATATTGGTTGTGGGTTTTCAGCCATTTCCCGAGAACAAACCAGACACTTTGGAAGTCTTGATGAGGTGAGTGCCATACTTTTGACTACTCATTTTTGGTATTACTGTAATTGTTTTAACAAATCATTAAAGTAGACTAATTTGGACTAAGCATTACTGCAGAAAATATAGCTACGCAAGCGGACTCTGAAGAGCGTAAGAAAAAAACGAACGTGCAAAAACTCTCTTTTTCGTTCTACAAAATTCTCCAGGAGGTCGCCACTATAATCAGATTCTTTATCATTTTTATTCAGCACGTTCATGTCTCCATAACACCAATCAAGTGTTGTCTTATCGTCCTTACCGCTCGAAATTCGATTCTTGCAAAAATGAATAATTTTGAGTTAATCGCATTGATAGGTATTTGAAGGATTTCACATGACGCCGGCGGCGCACTTTTTGTTTAAGTGATTGATCGGGTAGGCGGAGTTGGATCAAAGACGTTTTATTGTCGCATTTGCGAATCTTTTTCGGGGGGCAATTTGCTGCCACTTCTCCAGAATTCTGTTGCGTAGCTATATTTTCTGTGCCATTACATTATCAAAGATATTTTTTTTTAGCATTATGATGTTAACAGGCATGCAATATATCCGAAACCGGAAGGGACAGCAAAATTTTAGGGATTTACTTCCGTGTTTTACAATAATTACTTGAGTACGGGGCATACGGGATCGGACAACTTATTAACAACTTTATTTAAAACGAAAAGTAGCAATATTTTTAAGAGATTACAATCTAGAAAATGTTAATTTTGCATAATATATTATACATTTAAATTTCTTGAAGAAAGGACCTAAACTTATGTAAATGCATACCGTCGCATCGGGCCACGTTTTATCGCATGAAATGGCCTTTTTTGGTTTAATTAGTATTCTATTATTTACCAAACAGTTGTTCATGTAAATGGCTATATTAGGTCCTATGAAAGCGGTTGTGTTGTACTATTTTAGATTTATAAATTAATTATTTTACTATTTTTGCGATTTAATAACGCAAATAAATTATTGTACTGTGTATCCGCTAGAAAGTGTTTTAAGCATACTACCAAGCTAGGCCAAATAAAACGTAGCAACCTCCTATGGAGAACTATCGAAGCTGTTAAGAACTGCCAAGAGAGAATAGGACCTGCTCAGAATCTAAAACAAATAAAGATGTTTTTAATGGGACATGTATTTGAATTGCGCTTCAAGTATCTTCATATTCATTTAAGAAAATAAGTGTATAGTATACAAGGTGTGCGGTAAGTACCTCTTGATTTCTGGGAAGCATACAGAGGTGGTCAAGATAACCCTAATTTGTCATAGAACAGATTTCTAAAGTGCCCTTTAACGGAGTTATAGAGCCCCAAAGGGAGATCCAGCGATTCACTTTTTTTGCTCTAACTTTGTACTGACATGTAGGTATAATTTAATAAAATTTTAATATTTTATAGAGGCCATAAAGAGTCATTAAACAATACTACAATAGATGTTTTACATCGTCAGGGAAGTCAGGAACGGACTTGTCACCCCACTCATTGGCCCAAAATCTTGACCGGTGTCAAATTGCTGATATGCATTTAATTTATGGTGAAGCGCTGTCCAATCCTTCGAGACAAGAATACTTTATTCTGAAAGTTTCCCAGCCGGAGCATTGCTAAGTCAAGAAATCTTTCAAGGGGTTGTTCGAAGCATGAGGGAAACAGGTAAAAGATGATTAGGAAGTAATTATTAGAGTTAACGAACTAATATTTGAAACTTTATATTTAGGAAAATTTTTGCCGCGACGTGGTGGTGAGGGAATTTTGCAAAATATTGCTGACAACCCATCAAACAGCATAAGAAAGATCGCGACACAAAATAATGTTACAAAATGGGTTGTACATGAAACTCTAAAAAAACAATTACTTCACCCGTACCATGTTCAAAAAGTACACGCTATGTCTCCGGATAATTATCCAGCAAGACTTTAATACTCCAACTGGTTTATACAGTAACATAACGGAAATCTAAATTTTTCTAACCTTATGAAGCCGGTTTTACAAGGGATGGCATAATAAACTCACACAGTTTACATTTTTGGCTGATGGAAATCCGCACGCTACAATTCAAAACAAACACCAACAAAGGTTTATGGTAAATGTGTGGGTTTGCATTATCGGAAATAACCTTAAAGGTACATTTGTTTTGGAAGAAAGACCCAATGGTGAGATTTATTTACAATTTTTGCAGCAAAATTTTAATAATTTATTGCCTCTTGATAGAATAATGCAAATGTGGTACATGCATGATGGTGCTCCACCTCATTATAACCGTATTGTACGTCAACATTTTTAACAAGCGTTTTTGGCCCTCGATCGACAGGTTGAGTTGGGCCTGTTGTAAGGCCACCAAGGTCTCCAGACCTAAATCCCGTGGAACTTCATTTCTGGGGACATCTGAAAGAACTAGTCCGTAATAATGCCGAAACATTATTTCCAGTTCGAAGACTAAGAGAATGTATTGTACGCGGAGCCCATATTAAACATTTGCCAAAATAACATAACATAACAAGTTTCGGCCAGCCTTGGAAATATTTATGGACTTGACAATATCTGAGCTGGAAATCTTTCAGCATTTTTACATGTTTGTGTTTGGCATTAGTAACTTTTGAGTGTTTTGCATAGAAACCGATTTATCTCGGAAACAGCAAGCTGTATCGAAATAAATTAAGAGTGCCTTTTTTGAAGAGGAATGACCAGAGTATTTAAAAAATCGATTTTTAGCTCTGTCAAATGACACCGGTCAATATTTTGAATGTGGTTCCCGACATTCCCGACTTCCCTGACGATGTAAAACATCTACAGTTGTATGGTCTAATGACTCTTCATGGCCTCTACAAAATATTAAAATTTCATTAAATTATAACGAGTGATTTTTAATTATTTTGCTCAAGGGAGGCCATGCATTTTAAAAGCATCATGGCCGTACTGCGTAGATAAGATGACATGATTGTTTTATGACATTTACGTCTTATTTAAATTTGTGTATTTGTAAAGTTTAAAAATTGGAGAAATTTTGTAATTTTTGCAGTTATTTGAAGGTAGGTTACTATTGCTTTAACTAATATTTCTCCGGGGAGTCGTCTTTTGACTATTATAAAGTGCTATTTGCAGGATATGATTTAATTTTTTATTTTTTTTTTAATTTTTCAGCGTATCAAGTTTTGGTGAAGCTTTGTTGCCGGATTGAAAGTTCTACAGTAAAAATGTTTAGTGAAGCACAAAAAAATTTTATTGTTGAAAGTTTTTTTAGAAATGGAAACAAAATAGGCGGTGCGTGGAATTACTCTATGCATGACTGCTTTGATGAATTTCGAACCGAGTTTCCTGATGTTGCGGTGACCTTTCATAATTTTCGTACTGGGTCACAATACCTAATTGATAAATTTCGTCAGACTGGTTCTGTTCAACATAAAAAAGGGTCTGGAAGACCAACGAAACGATCGAATGAGGTTATTGAAGAAGCGCGACAAATTATGGAAAATAATCCTTCAACTTCTATTAGGCATTTATCTCAACAAATTCAGCAAACGGATTTATGCTACAGTACATGTCAAACACTTTTGAAAAAGGATCTGCGTCTATACCCTTAGCGTGTTACGGCTATTCATGAACTCCTTCCCAATGACGTTCCCCAAAGACTTAATTTTTGTGAATGGTTTTTAAACAATTTTCAAGAAGAAAATATTGGTGCTTTTGAAAAAACATTTTTTACCGATGAGGCTTATTTTTATTTATCAGGCTAATGTTAATTCACAAAATATGCGAATGTGGAATACGCAAAATCCGCATGTTTTTGTAGAAAGACCTCTTCATCCTCAAAAAGTTGGTGTGTGGGCAGCAATTAGTTCTAGAAGAATAGTAGGCCCAATTTACTTTGATGGCACAATTACAGCTGAGAGATATCGGATCGAAATTCTGACAACATTTATTAATGAGGTTCACGATGATGAATTGCGGGAAGGTTACTTCCAACAAGATGGCGCTACACCTCATGTAACCAGAGAAAATTTAAATTTTTTTAAGTGAATTTTTTGAAAACAGAGTTATAAGCCGAAATACGCAACAAATATGGCCACCTCGTTCCTGCGATTTAACACCCTGCGATTTCTTCTTGTGGCCTTTTATAAAAAACTCCATTTATCGAACACCAATTGAGGATATAAATGATCTTAAACGAAGGATTTCAGAAAAAATTGCCGAAATTAATAATTCTCCAAACGTATTGGTTAATGTGTCTCTGAGGGTAAGAAGAAACATCAGAAGGTGTCTAGAAGTAGAAGGCGGCCATATAAAGTAGGCTTTCAAAGTAAGATAGCTCAGGATTTTATATTACATACCGTCAAAAACATTATTTTAGGTTTTCAACGTGACAACGCTGCTTTCTTGCAAATTCGCCCTATGATTTAATCTACGCGCTACTGCTACACTATGTATACTGGGTCACAGCCACCCTTGAGCAAAATAATTATTATTAATCACTCGTTACAAGTCGGTTCAAAAGTTAGAGTCAGAAAAGTAAACCGCTGGGTGCACCTATCCTATGACAAGTTAAGGGTATTTACACCTCCTCTGTATGCTTCCCAGAAATTAGTACGGACACCCTGTATATGTAAATAAGATACCAAGGAGTAGTATATTATTTACCGAGTTTATGTGTTACTGTTATTCATATAGGGTTCAGGTTTAGTGACTGGGGTAATTCATCCGAACGAATTAAAATCATTACTCTATAACTAAACTTTTTAACAGCCTTGTTTTCTTTTTTATATTTTTGTTCTTTAGGGTAGTCATTACAAAATATTATGTCGTTTCCAAGATTGTATTTGATTATCGTATCATTAAAAAAAAAAAGGACAAGAAACCAGGATGATTTTAACTGTAAGAATAGAATCGCATGGAAGGCAACGAGGACGACCTTCTATTTTTAATAAATTAATGTACTTTTTAGTTAGAACTTTCTTGGGTTTGATTACTGAAATTGCGAATTTTTCTAAAATTTTTCATTCATTTCCAAGAATCACTAACTAATATACGGGGTGTCCGGAAATGACTATGACAAATTTTATGATATTATTTTACAATAAAAAAACATGAAAAAAAGTTCATGATATTATAGGTCCGCAAATGTTTCCATACGGAGCTACAGGCCCTTGAAGATGATGTCGTCCAATTGTTTTGTTTATTTATTTATTAGGATCTAGTTACAATACAGAAATGACCTTTCACTAACAAGTATTTGAAGGCCGCTCTCGTAAAATATCAGGTTAATTCAGGTTAGTTCAGTATTATTTAGTATTTATTTAAATTTCTTGAGTCGGTAATTTCGCAGTACTTATACTCTGTTTAAGATTGGGCGAGAGTAATAAACCCTAATTAATATGCAAAACACTCCCAATGCCTGCAATAAAGGTAAAGGGTCGATCCCAATCATCCGGCAATAGATAAGCAAACTATAAAGGTGCAGTAAAGGGTCGGACTAAAGAATACAAGTAATGATACTCGTTTATTCGGTACTCTATAATAATATATTCATTTAATCAACGGAAAAAAACTGAAATAATATAAATTTTTACTTATTAAAGTCCGTTTATCTATCTTACAAACTCATTATAAATGCCAGTCCCTAATGCCGATAAGACCCAGCGGGTGATCGAATGAAAGCAGGGAAGCACTCGTTGCTGATAGAATAAAAGGTTGCGCTGCTTTAAGATAATTATATACATATATAAAAGCGTGGAAAAAATAATTTTTTTATCTATCTGTATGCAACAAAAGTGTCGTACTGATTTTTTATGTTAGAAAGAAAGCGCAAAAACATATTTTAACCAAAGTCAGTTTCACTGTCATTGTCGTCATCCAAGTTCACAATAATTCTTTCTCTGGGCAACAGATCTATATTTACGTATGATTTTTCTACTTTTTTAACAAGCGCTACACAATTTTCCCATCAATTTTGCATCTCTGACTGTACTAAAGCTGTCACAGAAGAATTTAAAGTTGGCGAAACATTATTCCTCCTTGCCGATGCTTTCAGCTGGTGCCATATATGTTCAATTGGGTTGAACATGAACATGCAATAATAAGGAGGAAGTCTTAACACGGTATGACCCATTTCCGCAGCCAAAGTGTCACAATAATATTGCTTTTGTATTGAAAATGATTTTAAAATTTTGAGCAATTGCTTTTTTGTGTAATTTTCCTCAAAATACATATTATTTTCCATCATATATTCCTGAATGGTAACTTTTGTGTCATTGGAACACGGAACTTTATTTAACCTGTGGTAGCTCTCACTATCCATCACTATCACACTATTTGGTGGTATATTTGGCAATAATTTGTTTTTAAATCAGCCTTCAAATAGTTTTATCGTAGTATCATCGTGATAATCAACAAGGGAGTCCTTTATATTTTTAGCTGACAAGGCCAACGCGTTTGATATAAATCCGTTTTTTGTCCCAGCATGAATTATTGTTATACGTTTACCTATATTCGATGGAGCTTTGGTTCTGCATTGACCCGATAAATCTACCCATCTTTATCTGGAACTTCGTGTGTGTCATACCACGTCTAGTCCAAATAAATAATATCCCTTCCATCCTGTCCATAACCATGGACTGCAATTAGGTATTCCATCCTCCATCTTTTTAATCGGGCCGATTTCATAATTACTTGTCGTTAGTTAGTTTTTTTCATTTTAAAACCGTTTCTTAAAATACAATTGCTTAGAGTCTCACGACAACACTCTATTACTGTATCATCTTGTTTTAATCTTTGCAATAGGGGTTTTAAAGTGGAGATCATTTGTTCCCTGTACATCGCATATATTTTTCTACGAATCATATCCACATCTGTCGCGTTCAGTTTCTTAAAAGTAAAAGAGTCTTTCCTCTTTCTTCTCTCCAATATAGGTTTATTTACAACAAACCACACAAAGCTCACTGGCCTGCGTGTCAAAGCTACCGCTTCCCTCACTGCACCAAATTTTGAAAAACCACGTTCAAGAAGGGTGGTATAAACGTTGAAGATTACTTCTTTCCAACTGATAAAATATCACGATTCAATTGGATTTTATCACGACCCGTGGATCCACTTGGCGTACTTGTTTCTTCCCACGGACGAAACATTCCTAGATATCATGTTTAATTGGCAACAAATAACTTCTTGTCAATCTTATCTAAACCAATACAAACATCTAACTAAATTTTAAAACCAGAAATCAGCATATTTAAATAACTAAAATAAACCTATTTTATTTTACCCTTACGAGGATTACCGAGAAAATATAGTAATATAATAGTCTTTAAATAGATCCGTACCTGGAGTCCCCAGATCAGGTTGCCGAATTTTACACCTTACACAATAGGTTATTATGACGGTAAGGGATTAGCATTTATAATGGATTTTTGTAAGATAGACGTACTTTACCTACTTATATTTATTTATACAGGATTTCAATTCAAAAATTTTCAATGCAAATATCTCGAAAACTACGAAAGTTAGAACGACGCGATATGGTATAAATGTTATTTGGGTAGGGGGAACTAGAACCACTATACTTTAGTTAAGGGGTCAGTCACCCCCTATGCGCCCCACACCACCCTTTAAAATTTTAAATGGCACCACCTCTTTGTTATACCTCAAATGAAAGGTCTCACTGAGTAGTATTTAGCTGCACAAAAGTAAATCGATAGAAAAGAAAATTTGTAATTAGAGTAAAACAAAATTTTGTAATTTATAAAAATATTGAAATATTGAATCTTGTTGAAGATGTAGCAAATTGTCATCTAAGTTTTTATTTCAGGCAATATCCAGCTGATTTTGATTTGAAAATAGGTTGTACTATTGTTTACAACAAAATGGAATGCATTTTGAGCATTTAATCAAATAAAATATTATTTCATTTTTTCCATTTTCAATTTTATTCAAACTATAAATTTTCTTCTCTATCGATTTTTTTTTGTGCAGCTTAACACTACTCAGTGAGATCTTTCATTTGAGGCATAACAAAGGGTGTGGTGCCATCTGAAATTTTGAAGTGGTGGTGTGGGGCGTCTAGGAGTGACTGACCCCTTGACTAAAGTATGGGGGTTCTAGTTCCCCCTACCCAAATAACATTTATACCAAATCGCGTTATTCTAACTTTTGTAGTTTTCGAGATATTTGCATTAAAAATTTTCAAATTGACACCCTGTATGTAAAATAATGTTATTCTTCATCTAGTTCTGTTTGGCTGTCGCTATCCTCATCTAAATTAATTATTATCTGAAGAAATCATTATAATCCGACCCCGACAAGAAATACTGTAGACTTAAGGTTATTTACATTGCATATCAGACCCCTTCCTATAAAAGGTCCAAATACAATAGAAAGTGGGTTTCCATTAGCTAATTATTGGCAGTCATAGGCGGGCCTTCGAGGTCAGACCCTACATTAAGTGAAAAACTTTAAGTTAAAATTTATAATTTTTTTTAATACTTTTTATGTGCACTTATATTTATAAGGTCAATTCAATTGATTAAGTATAAATTTTTAAAATATTACATAAATGATTACAAACCATAAAGCATTCCTATACAGACTTTTATATACAAAACAACAAACTAGTTTTACTAATTAGAGATTTTCATCATAAATGGAAAAATCTGATAAACTGTCCTCTGCCCCTAAGTTAATAACAACTGGCCGGACGGTTATTTCAATTAAACCGTCTAATTCACACATTTTCTGCCCTTCATAATTTACATGTTCTATACATTTCCGCCACTTCTCTGGATTGATTTCCTTAAGTTCTTCCTCAAAATGCTCTAAACATCGTTCATTTTTAATGTAATATATTTTATAGCCACAAAACGTTTTACTTGAGTCCATAGGATTTAGCTCGCTATGGTAGAGAGAAAGTCGAAGTACTGTATATTCCTTATTTTTGCCATTTCATCAACAGCATATTTTACAAAGCAATATTTGTTTGTCTTCACCATTGTGAGTAGCTCCATTTCACCATATCGTCTTCAAATGGTATTTGTTTTTCTAAAAGCTACTGAATTATTTTTGCTTTTTTCCAAGAAGTTGTATGCAACTTTTCAAATATTCTTGAATGACATGGAGCACTGTCAGAACATCGATGTAGGCCGTTTAATAATTCCCCAAAATAGTCCTTATAAACATACATCTTCGTGGTAGTCACCGTGTGAACTGACTGAAATGTTAATAAACTATTTTTCCAAAGCTATCTATGCTAGCGATATGGGTAATAATTATGCGTTTTCATTTTCCAAAGGGCGCTTTTATTTTGTGAATATACCATCTACAAGCGATTGTCGAGAAGAGGTTATATATATTGTATATATAATATATATATTATATATTATATATATATAACCTTCGCTTAGCCACGTTTCGTCCAATTAGTACAATTTCCTATTTTGATTGCGGAACACTTTAATTTTTCATAAATAATCTAGCCTCCAACATACAGTTTCATCTTTTTCGATTAATTGAGACTTTCGATTCTGTGTTTCCGATCTAAAATTCAACTCCTGTAGAGTTTTCCAAAGCTTTTCTCTTTCTATTTCAGGAATATCTTCTTTTATTGCAAGTAAAATTGCATCTAAAGTGGGAATTTCGTTTCTAGAATAAAATGAATGTACTTTCCTTCCTATAGTATTTTTTCGTCTAAAGACTTCCTATGCCTTCCTGACGAAGATTTTGATTGATTAACGGTTCCACTCTTTCCCTTACGTATGAGCCTGCAGATGGTCGACTTTCCAATTTTGGTCATCTATAGACTATACAATCGACATATGTTTACAATATTTTGGTTTTTAAGTGCATTATACGTTAAGTACAATTAATTTTTCGTTGATAGATAATCCACATTAATATATAGTCGCACGTTGAGCTCAAATGAACAATACTTTAGACTATAGGAGTATAATACGCCGCAATCACTGATGCTCATAGAGGTTCTTACTTTGCTTAAGGTGCCAGGTAACTTAAGTAATAATATTACCAGGTGCCTTTGTAATTAAGACTAAATAATGCTGCTAAGAATTAATATTAAATATGTGGACAGGCAGGTACTCCCATGGAATAGCCACTAGGTCCTCATTTATTACTCTCTCCCATTTCAAACAGAGCATAAAAGGAATCAATTATATGAAGGAGGCAGTCTTCTCCACAATAAAAATTATTATTATTATTATTATTATTATATCAATAGCAAGCGGAGAATCCGATGAAGCTATTGTTTTAGTCTATTTAATATTTTTAATATTTATCGTGATTTAAAATGTCTAAAGTCCGTTGGTCTATTTAAATTATTACACTTTTAAATTCTCAGGCAAAAATAATTTGTTTATGGGTAGGTAAGTATTTTGGACTCACAAATATTATTAGATTTTTAGTTTAACGAATATCATTAGGCACCGTAATGGACAAAGTTTTGAGTTAACTGTTTGAAACTATGATCAACTCGGTTTTTAAAGGAGTTTACACTATTTGCACACACTGTGCTTTCTTCAAGTGAATTCCATATATACACCACCCGATTGCTGAGGAAGTTCTTTCTTGGAAATGTCGCAGATTTTTCTTTGCTTAATTTTTTTGAGTGTCCACGAAGCTGTTGATTCTGGTTTAAGTTATACAAACTTCTCAAGTTACAAGAATAGTAGTCCGTTAGTATTTTATAAGTTTCTATTATATCACCCCTAGTTCTTCTTTGCTTCAGAGCAGTTAACCCAAATCTTTCAAGTCGTTCCGGATAAGGTAGTCCTCCCAATTCAAGTGGAATTCTGGTAACCCGCCTTTGGACCCTTTCCAAAATTTCAATATCTTTGATGTAGTAAGGGTTCCAAATATTATATCCGTATTCAATTTTTGGTCTAATATAGGAGGTGTACAGTTTCCTTACAATTTGTAGAGAGTGATCTTTGAAAGTCTTTTGCACCATGAAAATAAAACTATTGACCTTCTTTACCATTTTATTAATATGTGATTCCCATTTTAAATTAGAAGAAATTAGTATCCCCAGATCTGTCTGTTCTGCAACGCTAATAAGTTGACAATTATTTAGCAAATATGTTTCACAAGGGTTATTTGGACCAATATGCAGTACTGTACATTTTGATACATTAAGCTTCATGCACCACCGGTTTGTCCATGTCTCAATACGCCTCAGATCTCTGTCTAAGCAATTCTTTTGCAACAGTGGATTACAGAATAACTTGGTATCGTCGGCGAAGAAAATGATGCTGGTCTCAATATTCCATGACAAATCGCTAACATAAACCAAAAACAGTAATGGTCCCAAAACAGATCCTTGAGGGACCCCACTTAGAACCGGATGTTTATTGGATAAGATACCATTGACCTTTACTTGATAGAAGCGGTTGGTGAGAAAGTCATTGATTAGACTCAGCAGTTTGCCTCTTACACCAAAATGTTCAAGCTTGTAGAGCAACAATGAATGTGGTACTTTATCAAATGCTTTTTCAAAGTCCAGGTATATCACATCGGTAGGTTGCATTTTATCTAGGGCTTTGGTCCATTTATCAACGCAGCATAAAAGGTTTGTAATTGTTGAACGCTTAGATATGAAACCGTGTTGTGAATCTGGTAGAACTTTGTTGGTAAGTAGGAAGTCAGTCAATTCTGTAGCTATGATTTTTTCTAGACATTTGCAAGGGTTGCAGGTCAAGCTGATGGGTCTATAATTTTCCGTTATATGTCTGTCACCTTTCTTAAAAAGTGGAGTAACTGCTGCTTGTTTCCAAATTTCTGGAATTTTTCCTAAATTCAAACACTCCTGAAACAACAAGGAAAGGCAGTTGCTAATAGAGCCCTTGCACTTTTGTAGAAATATTGTCGGAAAGCCATCCGGGCCTGGACTGGAGTCAGACTTCATTTCACTCAGGGCTTTGATTACTTTCACTTCTGTGAATTCTATGTTGTCTAAAGTGTTAGTTACTTTTGACGCGTATGGTAAAGTTGGTGTGACGTTTGGGCCTGGACTGAATACTTTGTTAAATTGTACAGCGAATTGCTCCCCCATATCTTTAGGATCAGTTATCAATGCATTGTTGTCGTCTTTTATCGATATAGATGATACTTTAGAGTTGAGGCTTTTTGTTACATATTTAAAAAATTGCTTTGATGTGCCATTTGTTGCTATTCCATTTTCATATTTTTGTCGTGCTTCTGCAATTATTTGTTTTAGTTTATTACTTTGACTCCTATAATTCTGATAGTTTTCCACAGTTTTGTTGTTGACATATTTATCCCAAAGCCGTCTTTTTTTATTAATTTCTTTAAAAATATGCTTATTAATCCAGGGTTTTTGTGTATTAACTTTTATGGAAACGTTTGGTATGAACTTATCTATTGTAGACTTTAAAATATTTTCAATGTCATTGTAAATCCTGTTGGAGGGCATTATAGTTGGAGTGACATTTTGAAACTGTTCTTGCAAGTGATTATTAATACCGACGTAGTTTGCAGTCCAGAAGTTACGCCTGAGTATATTTTGAGTCGGTTTAATAATAGTTTTTATTTGCGATTTGGCAGTGATTACTAAATGATCACTTTTTCCGACTGGTGGATTACCTTGCACATCATAGACAGAGTTTTTTGTATTGCACAAAAAGAGGTCAAGAAGAGAGGAATTGTTGTTTCTAAATCTCGTTGGAAAGTGTATCAATTGATATGCGTTGATTTCGTGATACATGTCAAGAAAGTCCTGAGATTTCTTATCGGCAGAGCAGTTATTCCAGTTTATATTGGGATAGTTAAAATCGCCCATGATGAAAGTAGGTACTGGGGTAGAAAAAGCTTTTTTAATTTGGTTAATAGTTTGCAAATTAATATCTTCTGAGGTTTGATTTGGCCTATATATGCATGCTAAATGTATATTGATATCATTAATTCGGACTTCGACCCAAAGAGAACTAACTGGCAATTCAATTTTATATTTTTGTGATACATCGGAAGCAAATATGTTGATGTTGTCTACTTTATTTTTGATATATATACACACACCTCCCCCTCTTTGGTCAGCTCGATCATTTCGAAAAAGAGTATATCCATCTAGATTAATCAAGCTATTGTTTATACTATTATGTAACCATGTTTCTGTTAACATTATAACAGTTGGGTTTGATTTTTGAACATATATCTTAAACTCATCTACCTTATTGACCAGTGAACACATATTAGTATACCAAAATGAAATTTCAACCACCCCAACTGTTTTATGCAAATTTAGTTTTTTGGTTTATCCGTTATAATAGTGGGAACTCCTCTTATATATTTAATTTTCAAATTTTTATTTCCCTTTCTTTTTTCTTCTTCCAATTTTTCAATGACCTCCTTAAGGTATTTTCGCTGTAGAACTGTTTGATCGCTTTTTATGTACATACCATTTTCTTCCGCTGCTCTTCTATTCTTTAAAACTGTTAAAGCTTCTTCTTTGGATGGAAAAGCTACTCTAATGGGACGCATCTTTCCATCAGCATAACGTCCCAATCGCATTATTTCAGAATCTCTTGGTAAATTAAGCTCCATTTTTTCGAAGATTTTTAGGATATTTTCTTTGTCTTCATCTTTTCTACCTTGTGAATCTTTTTTCTTAGATTCCTCTACTCCGAAAACTAAAATATTTCTGGCTCTACTTTCCCTATCTTTTAATTCCATTAAGGTAGGTTCCAATATACTTTCCGTAGTAGGATTAGCGTGATTTGGTGTAGAACTTATGACTTCAACCTTTTCCTCCAAATTCTTAAGAGCTTCAGCGTAGTTTTTTTTGGGTAATTGTTCTTTAACTTGTACGATATCTTTGCCTATTATCGGTAAATCTTTTTTAAATTGGGTGGTGATTTCTACTTGTTCCTTCATTTGGGCCTCCAAAGAGATTTTATAGGATTCTATATCAGTCCTTAACTTCTTTGTGCTTTTAGAGGTGTTTCTTAAGTCCTCCAGGGATTTAGATAGGTCTTCATTTAGAGTTCTTATTTCCTGTTGAGCTTTGTTGAGGTCCTGTTTCATTTTTGGGATTGCCTTAATACAATCCGGACAGAGAAATAACATGGCTCTTGATTGACTTGGGACGCAGCGAATTTCCTGGGCTTGCAATTTGACGCAGTCACTGCATACTACCAGTTTACAAAAATCGCATGGAAACCCGAAAAGTTTTCCTTTTTCTTCCCTAGACTGACACACAGACTTACACTTGTAGCAGTTGTGCTGTCCCATTTTAAAAGTTGCAAGTTATTCTGCCAATCCTGTATATTTATACCTGCACTATTTCAGTTTTATTAATATCGACAAAAACAAATTTAGCAGTTTGGTTTATAAACACACACTTCTTTTTAGTAGAGATAAGATTTATTTTGGTAGGAATCTGAATGGTCTTTTTTTATGTTGGTAAATGAGTTTTGGTATGTTTACATTTATTATAATACAATTAGAAGATAATTTTTCTCGAAAAGAAAATTATATATTGGGAAAACTGTTATACATGTTTAAGCACTGGTATTTAATTGTATCACCCACGAAAAAAGCGAATTTAATTTTTATGTTAATTTTAAGCGCAAAAAAACGGCAATTTAAGGGGACCGATCTAAAGCACGCCTTTCCGTAAACCACGACCTTCAAAAAAAAAAAAAAAAAAAAAAAAAAAAAAATGCAAAGCAATTTCTTAAAACTTATTATGCATTTCGGTGTTACTTACCACCATCATCAAATACTACCATAATATTATGTTTCATTGTTTTTTGGTTAGTTCAGGTTCTAACTTCTTCTTACTTTCAACTTATTTTTCGAATATCATTAAATTTCTTGTATTTTAGTATTTGATGATGGTGGCATACCGAAATGCATAATAAGTTTTAAGAAAATATTTTGAACTTTCTTGTACATTATAAATTCCTCAATTTTCATAATGGACCTCTACCTTACTTAGAAAGAAGTTTGGATGTTATTAAGTTAGTTTAGGGATATTGTAAGATGTCGGTATCTTGTAAATGCGGTCTAATTGATCGACTTTTGGAGGAGATTCAAGCGATAGTCAATAAAAAACGTCGAATAATTATCTAAAATAAAGCGACTGTTGGAAAGTTCATAAATTTGTATTTTTCAAAGATCTCGAAGTGCATTTTGAGACATTTGTGGAAAAGCAAAAATAAACTCAAAGAAGTTGACTGTGCTAATTTTGTAAGTCGGCAATAGGCAGACGAAAAATTTAATGAGGTTGCGAGCTCTTTAAATCGGCAACTTCAGATTAACATGAATCCACCATAATTAGAAGGTTCTCTACACTAGTGCTAGGGATCGAACTCGAATAATTCGACTATTCGAATATTCAAATACTCAACTACCGAATATTTTTGTTTAAAATTATTCATGTCTTCGATTATTCGAGTACCTATTCAAATATTTAAATATTCGATTAATTGCATGTTCAAATATTTCAATATTTGAGTATGTACTCATTTATCAAATATTTTTACTTTCAAATTATTTAATGTTACATGCACCAGCCTTTAAAAAACTTTATTAGGTATATAATACACTATACAGGGTGTTACTGAATGATAGGCCGTAATTCCAAGGGCGCATTTCTAAATCAAAGAAAAGTTCATACAGTGTGTATCAGTCAAATGGAATAAATTCGATAATAAATACATGGAGGCGTGTCTGAAAAAAACGCTCCGCTCGGACACGTCGATTAGTGCGCATTTTTTTCAATAAAAACTTTTTATACAGGGTGTGTCATGTAACAGTAGCCAATACTAACTTTCTTATTTTAAATGCAATACCCTGTATATTATTCAGTTTTTGGATTCCTCAGAAAATTCTAGACATATTTCATATACAATATCCTACACCTATCTTCAACTGTTTGGAAATATTAAGTGTTTTCAGATTCATTGCAATAATTAACAACACGCTAAAAAACTAATAAGTAATACTGTTTATTTCTTGATAATGTAAAAAACAAAAAAAAAACGTTAATGTAGGAGATGTTGAAAATTGATGTTAAAATGTTTTTATTTCATCCTGTCCAGTAAATCTACTTACCCTGTACTCATATGCGGCCGGTAAATGGAACATTACAGTATCAGATACTGTAATGTGTTGCCTAGCAACCATGCTTTGTTTTTGGAAACTACGACTTTTTACTTTCGATTTTTGACAAGTTGTCACTTAAAATTATAAGAAATAAAATATTTAAATACACATATTTAGCAATTATTTAATACATCAAAAACACTTTTTTAAATGAAATAAATCAATTTAACCAACTTTAGTAAATGAAAAATGTTATATAACTATAATATAGGCATTTAATTACATTGTTTTAAAGGTTTTGCTTAACTAAAATTAGTAATTTTTATTTTATATGGTCTATATTTAGTGATACCAATTAAAACTGTTTGGGTGCTTCTACTTGTAATAGTATTTTTTTCTACCAACTTTAGTAATTGTAAAATATTACACAACCATAGAATATATTCCCTGTTACAATTCTTTAAATATTTTATTTAACTAAAATTGGTAGATTTTATTTAAAATTATACCCGAAACCTCCATAATTGCCCACACGAATATTATGACTTTATCTATTTGACAGTGACAAGCAAACAAAATTTATAATTAACTATGGAAACCAATGGCTCAATTGCATTTAGGGTAGGTAGCATGATATAATATTGCGAAGTATTTTTTAAAATTTTAATATACCTATTTATTTTTTTGAAAAGGGATATAATGACAGGATGAAATAAAATACCATACGATACACGTCCGTTAGGTGTTATTACAGCACTCGTTTATATTCCAGACTCGGCTCCTACGTCGCCTCGTCCGTAAAACAACTCGTACTGTAATAAGTCACCTACCGGACTTGTAACGTAAAATACTATTTTCGCATTTTATACAGTAATGCACTAGAATAATGACCTCAAAATCGTACAGTAATGGGTCACTTTACAGCATAGCAACCTTTACAGCATAGCAACCATTACTGCATAAAACGTCAATGTCATTCAAAACACAATTTTACAAGAAAGAAATTCGTTTATTTTAAATCTTATTACAATAAATATTAAAAGAACAATTATTTAAGTTAGAAAAGGATGCAACTGCTGACCTCGCCGTATTAAGTAGTTGTTGCTGCACATTTTTTTCATTCACCACAATTCCTATGGGGACTTCTTGGGGTAGTCCCAGTTGGACATTTTTGAATACCCTTTGAGAATTTTTCAATTGATTTTCAATGCTTTCTTCCACGTATCCTTCAATTACGCTTGTGGACCGCCATCCCCCATGCCGTTTGAGATCCTGAATATCAGCGCCATTGTCAGCAAGAAAAGTTGCAGATGTTCTTCTCAAACAAAGACCGGTGTAGCTTGAAGCATCAAGAAGTTTTAGATATTTCGCAATTTCTTGTAGGATTTTTGCGAAAGTGTTGATGCCAACGGGCTGTACTGTACATTTGCCATGACGATAAAACAGGAAAAATCGATTGTGCCTTACTGTTTTAGGTCTTAACAGTAAGTACTTGTGGCAAATTTTATACCCATTGCCATCTGACCCTACGGTAAATACACGTTTTTTCTTTGTTTTGGTATCAAGTAACGTTACTATTAGCATTGTTCCTGAATCCTCTATATCTTCAGATGTTACTTACTTACTTACTTACTTCTTTATTGTTTCCAGAAATAATACAATTCCATAACAATGAAGATCTGTCTAGGCTAAGTGTTAGTAGGTACCTAATAATACTAAATAAAAGGAAATATACAATTAATAATAAAATAAAAAGAAATGCGTGTGTTTGAAAAAAGCGCGTACTGGAAATAAATGTATAAAATTATAAATAAAATTCCATTAAGACAATTATAGAAAAATAGGGTAATTTTATTCGTTCCTCAGGAAAGCGCGTAACTTAAGTATGCTAAACATGGCATTAAAAGTATCTTTGGCTAAGTCAGGCGTCAATCCATCAAGAACTTGAGCGAAATCAAAAATATTATTTTGCCAATTAGGTGGGCGTAGGTGGCTATAAAGTGGGCATTTAAAAAACACATGTTCGAAAGTTTCAAGCTCGTACATATTGCAAACAGAACAAACTTCTTCTTGGTTTATCCGGTAGGATATTCCTTTGCAAATAAGTTTACAGTAAAATTTGGTGCACATGCGCGTTTGTGCTAATAATTTAAGAATATAAAAAGGGCAGTTAAAGTGAAGGTATTTTGCTGCAGTGCAGGACAAGTTAAAGGAGTTATAAAAGAGAGTGTAAGCGGAATCTTTAGCTATTCTCAAATCTGTCTGAAAACACCGATCTCGATATGTTTCTAAGATGATTTTCCGGTTAGTTTGTAAGATATGGGGGTTCAGGGACCAGAAGCTAGAAAGTCCATTAGATTCGAAGAGCGATTTAATTTGGAAAACCCAGTTGTACTTCAGACCAGGATTAAGAGGAAGTAGTTGTATTTGACGTTTCAAACAGATTTTGGGCAGTCTACTGTTATTCATAAAAAGTATTTTAATTAAAAAATTCAAGGTCAATCTGAACATAAAATAGGAAAGATGGATAGAGCCAGTTTCAAGTCTAATCAGCGCTGAAGAAGTATTTCGTGGTAGCATTATCAGCGATTTGTAAAAAGAGGTCTGAATACTCTCCAAAATGTCTGCATATCTGATACCCCAAACAGGAAGACAGCTGGAAAATGAGTTTAGAATAGTGGTTTGAAATAATTTTTTATTGCAAAAAAAGGTGCCGGGTTTTGATCCTGAGGTCAGACTCATTAATGCACCTGCAGCTTGTTTCGCCTTCAAAACTATTGATTCGGTCATTTTTCTAAAGCATCCTGAAGAAGAGAAAACAACTCCAAGGTAGGTAAATTCGCTAACAATTTCCAAAACATTATTGTTAATTTTAAAATTAAAATTCCCGGTATAGGGCTTCCCTGGACGGTTGAAACACATTATTTTACATTTTAATTAATTTACCTTTAAATGGTTATCTCGAGTGTACGATTCCAAAATTTGAAGTTTTCGCTGAAGGTCAATCTCAGATGAACCCAGAATAACAAGGTCGTCAGCATATAGAAGCAATAGCACATTATTAAGCGCGTCGATGCTAAGACCCAGAGCAGAGCGATCCGCAAAATATTCATCGATATCAGAGATAAAAAGATTGAACAAGGTCGGACTCAAAGACTCCCCCTGCAAAACACCGGTATTTATCTGGAAAGGATTGGTCTTCAGATGTTAAACTGCATAGTTCTGCACGCCGACATGCGCCATTAAGCCCAAAAATTAATACCACTTTCATTAACTGAAACGTGTCGTCTGGAGCTTCCTTCAAAAACTTTGTGACGTTTTCCATGGTCAAAACTTTTGATTTTTTAGGTTCATATTTGTCGTTTTGACGTTTCAAAAAGCGATTAACTTTTTATATTGTGAAATATCCGTATTTTCACTGATAAGTATTGTGCTTTTGATCATAGAGTACGTAGACCATAAACTGGAAGCTTTGAGGACTTTTGCCTAAAACAAATAACAAAATTAGTACCTATATACCACACTTTAACTATATAAAATAGCTTACCTTCTCGTAAAAGTATGCCAGCATCAAATTTTCGTCAATGCCTAAAATTCGTGGTGTTTCTCCTCTCGCAGAACATATTATATGCTTTCTCGTATCTTTCCTTGGATTTTACTGGAAGCAAACTTGAAGAAGCTTCGCGGGCCGCATTCAGGATATCTTCCAAGTCCTTTTCATTAGCCATTTCCATAAATCTTGTGAAATTCACTCTTCAAATTTGATTTTATTTGGATGCTGTCAATAGTCGTCAAACACAAAAAAACATCTTGTTTATATTGCTAAGTTACCGGGAAGTCATACTACTAAGTTTTTGTAGATTTTCTTCAGTAACTATTATTTTTAGATTTTAATATGAAATGCAAAATAATTAATTACTTACAAAATGCGAAAAAATAGTATACGCACCTCGTCAGAAAAGTGATTTTACTTCACTCGTATGGAAATTAAATCCTCGCTTCGCTCGGATTCAAACTAACCATGCTCGTCAAGTAAAGTTCCACTTTTCTAAACTTGATACGTAATGTACTATTACTGATATGAAATAAAAAAAAAGGTATAAATAGTTTTGTTTACTTTTGTTTAAAACGCCGGACCTTAGCAAATTGTTGTCTGTCTGCATGACAGTACTTGTGAGTGTTATAGTCGTTTGCATTTCGTTAACTGCATATCAGAAACATGGTTTATTTAACAGAAATGCACAAAATAACAATTCTAAAGACGATTGGTTATGGAGATAAAACACGGACACAAATGGAAGTTGCTCGCTTATTTCATGAAAAATTTCCAAATTTGCCGCCTGTAACTCAAGGGACAATTAGTAAAATAGAAAAGTAGTTTCGCCAGCTTGGACATGTAAAGCAGATAAAAAAAAGTAGCTGCCAATGCAATAAGTGATGATACCAAATTAGAAGGCGAGGGTCGTAATCATCTGAGTGAGTTATAGTTATTACATGCGAGTAAAATACTATGCTTTTTCTATGACTAATATACAGGGTTAAACAAAAATATCACACAACTGTTATTTATAGAATTTATTATATTTTATTCACTTAGAATTAAAAGTACATAGATGTAGATGAAAAATAAAGACAATACATATAATGTGTAACCAATGTAGTATTTATTTTAATACCTCTTTACAATTATTAAAATTTATTGTAATATTTGAACAATGAGCAAAACTTAATGTTGGGTTTGTATTTGTACTTAAGCCAAAACTAACCTTTTCTTCTGTGGTTATCGTTTTTTCTACATTGAGTGTTGATGCTGAAAACGACGAAGATGGTACACCATAATTTACAGAATTAGCAATTAGATTGGCTGTATTTAATTTGTTTTGCAATGAATCGTCTATATAGCCTTCCGCAACGCCGGTTGACTTCCAACCTCCCTGTCTCTTAAGCGCTGTAATATCACCGCCCGTATCCACTAACAGTGTAGCAGATGACCTTCTGAAACAACGTCCTGTATAAAGGTTAGGATTGTGTAACTTCAAGTATTCAGCCACTTTTTTGCCCATTGCTCCAAATTTTTTAATTCCGATTCTTTGACTTGTGCATTTGCCTGCTTGGTGATTAATAAAAAATTAGAAAATGGCTACATTTTTGGGGCGAAGGCTTATAATATATAATTCTTACAAATATTATATAAATCTCCAGTAATAGTAAAGCGTCGTGTTATTTTTGTTTTTGTATTGGGAATCGTTACCATTAGCGCTGAACCGAGGTCCTGAATATCTTTAATGTTCATTAAATATAATTCCTGAGATCTACAGGCTCCCATTATTCCCATAATTAGTGCTACCTGAAATTAAATTAAAAATTATTAAATTAAATACCCATTTTTGGTAATTTTCCAGTTTATCGGCTTATGCGAAAAATGGCGTAAAATGAAAAACGTTTCTTGCAATATGTAGCACGTACTTTCTAAACGACAAATCTGCGAGCGGAAAACCATTTTTTTAATTGGAAATATAAAAAAAATGTGAAAATAGTCGACCGAAAAGCACAGTGATAGTGACAAGTGAGGTTATGTTTCTCTAGCTGTTAGTCACTCGACAAAAATTGTAATAATTATTGACTTATATTGGTTAAACAGGCGCTAACACGGCATCTAATCCACCTTTTTGGTTCCAATTAGGTATATGCTACATAAATCAACAAGAGTTTTTTTATTTTTTTTTTTCATTTTTGTAACAAGCGGGTACCCTATTTTCACACTTTTTTTAATATTTGCAATTAAAAAAATGGTTTTCCGCTCGCGGATTTGTCGTTTAGAAAGTACGTGCTACATATTGCAAGAAACGTTTTTCATTTAAAGCCATTTTTCGCATAAGCACATAAACTGGAGTGGTATCCCATTTTTAATTTGTGTTTAAAATTTTGTTAAAAATTAAATAAATAAATTGTTTAAAATATTCTTACTTCTTATATTCTGTCAACTTAATAAATTTCTTTCCTTTGTTGCAAGGTAAATATTGTCAGGTGCATCCTTTATAAATTTATTTATCTCTTCAAGTGTAAAAACTTTGGCCTTTTTCGGAATGTAACCTTCTGATCTTCGCTTTAAAAATGCCCGCAATTTGCCATACTTGCTAATATCAACATTATTGTCAATTATACAAATAATGCCCTCTTCGTCACTTAAACTCATTTTTTTATAAGAATAAACTGACTAATATGTAATAAAAAAATTACTGTCACAAAAATATTCCTTGACAATTTAGCTTTTGACAGAACATTGGCGTTCCATGGCAGCCGCGACCTTTTGTTTAAATACGCTATCCGATTATAGTATTAAAGTACATGTTTTATAAAGCATCATCTTATAGCACGCGTCTATGTTAAAAAACGAGCCGCTTGCGGCGAGTTTTTTAACGGGACAAGTGCTCTAACTGCTTTATAAAACACGTACTTTATACTATGTTTTCTATTTGGTATTTTTTTTAATAAGAAAATACATATTTAAAAAGAAAATCAACCCTTTAAGTTTTGTAAATTTGTATGTCTAAATTCTATGTTGGTAATACTATAAATTTACTTTTATCATAGTAGCCTTGACAATAAATAATATTTTCTTTGTGTCATTGTCACGAAATTTGTGTTTTAATATTTCATAGAGTTGTTCATAATTATAATTAAAAAAATATGGAGCATGTTAATCTAAGTTCAACTCCCCCTGAGTTAAGGGATATTGCTAATAAAACGATAAATCAACTTTTACCAGAGAAATCCCGAAAACTTTCTTCTCATGGATCACAATAACAGGAAACGTCAGACGTCAACAGAATAAAACATTTAAATATTACCAATGCCAACTTTAAAAAAATAAAAAAACGGTATCGTAATAGATCTGTTTCGATACCGAAACCGGTATCGTAATAGATTTCTTATGAAGAAACAAAATTAGAAAAAAACTGTTTCGATATGAATCGATTCAATATTCGATATTATGATTGGTCGAAGACTGACAAGACTGTTGGGTTATGATGACAGGACTGTTGGGTTATGAGCTTATATCACCACTGCTATAACTCACTCTGTGGATTATGACTAACATAACTTTATCAAAATTGCATATGTTATACCCGTATTGTTCAATGGTCGTAGAAAAACAGTATTACTTATTAGTTTTTTAATGTGTTCTTGATTTTTGCAATAGATCTGAAAACACTTTATATTTCCAAACAGTTAAAGATAGGGGTAGGATATTGTATATGAAATATGTCTAGAATTTTCTGAGGAATCCAAAAACTGAATAATATACAGAGTGTTGTGTTTAAAATAAGAAAGTTAGTATTGGTCACTGTTACATGACACACCCTGTATAAAAAGTTTTTATTGAAAAAAATTCGCAACTAGAAATACCAATCGACGTATCCGAGCGTTTTTTCGGACACGCCCCCATGTATTTATTATCGAATTTATTCCATTTGGCTGATACACACTTTATAAGCATGTGTCATAAAAAGTCTGGATTTCAAGATACAGGGTGTCAAAGTTTTTTATTAATATCTCAAATCCTTTTGCCGATTTCGGTAAAATTTAACAGTGTTGTTCGTTGTGATAAGACGCTAAGTTAACTAGATGATAATTATGAGTTCCAGTGGTGTCCCGGAGGGCAGTCTCACAAATATTGACAAAAAAAATGTACGCCACTGACTTGTTTAAAGTTTTTATATTGTTTCGGGTTAAGCAGCTAAAAATACAACTCTTTTTTATCTCTTAACATTTTTTCGCATCTTATTTCGTTTTCGAGAAAAAAAATAATAGCCACTTCATTGAATGCCGAGAAATTGATCAAATAAAAGCAAGTTAACTGGAACTCACAATTATCATCTAGTTAGTGCTAACTAAGCGTCTTATCACAGCGAACAACACTGTCAAATTTCACCAAAATCGGCAAAAGGATCTGTAAGATATTAATAAATCCCGATTTTTTTTTCAAATTTTGACATCCTGTATCTTGAAAACCAGACTTTTTAGGACACATGTTTATATGAACTTTTCTATTGAATCTATATTTGAATATTCGAGACCGAATATTTGAATACTAATAGATGATATTCGAATATTGAATAATAAATAAAGTGAGTATTCGAATACTAGTATTTTAGAAATTCCTAGTACTACTCTACACCCCTGTGTATAAGGTATGATGTCATTCTTGTAAACAAAACTTACAGTTTTTAATTGCCATTAAAACCACATTTCGTGCTATATATTTTTCATGGAAAACAAGATGGTTTTGTTACTAATATTCTGGTGGTTGATTGGTGCAAACCCTAAAAGTATGTTGTGGGCCCTTTACTACACCTAAATAATAATGACTAAAATCACTTATTAGAAAAGTAATTTATGTAAGAAAACTTAATTTGTTCAGTCTCTTTAGCACCTACCTGTGTATTTCAAGGTATCAATCATCCAATATTTCAAACTTACGGTAAATCTATTGGTAAAATAGGAGTGGATTCTGGTTATATGTTTTAGTGGGTATTATTTATATTATTCTTCGTTTTGTTTCCGGTCCGGAAAATATTCTTATAACTTATAACACAAAAAATATATTTTTCTTAACCTACCGTCTGAAATGTTTCTAAGGAAAGGTCTATTAAACCACCAGCTTTTATAATTAATGGTTTCTTAGAGCCCTCCATTATCAAGCAGACAGCCTTTCTCGACTTTATGTCCATTTCAAGCCAGTCTCCGCTTATCATGTTCTTAGTAATCGATAAACTCTAAAAAGTTGATAATTCTATATTAATTAATTATTTTCTTTTTACCAAAGTTGAAGATTATTATAGAGCATTATATTTAATGATGTAGATACTGCTTGAAAACAAATGTCCAGAAATATAATAATGTTAAATGCATCAGACAATCGCTATGTTAAGGTATTACTTTAATGACGGAAATAAAAAGTTCGTTAATTTTTACCGAAACTGATTTCGAAGACTTTTTTTATAAATATGGGTCGGGGAACATTTCTGGAAAAAACTTTCTAAATGGCTGTATCTTACATATGCTTTACCCAAATTTAATCAGCTTAGGCTCGTTTAATAGACCGTTTTACACTTATTAAAGAACCGACTTTGGTCGTGGTCTCTAATGCATACCGTGTCTTCTAGGTGGCGCTGCTTAAACAAGATTTATTGTTTCAAATTTTCTTAATAAAATGAAATGGCATGATACATTTTTTTGTTACTCAGCTCATAGAGCAATAAATAGCTATACATTTTGACGACAACCGTAATTCGATATCTTTATTTGTTTTTGACTTATTTACAAATTACTATTTTAATTTAAAAATTTAATGTTTACCACTAAACGAAAGGAATGTAAAGATTTTTATGTCATAATTTTTCATCAATTTAATATCCACAATAATTATTAAATTAAATTATTAAAATGTTTAGCCTTTTGATGCATTTTTTGTGTGTGTATTCTTCCTAAAATCCAAAAAAACAAAATTATCCACAGGCAAAAACAAAAATGTAAAGATTTAATAAGTTAACTGTGATAGCGTAAAGTTACTTTAATTCTCAAAATTCGAGAGGCCAATCGACTTGCACATCGACAATAAAATAAAAGTTATTTAAAGCTGCGGAAAAAACACTTATAGATTATTTATTAAATAAAATTAACATATTATGTAGTTAATATTTCTTCACTTTTAATACTAAATATTATGTGAAAAATAAATTTTTAATATAATTAAAATAAATTATTAAACATAATTTTGGTGGTTGGTGGTGCGATGGTTAGTAAATAATAAATTATTAATTAAAACTATAGTATGTAATTTATTTAAATAATAATTAAATATAATTATCAATAAGTAAACTTTTTATTTAATATAAAAATATAATTATTTACATACTTATTATTCATTTTTTAATTTTTTTATGGACGAATTCGTATACATACTTCAATAGGCTGCGCAGAATATGCGTTAGATAAACCAACGATTAATTGATTTATACTTTTGTACTTCCCAACATATTTCGTTTTGCGTAATAACTGCAATAAAACCCCTCATTAACTTGACTTTCGCTTTCGCAGAGACGTATTAACCCACATTTATTTTTAATGCCAGTTTATAATAACAATATATTGGTACATTACTTAATTTGTTATCAAAATTAAAAAACTGTCTAATAAAGGTTTTCTAGAAACAACTTAATTATTAGGATATTTCTCAAAACTTTTTAGTTACAGTTACCTGTTTATTAGTGTTTATATAGCTTATATAAATAGTAAACATAATATTATAGAATAGATTAGTACCTATATATTTTACTTTGAAACAGTGTGCAGCAAGTTAATATTTAAAGTATGTGGATACCTTGGGAATCTGCAGCTAATGCGATATCTAGCTATCCTAAACACCAAAGTGATCGTGAAAAATGTATGTGAATCGTTATTAAAGAGCGGTCACCCTAAAGTAATTGCCATTAAAAATTCCAGTGAAATGACGAAAGTTCCATTATCGACGGTACGAGATATTATGCTAAAAGAACATTTTAAAAGAAAAGTTCGCAAAGATACCGGAAAATGTTGTGCCCACGTTAGATTCTTTAAAAACACGGTTAACAACTGACGATACAAGGATATCATGTAGCAGGACAAGTCTTCACCGCGCTTTGCAAGAGATGGGATTTAAGTATAAGACAATAGGAGACAAGTTATTATGGAGTCCGAAAGATTAAGAAAAATGAGATTTCTGTACCTTAGGGAAATTAAAAAGTTTAGATCCGAAAAACGTTCAATAGTTTATCTGGATAAAACGTGGTTTGGCACTCATGAGACTGTCAAAAAGGGATGGGTTGATTTAACTGAAAAATGCCAAAATAAAGCCCCTTCAAAAAAAGGAAAGCGAATAACAATAATTCATGCAGGTTGGGAGAATGGATGGATCTCTAATTGTTCATTACTGTCGGCAAAAAATATAAAGGAATCAAGTCTGGACTATGATGAAGATACTTTCCAAATGTACCAGAACACAGTGTTATTGTGATGGACAATGTAAGCTACCACAGTGATAGCGAGAATGAATTAGGAATAGATTAAAACGTTTTATAATTACAATTAAACCTTCTGTGTATACAGGGTGAGTTCTTAAAGTGTTACAAGGCGATATCTCGCAAACGGTTTAAAATATTTTCTTAAAATTCAATTCTTGAAATTTTAACGAGGCAGTAGTAAGATGGGGGGACATATTCAAACATATTTTTATCATATACCCCTGTCCCCATTTTGAGGGGTGGGGGGTAACTTTTAAGTTTTGAATGGGATTATGTACTTTTCTTTATTAATTTCGAATCTACGTAAAAAACTATGTATGTGTACAAAAAAAAAATTGATTTGCTCCACTGGTTACTGAATTATGATTTATTAGGTTATAAAAATTAAAAAATATTATTTACCATTTATCGCCTGTCATGTTTTAGGAGATGTTCGAAATATCTCCCTTCAACTTCCAAACATTTTCTTACTCTTTTTTTAAATGAAATCTCAGGATTTATGTTTTGGTTCAATAATTGGGGTAATTGGTTCCTTAAAAAATCTGTATACGTTTCTCCATTTAAATGGCGTTCAAAGAAATGCGGACCAATAACTCTATCTCCAATTATACCACATCAGACATTAACTGAACAAGGATGTTGATTTGGCACAGTTCTTATCCAGTGGGGATTTTCCGATGCCCAGTAGTGCATATTGCATCTATTTACCTTTAAGGAAGGAAACAGAAAAATAAATTATTTTTTTACTGACAAGGGATAACTTAAAATCCTACCTGGCCACAATTATGGAAAGTAGCTTCATCAGAAAAAAGAACATTCTTTAGAATCCTGTTATTTCCTTGCATTTGCCTTTGCATCCAATTGCAAAATGTAACGCGATTTTCAAAGTCTTGCCCATAAAGCTCTTGGTTTAGTGTAATGTGGTATGGATGAAATTTGTATATCTATATGCAATATGGTCACAACCGATTTTTGGCTCATTCCAGCATCTGCAGAAGGCCGCCTGGAACCTACATGCGGGTTAATAGCTACCATTCCTAAAACTCCAACTGCCCTATCTTCATCCATTTAGTTCGATTCCGAAATCGTGCTTTTGACTTCAGGCTGCCAGTAGTACGACTCCTTGTCACAGAACAATAAAGGTTAGAGAAATGTTACAACAATGTTAAAGTTTCGAAACATGGGCCATCTATGAACCAACTGCATGGCTAACCCACCGGCAAAATAGAATTATATTTTACCGATAATGTCATGATGGCATTATAGAAATCTGACATACCGACTGAAGAAATGCGCGGGAATATTTGAAAAGATATCATAATTTTTAAATAAATTTTAGTTTTGATTCGATATATGTTTGGCAGGAATACACAAGCTGCTCGCCTTATAAGTAAATGTGAGCAGCTTGTGATAATTTCTAACCAATTTAAAAATATATCTTCTGGAATACAATTATATAGTACACCAAATTGAATCACAACCTTAAAATTTATTACACATTAAAGCTTGATTTATAAACTCGAAAAGTTGGTGAGGTTGAAGTTATGATCAAGTTTGTGAGGTTAGATATTCCGAACTCCGAGCATAAAAATTGGTTATCTCGAACTACCCGGGAAGTTTTCGAACCTTACATGAGCTTTACATGAACAAAATGAACGAGTGTATAAATGGAACTGAGTGTTCCCTTTAGTTTAAATTGAACTCCTATTTTCAACACCAACTGAACCTCAACCTCGCCAACTTTTCGAGTTTATAAATCCAGCTTAATTCTTTTATTAGGTACTGTTTTTTTAATTATAAAACAATGTCTAGTGAATTATCATAATAAAAGAAAATATGATCAAAATATATTCATTTAGAATATTTAAATTAAAAAGATACCTACATATGATTTAAGAATACAATATACAACACAAAAGTCATGATATTTTTAAGAAATTAGATTTTCTCACTGATAATTATTACAGCTAAGGAAGCCTAGGAGTGTGGTTAGACTGAAACAGAAAAAAAATTCTTTTCAATTAGGATATAAGGTACAATAGGTACGAAAACTTTTATATTTTGCCCAATTAGAGTGAGGAGAGAAATATATAAAGCTTTTAAACATAAGGGATGGTGTAGGTAAGGAAGGTAGGTAAACAGAAGTGATTCACCAGTTTTGAAAAATAAGGAAGGAACTAATTAATAACATTTTTACTCAGACACACTTCAAAAGATCATTATTAGAAGGCTGTGAATCTAAAAATATAATATAATTATTAAATACCTACTTTAGCATAATACTTACAATAATAAATATACTTCCAAAAATCATCAATCCCAAAGCATGGTCGACAGCGAAGTTTCAGCTAAAAAATATCCCAAGAAGGAACTTACTTGCTCATGAAAAAATAAACTAAGGACTTAGATATCACTATAAACTTACCAAAAAGCCCCACTAATTCATTCCAAGATCAAATTAAACCCATTTTATAAAGAAAAAAGTCGTGGAAAAAATCACAAACGCGTCAGAAGACCCAGACGAGAAGTAAACTGTCATTGTCATAAAATAAATCAGTGTTGCAAAAAAAGAAAAACACTAGCTTTTTAATGTTTTTGTAAGATTTTAACCGAAAATGATGATAGTATGAACTTAAATTAATTACATATCCAATTAAATCATTAAAACTTATTAAAAATATTCGATTAGCGAAGATTATTAATGAAATCTTAACTCGAAATAAGAAAACCAAAAGTTACTAGCAGATATGTCAAACCCTCCCGCCCCCCTGACATGAACTGCCCATAAATTGCTTGTTGCCCTACTCTCGTATATTGGTGACATGCCCCTGCTTCTTGTTTCCAGCCTTTTAAATGCCATGTGAGATTTCAGGTTGTTAGGAAACCTCTCGGTCCATATTAGTGAAGCTTGTATGTGGTTTTTTCTGCACTCCCCCAACATTAACAACATATGAACTTGCACCCTAAAATTCACTTCCATGTTTAATTGACCAAACTGAGAAATAATCGTTAATACGTAAAAATTCTGAACTGACAGAAGTCAAAACAACGCATTTTCATGTAAACGAATAATAATTCTGAAATAAGTGAATTTGATTTATTGGTGAAATGTAGTTATTTTTTAAATCCAACAGAAATTTAACAAATAAGTAGAAATTAAATGGTAAATAATATTTTTTAATTTTTATAACCTAATAAGTGGAGCAAATCAATTTTTTTTTGTACACGTACGTAGTTTTTTACGTAGATTTCAAATTAATAAACAAAGGTACATATTCCTATTTGAAATTTGAAAAGTTACCCCCCACCTCTCAAAATGGGGACGGGGGGTATATGATAAAAATATGTCCCCCCATCTTACTATTGCCTCGATAAAATTTCAAGAAAATATTTTAAACCGTTTTCGAGATATCGTCTTGTAATACTTTAAAAAACTCACCCTGTATATGTAAATATATTTTTGTAAGTAGGTATATTAATTGTTATTATTACTTTTAAGTTGGCCTTTTCCGCACGCAAACTGTTACTCATTGCCGCCAAATACGGCCAATTGTACCGCCAAATACGGATAATCGAAGGACCAGGAATAAATCCAATTTACTCCAAAAAAAATCGAAATTATAAAATCGCTTGCCAACCAAACTAAAGTTTCCACCTACCTTGTGGCTTTTTTGTGGCATCTACTGCTTTGGATCCAAATAATACCAAATTTATCACAAATTCCGGGATCGGTATTTAAAACTACGATTCGAACTAGCCGGATCTCTATTTCTCTCTCTCCGGAAGTCGTTCTTCTTGTTTCCTAGCCACCTATTATGTGGAATAGCAAGGTTGACAATTTCGCGGCAAATTGAAATAATAACGCGGGAAATTTGAAATGAAACCAATGCGTAACATTTCCGCCCACCAAAATAATACTATTATTTTATAAAGAAAAAACAATAACTAACTATTTACAAACTAACTAGGTCGTCTTTTAAATCGACGATCGTCACTGTGAGGGTAACGGACACAGTTTTACTAAAGGTCGCGTCAGAGATCCCATGGAGGTTTGAATCTGAGCAACACGCGGAATTCCGTCTTTTCCCTGATGCAGTGCAGTAATACGCGCTAATTTCCACTGCAGTGGTGGAATGTTTTCTTCGCGCAAAAGTACCAAAGTACCTATTTTGGGTACTCTATCTGGAGAAGTCCACTTACTTCTCTGTTGCAAAGAACTTAAATATTCCATGTGCCACCTTTTCCAATAACTCTGTACACAACGTTGCACCAATTGCCAACGAGAAAGTCTATTTGTCGGAACGTTGGTAACGTCTAGTTCTGGGGGAGCACAAAGAATGTCAAATGTAAGGAAATGACTTGGACATAATACTGTGAAGTCATTTGGATTTGTGCTCATGCTACACAATGGTCTAGAATTTAACAGTCTCTCTATTTGTACCAATAACGTATTAAATTCTTCCAAAGTCAAAATTTGATCACCCACTACACGTTTTAAGTGGGTTTTCATCGACTTCACTCCAGCTTCCCATAGTCCCCCAAAATGAGGGCTAGCTGGAGAAATAAAATGACAATTTAATAAAAGATCCCTTATACAATCTTCGGCATAAGCCTTCAAAATATTATAACCACCAACAAAGTTAGTGCCATTATCACTGTACATAACTGTACATTTACCACGTCTAGCTATAAATCGTCGGAAAGCAGCTAGGAATGCCTCAGCAGACAAATTAGACACAAGCTCTAAATGTACAGCCTTGGTCGCTGCACAAACAAATACACAGATATAGAGCGCAAACTTTTCACACTTGTTTTATACTTATGATAAATTAATATACATATATAAGTAATAGTAAAAATAAACATAATGAACATTGGGGAAAGGAAAGATAGTCAAAAAGTCTTTCTCCACTGACTTTCTTTCCTTTCCCTATATTTCAACTCCACTTTAAGAATGGACTATTTCATTAAATTATAATAAACATTGCCACTATAATAAGGTATTACTATGACTTTTCATTTAACTACAAAATCCGTTCCTGTGCAAAGCAGTACCCCCTATTTCATTTCATTTCAGTAATATAAACAGTGATGCCAGCGGGGGCCAGGTAGATTTTGCTGGTTGGAATGCTCATCGACAGTTTTATATGGGTAATTTTACCAAGAAATTCTTTAAAAACGTAGGTTTGGCAATCGAACAGGTAACGGGGTTTCTTTGGGTGTTTACAATATATAATAAAACTATTATTGCAGTTATTAGGTCAAACGAAATATGTTCGGATGGACTTTACATTCGTTGCAACCGTTTATTGGCATTTTAATATTCGGATGGATCGAACTGATACAATATCAAGGAAATCTGTACTCTTTAGTGTAATTAGTATATTATTAACATATTGTTACCTAAATCAATTAATTTTTTTAAATTCAAATATTCATTTGTTAATACCTCAAAAACAAATAAAGATATCGAATTACGGTTTTCACCAAAATGTTGCTATTTTATGCTCTATAAGCTTAGTAACAAAAAATATATCATGTCACTTAATTTTATTAAGTACATTCGAAAAAACTGAATCTCCTTTAAACAGCGCCACCTAAAAGACGCGGTATGCACTAGGGACCACGATCAAAGTCGGTTTTTTAATAAGTGTAAACGGTCCAATAAACGAGCCTAAGCTCCGCAAAAATTAACGAACTTTTTATTTCCGTCATTAATACAGTACCAACATAGCGATTATCTGACAAACTTTGACTTTTTAGATATATCCTAGTATTTGTGCCTCCTAGCGGCTATTTTGGAAACTTGAAAATATTTTCCAGCAATTTCTTTTGATCGATTTAGTCAATACATTTTTTTTCCGAAGCCGTAAGGTTTATGGCTTTCATAATATCGTACCTTGCCGACCTTGTGGGACACCCTGTATAATTTTAAAAATATCAGTGTGTGGACTAATGGGAATTTTTCATTTATAGCCCCGGATCTGAAACGCTTTTGTATTCCTGTTCATAATCAAAATTTTGAAGATTTAAACTGTGACATTTTGACAAATGACAACAAGTATAGAATTTCAATTTATTTATTATGTGGAGTATTTATATTTATGGTTTATGGTTCTTTCGATTTTTGGAGTAGTATTGAAGGTTGGGACTTGGGGCGGCCGCCCCTTAGATTGGCCGCTTGTGTGTGTTAAACACACCGCACATATGAAAGCAGCGACCCTGATTACATACTTAAATTTTCTTACCTCCTCACGAAGTATTTCACCGCAATAGCACAATAGGAATACTTCAATGAGAATTGCAGGCAAAAATGAGAGTATTTCAAGGAAAATTATATCTCTTGTGCTTACCTAAAAAAAAAGATCGCTGTTAAATTTATTAATATTAAATCAATCGTAGATATAAACGTTGGTTTCAACTTCTGAAATCTACCAGCTTAAAAGAATGCACTATAAATTGGATCGCCATACAGGGCATAATTTACGACCATTAATTATGATATTTTTTCTATACACATATATCGATAAATGCCTTCTAAAGGTTATCGCGAATATTGTACCCCATCTTAACTTTTCTATTTTCCATACTTAAGAAAAATTTGATACATGCGTATACAGGTTTTCAAAGTAGTATTTTCGAGGGGGTCGAATATCACTCTAGGTCTGCCTATACACAGAAGGGATCAAAATATTATATTTAAATGTTACATCGTGTATATTAACTAATTTTCCATTTCTACGTCAAATTCTGATAGTAATTTATGTAATATACCCTATATCCAAATTCAACCGTTTTCGAGATATTAAGATTTTAAATTTTAGTCATCATGTTCCGAGTAGTCCGATGAACTATCATCGTTGGGGCCAGAGAAATGATAAGGGGCTCTACAGTGTTTTCTAGCATATTATCAGCTTCGCACATTTTTTCTTCTATTTCAATCACATGTTTGGCGCACTTAGTTCATTTTTCACAATTCACTGTCTTTATTCCCTGTTGCAAGAGGTTTCCAACATCTCTTATTTTAAAAGTTGTGTTATGCCTTGCAGGGGGTGAATGGCAGAATCTAGAATGCCAACCCAAATGACAACCTCACCTGCACGCGGTACACCCTGCTAGATAACCAACGAGGCTCTGTCGACCGAGTAACTGCCGGAATAAGCAGTACCCTCTCAACAGCCAACAGCTTCGGGTGGAAGAGCTGATGAGAAGGAGGGCAACTCCTTGTCCTAGGAATGAGAAATCGTTCCTAAAGGCGGATGAACCAACAACCGGTCAACGGCACGGAGATGCAGAAGGTAACGGGAAACCACTGCATTAAAGATCCATATGGATATCCCCAGGACAGTCATGTGTTTACAAACTTTATTATGGCAGGAAAACCTATAAGAATTACCTCCAGTCCCGGGCAGGTGTTAAATTACCAGGAGGTGCGAAGAATCCCCCGGCTTGACATAGTAAAGCTAAAGAACAAGATTGGAACTTGGAATGTACGCACCCTGTACGCAGCGGGAAAACTCGCAAATGCCGTTAAGGAGATGGAAAGATTGAAATTGGACATCTTGGGAATCAGCGAAACAAGATGGGCAAATAACGGATTATGCCAACAAAATGGAACAACATTCTACTATTCAGGAGCTGATTAGACCGACCCTAACCACAGAAATGGAGTGGGAATCTTGATAAAGGACCAAATCGGAAAATATGTTAAAAACTTCACACCCTACTCTGAAAGGATAATGCTACTCCAGCTGGCAGGAAAGCCAATAGATATAAACATAATACAAGTCTACGCACCCACCGCCGACAGGCCCATAGACGAAACCAAACAGTTCTACGAACAACTGCGAGAAGTATTAAGAACAACCAAAAGGAATGAAATTAGCATAATAATGGGTGACTTTAATGCGAAGGTCGGAAGCGATCCGATTGACGGAGTAAAGGGAAAATACGGACTGGGAGACAGAAATGAGAGGGGGGAAATGCTCATAGAATTCTGCTCGGAAGAAGAGCTTGTCATTAAAAATACATTCTATAAACTACCGCCAAGAAGGTTATATACATGGAAATCTCCTCAACATGACAACAGACATATAGTCCGTTACCAAATTGACTACTTGCTGGTTAATAAAAGATACCAAAATAACATTCTAAGAGTGGCAGCCTACCCCGGAACCGACATTGGATCAGACCATAATCCCTTAATAGGCGTCTTTAGGTTTAAGGGAAAATTGGTTACCTGCAGACCTAAAGCTAATACATATAACATGGACGCACTCAATAATACTGAAGAACGCGAAAGGCTCAGAGATGAACTGGAAAGGAGTATAGCAGACAATATGCCTGCAGAAGAGAATGTTGAACGGCAGTGGAAGGCTCTTAAGGAAAACTTACAGAATGCCACAGAGAAGGTACTAGGATACAGAAAGAAGCAAGCTAAGAAAGAATGGATGACTGATGAGATACTTCACATGATGGAGGAGAGGAGATTGGCAAAGGGAAACATGCAAAAATACAACGAAATTCACCGGAACATTCGCCGCAGAATCAGGGAGGCGAAAAACCTATGGATATCAGAACAATGCAAAGAAGCCGAAGAAATGCATGCAAGACACGACATCTTCTTTCACAAAAAATTAAAAGAGATAACCAACACTTTTAGGAAGACAAATGTCTCAAAGATTACCAAAAACAACCACATTCTCACGGACCCACAGGACATTTGTAAAACATGGGAGACATATATACAGAGTTTATTTGAAGACGTGCGTACTATAGCGCCGAGCAACGATTTAAATAAAACATCTGGACCACCCATATTAGAATCGGAAGTCATATATGCACTTTCAACGCTAAGAAACAAACAAGCACCCGGACAGGATAATATACATATGGAAGTATTGAGACTAGTAAACACCAAAAGATTGTGCAAACTTTTTAACGACATATATGACAGTGGCGAGATCCCAAGCGATTGGTTGACTTCTACCTTTGACGCGATCCCTAAAAAACCAAACGCAAAAGCATGTGAAAAACATCGACTCATCAGTCTTATGAGCCATGCACTAAAGGCATTCCTGAAAATAATTCATAAGAGAATATACCAAAAGTGCGAAGAAAAGTCTGGCGGAACTCAGTTTGGTTTTAAAAATGGCTTAGGCACCCGAGAAGCCCTATACTGCATGCAGCTGCTGGTACAGAAATGCTATGATCAACGAAAAGACGTTTTCATTAGCTTCATCGACTACCAAAAAGCTTTCGACAACGTACGACATGATCTGCTGCTACCTACCTTGCGAGAGACAGGTATCGATGAAAAGGATATACAAATAATTCACAAACTGTACTGGAACCAAACAGCAAAGCTCCGACTTCATGACTCACAACACACAAAGAACATAACTATAGCTAAAGGGGTCCGACAAGGCTGCATACTATCCCCACTGCTGTTTAATATCTACGTAGAAAAAATATTTCAAATGGCACTAGAAAATAACCCAAGAGGAATTAAGATAAATGGCATTCCCATCAACAATTTGCGTTACGCCGATGACACAGCTATATTGGCAGATAATATGGAAGACCTAGTATCAACATAAGTAAAACCAAACTGATGATAGTGAGTCAACAATATCATGAGAACGCACATCTCTACATCGACAACATACCTACAGATTGAGAGAGTGAATAAGTTTAAATATCTAGGCACCACGTTGAACGACAAGTGGGACAATGATGAAGAGATTAAAATACGTGTGGCTATTACTCGAAGCACGTTTGTTAAGTTTAATACCTACCTCCTACGGCAAGAAGTACCCTTAAATCTTCGGCTGCGAGTTGTTAAATGCTACATATGGCCAATACTGCTATACGGAGCGGAAACCTGGTCACTAAAGGCCAAATCTCTTAACAGAATCGAGGCCTTCGAAATGTGGATCTTGAGAAGACTACTTAAAATTCCCTGGGTAGACCATATATCTAATGAACAAGTCCTACAAAGAGCAAACACACATCGGCAGATATTAGATATTGTAAAACAAAGAAAAACATCCTACCTAGGACATATCATGCGAGGTCCTAGGTATAATCTACTTAAAACTATACTTATGGGAAAAATCGAGGGAAAAAGGGGACCAGGCCGAAAACAACATTCATGGCTTCGCAATATCCGCAATTGGTGTAACATCGCAGATGCCGCCACGATATTCAGAAGAGCCGAAGAAGGCACACTTCACATTACCCAGTGAACACGTGAACGCCAACGCGCTACAGCAGCGTACGGCACCATAAGAAGAAGTTATGCCTTGCTACAAACCCTTTTACTTGCGCCCACACCAATTCTATGGTATTTAATTCACAGTGATATGGCGGAAGACGAAGTACCGTTATGAAGCGATTTCGTCGACAACATATTTCGTATAACGAGGTTTATTCAACTTTACAATCTCCAGTAGCTCTTATTTCAGCATATCTTTATGAAATGGCTTCTTATTTATAGTAGGTAAGCCAATTTTTTTTTCCAAGAAGACGTTGGTATTTTTTCGGATTTCCTTGAGTAGGCATTATCCATGACTATAACAGACCCAGTAGGAATAAGATCTAGCATTTGCTGGAAGTATTCTTCAAAGACATCAGCGTTTATGTCTTCATGATAGTCTCCAGTCCGTTTTGATTTAAATGCTAGTAAGCCGCCATCGACAAATCCATTTTTGCTACTAGTGTGAGTAATTATTAATCTTTTACCTTTCCCGAGGGTGCTTTTGTTCCAGTGGACCATCCTTCCATGAAAGCTTGCCTCGCGCTTTTTATATGTTTATCCTGCCATATTTTATCAGCGGTATATCCTTCATTTAACCAAGTTTCGTCCATATAATAGATATTTCTGTTTTTCCTTGAAACTGTCTAATTGCCCTTAAATATCGTCGTCGCCAGAAGATGATTTTGTCTTTCTCTATTAAAGGTGATTTTCTGTTGTTTCATAACAAAAATTTATTTCCTTTAAAGTTTGCCATAGTTTCTTCTTACCCATGGGTGGAATGAAATCATCCTTTTTCATTTTCAGACTTCATTATTTTGTCCAAGGTAGGTATTTCTCTTTTTGAGCAAAACGACTATATGATTCTTCTGATGGCAGTCCTTTCATTCTTATTTATTACAGTTTCTTTTCTTCCTATACTTTTCTTTGGTAACCTGATGGGGCCGCGTTTATCCTCGTGCACAAGTCGGTATATTGTTGACTGTCCGACTTCAGTGTTATTTAAACACATTTCAACTATTTTTGTAACTCCGAATGTTATATGAAATAATAATTGGACTACATCTTTGGAATACGACGAAGATCACTGAGTTTTTAGCAACTCTTCACTTTCATCTTTTGGAACATGCCTTTTCGTCTTATGCAAATTTGAGCCTTGTTGAAATTTGGCGTATATACACTGATCAAAACGAAAAATGAGCCACTTATAAAAATGTTCGTAGTTTTGGAACAAATTATTTTTAATTTAAACTATAATTATAATATCATCTTTTGCTTTTTCATCGAATACAAGAGGTTTGTTCCAACACCCAATTTTTGTACCATCCCAGAACCGTCACGAAACTGTTGGGATCGACTTTGTGCGCAGGCGTTAACTTTGCATGGTTTCGTGACCGTACAAAAATAGACATGCGTTGGAACGGTTTTTGAACCGATATTTGAGGCGTCTTTGTGAAACTAACCTTACTTTTAAATGTAAACAAAGTGTCAGGATATTTTTTGAAATAGAAACTGTTTAAGATGGTGATTTTGATATTTTATTCATAAAATTTCCTTTGCTTACTTAAATATTCTTCATTTTTAACTCACAGTTCGTTTAAAACCTCCAAATCATCATCAGAAAATTAACCATTCGATAGAAAATCACTGTCTCCTTCGTCATATTCACATTATTTAATTCAAAAAATGATTTTAACTTGTAATGTCAAAACTAGTAAACAAACAAGACACTTGACAAATAGACAAACGGACTAATGCGCAAGTCAGTCCAAACAGTACATGCTTTCAACCAAGTATCGAAATGACCGTACAGAAACCGATTCGCGAACGGTCCTTGACAATGTTGGAACGCCAGCAAGGATCGTACGATAAACCGTCACGGGTTAGTTGGAACGCTTTTCTTCTTCTGCGCAGGAACCGGACGGTACAATGTACGGTTTTCAGGTCTGTTGGAACAACCCTAAGAAAAACAAAGCTAAGAACTACTTTTTTCTTTCATTTGTAAAAACTATAATATGTCTCTACTGGGTGCTGGGTGGACATACATTTTTAAGTTTGTACTTAATGCAATAAAGAATTCATAATAAATTAAGTTAGTGGCTCCTTTTTCGTTTTGATCAGTGTATTTTTAAAAGTTTTTATGCCTTGAACATGCGCCTGAGCGGAGATTTTGTTGCTATCCTTATATTACAATTATTTTAAATGTATGCTATTTTAATTGACTGTTCTTCAATTTCAGAATACGGCATTTTTAGGATGTGAAAAGGACTAGTTTGTTGGCATTAATTAATAAGTGGCACGGGTTATCGGTTCTTTGGGTTCCACAGTGATCTCGATTTCCTTTATCCCTGATAGATATTTGGAGCTGGCCCTGCCAATTTACATATCTCAATATCTCGAAAACGGTTGAATTTGCGTATAGAGTATATTACAAAATTTACGTTTGGAATTTGACGTAAAATTGAAAAATCAGTTAGTATACAGGATATCCCATTTAAAAAAATATAACATTTTGTCAATTGTTCATTTCGTCAGACTTTATAGCCTTGCCGATGAGCCGTAATACCGCGAAACGCGTCCAAGGATTGGGTGTGATGAAAAGAAACGGGACAAACTTCTTTCTTTTACATCGCGTTTTCGGGTCGCAGAAACCGACAATTGACTTTCAGCGCCACCTGATATTAGATACCTGCTTATGCGGGTTCCATTCCAGCGTCTGGTCTTCTCTAAGTCCTCGCTGGTCTGGTTGGGTGAATAGTTATGTTATATATATATTACACACGCGAAAACAATGTGAAAAAACCCTTGTTGTGTTCTTATCCGATTCTCATTGGTTTTCAAGCTATACCGTAAGAACAAGTAAACAAAATTTCATACATTAACATCATAGCGTTATTTTAATAAATGTTTCAAAATACCGTCAATGACCTCTAAACATTTTCTGCTTCATCTACGAAGAGCGCATGTTGCTCTCCTGCTGTCTTTCTTCGTTGATATTGGTCGCAGTATTTTTAATACGTCGAAATAGTGCGTCCCTAGTGCCCACTTCTACTCTATGCACTTCATTTTTAAGTCAGCTCCTTAAAAAACAATCTAGTGCAGTGAGGTCTGGAGATCTTGGAGGCCAATTAATAGGACTATCACGACCAATCCAACGCTGTAAATCTTTCGTTCAAATGTTGCTTTACCTAACGATCGAAATCTGTAGGAGCTCCATCGTGCTGATAGTACACTTACATTCTGATGTTTACAGGAACATCCTCTAGCAGTCGTTGTAATTTATTTTGTAAAAAATTAAAGTAGTGGTCTCCTGTGAGGCGATTCTCCAAAATGAACGAGCCAATCAAATAACTATCGAGCATACAACACCACACGTTTACCGAAAACTTATGTTTAAAATTACTTTCGACTTTTGCGTAGGAATTTTCGATTGACCATACATGAGAGTTACGAGTACCTATTATTAATAACGTCACGAGTAAATGTTGTTTCATCCGTAAAAACTATACGCGATAAAATACGATGATTATTATTTAACCACTGACAAAATTCCATACGTTTAGAATAATCTTCCGGTTTTAGGTGCTATACTCTCTGTGCATGAAATGGGTATTAGCCTTGCTTGTGAAGTGCGATTATTACTCTTTTTTGTGGAATGCCCAATTGAGTATCAATTCTTCGTGAGCTGTTGGTTACATCTTCCTCTACTAAATCCAGGATATTTTCTATTTCTTCTAAAAAACCTTGTCAATTAGCTCGTTCAGATGTTATGCTACCACTGGGAATCTTACCGGTCTTGCACAATTTGTTTAAAACTCTGATAAATACGTTTCTATTAGGATGTCTCTGATGTGGAAACCGTTGACGATATCCTTCAACAGCAGCTGTATCACTTCCATTACAGGAACCATAAACAAATACCATATTTGCATATTCTAAATTTGAATAGGTGTTTGGCATTTTGTAACACTTTAAGCATTCAAACTTGAAAATAAACGTTCAATTACTATCACAGTACACTAGCACAAAGTCTCACACTCTCACACTCAGACAAAGTCATCTGATTATGCAAAAATTTAGAAAGAAGTGGAACACTAGACACAAATTTTTAATTACGCTATAACTTGAAAACAAATGAAAGTCGGATAGGCACATATGGTTTTTTCACATTGTTTCACAGCGAAAAATATGATTATCTTGTGACTTTAGATTATGCTCTGTAAGTATGGCATTTTAATTTGGGGACACCCTCTATAGATGAAGACAAACAGTCCGTCATGCATATTATATCCATGTTGCAGTAGGTTGGTACCTAATTTTTAGTTCATACGTCTTGTTTTGATTCAGACATTGTTTGAATAAATATCAAATACAAACGGCCGAAATGAGTGAAATACTTGAAAATAAAGTAAAATTTGTTATAAAATATACTTACGATGGTTAATTCTAAAAGGGTGACACAAATGACGAACACACTTATTAAAAGCTGAGAGAATATTGGGAACGAGTAAACAGCTTCCAATTCTCTAACATACCTAAAATATAAGATGTAGCCAATAACAACACACAATTTTTTTTGGTTAGATACCTACTTTTTTATGGCATTGTGATGTTCAACACATTTAGAAATGTTTCCATAGATGATAATTTGTCTTAATTTTTCTGTCTCCAAATTTAATTTGTTGATTTCTTTTGATTCAGCAATTTGTTTATCAGCTTGTGTAATTACATCCTAAAAATATTTTTTATTTTAATACAACCTGTCTGTTTTCTAAGAAACAAGCATTATTCTCTTTTTTCATTAAATAACAGAGGTCAAAAAAGTAGAAGAAATAATAATTATTATTAGCATTTAATATTTTCGGAATATTGTTATATAAACTCTCTGCCTTTTATTGTTGTTAGATTAAGATTAAATTAAAGGCTACACTAGCGCGGGGCGGTTAATTTACGAGCAAAAGTATACATTGTTTATGAGTTGGTGCAAGAAAAATAAAGTGACAAGGTACTCAGAAAATGTTTTGCTAGCTTATTTTTCAGATGAATTAAAAAGCTATAAATCATCGACAATGTGGTCAATATTTTCCATGCTAAAGGCTACCTTGAAAATTAAAAATTCAGTAGATATTTCAACCTACCACAAGTTAATTGCCTTTCTTAAACAGAGAAGCAAAGGCTACAAAGCAAAAAAATCAGGAATATTTGAGAAAAGTCATTTCATCAAGTTTATTTTGGAGGCTCCGGATTCGAAGTTTTTAATGATAAAGGTAACTTTACATCAATTTAATTCTATTGGTAAGGTAAAATATCATATAAAAATTATAGAAGTTTTACCTTAGTTCTTAATACTTTTAGATTATCTATAAAATGTTTGTATTTAATAGTTATTATAGATTTTATATCGACACGATTTATAATTTTAGGTTGCATTTATTATTGGCATTTCTGGGGCTTGTCGCAGAGAAGAACTGATGAAAATGACAATAAATGATGCTGAGAACAAGGAAACAGTCCTTATTATAAGAATTCCTGATTCAAAAAATGGTATGGAAAGAATTTTTACAGTTCTAAACCCAAATAATTCCATAAACTATTTATCGTACATTATAAAATATATGACATTAAGACGTCCTAATATTGAATCATCCAGATTATTTTTAAAATATGCCCAAAATAAATGTTCGAAACAACCTGTGGGCATAAACACATTCGGTAAGATGCCTTCTGTAATAGCTGAATATCTGAAATTGCCAAATCCAACATGGTATACTGGTCACTCTTTTCGAAGGTCATCTGCCACTATGTTGGCAAATTCTGGAGGAGACCTTATAACAGTAAAGAAGCATGGGGGATGGAAATAATCTGCCGTCGCAGAGGGTTACATTGACAGTACACTGAGCAAACAAATTGACATATCGAATAAAATATTGACAAATGATGATTCCTCTTCTAATTCCACTAGTAGGTACGTTTGACAATATTCCTGAAATCGAAATAAGTAATATTACATCAAATTTGTCTTCTGAAGTTTTAACCAATATAAATAAGCTAACTGATACACCATTTACATCTAGTTCTAATGTGGCTTGTAACAGCAGACATGTGGATTGTGAAGATTCACAAGTAAATTCTAGACTTAAGAGCCGAGGATTAACTTTTAATAATTCTAATAGCTGTACATTTAATATTCATATAGTCCACAATTAAATTGAATATAAATCCGTATTTGGAAGTACATATATGAAATTTTATTATTGTTATTGTTCCTATAAGTTTTGTTCTTAATATTTTTTAGATAACTCTCTTCCTTTAAGAAATAATCGACCATTTCAATACATAGCAGCGACCCTGTATAACGTCCTGTAGTAGAAAAAATTGTGTATGCCATTCGTGCGTCAAGTACCTATTTTTTACTCATGTGATTTTGTGTGAAATTTCCCATTCGTAGTAAAAATGCTACTTTACACCCTTGTTGCATAAATAACTATTTTGTACAACTGTCAAAAAAAGTTGACATTTTTTCATCGCTATCGATACGTAAACCTTTTGTTTTTTTAACAGTAAAAAAAAGACTTTTTTTCACGGTGAAAAAAAGACTTTTTTTAACTGGAAAAATGATTTACAAAAAAAACGATAAAACATTACTTTTTAAAAAATGTATTGAATTTTTTTGTACAAATTTACTAATTAATTACCAACTACCAAAAAATCTCATTTGTTACAATAATAATTGATGGTGAAGTTCGAACAATTGCTTCCAATATTAATTCCCGAAGCTAGTCCACCTTGCTGCTGATCAGAAACGCTAGATATTCCTTGAAAAGTTGAGTCCACAATTGTATCAGTTATATTGATTTGTTTGGAAGTAGAGGAACAATTTAATTTATTAGAAATATCAATTTTATTACTCAAACTATCTTCTATATATCCTTCTGCTATGGCGGCAGATTTCCAACCACCGTGGCGTTTTATAGATGTCATGTTACCCCCTGCATTGGCTAAGAGAGTTGCAGAACTCCTCCTAAAACAGTGACCTGTGTAGCTCCTATGCAATTCTTTTCCCAGCCATTTTGCAATCAAGCTAGGAATTTCCCCTATTTTATTTATTCCCACATGTTGGTCAACACATTTTCCTCTTGAATATTTTAAAAATAATCTCTTTTTGTGTGTATGGGACGGCCTTAGTACTCTATACTTGCGATATATCTCAATATAATCAGAATTTGAAACGGTAAACATTCTTGGGCAATAGGTCTTTGTATCCGGTATTTTAACAATCAATATAGACCCGGTATCTTCAATGTCATCAATAGTTACCTTCAATAATTCTTCACGGCGACAAGCACCGCTGATTCCCAAAATTAACGCAACCTACAATTAAAAAAATATTGAAATTACTGAAATAATACAAAATTTTGATCATCTGTACCTTATAAAGTAAATTTGTTTCATCATCAGCTTCTTGAATGAATTTATTAATATCGTCTCTCGATAAAACTTTAGATTTCTTCCCTCGGTATCCGACGTTTTTGTTCTTAATAAAAGGCACCAATTTTGAAAACTTCTTTATATCAATATTTTCTTTAACATTCAATGTACTCTTCAACATTGAGTAGACACTCCATAAAGTAGAAGGTTTTACAGTTTTTGATTTCTCCTCAAAATAGCATATAAGTACCTTTTCAGACACTTTTTGTATATTTTTCTTGCCGCACCATTCACGGAATTGGTTATAATTTTTCTCGTATATAAATTTTGATTTCGCCGGTAACATGTTAGCTATAGCCGAATTTGCTATATCGGCTATATCTGAAGGAATCTCGCTATCACTATCGTAATCTACATCCATTTTAAGTACTTATACTATTTATTTAAAAAATTGCAATAAATATGAACAGCTATCAACGTATGACAACAAAACAAGCAACGTGCCAACAAACCATTTCTATAGTAACGACAGGGCTGTTAACTTGATTATGTGAAATTATATGGTAAAAATTTTATTATAATATACAATTTTACCGATTAATTCAAACTTTCAGTTGTACAAAAAATGTTGTTTGTATTTCGTTTGTGAAATTCGTGTTTTAATGGCACATTCGAGAGAATTTTTCGCCTCGACCTGCGGTCTCGGCAAAAAATTGACACTCTCATATGCCATTAAAAAAACACTCACTTTACGCACTTAATACAAAAATAACTATTTTACACACCAAACTAAAAAAAAGTCAGTCTAGATCTAGCGTAAAATCAAAATTGTCCTACACGTCAAGACTTACTTATCAAATGGCTCCCGACTCTCGACAGTTATTAATTATTGTCAAAGTTTATATTTCAATATAAACATAATTGGAGTTCTACAAAAAGGAACCGAGAATAGAAATATAATGAACAATGGTATATTTTATTTATTAAATATCCATATATCTGATAATCTCTTTCGGTCGATTATTATGTTGTTGGAAAATTGGATCTGGAGTATGTAGTAGAGGAGCTTTCGAACCCAATTCCGCTTGACCTTGAGCTTTACCGGTTAATCGGTTTGTTATAAGCAGTCGAATCGGAATAGATTGTTTTTGGTAATTTATTATTATGCTGTTGATACTTGGGTTAGCACTTGAAGGTAGTTGAAGGCTGAAGGTCTAATTGTTGATTGTGAGTGATTCCAGAAGGTTCAATTTTGTGCTTTTGTTCTGGACATGAATAGGTATTATTTTATTTGAAATTTGATTGTTTTCTAATATGCAGTGGTTGGTTATACCTGTTTTATATTATATATTAAAGAAGAAGCAGTATGTTGTTTGAGTCTAGTTTTAAAATTTCTGCCTGCTTGACCAATATAGACTGCATCCTAGTTGTCGCAATTTATTTGGTAGATCAGCAGACTCCAAACAACCCGAACAAACCAACAAGATAGAAAAATAGACATATGTACTTTGGACGTCTTTTGGGAGACGACTATAAGACGTCCAGTAACAACATCTTTCTATCAGATGTCTTCTAAACGCCGTTACGAGACTTTTGAAAAAAAAAAAAATATTTTTTTTTTTACATACCATTTTAGGGTAGAGTTAAATTTTTTTCAGTTGAACAACATAATGGAAATCGTCGAATGTTATAAAAATTGTATAGTATTGAAAGTATCTTAATATACTTGTAATAGTTTATGTTATTAAACTACTTATTTCGATTATTAAACATATCAACAACTATTGCATCGTCCTAGATCTAGTTATTGTGCGGACTCAGCTTACGTAATGTTATTGTAGGATACTAGGTTAGTATACTGTTAGGCAAGTAATTATTATTATACATTTAACATGTAAACATTTGAATGAACCATTTTTTACCAGATCACTTGTATTCAAGAGACCAAGAAATAAACAAGTCAAACAGTTAATCAAAAGGTCTTTAATTTAAATCTTCAATTATCTACATACTTACAATTTCAAAAAATGCCTGTAATGATGGATATATTCAGGTTATACATATCTACATTTGAGTTAACTTCTTGGGCTTGACCTTTTACGTTTTTGTGTAATATGTATTTGTAAAAGTGTTCTGGTCTAGTGGTCTGGCAACATTGTGTCATAAGCCACGACTAACCTCAAAAAATCGCTTGCCTTAATTTTATCCTACGCTGTTGCCGTGCATGTATTTAGTTATTATCGCGTCAAATGTCAAGTTGTTCTGGTTATAGTGAATTGAATTCCAGTGGTAAAAGCTGTGCACTTTCAGTGTAATTACGGTCTACTACTACCGAAGGAAATAAATACATTCAGTGTACACTAACTTGTCTAATGGAATTCGCAGTAACCAATTTAAAGGCCCAGATAGAAGTTTTAAGAACATATTTTATTATTTATCACCGTCTGAATAAGCTTGAGGTTATATTATTATTGTTTACATTATGTTTGTTGAGACATAATCATTTATCATTTTCGCTTATTTAAATAGGGATTTTTTTAAAACTTTTAACAGTCGCCATTTTCAAATAGCTTGACAGAATCGCGCCAAAATTCATGAGCATACTGTACGAGATATTAGCTTTCAAATGATGTATCACAAGATGTATGTTTCCATTAGAAAAGAAATATCGATGTCGTCATATCTTTGACAAATGTCTATAAAAAAACAAACGAATAACGTCAAAATGTGAGCATATATAAAACTAAATTGACGTGTCCGAGCATTTTCCCCAAAAGTTACAGGTTAAGGCTATATTACTTTTATTCCGGACTTCTGGGCAGCCCTGTACCTATATAACGCTCGTAGGAAAAGGCAGCCAAGTTTGCCGACAAAAATCGAGAAAACTTTCGACTCTCTGGACGAGGGAAATATCCAAACCCATAGAGGTAAGCATTTTCTACTAATCAATGATAAAACTGAACAGATAGTGATAATTTTGTGTAAATCAAATATCCGAATGTTAGATAAAACCACGCAAATTTATTAAGATGGCAAGTTTAATTATAGTGCGCAGCTTTTTTCTCCGGGCAGGCATTTATGGATGGATTTTCGCAAGGTCTAAAAAATCCTAGTAGTCTTATAGGATCAGGTTTTAAGGGATAATGAAATAAATTTGATTTATAAAAAATTATATAACGTTTTGACGAAATTTCATCATTTATTATTTCTTGAAATGCACACGCCACTGAAATTCATTCCTCTGACGTCGCATAACCCGGAGCTCTCTATATGCTAACAATGAGTCACTGACAGCAATTTTGGGCTTTGAGTATAAAACAAGTCAAGAGCAGCAAAAACAAATTGTGTTATTCTGCTGATAGAGGTTAAAGTAACTGGAATGCGTTGTTGTTTTTCTTTTAAATATTATTGTAGCGATACTAAAAGAAATTGTTTCTTTGACTAAGAGAATAATGGTTCGTTTCAATAAATTTTCATGATATTGGTAATTTCTTGTTATAATAAAAATAATTGCTTTTTAGTGTATATAGTACGTCAGACAAATAACCTACTATTTTTTTTGGGAAATTTCTCCTTCGAGCAAGCAATGACCTTGCTAGAAGATGACGAGATATTAGTGTCAAAAGTTGATAGTGTCACCCTAATGCATCCAATTAATGCTTGCGGTTCTATAGCCGATAATGATTCTGGTGGAGGTTTCGGTTACCAATTTACCGGGTTCACACTTACAAGCGTCTGCAGAAATTAACTTTACAGTACTTTACACACAATGACACTATTTCGTCTTCGATCTCGGATAATATTTCATTGGCAGAGTCAAAAACCCAACCAAAAAGAGAAAAACATATCAAAGGGTAACAGCCGATCTTAGGCCAAATACTTCTTATATATTTGAAATTTATATCGCCAATGAACCGAAAGCTCATCTTCAATGGTTTTCAGATTTTTTTAATGACGAACTTCTTACAATTATGAATAAAATTAACCGTTACGATTTACATAAAAACAAACACCAAGAAATACTAGAACGGAAATTAAGAGCATTATTTATTGCAAATAACGTACTAGTAACAGAAGTTCTTACTAGAGATAAACATGAGTACATTATGTCAGACAGATAATTTAAATTATGATGAAGGACATAACTTTGTAAACCACCCTTCAAAAACCTTAACAAAAAGTTTTTGAAAAAAGGTATTTTTACACAGATGCACTCTGTAGATGAGGCAATGGTTCCGTATTTTGGTCATCACTCCTTCAACAGTTATTTATGTAGGTACCAAGGGAGCAGTGGCGGCTCTACCATAAGGTCATTTGGGCAATGACCTCCCACGCCAAGTCACCAACCACCTAACATATTAATATTTAACTTTAAAATTAAAATTGATTCAATCAACCAAACTTTACTGCTCGGATACTATTACCTCTAAAATATCCCTCGTATTTATTAATGCAATGCACACGCAGCAAAACAAACTAGACGTAACGCTACTTGTTATGCGTCCCTGCAAAAATTTCAGGTCAAAATCGAGCTTGCCCACGAAAAATAGCGTCACCCAACAAAGCCTGTGGGGGTAAAGAGAGGAATAAATAGCATGTTATCACTCTCGCACTTGTATTAAATTCAAAGAAAAAGAGGTTTTGTGGGCTGTCAGCCGTTTTTTTTTTTGATTGAGCTTAGACGTACGTTGCAATTTTTAGAATGAATGGGAAGAAGACAGAAGACCGTTGATTTCTGCAGTCGGCAGTCTGTAGTTCTTTATAGGGATGTTGATTCTGATATCGAAAAAATATTATATCGTTACAGATTTTTCGTCATGCGTCACTGCGCTACCACTGCGCTACCACTGCTCGAGAGGTGCCGTTGACGAACATACATTCATCGTTAAAAATATATCGCTATATACAGGGTCTCCCAAACTCGATGGCAAATTAGAAGTATCTCGAGAACTAATAGAAATATATTTTTGAAATTTTGAGAATGCATATAAGACATAAAATTCTAGCCTTTAAAAATAGTTTTAAAAATGCGGCATTGCCAGTTGTACCCCTCTAACCTGTATAGTTACTTTTTTCTATTGATACTCTGATATATCGGAATAAAAATTAAAAAATTTAAAAACATGTCCAAAGAAAAATATCATCCATTTGATATTATTGATATTACGATACATCCCTATATATATATCCTGTCTCTCTGTCGTTCTGACAAAAACCTAACCTATAATATAATGAACCTGATTGTTTTTGTTAATTTCTTGAGGATTGGTGTTGTGTTTTTTACTTTTCCTAATTGAAAAGCAGGTAAATTACCATCATTGAAAAAAGGGCGTGGCGCCAAAAAAATTTTGGCCTGCGGCGCTATTTTTTTTTCAATGACCTCCTACTTCAAATGCCCACGAGCCGCCACTGCAAGGGAGTTAAGTAGACTATAATGCCCGGAAAGCAAGAGCAGCTAGCCCGAGAGATATATTTCGCCTGATGGGCATTATAGTCTAATAACGCCTGTGGTGTATACAATACTTTATTTTTCAATCATTTTAAAATATAAATAGTTAAACTCCTGTATTTCTTTTTTTTAACTATTTTCGCCAATTTCTAGTATTTAGTGAGCTTTGATCGGTTGTCATAAAATAAGTTTGACGGGTGCTAAGGGTTGTTTATTTTAAGCGTCTTTTACGTTTTATAAACGAAAATATGGAAATTCCACAAAATAGTTTAGAAAATGCTGAAAAAGCTAAGAAAAACTTATAACCGGCGAAGTCTACAGCCCTGTACGACAAGGAGTATGAAAATGTTCTACAATGGAAAATAAAAAACCGAATTACGGTGATTACTGAAACAGTAATGATGGCTTACTTTCAGGAATTGGTATGTAACCCTTTTGCTCATTGGTAATAACAGTTTTTAATTATTTTTACTTTATGTTAGTCGGAAAAATATACCCCAAATAGCCTTTGGACAAAATATTCCCAGGTGAAGTCTGAACTTATAGTAAAGGAAAACATTAATATTTCAAGATATTGTCAATTAATAGCATTTTTAAAAGTTAAATCAAAGGGATATCTTTCTAAAAAGTCAAAAGTTTTGGAAGGTCAACTAGTTTTAACTTTTATCAAAAATGCGCCGAATGATACCTTCGTGCTGCATAAAATGGTACTCGTAATGGGAGTCAAGATACCAGAAACTAAAACTGCTACGCCAAAAAGTTTTACAATAATCGAAGGAGATCAAACAGATGCCTTGAAATTGGATAGACAGTACCTTGCATTAAGATCAAAAGAAATTAAGGAACGCAGATTTTTCCTTACATACCGAAATGGTAAATGCATAATAGCTATGCCTGTGGGTAAAAATACACTAGGACGTGTTCCTTCAATCTTAGCAAAATTTCTTAATTTAGAAAACGCCAAGGAATATACAGGACATTGCATACGTCGGAACTCCACACTTCTTATCGAGGGTGGTGCTTCCCTTGCAACCCTTAAGTTACACGAAAAGTGGAAGAGTACTAGCGTAGCGGACTAGCGGAGGGTTATATAGAGGAAAGCATCACGTCGAAAAACCGAATAGCAAAAATGATAGCTAGCTTTGTTACCGAAAAAGAAAATATGTTAATTCATGTTGAAATGGAGCAGGAATTTCATAGTTCGTCCAGCTTCTTTCTCAGGAAAATTCAAAAATTGTACATTTAACATAGGAAAAACAGAATAATATTATGTAAAAAAATTTTTAAAACTAAATACAAATTTTGTTCAATATTTTCGTTAATAATAATTACCGGGCATTATGAACTTTATCGCCCGCTAATATTTCCTATGATATTATGATGATGTTTATAGCAACCCTTTCTAAGGTATTATAAGTAAATAATTGATAGATGAAAAATAAACAGTTTATTCACGCTAAACACATAAGGTATGGTTACAAATTATGGGTAGGTATTTATAATTATGAATACATTTATTGGTATAAACATTATTAAGGTGCCGCAGCCAATATAAGCAAAGCGTACAATGATTGGGGTGTAGGTGCCATGTCAGATGTTTTGTTAATTACCACACCAGGTCCTGGAAATAATACATTAATATGCCTGGCATAACAGTATACAGTGTGGTCGATTTAGTGTTTAACAAATGACAAAGTTCTTTATTATTAGTTTATCAGAAACTTTTATTCTTGATAAAAATTGGTGCATACCTGATCACCATTTCACGTGCACTTAGAATGACTTAAGTCAAATAGTATACAGGGTAGCTTCATCAAATTGAAAGAAATTCGTGAAATTGGTTTAGATTTAAATTGTTTAAATAAACAAAAATTTCATATTTGTTGCAAGGATACTACAAACAAATTTCAAATTCCGCAAATATTCCTAAAAATAAGATAAATACTCTTCTAATATTATTGTACCTACATAGTAAAAAACTAAAGATCATAGAAGTCGTTCCCGTGTAAAAAAAATAAAAAAAAAATAGAAATATTAATTTAAAGTAAAAAAAAATAAAAAAATTTTAATGGAAGGCTGCGACTTTGTTATTAGATATATTTTTTAATTCTAAACAACTTTTCTTAAGAACATTCTTCCCTATTTTTCGACATAAGGGTACTTTACCCTTGAACGATTGTCATATTTTTTGCCCTAACCTGTATCCTATTTGACTTGAAGCCATTCTAAGTGCACCTGAAATGGTTATCGGACATGCACCAACTTTTGTCGAGAATACTATTTTCTGAGAAACTAATAATAAAGAAGTTTCCCATTTGTTGCACACATAATCGACCACACTGTACCTATAGGTACCTACTACTGCATTTGTCTTTAATTTTTTTTTAACAATACAAATTATGAGACAAAAAATACTGTTTTTTATTAACATTTTTAAGGCAAAAATATCGCCATTTTTCTCCTGTGCTACTTTTAAGCATATCTGAATTAACAAACCTATTAAAAACTTCCTCGAAAACAAAAATTTCACTAAATCCAAACATATTCCCATATTCTAAACAAAAATGCCGAAAAGCTTTTTTTTAAGGTTTCGAATAAAGATATTCGTTTAAAACACTTTTGTTATTGTAAAAGCTTAGTGATGCTTACAGAAAATATCATTTCATAATAAGCTTTATGTGTAGTATTACTAAATTCAATTAAAGCAAAACAACGGCAAATTACTGCTTGCAACAAAGCACCGAAAATGCTACTACACACAGATTTCCTAGTGAAGATCAAGGCGCGATATTTTCTTCAGGCAATACCTCTTGAGGACTGTATTTTGTAAAGTGGATTTGCATGCTTATTTTTGCTGTTTCGCGTTACTTTAAATAATGAATACCTTTAAAGTTGCCTTTAAAATTCGTACTTGTCCAGCAGCTTGCCATATTAAACCAGGAATCATAGTATCTATAGCCACGTTGCACCATAAACCCTTTGTAACAACTGAAATATAATGTAGGTACTGAAACGAGTGTTTTTAGTCTAATGAAAATAAAATACAAAATCTAGATATACATAAATTATTTCTTTTGTATCCTATTGATGTGGGCCTGGATAATAAAAGAGCGAGCACAGAGAGACAGTAATAAAAGACCTATTATCAAAATATAAACCTACCTGCTAATTGATATAAATGACATAACCAATAAACTACGTTATTTTTAAATGGATCAAAAGGAACCAACATTTTAAAGCTCAGCGAGCGCTCTTTCCAGAAAAATGGCATCGAAATCCAAATGCTATAGCATACAATCGCTAGACAGCAATACATTTTAAATATTTTTTGGCAAAAATTCGTTGTAGCCTTTACTAGCTCTTCCTGTTCTTTATTGTAAATATTAAAAATAGGGTTATTTAACCATTCCAGAGTAGAGGTTATTTTATCTGGATACATTTTGAAGAAATAATGTTTAAAAATACAGGCGATGCATTGGAGATTTATAAAAAGTTCCGCTAAAATAAATAATTGTTTACCTTAAAAGTTTGTGGTGTATAGTAAGAATCAACTAAGAAAGGGCCACCGTGTCATCCGCGTGAAAATGTAAAACGTGTTCTGTCTCACATTGACTTGAATAAATTCCTGACTCGTGTCGCTCGAAATCTGTGGCGTGCTCAGATTATGCGGTGACATTTTCTTAGTTGATTATAACCCTGCAATATTTCTTCTGTATATACATTTTAGCTATAGGGTAACATAGTATAGCTAAACTAAACTCAAGTAAAATGGTGAAAAATAGTTCGCAAAACACTCATTGTAAACGATAAAAAATTCCCCAATTGACATTTTGCAAAGAGGGCTTTTCGCTTATTCAGAGTATACTAAAGTTTATTTATATAATTAATATATTTTAATAAAACTACCTGATACTCCTTTAATGTCTCCATCTGTCTTAATACTGACGTAACAGGCAGCTACATTTATCAATGGCAGAGGAAAAGTAATTATTGCGTAAGATGTAAATGCATAAATGTTAAACCAAATTCTGGACCAGTTTGGAAACGGATGGGCTCCGAAAAATCTTAAAAGTTGCAGCTGGCCAGCGAATGAATTATACAGAATGGAATTCATGTTGGATTGGAGTTTATGTTCAATAATCAGCTTTTATAGTTGCATTGGAATGAAATATTTAAAATTGACATGGCCAATAATTAGTATGTGATTTTCATGAATTTATTAAAAGCAACACTGCTTAACTGAAGTAAGTAGGTAGATACCCCCAGACAGCACTCAATATTTATAAAATATTCTATGTCTTTGTGTCTTGTTGATAGTAACTGTACACACACGTAATACTTAAAAACATTTTTGGAACGTAAAAAATATATATTTCCAAATCTGTCTTTTCTCTTTTGTCAGACCACCCGGCGCCGGCGGTTACACCTGCACCTGCAATTGTGTTGTGATCCATGTCCTTGCAGGTTTCGTATCCCGCTTCCGAACTTTTTAAAGTTCCTGCTGTTTTAGGCCAGGCGATGCGGTCGAGCTTCGAGAGATGTCGCGTTATGGCATACATAGGTACATACAATCAGTATAATCTCAATTTTTGAATTGTCGCTAGAAGCTGAAATGAGATGACCACACCCAGTCGACTTTTTTGAGATCTGGTGTGAACACGACTATTTCATTGCTAGTGTAGGTTTCGTCGGGTTAAGTGGCAGAAATAAGAAACGTAGAAGAGAATTTCGGGTAGGTATATCAGCTATAACTACAGAAATATTTTGTATTGATACGCTGATTGTATTGCCACTCACTATTTACTTTAGCCCCATTTCGAAGTTATGCTTCAACCATGAATTTTTTGTGCGGTTCCATAAAACCCATTGCGTAAACTATTAAAGATCTTGGATAAATTAGCGATAAATCAAATTATTTGTAACGAATGTTAAAGATGACGGATTAACTGATTGATTGATAATGCTGGTATTTACTCACACCCCACAGGTATTAAGCTTTTCCGCTAAGCAGTAAGGCCTTAGATGCAAGGCACACTTTATGATAATAATTTTTGTTAGCACGGTATTAACAAACTGTTTGGTTAGTTAAGACACTTACTGGTGGATGACACTTCTTTCTCGGTTTCCTTTGAACTTTGTAGCCTCGAAGGCGAAAACACGTGCTACTAGTAAACTTGTCAATTGCGACGGAAACAGCCAGGATCATGTGTCAAAAAATAGAGACATTATTTCTGGAATCTGGTCATTAGCGATAAAAGTTGTTTTTTTTGCCTTTGGGTGTACTCCACTTGAACTCCACTTAAGTATAAATATAAGTAAATATAAAAATAAAATAATTTTGACGATTCAGAAAAGTGAAATTTTAATACAGTTATCAGTTAAAAGTTACAAATCTTAAAATTTAATAAAAATGCTAACAACTGACTGATAACAAAAGTTATAAAAACAATCTTCCTCAAAAAACCATATATCAGCGAAAAATGCCGTGCTCTTGGAGTGTACTCTATTGGCAATTCACAGGCTGATTTTCTGGTAACTTGAATGTTCAGGCTCAGGGGGTGAGATAATTCCTCCCCCCGAAGATTCAACTGACTTGAACGGCAGGCAAATCTATCATTTACTTAGGCTTTGCTTCTTGATGGGTCATGGTATACCCGGAAGATAACTTCTTGAAAACAAAGCGGTAATACCAATCAATTTAAGCCCATTTTAAGTGAATATTATCCAAGGGCTTGGCGGAAAGGCTATTGAGTTTTAACTTCTTGTAGCTCATCAACATTTAAATCTTCAAGTTAACACATTGATGGGCATTACTGCTATAACTGATGTTGTTATGGGAGACTACTGCTAATTAAGTACAATTTTGTGGTCTTTTATGAGACATCTCTGATGTAGCAGTACTATACAGCACGAGCATGTAATTTACATGTGTGGCATTATTTTAAAATATTGAGCGTTATCTTCCTACATCACAAACGCATCTTATTATATGTCGAGGATGTTCAAAGATATAAGAGTGCTTTTCTTATAGGTCACTTTAGCTTTTAACCCTGCATGTCCATCAACGTATTAAATGGTACCATTGTGCTTAGGCACATTTGCTTAAAATTCCAGATTTGGAAAAGCTATTGGTCGATTTCTTATCAATGAAGGTAATACTTATTTATTGGTGTGTTCTCACTTTATCTGCATCTAACTCTAATCTCAATTAGGTAAGTACCGAAAAGTAGTAAGATTTGTTCTTGTTGATTGCAACTTTGTAGGACTCTTTTTTTATATAAGGTGTCCCTAAAACATACCGACAAACTTTAACAGGTTGTAGACGACATCAAAACAAACTTTTTTTTGTTTCATAAACATATGCCCGCAAATAAGCCGTATGGGCTGCAGAGCAATAAAATCTTTCAAATAATATCCAAATAACTAAACTAATTCTTGATTTAGTTGGACACCACTGTCTTTCATTTTGTTTCAACTACGTTTGTTGTTGGGGAGCACAAACATTTCGTTATCGCAATAAACATTCCAATCTTAAGACCGTAGTATTATTTGTGACTTAGTTATTGCAAATTTGTATTAAAATGGACGATAATTTCTCATTTCAAGAACTTACCGCTATGCACCCTACTTATGGAGCAGCAAATTGTAATAGAAGAGAAACTGCACACTTGTATGAACACAGATATCCGGAAATCCGCCAACCTCATCATACAACCTTTGTCTCCATCCATCATCGCATTAGAAAAAGTGGGAACCTAAAGCATCCTGATGGTGGTGGTCGTCCAAGAACTAGTCGTACGTTCAAATTTAGAGAAGGAGTTCTATACCGTGTGAAGGAAAATCAATCCACAAGTGTTCGCGTAATTGCATACCATATGGGATCCTCCAAGTCGACGGTACAGCGTGACTTACATGAATAACTTCTCTACCCCTACCATTTACAACGCTTACAAGCTTTAAATTCTGAATATTATCCACATCGATAAGATTTTTGCCAATGGTTTTTGGGTCACAATTTAATAAAACTTCACTTCGAGAGAATAGTATTGTTCTCTGACGTTCGATGGTTATTTTAATAGTGGAAACAGCCACATTTGGCATGATAAAAATCCTCAGGCTGTGGTCTCTAGAAGGCACCAGCAACAATTTTCTGTAAACATGCGGGCTGGTATTCTTGGAGCACTTGCTGCCTACTTGTTTGAACGCAGACATTTATGTCCATCTTCTGCAAAATGTTTTGAGTCTATTATTAAAAAATGTCCGTTTAGACATTAGAAATAACATGTGGTTTCAACATGACGAGGCAACTCCACATTTTGGTTTGAACATGCGCCACTATCTGGACCGCGATTTCCCGCCGATGGATTGGAAGAGGCCGTGGCCTAGCCCTCGCGTTCTCTCAATTTAAACCTCCTGGATTTTTTCCTATCTGAAATCTTTAGTCTACGAAACACCTATTCGTAATGAGGAATATCTCTATTACCAAGTGGTACGCAATCTCTGTATTGAAGCAAATGGTCAACATTTTGAACAATTATTGTAAACCATCATTTAATGAGAAAAAGTTCAGCACAACCAAAAAGTGATTTGTTAATGTCCTGCTGAACATTTTTTGTAAATTAATATTAATTACTTGTTACTGAAATAAAGAAAACTGACCAGAACCATTTTTCCTTCTTTCCGTCAAAACGGATTTGCGGACATATTTATGTTTATTAAACTATCCTTTACCACCCCTTAAAGTTTGTCGGTATGTTTTTGGGACACCCTGTATATTGATTGTATTTATTGGTTTGTTTAATTATTGATTTTGTAATTTTTTGCTTGGACGTGAGTGCCAGATGTAGCAGCTGTATTTTGCATGGATTTACTTCTTTTATTATCTCTTAAAGGTTAAAGTTCTTGCAAAAGTAGGTAGTATTTAGTATTTATTTCTTGGGATGTGTAGTACAAATTTATTCCTTGGAATAATATTTTTAAACAAATAGCCTCATTCAAAACATGAATGACGTATAAATGATAATAATTAAAAGTATAGGCATACATAATTGGATTGTTTAACAAGTTATTTTTATTATTTAATCTACTTTAATAAATATTAGGTCAATTATTGTATTATCTAAACAAATTTCTAAAGGAATTGATTGGGTTTTAAAAGGGTTTGAAATTCCAAAGGTTTCTTAAAAGGGCCATATTGTTTTATTATACAGTGATGAATTTATTAAATTTTCAATATATTTTAGGACTGAATTTAATATTTCGTATAATACATTGATTAGTTGGATCAATATGTCTTTTATAAACGGAGCATTTTCTTTAACTTGTAATATGTTGATCGACAGATATGACAAGCTCATTGATCTTATTTGACAGTAATTGTTCATTTTGACTAATTTTTTGCATTGCTCTATTAAATTGGTTAATTAAATCCAGGGATATTGAATTTTGTTTTATATCGTGCTCACCTGACCTGCTTTGATGTTTCTGAAGATTTTCATTCATTTGTTCTTATTTTTCATCGTCATTTGCATCCAAATTTCCGCTTATCGCCCAAAAAATTGAGCTGCAGCGATTTATTAGACCTCGTTTGTCCTTTGCAGATGAAGTAGAATTACTCCGTTGTATCGACCTTTTCTTTAATTAAACTTAAACATTTTATAGTTCTATATGACAAGTAAATAATATTATATTTATTTATATTATAGGCGCATTATATAGCTGCATATGTTTTATATTTTTATATAAGAATAAATATTTAAAGATTAAGTCTGTGGTTTTTCTTGAAAATAAATTTATGACATCTTCAACACTTATATTTAATGAATAATAAATATTCATTAAAGCTAAACTTACCAGTCTGTTCTCACTCCTCACCTATATTATTTCTGAGATACGGTTTTAATATCTTTAATGCAGAGTTGGATCTTTCCGTAGTTTAGGTGAAAACTGGAAGAGTAGCAAATACTTTAAAAAATTATATATATTTGGAAGAAATTCTTTATTGCATAACTGCAGTCCCTTGATGGCGGTAAAAAAATTCATCTTGTTTTCGACACAAGCTCTCTTCCATAAATTGGACTCGGAAATTAAAATACTTTCATTTACAAAGCACTTTTTCAATGATCCATTGTTACCACTGTTGCCAGCCGTAGCAGAATTCCACAGGCCACAGCGAATTTACAGCCTGGCAGCTAACCTAAACTAACCTGGTTGCGCCGGAAGATGTTTAAATAAGGCGAAGTGAAACCTTTTCACTATGCCATTTGACTGAAGATGGTTGAGTGAGCAAAAATGCAATTTCATTTTATGGAGATTAGGTTAGTACTTTTAACTCCATTAGATAGGTACTACTGAATTTTTGAGTTCTGTATAATTGTATGTAAGTATGTATGTATGTATGTTTGTGGCTCTGGTAAAACCAAATGGCCAGCGTCTCTCTTTGTGTATAATTATTTATAACAATATAAGAAGGTATATTGCGATGAGAAAAGGCCTGTACCTAATAATTTACCGACCATTTCTGTAGAATCTAGAGGATTCACCGAGTGTGCTTGTGCGTAATTTGAAAATGCGTCGACAAGTGTTACAATTTTTTAATTATCCAGGTATCTGCGTGTCAAATTTCGAAATTTTGCGGGATTCCGTTCTAATTTATTTTGTTGATCAATTTCGCAGTAATTTAATATGTTTTTCATTCGTTACTCCATTTCTTCAATGTCACCGTAATTGAAGTTTGCTACGCGGTAATTCTTTTTTTAGGATTTTATTTTGATCGGTAACATTAAGACATTAATAATTACAACGTTTAAGCCTAAAATTGTTAGGGATTACTTCGAAAAATGGTTACTAGATTTTGCCATTTTCGCAGAGATATTGCTTATCACCAGTAAAGGTTTTCATCAGATTTAAAATATCATGTTTAAAATTATTTGCGGATATTTGAAGAGTAGGTATACGTCTCTTATTTACAAAAAAATAGTTTTCTATGATTTAGCCGGGTAGTGTAACTAATTAAAATTTGATTGGCGCCGTACTTTTACAGACATGTCTGATATCGGTATCCCAACTATAGGATTTTGCTCCGCGTAGAAATGTATGGTATTTCTATCGCTAAACCGGGCGCGTATTCTTGAATTGGATGTTCCATTTTATTTTCGGGATTTTCAGCGCCTTCCCTAAGGGCCTTAATATGTAATTCTAATCACGATAATCTTGTAATCGAATTCTTTCAATTTAATTCGCCACCGCAATAATTTTGAATTTGGACCCTCTAAAGAAAATATTCATTGTATGATCAGCCACGGTCACTGATTATATTAAAACTAATCCAATATTTCTTTCTCGACAGTTAAGAAATTTTGCTCGAAGTCAGTTAGGATATAAGGGATAAGTACTAGAATTTTACAGGGTTTGGCTTAAACCCTTCTGGTGTTACGATAAGCCCAAGATAGGCGACTTCTTTGCCTAGAAATTCCGCCGAAAGGCATGCTTAGTGGCCGTTTTCCCAACTAAAAGCAGTTTTGGAGATGCCATCTTGGTGCATTTGTATATAATTTTATCTGGTGCAACCCGATATTTATTGACAAACCCACTATTTAGGAAAACGATGCGAACGACTCGGACCTCAATCGATGAGTTCTTATCACCATGCGCCTACGTCCTACCCTTCATCATATTCAACCCAGATGGGCGAAATCGCATGTTTTGAATAATCGGATCTTTTGTATTTGAATTATATTAAAAATCGGATTATCATTCGAATGATCACTTGAATAACTACCTTCTTAGATTATAGTCTACGAAATCGTAATGCGGTTTTAAGGCAAGGTCGTAAGCATAGGTTCTTAAGACGATGCGAGTGATGTGATGTAAACCATCAATCTTGAGCAAATGTAGTCTTGAGTATTAAGATTAAATAAGATTATCGATTATAGATCGGACGACATTCGCATTCGCATAACGACTGCTGGCAGGCTGGCTGCTGCTGCTGCTTGCAGCTTGTTGTGTCGGTGCGTAAAGTCGGCTTCCTATGATCTCTGAATCAAATCAGAGAATCAGTGGTTTCAAAAATGTTTCAAAATATAAAAACCAATATGGCGGTATTTGGACAGCTGATTTTCCATAAAATTGAATGTTAATAGGTTAACAACAATGTTAATAAGTTAACAACTATAAGTCATAATAAAAATGACGGGTGACGGGTCTCGTTCCAAAATTAATTTCTCAGGGGTGCTTTCGTATTGTTGCACACGGTCGACACAATAATTTTATATTTAAAAAATTTAATAACTAAAATGATGGTAGAAAATTAGATAAACAATATACAGTAAAGCCTCTCTGACTAGCGACCACCCTCGGGAATCAAATATTGATCGGTAAATAGGGGTGGTTGTTTAATAGAGAAAAATTAAAACATTAGAACTGGTCTGCATTTTACATTGTATTTAATTTTGAATGTTTTTGTGTACATTTATCTCAACTAAACTAATCTATGTATTATTGCAACTGCAAATAATTTATTAGTACATATACATACAATATGTTTAGACAAGTCACAAAAACAAAAAATATATAAAATACTATATACACGACGCAGTAAGCTAGGTAGTAAACAAATAAAAATTTATTTAAATTTTATCTAAAGAAAGATATTTTCTTTTTTCCACCAATTTCAAAAATTCACGTTAGTCTCAAAACACGCGAAAACTTTTTAATTGCAATTGTTTTTATGGCAAAATTCAAACTCATCATGAATAATGATGAAATTAATGTTACAAAGGTGCATTCGTATTGTTGCAAAAGGTTGCACGTAATATGAATTTTGAATATATCTTTTTAATAGTTATAGTTTTTTAATCATTTGTAATTTAAGGAAACAAAGCTAATAGAATATTAGATAAACTCAACAAATTTTAGTTTATTTCATCAGATAATATATTAAATATAAAAAAAAATTGAATTAAACTACACATTGGCTAATATTTTGTTGTGTAATATCAAGCTAAAAAAATGTTCCCAATTTAATAGGTTACTTCAAAAATTTACAAGAAAAAGCTACTAAAACCGGCGAGTTACCAAATCCCCAATCTATTACACAGAAAGTCTTGGAAGTTCTTAAACTAAGTTTAAGGCCTACACGGAGGATTGTCCATGAAAGTAGTAGAAGTATACCAATGAAGAAAAGGTAAAATAAAATTCCAAGTCTGGTTAAGATAAAATATAAGAAGTACCTAAACTAACTTTAAGGCCACCCTAGACCACTAATTTATGTGGGGCATTTTTCTAATTGAACTATTATTACAGAATTTAAAATAGAGGTTGAAAAATAAACTATTTAAATTCTGATTCGTCAAATTCATCTTCAGTAGTACTTTCACTATCTTCTGCATTTGAAATAATAAGTGGTTCCACTTGAACATCCAATACTTCTTCTCTGTCCACCAGTCCAGGATAATTTTTTCTGTATATTTTACAGCTTTCCTCCAGTAGTCCCCCGTAATGTGTACCAGGGAGTTTTTCCAAACTTCTTCCACCTTATCTGAACTTAGACCATTACCAACATTTTTTTCATAGAACGATTTTGTGCCTGCCCAAATTAGCTCTATGGCATTAAATTGGCAATGGTACGGTGGTAACCGCAAAACCTCATGACCGTGTTCTCGAAAAATTTCATCAACGACATATATTTTTTGTTTTTTAATAGTTTTCGCGTTCATTATCAGTTCAGATTTTAATAAATCAGGCGATGGATTCTCATTTTCCTGAACTAACCACTGAAAGACGTCCTTTTTTTCCAGGATGAATTTGGCTGTTTATTTATTATTACTCGAGAATGATAAGATGCATTGTCTAGTACAATTAAGGATGGTTCATCCAAATTTGGTATCAGCTTTCCTGTAGCCCACTTTTCAAAAAGCTCACAATACATGTTATCGTGGTAGTCGGCGGGCGCTCTTTGATTTAGAGGAAAAAATTAAACTCGCTTCCTTTATAAAACCAGTGGATGAGCCAGCAATTAATATAATGTAATGTTTTCCCTAACCACAACCCCTTTTTCGTTTTACTGATTACACTAAGTCGTCTTGCCATGATTTAGACCCACTTCCATTCGAAAATACCCAAGTTTCATCTGAAAAAACTACTTTTCTAAACTTTGATTGATAATTTTCAACATATTTTTTCAAAAATTTTACTCGTTCGCTTGCAATTCTTGGTAGTTCGCACAAATATCTTTTGTTGCAGTCCTTTTCATCACGAAATTCCAAATTATTTATTAGCGCTGACAATGACCTGAGACCTATTTCTAAAATACCTCGTTCCTTCAAAGCATTTTTCAAAACTGAAAGCGTTATATCAACTTGTGATGCATATAAGTCGTATATAACATTTCTTACATCCATTTTTTTACCTTCCTGTAAAGTTTCACTCTTCGTTTTCCTTGATCGTCGTTGCGTTTTCTTCATTGGTAGGTATACTTCTACTACTTTCATGAACAATCCTCTGTATTGATCTTAAACTTAGTTTTAGTGCTTCCGAGACTTTCTCTTTAATATACTTGAGATTTAATAACTCGCCGGTTTCAGTAGCCTTCTCCTGTTCATTTTTAAAATAATCTATTAAATTGAGAACCATTTCTTTCGCCTGGGGATGCAAAAAACCTGCAAGCCGATTTATATTCGTCATATTTTGTCGCAATATTTTTAATAAATGACACATTTGTCAAAACTAGAGAACTTATTTACGACATTTTGTAATACGGGAGTGTTCTTCAACACATTTTGATAATTACTAAAAATTAGATGTGCGCGTTTATAATAATATTACGGATATCTTTATAATGCCGTTTTAACCTGGGTTTGAGCAAGACTACACTATATAAGTTTCTCTATGATAAATTCATAACGCGCCTAGTTAAGTGGAAGCAGACTTTAGGTATTAATAATTTATACTCGATTATTTCGCATCACATATTAGAAGCGCACATGCCCTGGTTTTTGTGAATTGATTATTCATCAGGTTACTTTTCATTCAGATGCTCCAATAGAATAATCGGATGACGCCGATTATTTTCATAATCGGATATTCGATTAATTTAAATTCAGATGCTCCCAACACTAGTCAAGGCGCTGCAGTTTGTCGTTACTTACCAAACATAATATATGACGTCACACAAGTTACCGCGTCACACTTCGTTTTGAATATTAGGATGGGTGCGCGAACTTTAATTATTTATAAAAATTAAGGAGTGATATATAAGCGTAACATTTTCAATAAAAAAAATATGTGCAAAAAACCTGCAAGGCGATTTATATTCGTCATATTTTGTCGCAATATTTTTAATAAATGACACATTTGTCAAAACTAGAGAACTTATTTACGACATTTTGTAATACGGGAGTGTTCTTCAACACATTTTGATAATTACTAAAAATTAGATGTGCGCGTTTATAATAATATTACGGATATCTTTATAATGCCGTTTTAACCTTGGTTTGAGCAAGACTACACTATATAAGTTTCTCTATGATAAATTCATAACGCGCCTAGTTAAGTGGAAGCAGACTTTAGGTATTAATAATTTATACTCGATTATTTCGCATCACATATTAGAAGCGCACATGCCCTGGTTTTTGTGAATTGATTATTCATCAGGTTACTTTTCATTCAGATGCTCCAATAAAATAATCGGATGACGCCGATTATTTTCATAATCGGATATTCGATTAATTTAAATTCAGATGCTCCCAACACTAGTCAAGGCGCTGCAGTTTGTCGTTACTTACCAAACATAATATATGACGTCACACAAGTTACCGCGTCACACTTCGTTTTGAATATTAGGATGGGTGCGCGAACTTTAATTATTTATAAAAATTAAGGAGTGATATATAAGCGTAACATTTTCAATAAAAAAAATATGTGCAAAAAACCTGCAAGGCGATTTATATTCGTCATATTTTGTCGCAATATTTTTAATAAATGACACATTTGTCAAAACTAGAGAACTTATTTACGACATTTTGTAATACGGGAGTGTTCTTCAACACATTTGATAATTACTAAAAATTAGATGTGCGCGTTTATAATAATATTACGGATATCTTTATAATGCCGTTTTAACCTTGGTTTGAGCAAGACTACACTATATAAGTTTCTCTATGATAAATTCATAACGCGCCTAGTTAAGTGGAAGCATACTTTAGGTATTAATAATTTATACTCGATTATTTCGCATCACATATTAGAAGCGCACATGCCCTGGTTTTTGTGAATTGATTATTCATCAGGTTACTTTTCATTCAGACGCTCCAATAAAATAATCGGATGACGCCGATTATTTTCATAATCGGATATTCGATTAATTTAAATTCAGATGCTCCCAACACTAGTCAAGGCGCTGCAGTTTGTCGTTACTTACCAAACATAATATATGACATCACACAAGTTACCGCGTCACACTTCGTTTTGAATATTAGGATGGGTGCGCGAACTTTAATTATTTATAAAAATTAAGGAGTGATATATAAGCGTAACATTTTCAATAAAAAAAATATATGCAAGTTCCCTATTATGGAAACCATACCTATTTCCTGTTCGGACGCCTCTACTTCTTCGCCAGTTGTCAGTACTATTGCCCCAATTGCTTCATTCATATAGATACCACATCTGCTGGCGCATCTAAAGACAGTTTAGTTATTCCATAATATGTGATCTCGCCAATTTCTGTTAAAATTAAAAAGCAAAATACCATTGGACGAAATGCCGAAAAAGCACAAGTATCTAATATCAGCATCTCCACATAAAAAAGAATTAGAGAAATAAATAAACCCGGAAGAAATTTGACAAGAAAAATCATAGAGTAGAGAAGGCATGCCAAACTTATTATTCAAGAAAATAAAGGGCAAAACACTAAAAAAAAAGAGCTAAAAGATGACTCCTCTATAAGTTTGGAAGATGACCTAGACTTCATTCCAGATGATAGTTCAGACGAGAGTACCCTGACAGAAGTTGTAAGGATGATGCTTAATGTTTTTATTGGTCTCCCTTATGTTCTGAGGATCCAGGCGGAGAAATCTGGGTGCAGTGCCTTTTATGCAGTATGTGGGCACATGAACTATGCACGGGCGTCGAAAAATATTATTTTTTGTGCGAATATGGTTTATAATAATTTCTTAATAATTTTGTGGTTAATATTGACCACTGGACCATATTTGACACACACTGGTTCATATTGCCAATCACAAGAGATATGTTACAATATGTTACGTTATTTTTTATGTTTACTAATTTCTTTTTAATTTGAATTTTGAATGAATCAGCAACCTGAAGTTTAACAGAGAGTCATGATTTGGTCATATTACTACGGATTTTAGTTATGGTGGTCCATATTTCTCAGACTTACTCTATGAATTTGCCAAATAAGTACCAAATACGCAGATATCTCAGAAACTAGTACACTGAGGTAACAGATATGTTCTATAAAATTTAATGCAAGATCCAAAATATAATAAAAAATGCCAATGTTGTATTTAAAAAATGAAAGTATAACTATAACCGGAAGTGCCTAAAACATGTCACTATTTTAGTCAAGGAGTCGCAAAACCTAAACCCACAGAATTTCAAAAAAATCTTTTTAGTACTTTTTCCAAAAGTTCTAATGTAAGCTCGTCGTGGATCACCCTGTATAGTTGTATGCATTTGATATTCTAATTTCAGAAATAACCTAAACGTTTTCAAGAAAAAGGGTCCTAATGGAAGACCATGAAAATAATTAAATAGGTACCTATTCTACTACTCCCATAAAATAAATTTTAAGACCTATATATATCTTTTATTTTAACTCGTTCTTGAATAAATTAAGCATGGGAATTGGGATTTGTTACATAATATTATAATCAGTAAAACAAAAGAAGAATTAATTTGAAACAGATGTCCATTCTAGTTTTCTTTAATAATTTTTTTACTCTTTGACCTTTCGTTTTAGTTGTATAATATGTATATTGTTTCAGATTTTACAAATACAATATACCGGCTTTAGAACCAGAATTATATTCTAATTTTTATTTTAATTATATTCCCAGCAGAAAGAGATTACTACCAAGGTTTGTCCTTATATCCATAGAAGGCTGTAAGTTTTTTGAGCTTTATAGGTATCATTTAAACACAATTACCTTATTTGCAAGGGGAATGTGCAATTTATTTAAACGTTTCTTTGTCCTCGAGGGACTGTGCCTTCGCTCCTGAACAATTCCAGGATGACTGAATGTTGGAATCACAGACGTTCTTGGGGAAGTTTTTGTTTTAAATATTCTCGCAGAGTCTCAGAGAATAATATTGTCTTTTCTGTATTCCGTGGTTTTTAAAATATTTGTAATTTTATACTAAAAAAAGAACAATTTTACATTGTTCAGTAAACGTATTTACAGTACCCACAAACTTTATCGTCAGTTTTAGCGTAGCTATATTTTCTGTGCCAAAACAGACTTCACCAGGGAATGGCGCTCTATTTATATAGATATATTAATTAGGAGTAATCTGTTATGTTATTATATAAGAGTTTATAAATATAAAGTTCTGCTACTTCTGTTCTTGTATTTATTGTAAAGACACTAAAGACTAGTTATATTTTTAGTTAGACATACAACTTAAATTATTAAGTAATTATTAAAGCAACTTATAAAACTACGTCATTATTCTTAAAGTTTAAAAGTTCTTTCGAAACTTCAATATCTCTATGCCATCATGGGAGTAGTAAAGGCCGGGGTTAAAGTTTTTTTTTCCTTAGTTAGCATCTGTTCAGTTATAAAATGTTCGAGCTAGGATAAGCTGTTTGTTAAATCCCACACGACAGACGCGTAAAAATAATTGAAATGTTTATTATCTGTGGAATAAATATTTCTCAAAAATTTTAATTTTAGAGTCCTATGATATACTTTTATTATGGATTATCGCGTGCGTGGGCACTGCCATTAGATTACCTAACATGTGACATTACATGTAGGTACTTCCAACAAGATGGATGCCCGGCCCATTTTGCTAGAGAAGTAAAGGAATGGCTTGATTTGGAATTTGGGCAAAAATGGATCGGGCGAAATGGTCTAGTTTTATGGCCTCCAAGAAGTCCCGACCTTGTGGCGACGCTTGAAACTGTTAATTTATGCTCATCCAAATGCCAAATGATAACATTTTAAAAGAAAGAATTGCACAAGCTGTAGAAGAAATATCCCTAGAAGAAATGCGGAGGAGTTATGGCTGTCTTATAGCCCAACTGGAAAAATGCGCCCTTCATGGTGGAGTGCTGTTTGAATAATTATTGTTATGCTATCTGATTTTGATCTATTTTATGAATTATGCCTCAAATTATAATCATGTATTGGTTTATGTTAATCCTATTTTGTTAAATGTGTTATTTTATATTTCGAAGTAATTTGAAATAAATTATATATGTATCCTTTGCTCCGTTGTTAACATTGTAAACTAATAAAATCTTATATTTACAATCATGCATCATGCATGTAATAATGACATTTCACATATCTTTGAAAGGTAGAAACTTGACGTTTTTTTTTTTACTTTTAACTAAATTAAAATTTTTATGTAATTTCCTCGAAAATCAATATCTCGAAATAATATACGAAGACACCAACATAGACACTGTAATACGCTCACACTCATTACAGAATTTTGGCGACAATAAATGTTTATTTTTTAAATGAATTATAACGTCATTTATAGAAAACAAATAATTAACAGAACATGCATGGTTTATGTTTTACTTATTTAAATCAATTATTATATTGGCATTATTGTAGGCAGCCACTGAAATGTTCAAACCTTGCTGAATTTTTTTTAAAAGGTTAAATTCATGATTATTTGAAGTTAAAGTAGTGTTAGTAAAATTTAAACTTGGCTTTGAAATCAATTTGAACTATGTTGAAGAAATGATATTTTTGCCATCTTGTTGTGTATTATTATTTTACCAGCTGCGGTTATTATTTTCCCGAAATACTCATACCTATTATCTATTATATAGTGTAGGTCTGCATTCGAACGAAATTCGTAATTTTATTGGTATAGCAGCTATGGATGCCTGACGCACTATTGCCTAAACCCCTGTATATCTCGCAGAGCTCAAAATTAGCAGCATTTTTTTCAGATCATGTTTTTCGAAAAAAAACTAATTAATATCCCGAAAACAGTAAGAGATAGTTCTATAGGGAAACTAATATAGATTACAACAATAATATATATTATTATAGGGAGTTCTGTTTAAAATATCCCAGTAACAGCGGCAACAATTACCGAACATATTTAAGCCGAGTCACAGAATTTCTGTGGCTGAGTACAGTGGCGTAAATACGGGGAGTGGTCCAGGGGATCATAACATGACCAGATTCGGTGTTTTTCATTTTCCATAAAGGACGTCACGCTTTTTTGAGGGATTCTCGATCACCACCCCTTGTCAAAAAATTTTAAATTCTAAAAATTGATAGTAGTTAACATATTATCGTTTTCATTAGGAACGTATCTGTAGCTTTCCAATGGGGGGGGGGGGGGGGTCGTCTATAGCCACTTATAGAAAATTTTTTTGGGGCCACGCCCAAATATTGTCAAGAATTCACCTAAAAACAGAGTTATCTAGCTACATTTTTGTTTTCGACATGTAAAAATTTTTCGACGTTTTACGTTTAATTAATTTAAATTTCGACATTGGAAATTTATAAAAACGATCAAACCCGTTTTTCATATTTTATCCATTATCGTCACTTTTAAAAAATAGCTTATCAGGCACATCAATTTTCTTTCGCTACTGTTTTCAGACTTGTAAGTAAATTTTAGCCTCCTAGCCAGGGTGTACACTCTGCACCTCAAGAATCTAAATAATGTGGTAAAGAACTGTCCTAAAGTATCTTAAGAGAGAATTTAAAAAATCATTAAAATAAGGCATTTTCTTGCAAACTAGGTACCTACTGAACCAAATTAAAAGAGAACAAAACTAGGCAGTGAAGAGAAGAATTTAAAGCCCTCTAAAATGCTGGTATCACTTGACCCTGCATACTGAACCGGGATGTAGCCCTCCCCCGCACTAGGCGGTTGAAGTTCCTAGCAAAAGGTTTCCCACGTGAGAATAAAATTGACCTGGGAATTTTAGCGATTTTTTTAAAAGTGACGATAAATATGTTAAATCGATCTTGCTACCCCCATTGCATGGGCAACCTTGTGCCTATTTCTAAATTTTTCCGTTTTTCCAATTTTCATCAAAAGCAACAATATAACAGTTTGTTTTTTCAACATTCCTTCCAGGAATATCAATTAATTTTAAAAAAACTTACAAATTAATAATTAGTTACTTTTAGACATCACAGAAGCTCCTCCTTACCCCTGTGACAAAAATGTTCACAATTTTATAAGTGGGCATCACCCATCTCTTTTTTTAATTTTTTTACTTTACGATCATTATATGAGATACCTACCTTCCTATCGCTACGTATAGGTTACCGGTACCTACCGATAATAAAGTCTACCTATCAGTGCAGCATTTTGAGGGGGGGGGGGGCGAAGTATCGGAGGGCCGTAGACTGATGGAGGTAAAGCGCCGCAGGCAAAAAATTTTTGGGACCACGCCCAAATTTCGTAGGAATTCACCTTTTTCATGCTCCCTAGGGAACAAGGGTCTGGCCCCAAATGAAGTGAAAATTCGCTAGGTCCTATATATAAAAAAATTAATATAATGCGGTGGGACGCTCTCGAAACCGGTTTTATTACGTTTACTCCCATAGCTCTTCTTTACTAAAAATAAAATAAAACCATCTTGTTTTTTAAGAATTATTATTTAAGTAGTAAAGGGGCGCCAGGCTAAGGGGGGGGGGGGCGATCGCTTCGCTTCGCCCCCCTGTGGCTACGCCACTGCTGCCCATATAAAGTATGTATAATCTAATTGCTTCAAAACGCAAATCTAAAACAATCACTTTTTTTCAGGTAAGTCTGGTTACCAAGACCAAGCCACCCCAAAACTGAATGAAACATGTAAGTCTTAAAGTCAGGTAAGTGCTTTTTAAGCTTTTTGTCTACGTTAAATGATATTATAGGGTCTTTGAATAATTTTATTATTCAATAGTAAGTAGGTAGTTTTATTTAAACCCTTTACCAATTTTTGCATCCTACCGCCACCTTTGAACAACGACTCTAAGCACAATACATAGATTTTTTGGTTAGCTATGTTTTATTCCTTTCAATCAATAATAAAGCGGTTGTGTAGCGCTTGGCTGCTAGAGGGCCTATGCCGCAATGCGGCCTTTAATAATCGTAGCCTAATCACCAAAAATCCACTCTGTCGAAGAATTAAAAACCGGATGAACAATAAACTAATTCAGGTAACTTCTTGTAAGCTAAAATATAGAATAACTAATTTCACACGCGTCTTGGTACATGAGAACTTTTTTATTACATAAATATTACGATTTCAATAGGTCAATAGCATATTATGTTATTTATGTTCCTGTTCCTGTTTCTAGACGCTCCTCGCTCGACTGTTTCACTGTTTGTATATTGGTCTGTGTTTGACATTTTTGACAGTCGTTAAAGGGGTTAGGTGAAAATTCGATTTTGCCGAAAGTCAAATTTATAAAATTGTTTTCAGCAATTTTGTGAGTTGTACTATATTTCCTGGTTTTTGTAAATACCGATGTATTAAAAGTTACTTATCAAGCTTCCCAAAGTCTAGAGGTAAGTTAAATCACAGTAGTTGCACCAGCAGGATATCCAAAATAGAAACTATTTTTATAATAATCTCTTTATTATTATTTTAGGTAATAATGACCTTTATCAACGTTGCAAACTACCTTCAGATTATAGATAGAGCTTGGAGAGCTTGTAATGGCCAGACAATTTCAATTTTTATATCGATACGACACGAACATGCCAAGTTTAAAAATTACCACATTGAACAACCAGAAAATATGGTCGAGAAATTTTTACCTGCTCCCATAGATGAGTTAGTAATATACCATCTAAAGTGTCTCTATGCAATAAATAATGGCGACTTCCTATTAGCATATCAACTGCAAAGTGCTCTAGTACAGACGTTTACCAAGATTTTACAAGCCCAGAAAGAAGAGAACTGGTGTTTGCCTATTATGTACACTATTTGTTCAGATTTAAGGTTAATTGCACAGCAGGCTGAGAAACAAAGAAGCGGGGTTAGTGAAAAACCTGGTGAATATCTCGAAAAAGCAGCAGAGTGTCTGTTAGCATGTTTTCGGATTTGTGCAGCTGATAATAGAACTGACGACCGAGATACTAAACGAAGGGGAATGATGGCTTTGGTCAATCAACTGTTTAAGGTTTATTTTCGAATAAATAAGTTACATCTATGTAAACCTTTAATAAGAGCAATTGAATCAAGCCCATTTAAAGAAACATTTGCATTAAGTCAGCAAATAACTTATAGATATTTTGTGGGCCGAAAAGCTATGTTTGATAGTGACTATAAGGCTGCTGATAAGTATTTAAGCTATGCCTTTGAAAATTGTCATAGAATGTCACAGAAAAATAAGAGGTTGATATTAATATACCTTGTCCCAGTTAAAATGCTTTTGGGATTTATTCCAAATAGGAAAGTTTTGGAAAAATATGATGTACTGGAATTCTGGGATTTAGTCCAAGCTGTGTGTCAGGGAAATCTGAAATGGTTTGATGAGATTATGGAGAAACACGAAACATTTTTCATTCGATGTGGCATTTACCTTATTGTAGACAAACTTAAAATTATTGCCTATAGGAATCTCTTTAAGAAAGTATATTTGATATTAAATACTCATCAGATTCCTGTAGAATCAATGCAAACTGCTTTGGAATTTTTGGGGCAAGATGTAGATTTAGATGAAACCCAGTGCATTGTTGCAAATTTGATTAATGAAGGAAAAATTAAGGGGTATATTTCACATCAGCACAGGAAAGTTGTTGTAAGTAAACAAAATCCTTTTCCTCCTCTGACCAGTACTTAAAGTGAGGCTGCATTAGGCATCACCGAGGGCATCACAAATTGCCATTTGACTAATGATAATTGATAATTTTTTAAAACATGACTTTATGTACCAAACTAGTTATTTTTATATTTCTTTGTTCTAGTTTTAAGTCTTGTAAGAAAGTAAAATTATGTACTGACCTTTACCCACCCGAGCTACTTTAATGATCATGTCTCGGATCATGTATTAAATTATTCAGAACATATTTTTATATTTCGACTGATTCAAGGTAGAACAGCACAAACGCCATTTATGTTAATTTTACAGAGAAACCAGAAAACTATAAAGTAACCTCATTTTAAATTGAATTAGGCGCTTAAACTGTCTGAAGCAAATTAAATTAACTACCTGCCTGCACCTTTGGTTCCATTTCAAGAATTTTGGCGTTTATGCCGTTCTGCCTAGAACCCGTCGATTTTTCATTTTTTAAGAAAGCTACCGATTATGTGCGTAAGGGATTAGGATATTGTAGAAAAACTTCTCTAATATTTTAACTTATTCAACTTTTTTTTTTAATAAATATTTTGAATAGTTACATTGTAGAAATTATGATATGATATAAGGACAACAATTCAATTCAACATTTTACAAAACTAGTCTCATAGTTTTGAAACAGCTCGGGTTGTTGCATTGCAAGTCTGAAAATATATAAAAAAATAAATAGTCGAACTCGAAAAATGTACTAAACCCTTGAATAAACCAATAGCATTGGAATTAGCAGGTATACAGGGCGTTAATTAATAATAATAATAATAATAATAAGTTTTATTCCAATACCTAGTTATAATATAATAAACATGCATGTTAATATGTTATTTTTCAATAAACTTCAAATTCCCCGAAGACGTGCTTGTTAGGGGCCAATCATATTTATTTAAAAGCATTTAACTAAGTATAAATGTTTAAGAATATTTTTATGAAAAGTGGCAAGTATTCAATAAACGCTACTTTCTTGATGTTATAGATTATTAAAATTCTGAAAAAGATTAATTATATAATTGATTTATAATAATATTTAATAGCATTAATTAGTTAAAGCATTTATAAAAATATTTTTGAAGCGTTTGTTTCCAATATAAATATGTAAACATAAGCGAGATGCTGCACGTGGTGACATCTCTTGGCAATCGAGCTATCCACCCAACCAATTAAATGTTTTTATTTCAATTTTATATTAATTAAGTATGTGGCTAAACTCACGCGTGATGTTCCTTACTAAATACCTATCAAGACAAAAAATGGAGCAAAAAGTTCATTTAAACAACCGCAGTGTTTTTGAGATACAGGATGTTAAAAATTTTAAGCGGAATTAAAAATATATATACGCCACTGCCTATTTCCTTTTTGATAGCACAGTTATGTAGACAGTTCGATGTCTAGTGCAAAGTACCTTATGATTTTATTTTCATTTCAGCTTCGTTTATATAAACTACAGGGGTTAATATAAGTGACAGAAAAGGACTTTTAGTCCAAAAGTTGCATAATTTCCCCCGTGTTATCTTCTAAACTTCAAAAAACATAGGTACATAGCAAAGATAAAAGACAATGGCAAGTTTCCTTTTTTTAAATGGGACACCCTATATAATTTTTACCAGGAAGAAAGATCTCTTTTTTTTTATTTAAAAAATATATCAGATGTCAACATTTAGTTCAGCTGTTTTTGAAATATCTAAGTTTGCAATGTTTATAAAATTAATTGATGATAATCAAGTCATCGAGGCGTTCCGCATACTTCAACGTGACAATGTTGTTGCTTTACTTTAAATTGCAATTTATTTTTTAGAATTTATAATATTTATAATATAATATATATATACCACAATGTGTAAATGACTATATTTTTTCTGTAGATATCCGCCACGACTTCTAACACATCTAATATTTATAGTATTTGAATATTAAGCATGAAAATTTCTTGTTTAATCCTTTGTCTCAACACTTGTATATTTTGAGGTCTGTCATAATAATCTAACCGACTTATGTTAGGGTTATTAGCCGGCCATTCCTTACTGAAGTGTCAATTTAAAGTAAAGCGACAAATATGTTACATTGAAGTATGCGGAACGCATCGGCAACTCGATTATCATCACTTCATTTTATCAAGATTGTAAACTTAAATATTTCAAAAACGGCTGAACTAAATGTTGACATGTTATATACAGGCTGTTTCAATAAAAACTCCCAGGCCAATTATTTCGAAAACTATAAGTGACATGTAAATTCTGTAAACGCCAGTTTTTAGCCTCTATGATTGGCTAGTGACGTCTCAGGGGACGCCTTAACAAATAATATTGGCAGAAAATAAGACGTACGCCACATAGTTTTTGGTAATTTTTATATTTTTTTCGGATTAAGCAACTAAAGATATCCTTTTATTGTCTGTTAAATTGTTTTCATATCTTGCTTCGTTTTCGAGAAATAAAAATGCATATCTCTGGAAAACAAAAATCATTAAATAATTAACATTATTAAGACTCGGTGTCAGTGTTAGAATTTGCAATTTCTACATTTTTAAAATAAAAATGGTTCACCATACAAATCAAGACAAATTGAACATGGTTTCAGTTTATGGAGAATGCCATCAAAATGCTTCAGAAGCTGTGCGCTGCTATCGAGCTCGTTTTCCAGATATACCAACGCCCGATCGCAAATCTTTTGTAGCTTTGTGTACCAACTTAGCTACATATGGTAGCTTTAAAAAGGGAAAGGATCCAAGAAGGAAGAGGGTTACGAATGACGAAAATGTAGCTATAGTCCTACGAACAGTAGAAAATAGCCCACAAAACGTCATTACAAAAATTAAAAGATGAAACTAATATTACAGTAAGTTCGTGTCGCAGAATCCCGAGCAGAATCCTAAAAGAAAATGTTCTTTTTCCATACAAGATTCATTTAGTGCATCATCTACAACCAGAAGATTACCAGCGCAGATTAAACTTTTTGGCACACTTTCATATTATTTTTGAAGAAAATCCAAATTTATTATACCAAATTATGTGGAGTGACGAATCCCGGTCTCACAATAATAGAGTAATTAACAGACATAATTGTCGCTACTGGTCCCGGGAAAATCCTAACTGGATGCGACAGACTAAATTTCAAACACGATTTGGAGTAAATGTTTGGTGTGGTATTGTAAATGGTTACATAATCGAGCCCTATTTGTACCATGAACATTTAACTTCAGTTCGTTATTTACAATTTCTGCAAAACGATCTCCCCTTGCTGTTACAAAATGTAGGAATTGACGTAAATACTATGTGGTTTCATCAAGACGGTGCCTTAGCACACAATAGCAATATCGTTATGAATCATCTAAATGTGACGTTTCCAGGAAAAGTGATCAGCACAAATGGGGATCTTAGATGGCCAGCAAGGTCCCTGATCTCACCCCGATGGACTTTTATTTATGGGGCTACTTACGAAATCAAATCTACAAGGAGCCAATAGAAGACATGGCTGACCTTTACAACAAAATTTATGCTACTATAGCCGCTTTAATCGAAATACACTATTGAGAGTTTGCAGAACCGAATTATTATATCGATTTGCTATGTGTGTGTATGAAAACGGCAATAATTTTGAACACCTCATTCGACCCCATTAGTTAGTTTTTGGTATTGTTCTAATTTTCATTAATAATTTTGTATATTTGTTTATATTATTTGTATATGAATTTAAAACATCTTTTAATTTTATTTTATTATGCTTTAATGTTTTAACTTTGCTTTTAAACAACAAAAAATACAACGTATTGATAATTTATGGTTTTGTTTCTTAAGCATATCGAGATGCATATGCAATAAAATTGTTTTTATTTTTATTTCTCGAAAACGAAGCAAGATATGAGAACAATTTAACAGACAATAAAAGGATATTTTTAGTTGCTTAATCCGAAAATAATACAAAAATTACCAAAAACTCAGTGGGGTCTTATTTTTTGCCAATATTATTTGTTAAGGCGTCCCCTGAGACGTCACTGGACGTATTAATTTAGCGCTACACGAGCGTTTTATCACTAAAATGATAATTACCAAAATTAAATTAAAATCTGCTAAAGTATTTCTGAAATCAGGGAAAAGAGATCTTTTGTCCTGGTAAAAAATATATAGGGTGCAGTGGCGGCTCGAGTAGCCAGCCAGGGTCAGCAGTTCGGAACAGGCGCGCCTGTGCGTGGATGCAGGGATGTTGAGGAGGGTTAAGGAGCGCCGCAGTCGAAAATTTGTGGAGACCACGCCCAAATTTCGGATTGGTCAACTATTCTAATATTTGCATTGAACAGATGTATTGTTTAATTTCACTTCCATTTTTTTTTATTTCTATGCAAGAAGGTAGGTTTGAGAAAACGTAAATCAAGCATTCTTTATTCACCATGCACGCTCACTTTGACTTACTTTACACCAATTCAGTCCTTTTCTTTCAAGAATAATAACAAACAACCGCTAATTAACGAGTACTTATATATAACAACCAACATATAATAACAATAACTAACTAACTAGTATAACTAACCTTACTTTCTTACTTTCATTAAAGGTTTGTTCCAACCCGCTATTCTATCTGTAGGATTATTTTCAGCCTGTCAATTAAACTTTGAATTTGGCAATAAAGTGTTACAGTGATTAATTACTTGTGCGACCGTTCGGGGGCCTGTGCTGATGTTTTTTGTGGGGTTTAAATAAACCTTAAATTTACCGGCAAATCTATTTTTGCCGTTTGTGACAATGTATAAAGTTTTCCAGTATATTACTATATGTATTATATATGTAGGTTTGGTTGCCTATCCTAAAGCCGTTAGTTTTAATCGGGCAGGGTCGGCTTGTCTATCTCAGCCTGAGTTACTTGAAAAGTAAAACAATTTATTTCAAGGGGGCTCGGCGTAGTATGGGAGTATATGAGGTCCGGGCTTACAAGGGCGATTTAAGAAGTGGAACAGTTATTCGCTGGCAGTTTGCGAGTCATTAAAAATTCATAATAATGTAGATAAGTAATAATATTATACTATCTGTTGTCTGTTTGACACGGGGTCAGCACTGCCGCCCCTGAAAACTCGCCACTGATAGGGTAACCCATTTAAAAAAAGAAAACTTTTTGATCGAAAACCGCTCGTCACACGAAAAAAAGTACAGAAATAACAGAAATAGTGGTGTATCATTTTTTTTTTGTAAGATATGGAAAGATATGGTAACGCGGACGCCACTGACAGTACTAGAGGAAATCTTTTTTATGAAAAAAAATGTGTTTTTATGTCTCGTTAGTCTTACCTACTAAAATTGAAATTAATATCTAAAGCGGACTCAAACATTCAGAACAAACCGTTTTTTTTTATGTGACCTTTTTGTCTTAAACTTTAGGAGTAACACCCTTGAGTTTGGCCACATACTTAATTAACACCCTGAATATTCTGTGCCAATAGATATACAGGGTCGTTGATATGTATGGAAACGGTGGATTATTTCTTGAAGTATAACAGTTAGAAAAAAATATTTTGGACAAAAGTTTTAGGGTTTTTTAAGGTCTATTAGAATTTTGAAAAAATAAATATACAGGATGAGTCAGAAAGCCGTAGGGAAGCAAAGTTACTTTTTTTTCAATGGTACACCCTATATCTTAGAACATTTTTGGATTTTACATAGAATAACAATTATTTTTTATTAAGTGCATTATAAGTCTAAACCTATTAGTTTCCGAGATATCGACTTTTGAAAAATGACATTTTTGAACTTTGACAGCTTCTAGCTTTCTAACGGTACGTCTTACAGTCAAACGGCTTACATATCCCTATCTTACTTTTTTATTATCTTCCCAAAAACAATAACTTCCGGTTAAACCGGAAGTAATGTATTTCCGGTTTTTGAGTTACATCCGGTTTAACCGGAAGTGCACACTTTTAGGAAGATAATAAGAAACTAATATAGGGACATGCAAGGCGTTTTACTCTAAGACGTACCGTTAAAAAGCTAGAAGCTGTCAAAATTCAAAAATGTCATTTTTCAATAGTCGATATCTCGGAAACTATTAGGTTTATACTTATAATGCTTTTCATGAAAAATAATTGCTATTTAATTTAAAATGCAAAAATGTTCTAAGATATAGGGTGTTCTATTTAAAAAAAAGTAGCTTTGTTTCTCTACGGTTTTCTGACTCATCCTGTATACTTATTTTTTTCTAATTCTAATAGACCTTAAAAAACTCTGAAACTTTTGTTTTAAATACTTTTTGCTAACTGTTTTACTTTATGAAATTATCGACCGTTTCCATACATACCAACGACCCTGTATACATAATATCATTGCTGTAATACGTTAAATAAATGCTTAATCTTGTATTTTTTTTCAAATCTGATAGTTTACAATAAGTCCTAATCATTCCCTATTCAATTTTTTGATAACATACAATAAATCTTGTGACATTCTATTAAATTTATAATCAGAAATCCTGTACCAAAAGTACACTTCTAACATCGTTTTCCTTTCCATAAAAAAGGCACTTTTCAAGAAACATGGAACAATTTTTACACTATACCTAATATAGACTTCCCGGCTTATTTATTTAAAAAAGTTTTTGGGCTTTGTCTCTGGAGTGGAGCATAAATCTAAAGGGAAGTGAAACTGGCAAATATTAATCTTAGTTGGCGTAGTTCTTTCCAAAAAGTCCTTCCAAACTTTTATAATAAGTATGTCTGCGGGCCCTGTTGGGAAACAACGGTATTTTCTTTGTGGAGATAGGTACTCTTTTATTATTAAAGGTACGTATACAAAAATGATTTTATGAAAATTGTTTGAGTTTATTTGTGATTATATTTACGGACGAGTACAGGGTGTTTCAAAAGTACAGTACGTAACTTAAGGGGGTGATTCCTTATGACTTTCTAAGAGAAAGTTAAAGTTATTCAAAGAATATTGGTTTTTTATAATTTTTTTAAATATCCTTTTCCCGATTTTATGGAAATTTGGTGCCGTTATTTATAATGATAATGGGCTTAATCAACTCTAACTAGATTAAATTTATTACGTCCAGTGACGTCACTAACTTTTTTCTAATTTTGATATTTTTTTCGGTTTTATCAACTAATAATACAACTACTTTGTTCCCTGAATTGTTTTCGTATCTTGCTTCATTTTCGAGAGAAAAAATAAAAACCACTTTATTGCATGTGCAAAAAAAATACCTATGTATTTTAAAGTTAATTAAAACTGAGGTAAAGGTAAGTTTTGATTTCTTATTTACCTGCTCTGTCAATATCAAGTCAACAATTTTTGAACGTATAAGAGAATCAATGGTGAAACGATTGCAAATCAGAAAGTGGCAATTTTCAACATTTGCTTTAATTAACTGTTGCATTTTTGTATGTAATATTATTTAAGAAAATAATTTTATTTTTAATTTAAATGTTTTAATTAACTTCGAAATACATAGGTATTTTTTTTTGTACTTACATGCAACAAAGTGGTTCTTATTTTTTTTGTCGAGAACGAAGCAAGATACGAAAACAATTCAGTGAACAAAAAAGTGGTATTATTAGTTAGTAAATCCGAAAAAAAATATCAAAATTAGAAAAGTTAGTGGCGTACATTCGTTAAGCTGCTCCCCAGGATGGCACTGGACTTAATAAATTTAATCTAGCTAGGGCTAATTAAGCCCCTTATCATTATGAACAATGGTACCTGTTGGTTCGAATAATTAGTGGACTGTAAACACTTTTAAAACTGGTTTATTTATTGCAAAAATATGTACAAACATAGGCTGATGGTAACGCTGTCTGTACGGCTCGGCTGGTTGGCGAAGAAGTAGAAAGAAAAGTCTCGTGCTCGCGCTGAGCTAACTTATACACTGTTGCCACGTTTAGTCCTCTAAAATCTTACTGTTTTGTCTTTAATTAAAATGCATTAACATTCCGCCCGCCTTGGAAGACGAAAGTCTTTCTAAACAACTATATACACATACGGCATAACATTAGCTTTTATAAGTTCGTAACTACTTGTAGGCTATGGCTCAATAGGTAGCGCACACACTTTACCCAAAGAGCGCCTCACGGTTCCATCGCGCACCCTTATGTCTACTACGCGGGTAATCTTGTCCTTGCCTGGATGCAGGTTCACTATACGTCCAAGATGCCAATTTAACACTGCTGCATTATCGTCCTTTACAAGTACCATTGAGCCGACCTTGATACTATCGGGGGCCTGCTGCTTCCACTTAGTACGGGACTGGAGTTCTGACAGATATTCTCTTTGCCACCGCTTCCAAAAATGTTGAATGGCTGCTTGAAGTCTTTGGAAGTGGCCCAATCTATTTTCTGGAATCTCAATAAGGCTGGGATCAGGTATGGCAGTAAGACTTCTTCCCACTAAGAAATGTGCTGGGCTTAAGGCGGTCAAGTCCTCGGGATCAGAGGATAAGGGACATAAAGGACGGGAGTTTAATATTCCTTCAATCTGAATTAAAATAGTACTAAAATCCTCATAAGTATAGGAATTGTTTCCGCAAACTCGTTTCAGATGATGCTTCGTACTTTTGATCCCTGCCTCCCATATACCACCGAAATTAGGGGCTCGTGCTGGGATAAAATGCCAACATATTCTATCCTTTGCTAACTCAATTGCGACTAAATCGGAATTAGCTTGTAACATATTATATAAATTACTTATTTCCTTGCTTGCTCCAACAAAGTTGAGCCCGTTATCTGAGTAAATATTTGCAGGTTTTCCCCGCCTTGCAATAAATCTTTTAAGAGCAGCAATGAATGCCTCAGTGGTGAGTTCAGACACTAGTTCTAAATGCACAGCTTTTGTGCTCATACAAACGAATAGACAAACATATGCCTTAATAAGTTTCGCGTTTCTAGTTTTTCGATCCTTCAAGAGAAAGAATCCACCATAGTCTACACCAACATTTAAAAAAGGGCTATAGTTTATGACGCGTACTGATGGCAAGTCACCCATCAGATAAGGTGTATTACTTGGGTTTGCCTTAAAACATACAACACAATTTTTTACAATCTTTTTACAATTACTGCGCCCAGAAATAGGCCAATAGTTTTCGCGAACTGCGTATAATAATTGCTGAGCTCCGCAATGTAAAAGCCTTTCATGTTCAGTTCTCAAAATTAAGGTAGTCAAAATATGAGCCTTAGGTAAAATAACTGGGTGAACCTTATCAAAATCTTGGTTAGAAAATCTGATCCTACCACCTACCCTAATTAAACCGTTATTTAAAAAAGGATTTAAACTTAAAATTGAAGAATTTGTTTTCAATAGTTTACCCTTTAACAAACAATTATATTCTACCGGAAAGCATTCTATTTGAATATATTTTATTAAGGCCTTCGTGGCTATATCTAATTCGATTGGTTTTACAAATCCTAATTTTCTCTGCTCTTTCTTAATCTTTAAATTATTTATATAGCGCATAACGTAAGCTAAAACTCTAATTATCTTATGAAATGATGAGAATTTCTTTAGTAAAACTTCCAAAAAATTTTCATTGTTTAATTCAATTCGAGTGGCTAAGTTTACACAGGTACGTTGTTCCGGTATATCACTATCATTGCTAAAACCTTGGTTTATAGACCATACTGATCTGTCTTCTAACAAGAATTCTGGCCCGTGCCACCAAATTTTAGACTCCTTAAGTGTCTGCGGTGAACAACCTCGAGATATTAAGTCCGCGGGGTTTTCGCTTGATTTTACATGGTTCCAATCCGAGACCTTTGTTAATGACTGTATTTCACTAACACGATTTGCGACAAACGTTTTCCACCTTGTTATCTCACCCTTTATCCATGCTAGCGTTATTGTCGAATCTGTCCAGAAATTTTTTGTATTAAACTTTAGATCAAGAGCAGCAACTGCTCTGTTTGTTAGATTAGCTAATAGCACCGCACCGCACAGCTCCAATCGGGGCAAACTTACTTGTTTGATAGGCGCAACACGTGATTTTGCGCATAAAAGATTAATTACCATTTTACCTGACGTTGTCGTACATTTTACATACAAACAAGCTCCGTAAGCCTTTTCGGAACTATCACAAAATCCGTGTAATTCTATCAATATATATTCCGAAATTATAGCATGCCTTGGTATTTCTATCTCATTTATAACAAGAAGCTCTTCTAAAAAGCGTAAAAATCTATCCTTTAAATTATTCGGTACTGGGTCGTCCCAGTTTGTTTTTAGTTTCCATAACTCTTGCATTATTAACTTCGATACGGTTAAAATTGGACCAAGCAGTCCAAGTGGATCAAACACTTGACTTATTATTGACAAAATAAGTCTTTTAGAAACGTCCATTGGTAACGAAATATTATTTAATGAATATCCAAAAGTATCTTTGATTGAATTCCATACAACCCCTAACGTTTTATTTTCTTCATTTTCTCCGATATTCAAAATACTAACATCTAAATTACTGTTAACATCAAAACGCTTCAAAATATCTTTTTCATTACATAGCCACTTTCGCAGTTCAAATCCGCATGACGCTAATATTTTTGAAATATCTCTTTGAATTTCCAATAAACCTTCTACTGAATCCGCTCCTGCTAAACAATCATCCATATAAAAATTATTCTTTATTACTTTACTCGCCGTAGGATATTCCGTTTCATTGTCATACGCAAGTTGTAACAGGCAACGGACAGCCAGAAAGGGGGCCGAAGCTGTACCGTAGGTTATTGTTTGTAATTGATAACATTTTAGAATATCATCCTGATTAAATCGCCAAAATATTCTTTGGTACTTTTTATCATCATCGTGTATTAAAATTTGCCTATACATTTTTGACACGTCTGCCGTCATAACATATTTGTATTGCCGGAAATTTAGCAAAATTGTAAATATATCGCGTTGTAAATTAGGCCCACTAAACTGGACATTATTTAAAGATAAACCCGAATCTGTCTTGGCAGATGCATCAAATACCACTCTACATTTTGTCGTTAAACTACTATCTTTTATTATCGCATGATGTGGCATATAATAGCCATCCTCTTCTAATTCACTATAATCACAAACTTCACGCATGTGACCCAACTCTATATATTCTTGCATGAATTTGCTATATTCCTTTTTTAATTCATCATTTTTGTTTAACTTATTTTCGCATGTTTTAAATCTCTTAATTGCCATTTCCTGAGAATGGCCTAGCTTATTCACGGAATTTTTGAAAGGGATTTTAACTATAAAACGCCCTACACTATCGCGATGAGTGGATTGCTCAAAATAAGTTTCACAATACCTTTCACTATCGGATAACAGGGGTTTTTCATTACATATGTCCTCAAGTTGCCAAAATTTAACTATCGCTTCATTAACGTTACTATCATTTATATTTAACCCAGTTACTGAAGAACTAACATGATTTATGGAAGACTGAGAACAACGACCATTCATTAATAAATTTCCCGCTATTACCCATCCGAATTGAGTATTCTGTAAAACAGGACAATTTGGGCCAAGCCGCTCCTGTTGTGGGCATAAAATAGACCAAAAAATCGATGAACCCAATAAACAATCTATTTCACCCGAAACATTATATTCCGGATCAGCTACCTTATAACTTTCCGGTATTTTTAAAACTTTTTTATTAAATGACCTCAAAGGCAACCCTTCCGTAATTTTCGGTAAAACTAAACATTTAATACTCGCAGTAAAGTTATTCATACACGATTCAACTGTTACATTGACTTGCTTATTTATATTCGATAGAGTTTGACCTACTCCCTTTACCACATGATTAACTTCATTACATTTTAAATTTAACCTCTTACATATTCGCTCCGATAGAAAATTACTCTGCGAGCCGCAATCTAATAAAGCCCGGCAAGTTATTATCGTATTATTATTACCCTTTATCTTTATCATCGCCGTCGATAATAACACCTGAGTATTTTCCAACGAGTTGGCAACAACGCTTCTGCCCGCCACATTACTACTCGCTGCAACCGTCGTCACGGTTCCGTCTGCCTGGCTCATGACGTCACCAACTGCTTCTCTGCCGCCGCCACGCGGCTGACTCGTAGAATTCGCGGAGGAAGCTAACCTGTCGCGGTGACCAGTGGCGTAGCTATTATTCGACTTCAAATTAATATTATTTTGCCCAACGTGTAAGAGTGAGTTATGCGATTTCTTACACTTAAAACAAGGTGGTGCCTTGCATTTAAAGAATGGGTGCCCTGGTTTTAAACAATTACCACATAGTTTAAGTCTTTTTATTTCACTCCATTTTTCGCTTTGAGTCAATTTTAAAAACGATTCACATACGTATACTGAATGATCTTTCTCACAATAAAAGCATTTTATATTACTACTAGCAAAACTATAATCTTTGCTATGAACCTTAGGACCTTTTGGTTTTCCTGTTATTTCTAACTTCTCTAAAATATCGCATTTTTCCTTTAAAAAATCATTTAGATCTGACATTGTAGGAAGGTCATTTTTATATTTATACGATTCCCACTCTCTTCTTGTAATAGAATCAAACTTATTACTAACAATATACAAAATTAACCTATCCCAGCTATCTGTATTCTCACCCAATGTATTTAAGGCTCTTAAATGTTTTGATATTTGATCAAATAACTTACGTAGCTCAACATAAGATTCTTTTAAAATCGGTGAATATTCAAAGATAGCCTTAATATGATTATGAATCAGAATCTTTTTGTTTTCGTATCTCTGCGCTAAAAGTCCCCAAGCAGTACAATAGTTATCACTTGATACTTCTAAAGATTTTATTAGCTCAAGGGGTTCACGCTCTAAAGAGTTTCTTAAATAATAAAATTTCTGAATATTTGAAAGAGAATAGTTGGTATCTACTAAGGCGACAAAAATCTCTTTAAATTCGATCCAATTACTATAACTACCATCAAACATTGGTATTTTAATCGGAGGTAACTTTACACTAGGTTGAAACAATGTTACTTGTTGCACGGAGCCAAGGTCTGCACCCGCCACTGAGGTTGCCCTGTCTGAACCTTTTTCATACTTTTTTAGGGCCGATTTTACTGAACCAATCAACAGAAAATACAATTCTTCAAATACCTCGCGATCTCTAGAATTTTCACTACGTTTTTCAGGGATCAAAAGCTCGATTTCACTCTGTATTTCGTTATATTCATACCATAACGGCTCTAATTTCTCTAAGCGCGAACTTAAAATACTATAAACACATTCATCGATATTATCCCTGTCAATACTTCTAAAATACGATTCAAAACGTTCGATTTTCTCTACCACAATCCTACGCCTATGCTCAAGCTCTCCCGCCTCTTGCACCTGAGGATTTGCCATCGAATTCTCTAAATCGGGCATTTTTCCTCTTTTAAAACAAACTAAAGGAATACTAAATATACACAAGACGGAAAATAGGATTATACGAATAATATGGAACAGACTTACAGGATGGAAGGAATCCCGGTGGACCGATTCTACTGCTACTCTTGTCCGATTCTCCAAACTGGCTTCTTCTAAACACCCAAAATGGCCGATATTTTAATACTTTTTGCTTTTACACACTCAAATTCTACGGTAATTCGGTTCGAATGGACCAAATGTTGGTTCGAATAATTAGTGGACTGTAAACACTTTTAAAACTGGTTTATTTATTGCAAAAATATGTACAAACATAGGCTGATGGTAACGCTGTCTGTACCGGTCGGCTGGTTGGCGAAGAAGTAGAAAGAAAAGTCTCGTGCTCGCGCTGAGCTAACTTATACACTGTTGCCACGTTTAGTCCTCTAAAATCTTACTGTTTTGTCTTTAATTAAAATGCATTAACAGTACCAATGTTCAATAAAACCGGGAAAAGGATATTTAAAAAAAGTATAAAAAACCGATTTTCTAAAAAAAACTTTAAAACCCTGTATATCAAAAACGAAGCAACTCCAGACAAATGTTCATATGAACTTTTTCTCTTAGAATACCATAAGGAATCACCCCGTCAAGTTACGTACCATACTTCTGAAACACCCTGTATATTAAGATAAACATTTTAGACGGGGACTGCGTTCTATATGGTAGAAATGCCCGTAAACTGTCAGTGTCAGGATCATATATCTACATAGATATTAACCCTCTGAGGTCATTTTGGTTGGCGTAGCAAAGAAAAAAAATTTTCTATACCTGGCAGTTAAAAGCATGAAATTTAGAGGCTTGATGGGAGTAGGTAGCAGGGCTGAATTTAAAGGTACAGGGGCCCTGGGGCTACAAGCAGGTGAACGCCCATAATTATTTATAGAATAAGATAATATATAATTTTTTTGCAATTTTTGAATAGTTTGACCAGAATCCAAAAAAAAATGTTTTCTATCGAGCAACATACATTGAATATTATTCATATAAATATAAATAGATGCAATTAATCTTATTAGGCGACAGGTACTTTTCGAGATTTAATCGTCGCAAAATCAGTAATAATTCCCGTGATACCCAGCTTCTGACATTTTAGTTTGGAGTCGATTTTTAATTTATTTTCATTTTTGAAAATGAGCGCTCGTAACTTCAGCAGCACGAGAAATTTCTATATTTATATTGCTCTAAAATGATTATTCTCCTAGATTTAATGATAAAAGAGCTTGTTTGACTCATCATTTCTCTGATGATCCTTTTTGATATATCAATGAAACAAATTGGATTAACTCATCTCCGTGATTCCGCCGTGTGCGGACATCGTCTTCCTTTATTCAATCCTTTAACGAAACTGATAGCTGATTGGTCACTACATGGGATAAAGCCTCTTATTTTGAATGTGTCTTTCGCCTATATGTCGGCCTCTTGTGCTTTGGAATAATCTAGTGGATTAAGCCTCACGGTTTTTTTTCTAGTGTATTTGTATCTTTAAACTGCTCACTACTTGATACTAGGTACCCGCCTTCTTTCTTCATATCCATTAAACTCCTATCTCTTGCATTCTACAGAACATTTCAAAGATTCTTATGCACGCACCTCACATTCAAGTATCATTTTTGAACCCTGTAACGTTTTATTTGTAGCATTAAATCGTTACAAAATGTCATTCCAACGACATAACGCGTATACACAGAACATCATCTCTCAGTATAGTTCATATCCGATAGATTCTCAATTATGAATTTAAAAATTTTGATATTAGGATGAAGAACTATCAAGTGTTGACAAAATATAGCCGGAATTAAAATTTTTGTGTTATTACTTTTGAAATTTTTTTCATTGCTTATTCGGAAATAATTTGCACTTTCACTATACCGTGCGAGCAAAATTATTTTTACTCAAGAGGGCTTGGACTGAAAAACATAGGACTTGGTTTAGATTACAATATTATAAGGGGACGATATATCTAACCAAATCTAGGTTAAAATTGTGTCAAATTCATATTATGACATGATATGCAAAACTGATGAATATTAAAATAAGTAAGCAAATACAAATTTATTTTTGTTGTTTACAAAATTAACAAAGTAAGAATTCAGAGAAAGGAAACCAAAAATTATAGAAATTGCTGAATTGTCCACCGGCTCCAAGCATTAGATCGAAAAATAAATTTAAAATGTTACCACGTTCTTGGATAATCCTTTCTTGTAACTGTTCTAAATTTTCAACTGGTATTTTAAAAATAATGTTCTTCAAATGAGGAACAATGAAGTAATCCATAAGCGTCAAACAAGGTGATCTGGGTGAGAATTCAATGTCTGTTCGATGACTGATCAATTTGTCGTCGAAATAGTTATTTATGATGTGAGTATTAAAAGTGATGTTTTATTTTGTGAGTGAAAAAGTTACGCTCCCGCTCATTTGACAATTTCACGCACAAAATAAAATTACTTTTAACACAAATATCATACAATATTTTTTTGTATAACTGCCCTCTATTTCGATAATAAAATAGGGGAATTTGGAATGACATTAAACTTCAAAATGCATTTTAATATTCACATAATCACAAGGTTGTTGTGAATGACAAACGTTGCCAACACTATGGTTAGTAACAAATGCTTGTTTACAAATAAAAAAGATGCTGTCATTTAAATAATTGCGTTCTTGTCCAATTTTTGTCTTTGGTTCTTGACTGCTTAATATGTTTGTCGATAGTGGAATAATTAATAAAAGTGTTGATTTGGTTGTTCCTGTGGATATTGAAGAGTCTGCAAGAAGAGCAACTTTGGAACTCCTAAAATTATTATTATAATTTTATTTGATTTCATCATAAGAAAATGCAGTTAATAGTTATTTATGTATCTAGGGAATTATAATGGTCTTAATTACCGAGGGCAAAGTTTACGTCCCGAGGGCCTTTGGCCCGAGGGACAGCAATTGCCCAAGGTAATTGAGACCCTTATAATTCCAGTGATACATAGATAATTTTATTTCTGACCGATTTTAGTAACATTTTGTTCATTTTTAAAGTGGAATAAATGTTTCAATAGATGACAATCAAATTGACATTAGATGTCAATCGTTTGATTTTATGTCAAATTTTTCTTAATATCCCAAAGGAGTTATGACATTTATAATTCCCGCGTAACTAAGACGTTATAAGCTAATAATATACCGGTCAAACAAATTTAACTGTTTTTTTAAGAATAGTCCTGCATAAGATCTTCACACTTCTTGAGACAGGCGTCTTACACATTTTGTTGGCGTATTTTGCATTATTTCACGAACGCTTGCAACAAGTTCTTTTGTTTTTACAGATGGTCTTTCAGTTTCTTTTTTATGTTGTATAGACCCTGTTTCCCTAAACAGCCACGGTTCTTCTCAGGCAATGATAAAAATTCCCGCCATTAAAAGTGGCATTAGGAAAATTTTCGCGAAAATCGTCCATGCACAAACACTATATGTATTTCACTAAAAAGCAAAGAAAAGTCCGGTACTCACTTGTGTGAATGATTTTTTTGATATCGAGCCCCATCTAATATTCAACAATATAAGCAAATAATTGTATGGTTAGGTTCTCCCTCCCGGTACTATCGTGTCCTATTTTATTTTATTGTGTTTAATTCCAAGTGCTTTGCAACTTGGGATAAAGTACTTGTCCACGTGTTCACTTCAACGTATCTACCAATGAAGACTAAGATTAGTATATACTGCTCTGTGTGATTCAAGTTCGTCCTTAGGTATTCTCTTTTTATGGTTTTGTCCCCTTTTATATAAAATGTCACTTTTGTGTGTGTTTTGAGCTTGTATGTTTTTATGGAATTCAACGTTTTAGACCTTAAGTTGGGTAATATTGCTTTTAGTTAATATCTAATAATTATGGTTAATTGGGTTACATTGTAGGTCTGATGATTATTATTAAAGGCGAAACCCGTGTCACATAATAAAGATCAACACGTAATTTTAACGAGACTGAGACTTTGTGTTATTCCCCATCTTTTTAGTAAATTGTATATGTAAGGTCTCTTAGAGTACAATTCTACAAGTCACTAATTGTATTGCCACTCACCAATTACTCTAACCCTGTTTCGAAAATACGCTTTAACCATGAATTTTTTTGTGCTGTCCTGTAAAAACAATTGCGTGAATTATTCAAGAATTTGGATAAATTAGCGATGAATCAAGTTACTTAATAACTGATTGATTTTTAATGCCATTATTTACAATAGGTATTAACCCACTTGACATATTTTGAGAAAAAAACGTTATTTTTACGTGAAAATGGTAATGTTATTTCCCTCTACCAAAAACTTCGTTTTAAAAACGTGATTTTTTTTAATACTGTTATTTTAATGTAATTTTTGTTAACGTTGTAATTTGTGTTACATTTTTACATTAATTTTATGTAAATAAAAGTAACGTTACTTATAAAACATTCAATTTGCGTTATGTTTTATAACGTCGAAATAAGTAACCTATTTTTCACTTTATCTTAACATTTTTAAATTTCGCGCCTAAAACCCAGCGATCGGCGATTGTCACGTCTGTCATAGACGTTTGACGTTGTGTCGTTGTGTTTAGTGGAAGGAGCAGTTGGTGAAAATTTTGGATAGCATCGAATCTCTTTTCAGTTTTGTGAGTTTTCGTTTATTTTAAGCGTAAGTTGTTCTTAATTTTATGGTTTAGTCTTTATGAAATAACTGTTGTTTATTCTTTATATATTTCATGAGTTCTTTTGTTCTTTACCACAAACGTTTGAAGGTAAAGCCCATACAAGCTATGCTTATTCCAATAATTGAACCGTGATAATGAGCAGGCGTTACTATATTTATTCCTGCGATTCCAAAAGCAGTAAGTCCGGCAAAATGGCGTCTTGTAAATTTTATTGTAATTACAAAAAAAATGCTAAAAGAATCCCTTTAATGTAACAAAAATACCAGCCTTTTGAAGTTAATTCCAAATATAGAACAAGATACGCCACTCTATTTTTTTCTTTAATTAATTAGGAATAGTTCTCTAGATTCTACACCTTAACCTCTACAAAAAATGATTATTGTAGTAATTTTCTATTGTGGACCCTTGAAAATGTTTCTTATGTAATGTAATATCTCGTGTAATTAGGTTGTTGGAACAATATTTAAAAAATGTTTCGTTTTTAATTTAGAAATAGCGCAAGTTCAGTTTGGAGAAACTAATGGGTACCTACTCGATGGAAAAAATAATAATGGACCACTTCAGGTATGCCGCGAACCGTTTGAAGAAACAAAAAAATGAAAACATATAGCTACTAGATTTTAAATTAAAATAAGTTAAAATTTGTAAATTGTATACGGTAACCTAAGGCAACCTGAAAAAATAAAAGTTCATAACTTGAACGTTTTGTTGTTTATTTATAAGTATCCAAATAATAAAGTATGAAACAATACGCTGCTTTCCTGAGGAAAAATTTAGTTTTATAAGTTAAAAATATGTTACAAAAACGCAGAATTGTATCATAATATAATACGTTATAAAAACGTTAAAATTAGTAACGTTATTTTTACCAACGTCAGAACACCGTAACATTAAGCGTGTTTTACACATTGAAAACACGTTTATTCGTATTCTAACGTTTTTCAGTCTGACGTAAAATTATACATGAAATTCACGTTTTCTTGCCAAGTGGGAAGCTATACCGCTAAGCAGTTTGGGCTTAGATGCAAAGCATCACACTCTTTGATGACAATAATTATTGGTCGCTTGTTCAGAAACTATAATAACGATTCAACAAATGAATTTCATTTGAAGTAAAAGCAGTGCCGTACCATTCTTTTTCTTTATAAGGACTAAGCTGAAATCCCGCACAAACGCCACTGCTAGACATAAAAAAAAAATGTACAGCTCGAAATGATTTTTGCATGATACATAGAATGTGCATACTAAATTTCACAAACTTATCTGGGACTTTCGCTGGGACCGTATCAACGTTATTATAAAAAAAAAATCGTTTTTTCTTAAAACTTTAACACCCTGTGGTTTAAAAGTTAAGAGGCTTAGGATACGTTCATAGAAAGTTTCTTTCTTAAAATAGTCCCAAGAATCGCACCCTGAATCCCTGAAATATTAGTACATATATCATTAACATATACCTTTACCTATATATACCACCAATATGTTCTCTTTGAAATGATGAAGATAATTATTTAGAGCGCTACCTATGTTACATTGGTAGTTTATTGTTCGGTTGTTGATATTCTCAATTCCAGTAATTTATAAAACTTTAACGTTTTTAATGAAACGGAAAAACAACTTGAACATGAAATGCAACTTTCATTTGAACACCTACAAAATGTCAACTATATACATGGGGTCCAGTTTTGGTATGTTTTCATACAGCTCCAGTGGCGGCTCGTGGGTGTATAAGGGGGGGAGGGTATAAAATAGCGCCGCAGGCGAAAAATTTTCGCGATTTCAAGGTCATTGGCTTAAAATGAATAGTTAGGAATTCAACCAGCAATATAATTACTTTGAAATACTAGGTTTCACGAGAAAAATATGTGTGATTTTACCGCCCGTGAAAATTTTTTTAAATCAGAATACCCACCCCCTGAACTCCAATTGTTTTTTACGCTGCCTAATAAAATACAAGGCCAACAATATAAGCTTTCCTTATAACACAGCCACTTATAGGTTTCGTACCAAGTTACCTGAAAAGCTCTTGAATATTGCTTACCCTGTCTCTTATCGTTAAATATTGCCGAAATTTTTGGTGTCGGACGACTACATAATATCTGTCTTTTTTCCGTTTCGTTTCTCCTTAAAAATAGGTATGAGAGAATAATATCATGAACAGGATTTATATTTTTTAAAACAATAAAATTTAGCGTTTAATAATTAATAACATAATAAAGAAATCTTAAAACTTACCGGATCTTGAAAATATGACCTTAATTTGCCGAACACGAAATTATAAATTGCCCAAACAAACACTGCCAATACTTCTCCATTACCTGCATCGCACCTGTATCCTGACTACCCTGGCACAGTCACAACTCACAAGAATATTAACATAAAATAAACCAATAAAATATGACAATTTGTAATTTTCCTAAATTAAACCAAGACACACAACACAGTTCACACACCTGCTACGATATAAGTCGGGCGCCGGGTAATCACAGAATTCGCAGAATAAAACATGTGATTTAAACAGCCTATTAACAACCAGCTAAGCTAGGATCTTATCGCCTCAATGAAAGAAACAAACGCGAAATGACCCCCGGGTAAGAGAGAGACAGACCAAACAAAAGACGTTGAGATTTTCGTATGAGGCTTGCCAAAATAGGTACGAACACTCGGAGCAGTGAAGCTAAAATTATTTAGCCCCTCGGCCGCCGACGAAAGTTTACAGAATAAAATAGTCGCTTATAGCGCGGCGCTCGGTAAGCAGTATGAAAATTATTTTTCATATGGAATTTATATTTGAAAATTTATAAATTTAAAACAAACATATTTGTATTTTTTGAGAGGAGTTTGGGAGATTGAGGGTGAGGCGCGGCCTCAGAGGCCTACCCTGAGGAGCCGCCACTGACCAGCTCCTTTATTATAAAAATGGAAAGATCGAGTTTGCGGCTTACTGTTCTATAATTTTATGAAATTTTCATTGTTGCAAACAAAATTTTCATAACCCTCTCTGTTTTTGACATACAGGGCGATTTTTAAACTTTTTTTAAAGTAAAAGTTAAAAGATTTTTTGCAAAATTCAATAATGTAGTTTTGTCTTTGAGTTATGACCCAACCTTGTGTTTCTTTTAAATGGGACACTCTATATATTATTTCTTTGTCTTATCCCTCCTTTTAAGAGCTTTTTAAAAATATATAATAGTCCATATTAATTTTTTTTAAAAAGAGATAATTTTGACACTTTTTGTAAAATTAATCATTTCTCAGATAGAAGGCTATGTCTGCAAATAAAAACCAAAATTAACAATATAATTTTTATTATACAACTTTATATTAATATATAACCTTGAACCAACAATAAAACAAATATATTATCTTATTGCCTGGGTTTCGAAACCGGCGGCGGCGGGCGGCGCAGTATCGCCGCTCGTTTTTATCATCATAGATATTCTACATAATCTCGGACATAACCTGGAAAATCGTGACATGTTTTTGGTCGATTCGTGCACAAAAATGTATGACACTTAATTTTTTGTGGATTAAACTTAATAACTTCATCTCTCCTATATTAATCTTAGTAATCTACTCTTACTACAAATTTGTAACTGTGTGTCACGAAAAAACAGGTGCAGGGGGCCCATAGATTTACTACCCCCGGGCCCCGATTTTCTCTACGGCCCTGTGGCTAGCTTCTCGAAGTGGATCATTATTGTGGTATTATCTCTTATATAATTGATTTTCTATATACCCCATAAAAAAAGATCGAACACAGAAAGATCAGGTGATCTTGGAGGCCACCTGACAGGTCCATTGGTACCAATTCATTTATTGGGAGCTGTGGTTTCTAAATATTCTCCCACTATATGAGAATTGTGACTCGGAGCGCCATCTTACTGGTAATAAATATTATTTAAATCGGCAAAGGAACATCCTCTAATATTTCCATTAGTACATCTCGCATTATATCTAGGTGTGTGTCCTTTATAGATAAAATACTTAATTTTAGTGCCAAAAATAAAGCATGACACGCTAAATCCAACCGACCTTGACGTTCTCGTGGAAATATTACGTGTTGGTTCTCTTGGGGCTAGTGTCTTGAATTGTTTCGGTTTAAGATACTAGAACTCGTAAAATAAGTCTCGTCGGACTATACAGCCCTGCTTCTTTTAAAATTTGCGTTTTCCTGCAAAAAACTATCCTACGTTCTGCGTGACCGGGATGCAAATGTTGGACGAGATGGTATTTGCATGGTTTCAATTTATATTTTTTTTAGTATTAACTGCGTTCTTAATTTTTTAATCCCAACTTCATCATACATTTTTCTGCATATGATATGGATGGTTGTACCGTGACAGAGGCCAAAAAGTTTATTTCTTCTTCCCTGTTTTTCTTGTTGTAAAAATTAGGCCTTGGTTTTTTAAAAGATCCGTGCTCAATGAGATTGGCATGGATGTTTTGAAATATTCTTTTATCAGGTTGTTGTTTTTCTGGATATCTACTTAATATGAATATTAATGGTATCTAACAAATGATTTTGAAACGTACCTATTAAAATACAGCTCCGAGGCTGCGTTCGCGTATTCATTAGCTTGAATAAAACATAGGGGAGAGTGGGGTATAATGATCCCTCGAGGTGAAATGATCCCCTCGATCATCCGAAGAACCATGGGCTCCATCTATTAGATAATGGTCAAAATATACTTCAGCAACCACGTGCAGCATCGAACGATAACTGTAGCCACTTCCTTTAATGTTCTTGGCGTCTACACGTAAATCTTAGAAATTATTGTTTTCGATATAAATTTGAGACTTTTTTAAAGTGCGATATAAACATTTTGAAAGCAATTATTTGAATAACTGTGTATGGTGTTCAATCAGGTATGTTTTAGCGATTGTATTGCGTAGCGGTTTTTACAAAATAATGTTGTTGTGAATTTGTAGGTTAAGTTTAGTAAAGTTTTGTACATTTGGGGTGGAACGATCACTTTATAGTTGGGTAAAATGATCCTGGGATCATTTTACCCCTATATTTTAATAATACCTATCATGATGGGTCAGAATTGAAGGAGTGTATTTTTTGTTGTGAAACATGCACAGTCTTTAAAAGGAGAAGGATGGATTAGATGCAATAAATGTCTTAAATGGGCCCATGATCCGTGTGCTGGAATCGACGAGAACGACAGCGATTTTACATGCGAATTATGTTTGCATCAAACACAGACCTACAGAGTCAAAAAAAATCTCATGTTTTAAACTTATAATATTATATCATTACAAAATATCTATGTTAATGTTCTTTAGTTCTATTTATCACTTTGTGTTACAGATACCAAAAATGTAGAGAATATAATGTTTGCGTTTCAATTCACTATTATTGCTTCCTAAATACCTAATATTTTACATTAAAAAAAACGTTTAATGGAGGATCATTTTACCCCACACCGGGGATCATATTACCTCTACACGTTGGGTAAAATGATCCTTTTGCAGGCACCATCTAAATCCGTTAGTATTCTAAATTATTTTACAAAATTGTCCATATTTTGTATTTAAGTTATATGTAAGGTAATATCATTTCCTCTAAAAAAAATATTGCCCTATAGTTCAATATTTTTGGAAACATACAGATTTAAACCTTAAGGGGATCATTATACCCCACTCTCCCCTACCTACATATCATGATACTATAGTATCATGCCTACATATCGTGTTTTTCATAATTTTCATATTTATTATTTTGTGCCATGTTAAGCAATTATTATTCACAGAAATAAAAAATAAAGTTACAAAATCAAACAAATCATTTCTGGCAACAATCCGCAATGGCGCATTTACAGAATTTGGTTTTCTGTGATGGCTATCCGTGATTGACCATGGGCATAGCCTTCTATACGAAAAATGATTAATTTAACAAAAAATGTTAAAAATTAACCCTTTTAAAAAGAAGTAAATATGGACTATTATATATTTTTGAAAAGCTCTTAAAAAGGATGATAAGACAAGGAATAATATATAGGGTCTCCCATTTAAAAAAGCACAAGCGTGGGTCATAACTCAAAAACAAAACTTGTAGAACGAAACTAACTACTCCACTGAATTCTACATAAAAATTTATATAATAACTCATTTTTACTTTATTGATAAGTTATCAAATAATCGATATACAGGGGAGCGTCAAAAATGACAAATTATCAAAATCACGGGGTGTTGAGTATGTCACAAACTGAGAGGGAAAATGTATGAAAATTTCGTTTGCGGCAATGAAAGTTTCATAAAATATTAGAACACTAAGCCGCAAACCCCATCTTTCTATCTTTTATAATAAGGGAGCTGGTATATGAAAACACATGAAAACTGGACACCCTGTACAAGGGAAAATGTAACACATACTATTAAATTTATTTACGGTTGCGAATAACTCTTTCATCCTTCAATTCAATTTATTCCTATAAACTGTTCTATTCATAGCCATTTTTATCATACTTTTCTGTTGGCGGTAAGTAATTATGGATATTTGTTATTATTATTATTATGTCCGACCGCTAGCCACGAAAATTTCGACGTTTGTGTAAAAAGTCCCGGACCAGTCAATTATTTAGAAAATGGCGCACAATATAAAAAACTTCCGGTATAAAAGATGTAGGCTTTAAAAAAATCTATAAAACTAGGACACCTGTAATTATACAGGGTGCCTTAAACAGTCATGGTTAACAAAACTTTGGTATATTTAAATGGAATGACCCCTTTTTAATCACGTTTTCTGATTCCTCTAAACATTCTAAACAACAATTATGAAACATGTCGTATGGCTAAACCCATTAGTTTAAGAAACAATTTGAGTTAAAGGACATAAATACAACAGGTAAGATATTACATTTTGCATTTTTACAAGCTGGTTCCAGAATGTTTTGCATTAAAACTGCAAAAAAACATAAAAATTGTACAAAATGTACCCACGCAAGTTTTGTCAAAAATGTAATAACAATTAAATTAAATACAATCAGTAAAATTTATAACAAATTTACAAGAACAAAAATAAATTTAAGTAAGTCGTTATTTAATTAAATGTTGAAATGTCCCCCTCCCACAGTTAGACAGTGAGGCTAGGTTATAATAAAATTTGTCGATGACGTTTTGTAACATTTCTTGGTTAATAGATTCACATTCTTCAATAATTCTTCTTCTCAATTGGTTTAGATCTGCAGGTTTTGTCACATACACTTTATTTTTTAGTTGTCCCCAGAGAATCAAGGGGCGTTAAGTCTGGCGACCTAGCGGGCTATTCTATGGAGCCCCTTCGCCCTATCCAGCGGTTAGGAAAAGTATTATTTAAGTAAACTCTTACAGCTCGCCCACAATGAGGAGGAGCTCCGTCCTACTGAAACCACGTATGTCGTAATAGTGGTCCTACTGTATTGGTTATTGCTGGCACAATTTGATTTTGCAGCATGTGGAGATAATATTCTGCATTCAAATTCCCCTCTATTGCCACACATTTACTTTTTCGGGGTGTTGAGTGTGTGTTTCTCTCATCCAATGTGGGTTCTGATCAGCCCAGTAACGACAATTATGTCGATTGACATTCCCGTTTAACATAAATGTTGCCTCATCCGAAAAAAACCATTTGATTAAAAAAATTGTTATTTTCTTCCAGTTTTTGCATCATTACTTCGCAAAATTCCATTTTACGTTGGAAATCGTCTTCTGATAATTCCTAGACTAAAGTTATTTTATAGGGGTAAAAATTACTGTTTTTTAAAATAATTTCAACTGATTTAAAACATACATCAACTTGGGTAGCAGCTTTTCTCAACGACAAAAATGTGGATCCTGAACAAAATGAAGTAATGTCTCTAATTTTTTTTCATCGCTAGTTGCCGATTTTGGTTTTCCGGAACGAACTTTATCTCTGCAACACCCGGTTTCCTCGAATCTTTAAACTGTTCTCACAACTGTAGATTTTGATATAGGCTGTCGGTTTGGAAAAGTTATATTGAAAAATTGCTCTGTTTCGGTAAATGATCTTTGTCGGTCTCCAAAACCTCTGATCATTAGTAAAGTTATACGTTCACTTTCGTTGAGGGACATTTTCAGAAATTAATATGACAGTGATGCAAAACATTTTGGTTCCAGCTTGTAAAAATGCAAAATGTAGGTAATATCTTACCTGTTGTATTTATGTCCTTTAACTTCAATTTTTTAAACTAATGGGTTAGCCATCGACATGTTTCATAATTGTTGTTTAGAATGTTTAGAGGGATCAAAAAACGTGATTAAAAAGGATTTAAATAAACCAAAGTTTTGTTTACCATGACTGTTTAAGGCACCCTGTATAATTACAGGTGTCCTAGTTTTATAGATTTTTTTTAAGGCCTACAACTTTTATACCGGAGGTTTTTTTATATTGTGCGCCATGTTCTAAATAATTGACCGGTCCGGGACTTTTTACACACTGTGTATTATATGGTCAGTATACGGATATCTAGTAAACCCTATAATCCGAAAGAATCCCAATGATTTAAAATAACTCCCGTATAGCAGCTGACGAGAGAGACTGCACGCGCTGCAGTTGTCCGGTCGGCTTTCTGCTTTTAATGTGAAAACATCAAAGGGTTTTGGGTCAGTGACTTTACTCGGTGCTATTATTTGTAATCTGCCTATACATTATATTATATAATTTTTTTTTCTAATTCGTATTAATCGTAATCGTATAACAACAATCGTTGCATCACTAGTTAAAACACATAGTTTTTGCTGTATAAGCACACAATGGCATAACTACAATTAGTTTTTGATTCTCCTCTGGATCACTGTACTTACTGCACAAAGCATTGTTCATTTTAGTCGAACCAATGAACCTTGCTTGTTCAATTCGTCGACATGTATTAATCACTTGTTAATTACAGTACTAAACTGTGTAACACGAACATTGCGTTGGCGGATATAGCTTCTGCAACCCATGTAATAATCGTATGTACGAAAAACATTTTGGTGGTTTTTGGGCATGCCTATCATTATGATTCAAAAACAAGGGGATACTAGTGCGTCATTTGATTTTTTTGAATGTCTTGCCTCATTAAAAAAATCACGAATTTTGTTATAAACTTTTTTAGGCAGTCTGCATGTATGAGTTTTTAGCTGTAGGTATTTGATTTAAATGCGCTAGCACTATAAAAATACAAAATAGACAATTAAAACCGAATATTTTACCGGTCGTAGGTATACAGTGTGTTCTCGAATGGGGTAGGTACCGTATTCTAGTAAACTTTCTTACTATAGTCTGTTGGTTAATGCGAGTGAGTAATAAATCATTATTGAACTATAAAACCCAGTGGTCTTCGCTGTATTCCATAGGTGTAGTTCAATTATTATTATTTAATTATGTTTATTGTCAGGGGTCCCGAGATCGTGCTTCACTGTTTCAAAAATTTGAAATGTTTAGTTACTTTCGAGCAGTTGCTGGAAAACTTCATTATTGAAAATGGCTAGTGTTTCTGCATTTGTTGCTGAGAAACGGATTAGTACAGCTGCGCTTTCTAAAAATGAGAAAATTATTATTCTTAATGTGTTGAACGCCCTTCGCCCCAAAATTCAATATTCGGAGTTGCGAAAATAGTTGAAATGTGGTCGAATATGACTGGAGTCGGACAGTCAACAATATACCGAGTTGGGCACGAGGATAAACGCATCAAAATCAGGTCACCAAAGAGAAGTATAGGAAGAAATGAAACTGTGATAAATGAGGATGAAAAGACTGCCATCAGAAGAATCATACACTCGTTTTACTTAAAAAAGCAAATACTTACCTTGGACAAAATAATCTCTGAAATGAAAAAGGATTATTTTATTTCACCCCTGGGTAAGAAGAAACTATGGAAAACTTTAAAGGAAATAAATTTTTGTTATGAAAACATTTAAAACAGAAAATCACTTTTAATAGAGAAAGACGAAATCATCTGCTGGCGACGACGATATTTGAGGGCAGTTGACAGTTTCAAAGGGAAAACGGGAATATCTATTATATGGACGAAACTTGGTTAAATGAAGGATATACCGTTGGTAAAATATGGCAGGATAAACATATAAAAAGCGCGACGCAAGCTTTAATGGAATGATGGTCCACCGCAATAAAAGCACCCTTGACAGAAGGTAAAAGATTAATAATTACTCACATTGGTAGCAAAAATGGATTTGTCGATGGCGGCTTACTAGCATTTAAATCAAACCCAACTGGAGACTTTCATGAAGACATGAACGCTGTCTTTAAAGAATACTTCCAGCAAATGCTAGATCTTATTCCTCCTGGGTCTGTTATAGTCATGGATAATGCCAGCTACCACTCAAGAAAATCCAAAAAATACAAACGTGTTCTTGGAAAAAAATTGACATTATTCATTCAAGATATGCTGAAAAAGAAGCTACTGGAGATTGTAAAGTTGAATATTCCCTTTGTACTAAATTTGCTGTCGACGAAATCGCTTCAAGATGAAATATAACGGTACTTCGCCTTCCGCCATATCACTGTGAATTAAACCCTATAGAAACGCCGCTGTCACCTAACCCATACACCTATACTAGGAGAACTGAAAAAAACTCACAAAACCTATCGATAAATTAATAATAAAAACACAAATTGATGAAGCAGTGCGAAAACCCTGCCGGCACACTTATGTTCTAGTCTTTCAAGTTGTGAATTCGGTATTCTCTCCGCGATCAGAATGCCAAATCGGAATCGCCGTGCTATTTTAAATGCATCTAGTTGATTGTGGCTTGTGTGACAATGTCGCCTCTTAAGTTCACTGTAATTGTAGCTACAAAGATTATTATTGCATAAAATACATTTACTGGTAGCTACAATATTTTTGTTCTACCGCTTAATAGCTTTGGTAATTGATATTAAATGAGTCAAGGACACAATTTTCGAACTTTCGGTATAGACCTGTTTATTGCACGAAAACAATAATATCTGGAATATAGGAAATATAGGAAAAACTTTACTATATTCAAAAAATTCAAAATTTTTCCTACCGTTTTTCATGCTTATTAGTCCATCAGATCCAGAATGGATGAATTATTGTTTATTCCTTCATTTCAAAGCTTAATATATCAAAGATTTATGTTATATTATGGCCCTATAAGTGTTTTAACTCATTACCTATTAATGTTCGCAATACTCTTCAGAATAAAACACTTTCTGCAAATCTTAATAAAAAATATTTGATTCTCCTTTAAACACCTTTTTTAACTTTATTATTATCGTCGTTTGTTCTAATTTTCTTTTTTGTTTTCGCTTTGGTTTCATCATTAATCATAATATCATGTTCAGGGGGAAGCTACTAGCACACCAGTTCGTGTCATCATGTGGCGAAACTCCATTTTATTTTAGAAGGGAACTATAGCTTTATTTCGTTTTTTTGTTCTTGTTACTCGCACGGTACAATACAAATGTTAAATGACTGTGTAACGTCTGTGACCGGCTTTTATATTTTATATTAATAACCTCTGCAGAATTTTTTTATTATTTGCTTCTGCCGAAATTTAATATAGGTACCTAAATGATTTCATTTTAGATAGTTTAAGGCACTGTTTAGATGTAATTAAGTTATTGATGCATTTTCTTTTTATATCAGCTATATTTACTTAGGTCAGACAATGGTCTATTACTTCTATTAATATTAGTGTTTGCTTTTTCGGCATAGGAGGTTAGGTTTGTTTGGATTTTGATACAGGTTGATTGATGGTGGATGGCCTATCAGACGTTCTGGCAAACTAGTCAACGGATCACTTTGAAAATTTGGGAACTTACATAAGTGGACGTGCTCTCTCCTTTAAAAATATCTTTAACTGTGCATTGTTGCCGATTCTACTAAAGAGTACTAGCTAATTTGATATTTTAAACAGAATACCCTGTATATTAATTTTTTTTTAGAATCCCTATTAATTTATTAATAAATTCTCTTAACATTTTCCTATACCTATCTGTCATCGTTTTCGAGATAATAATTAATTTCTGTTTTTTTCCGCAAAGCATGGCCTTCAAAAACTGCCGATATTTTTGACTTCGTGACAGATCAGGACATGAAAATTTGGTGGAAAATTAGGTAATATCCAGAGACATTTTACATTGTGTCTATATTTTAGTTATAGTACAGAGTGTTTCAGAAATACAAATATTTTGATGATTTTGAAAAATTACTAAAATTATACTTTTTTAAATGGAACAGTATTTTATCTCTGATTCTGAAAGCCCTTAAAATTTTCTGTCTCTCTATATGAAATGTTCATATACCCATCTAGAATAGTTTTTGACTTATGAGCATTTATTTGCGAAATTAATTGTTAACAGATATTAATCATATGAGTTTTCAGTCGAATTTAACAAGCAGCCTATGGAAACTTTTGTTTTAAAATGGTTGACATTCTGCTATTATTTATTTAGTTAGGATCATGTAGAACAAACCTGATGCGTTTGAATGGAATGTTGTTACTGGTTACTTTCGTGTTCGACAACTTTTTAACGAGTATGTCACAAAGAGCCTCGCCCTGACATTGTTACCTGACAAATAACATTTTTATAAAAGTTTGTAAGCTCTTCGTTTCTCACCTTTTTCGAACGAAAAGCCAAAAGGTTGTCGAGTTTACTTACAGGATTATTAAGGAACATTCTGTTTCCCTTGGCAAACTTTTTACGCATTTTTTGCCAAAGGTTTTTTTTTTTTATTTACTTTCAATGGAAAATGACCTAAGTATTAACTTTTTGGTGGGTAGACGAAGGGTAACGTTTTCTTTTAGAGGGCCACAGAAAGGATATGTAAATGGGATAAATGAGGTTTTACAAATACGAGGCAAAAATTTTTATTCTGTTACAAAAAATACACCAGATGAGGAAGATTATGTAATAATATAAAACGGGTCCGCAGGTTCAGGAAGAATACAAACTAACAAACTACAGACGGGTCAAGCTTAAACTGCAAGATCATAATCAAAGGGGAAAGAGGGGTTTTATAACTGCGATGATAATAAAAACGGATACCTATTGAAGAAAAAGTATGCCCGTAACTTGTAACTCAGTATAACGGAAAATCTGTGGTGATATGATAACAACAACTATACAAGGAGCTGAGATAAGTATGGCTCTCGGCCATATCTCAAAAATACCTATTGCTTATTGTATGTCCACTGTCCACGGATGGGGTACACAAAAGGGACAAGAGGATTGATTTTTTTGTATGAGGGATTTAAAAATACTATAAAAAGGTAACATTTTGTGAAACGTAAAGTTGCGTTCTTTTTTTAGAAGTTTTAACGCAAATCGTTAAATAAAAATTTTGTTTAAATATTTTAAAAGAATTCTTATTCCAGATTTTCAAGTAAACATTTAAAATTTCTAAATTACGCTTTGGAGTTGACCCACCTCCGGTTTGTTAACCAGCTGTTATCGGTACTCTGACTAGGATCGTCAGGCAACGCCGTATGCTCCTGTGTATTCCAAGTTTAGTTTAAAGTTAAGTACCTCCAACGGTCAATTGGTGCTATTATACCTAGTGGAATAAAAGAAGCTCCGAAAAATCATTTTTTATTAAAAACAATTACTTAGGTGATTCTTTATACATTTTTGTCATCCTTACTTCCAAAATAAATAGAAAACCCAATATTTTAATTTAGCACCTGTTTCTCTTAAAGTTGTTCACTATGTTCACCTCAGACGATGTTCACCCACTGCCATTACCCGTCTCCTATCTGTGACAAGTACTTTTAGGTTTTTTCACTGTTTATCATGTAAATTCGACTTTTGCTGTCACCGAAAGCCAGTCGACTTGCTGATATACGGGGTGGCCATTTGAAAACGAAACAAAGCCAGTTTTGGGCACCCCAGGTTATTAAAGAAAAAACGCTCGGACCCGTCGATTTTTAATTATAGGGGGAAACATTATTTTGGGATTTTCGCCCCCTGAAAGTAAAACCCCCAGTGGGGGCGACAACTACCCCAACATTATAAATGGAATGGGGGGGTCGAGTGTTTTAAAGGTATTTTTATGTTTAGTATAACCTCAGAGTTTAACAACGCTACTATCTACCTAGCCTGTACAGTGGCTCACTAAAAGTACAAAAACAGATTGTTTTTACCTTTTTTATTACAAAACGTGAAGTTGAAAATCCAGTAGTAAATGAAGCTACAGAGGTGGCGATTTCAGGGCATGTTGTTCAAGATCCCACACTGTACAAAAAAGCTGGCGACAGCGTCTGGTGTTAAAAGAAGCAGCATTCAAACGATATTACAAAATACATCTGGTACAAGAACTTAACGAAGACGATCTTGATAGGCTCTTGCAATTTTGTGAAATTATGAGCGAACGGGCAATAAATGATCAGAACTTTCTTTTAAACGTATGTTTTTCTGACGAATGCTGTTTTTTTGTAAACGGTACGGTGAATCGTCGCAACTGGCGTTATTGGTCTGATTCAAATCCCAGAATATTTCGTGAGGTGCATACGCAACATCCGGAAAAACTGAATGTTTGGGCTGGCATTTTTGGTAACCGTATAATAGGCCCCCTTTTTTTCCTAGCAATTTAACAGGCGAAATGTATCTGGAGTTATTACAAAACGCCATTTATCCAGCGTTAGTAGAAATTATTGAGATTAACGATTAGTACATGGAAAACCACTTAATATTCCAGCAAGATGGTGCACCACCCCACTTTGCACTTACTGTTTGTCACTATTTGGATCAATGTACAAAAAAAAAATACCTATGTATTTCAAAGTTAATTAAAATATTTCAATTAAAAATAAAATAATTATTTTAAATGTGTTTATGAATAACGGTACCAAATTTCAGTAAAATCGGTAAAAGGATATTTAAAAAATTTATTAAAAACAGATTTTTTTTTTATTTTATCACCCTGTGTATTAATATCGCGGCAACTCCGGACACATCTTCATATGAACTTTTTCTCTTAGAATATCATAAGAAATCACCCCCTTAAGTTACGTACCGTACTTCTGAAATACCCTGTATATGTTACAAACAGAACAAGTTTATACTTAAACAAAACATAGGCAAATAGAAATCTTGTTTAAATATACTACATCTTACTATCTTACCTCGTTACCAGGAAAGATCTAAATTCTAAAGAAGAGTAGTTCCGAAACTTTATCTTTTCTCGCCTTTCCAAAACGGATGCTAAAGGTATTATCCGGGTTTATTTAGGAGATCGTTTAGTGATATGTTGGGGCCTTAGGACAACTTCTAATACTGTTTTTATAGGTTTTATTCATGCAGTTTCAATTTAAATACACGCTTAGATAAACCGGTTTTATCGCTGGCGTCGAGTGGATAAAAAAAAATCAAATCGCATTTTTGGAGGAAAATAAATGGTAGATTGCAAGATTAAAGGATGAAATTTTTAATGAAAATCCGATACCCGGTAAAAAATTGTCAATTCTTCTTAAAACAAAAGTGTTTATAGACGTGCAGTGGCATTGTTACAGGTATCGTAGAACCCCATGCACTTTGCCGCACCCGGAAGAGCATTTTTTCTGACTTTGTTACATTCTTACGTCATTTATTGTCTATGATCACATGACACCTATACCATTTATCCTCTTTCTTAGTTAATTTATGCTTATTAATTCTTAAAAATTTCATCTTCGTTTAAACTTGCTTTGTATTCAAGAATACCTGGATTTTGTGACAATCGTAACCATCTCTGTGATCTCCATACTACTGTTTCTTCAGCAGTATTGGCTTTTCTTGTCAGCAAGGCAGTTTTGTTTAAGAAGAAAACTCATAAAAGCCTCTTCGGGACATTTGCTTAACTAAAAAAGGCTTTTTGTTTCCACACAATCTGACTAGATTCTTCCAATCTCGTGGATGCTCAATGTGACATGGATATGGATATCTCTTCTTTTTATATGCTCGTATGTTAGTATAAAGTGACTTCTTTAACTTCGGAGGAAAGTAAAGAAAGATGCTTATACAAGCACGAAGCAATCTGATTTGCTTCTCGTCTCGCCACACCCTCATGCCGCATAAAGCAGAAGGATTGATTGTAATTACATATGTGCAATGTTAAATTAAAAGTTCACAACTGCCCTTGCTAAACAAGAAATGGGGTTTCAAGAAATATTTAGTTTTAATGTTTTTTGTTTAATTAAGACGAACAAATTAGCTTCTTAATTTATGATAAGCCATTAAGATCCGAAAGATACCTCCAAATTTTAGGAACAGTTGTAAACGATTTTCTCGAAAATTTAACACTTGATGAAAGAGCCACAAGGCACATTTTAAAATGTTTAGATTGTAATGGTCAACATTCTCAACAGTTCTTGAAATTAATAATTTTAATCTAATAAAGGTAAAATATAAAAAAGTATACATCATTTAAAAGCAAATTTAATGACGTATTCATTTTTGGAATAATATACTGGGTTTTAAAAAATGGAGTTCAGAGCATTTTAGAGGTAGGAGAAACAAAAATGACTTTAACACCCACCGTATAATTTTAAATCGATTTCTATTTCTCAGTTCCATAAAAAAAGCATGCTAAAATGTTATGTATTAAAGTCAAAATAATTCATATTCATATTCGTATTTGTAGCCTTTGATGCCCCCATTGCCCCCTCTGCCCCTCCCTTTTTATTCTCCAAAATATGCATTGTACAGTTTTTAGACAACACGCTGTCGTGCAATAGGGAACTTGCAAATTTTTTTTTATCGCATAAATAATATGCTCAATTATGTGCATTAAAAAATACGATATGCAAAATCTGACACCTTAAATTATTTAATTTATTACTAATTATTAAAGTTCAACGTGCCGGCAAAAATTTTTAAACGCAGCGTGACGTCACGTGTCACGCAATCGGGATTATTTACATTGACGATTAAACGAGTAACGTCACTTTGGCTGTGTAAAAAAAACTTATAAAACAATTAATTGGGTTAGGGATCTGCAATGTAGGTATACTAGGGTAAGTTTTTATATATCTCTTATGGTACTACTTTGTTAGAGTACCGTAAGACCCAATAACTTTAAACAGCTATATAACTTTGAACAAAAAGTCCTTAAAACCTGTTCTGTCTTAAAACCATACAGTAAACAATCGAATTTTGCTTTTGGACGCGAACAGGTCTTTATAAACAGTTGCAGTTGTGCAGCCGCTATGATTCTCTGATATATTCTATCGATTCTTCTAAAAACATTGAACAGTTTACCTAGTTCAACAAATTTGGTGAAGAAACTCACTAATTAAATTTACCTATAATGAAGGAACAAAGAAAGAAATAAGAAAAGTTTTCGTCTCAAAATTTATCGACAAAACTAAAAACGGCTTGCAAGTATGTTTAAGTATTACCTACGAGTTTTCATTTTTGTATTAGGTAGTTATATTTTGGTCGGTTTAAGCCTACGTTTACCATTAATATATGCTTAACTTGTTGGCTTAAAATGCTATGCTTAATGTTTCTATACATTTTTTAGGAGGAAATGTAAAAATTATAATTTGTTTAATCATCTTTATAACGTTTATTTCATTTAAATTTATATGAAACCTATGTTTGAAATTTCAATAAATGTTACACTAATTTCTGGTAATTTATTAGTTTATTGCATGTTTTTAAATTACATTTTTTTGGGTAAATATTTGTTGAAGATCTTATAACTTAAACCTGTTTAATGTAATGATTATAGCCCAATTACACTGAATATACCGTTAATGTTTAGGTCTGTTCAAAGTTATGGAGTTGAGCCCTAACTTTGAACACAGTGATTTTTTTTAAAAGCACCTTTTAACCATAAATGTAAAAATGTTGTTACAAATATCCAAAGGTACAGTTAACCCTCCCATGTACATATCGTCGGTATACTGCCAAAAGTGACCAAGTCATGTTTATATAGCTTCGAGAAAACGAGCTTTAAAGTTTGAAAAGGTACTATAAATTCCAGATTGATAATTAAATATTTTTTTCAATTACAGATGTTTAGATTTATATACCAACAAGCAAACTGTGTGGTCTTTCATAGGAAAACACTTACTGGGAACTCAATATTTTCCAAAAAATGTGACTTGGTCACTACTGCAGTATAAAAAAATCAAATATTGTGACTTGGTCAAAATATTTTATTTAATGTTAGAGAAACAAATGTAACAAAAGTAATAGTAAGACTAAGAAAATTAACATTTTGTATGAAAAAAGAACGTTATATTATTATTTATAAAAATATTAGTCAATGTCCATAATGTCATTATCGCATTCTGAATCAGAAAGTGATCGTTCTGGAACTGTATCGACTCGACTTGACCTATCCACAGGCAAGGATCTATACCAGTCATGATATTCTGGCGGAATTATGTTGTTTTTGACGAGCTTTAGTAAACATTTTTTTTTTCTTTTCTGTGATTGGTAACAACGTTTTATATAACGGTAGTAGTTTTTTTGTAGCTTCTACTGGTCTCCCTCGTCCAGCTACCCGAAGAACATGAAATTCAATTTCTGTAGGTCTGTATTTAAAGAAGATGCACCCGGGATTTTGTTTTTCGTATTTCATACATTTAATTTTTAACCATTCAACTTTGTTGCCATTTTCTTCTTTAGTTTTATTTTTTATTAAGTTATTGGCAAGGGCCTTTAAGTCTAGAAAATCTGAAAATCTTAATTCCTGGACGTTGTAGGGGTCACTATTTTTGTTTCTATTACGTTGGGAACGTGCAAGGCGAAAAACGTTTAGAAGATCGTTGTGTGTAAATATGCAAACATTTCTTTTGGCTTTCTCGATGGCAGAATGCATGGAGTCCACCTCCATATATGTATCGCCTTTCTCCAAAAAGTTATGTTGGATAACCTCCAAGTGCATGTTCTGTACGATATAAAGAAAAAGAGCCGCAATATATTTGTTTTGGTTCTGCCCGCTGCAGCTATCGGAAAAAAGACTAATTTCTCTTACATGGCGTGGAATTTGCTTCACCCAAAAAAGCAAAGCGGTGCCTATTTCACAACTTCCCCTCTGACCATTTAACTCTGTCCAAGAATAGCAATAAGCATTATTGGGCTTTGCAGCTTCGTATATCGTCAAATTGTAGGCACACAGCTTCCTTGTGTAGTACATTTGAGAAACGTCAGACGATGGAATATTCAAGACGCTTTGTAGATCAAATGTAGCTCTGTAGCTGTCACAAAGGTGTTGTCTGCATTCGCTTGAATCTTGTCATCATTCTTGAGTTGATTTGCTTCATCACGTCGTGCAATATGAGCTTCGTAAACTTCATCTGTTACCAATTTCTTTTTGTGTTTCTCGCATACTTCACACAAATCTTTTTTAGGGTGGAAAAAAGACAGATTAAATTCTTTGCAAAATGTGCGATGGTAGGTAATTTGGGAAACGTATTTTTCATTATTTTCTTTGCATTTTTCGATGTATAAGTCATACATTTTCGATATTGATAAGTTTGGATCTAGATACTGACGCTTTGTGGATTTCCTGCAATAATGAGAATCTATTGTCGAAAAACTTTGGATGTGCTCTCTCACTATTCTAATCATATCTTGCGACGTCTTATTTAGTGGAATATGATGACCTCTATTATCTGGAGAAGCAAAAATTCCATGCTCATTTGCACCCTTCAAAGCTTTATCCACTGGTCCATGACTAATGCAAAGAGTTTTTAGTAAAAATAGTTTGCAAACTTGAATTTTTTTTCTGTTTTTCCGAAAATAATATTTTCTAGAATTTCCTTTTTGATTGTCCGTTCTAGTACGGATTCTTCGACACTTTGGCTGTGTAGATGAAACGAAAGATAAAATAAAATCCTTTTGCCTTTGGTACTCCAGCTTCCAGTAATTTGCACATAAAATGACACGTTCTTCTTCAGAATAGCTGGTTGAACACTTAAACTTGCAGTTTTGGCAGTTAATATTTTTTGGGCGTTTTGGAGTCTTAATAATACCTTTGCTTGTATAGGGTTTACATAAGGACCTGTTTTGTTGCAAAATATTTTTCTTCCATTTTTCTGGATTAGCTTTTTTCCACCTTGATAATTTTTTTGCTAATACTTCTTCATCGCTACTTTCATATTCACTTGGTATGTAGTTATCATCGCTATCGGATCCAAATAGTTCTGGCTCACTACATTGTGTGTCGTTAGTGCCTGCAACAAAAATAAAAAGTAAATGATATGGATCAGCAAAACAACTTAATATAGAACAAATTAAACACACACAATCACAAAAACATCTCACACTTATCCATATAGTCGTGATCGATGTCACTACGCCACATGTGCGCGCACACACACACATACACACCATCCTCCAAAACGAAAATACATAAGTTCTAACCAGTAGTTTTTAATATACCATAAGTTTACCTTCCGCATCTACTTGTAGTATGGTAGCTCTTTTCTTTCGATTACCACTAGTATAAGGATTTTTGATTTCATTTGCTTCTGTAAAGAAAAGTCGTTAAAACGGTAATAAAAAAAAAGAAAACGTTATAATATAAGTTTACCTGTAATATCTACATCTAGTATGATAGCTGTTTTATTTTGATTACCACTAGTGGACGGACTAGTAGACAGAGTATCAGTTGCTTTTGCAAAGAGAAGTTTTAAGGCCCTAATAATAAAAAAGAAAACATTATATAAGTAATATAAAATTTATTTGGTCAATTAAAACAAAAATGCGAATTTTTTGACTTGGTCACCTTTGGCAGTATACCGACGATATAATGAGTACGCTTTTATTGTCTATGACATATAAACTACAAAGGACGAAAGTTCAAAATTGTTCAAAGTTATGGGGTTTTACGGTACCACCGTAAAAACTGCTTATTATTTTTATTTATTATAATTTCAAAAATTCCTTTGGTAAGATTTGGTGAATGCGCTGATAACATCGGATTGCGTGACCATGCACTAAAAGCTGAGACCAACGTTACGTCAGTTCTCTATTGTTGTCCTTATATAAATGTTATGTACACATCGGTCTATCTCTGTTTGTGAAGGATGTTTAATGTAGGCAGTAGTTTGTATTGTTAAAAAACTCATGCTATTTTTTTGCCTATTATGCAAAGAATTTCTGGATTATTTTTAAACGAATATATTTGATTACGTGTTTAATTATGACTGAATAGGGTGAATCTGATAATTTACCCAAAGTAAATATGTTTTTGGTGTCAACTTATAAAAAAACACAAATATAGTTTCTTCATATGCGTAGAAAGTAGTAGGTAGTACCTACTTATCATAAAATATATTGGTTTGTAGGAGTTCACCTCGGTATTCACTTACCAAATAGTAAGAAGTTTTAGATAAAAATGAATCCATGCACAAGTGTAAAAAACACCAAACGTCTGATGAGGCCAGGTCGCAAGAGATTTCTCCACGGCAGCAGTCCTTCATAGGGTCGTTTCAACCTCCGGGGGTTGGCTGGACTTCCTCCACTCAATAGCACAATAAAAAATTAAAATTAGAGGTGGTTTTTTAACTTTGGGGTAGTTCGAGTAGTTAAATTTTGCCAGCGTCTTGATTCCCGCCCTCGCAAACGGGGGAGATATATCTTGCGACCCGTTTGGTTTCTTGTTCTGAAACCTCCGTCCCCGCTTTGAAATTTAGAAAATATGGAACCACAAATGTACTTATAACCTGTCAATTGTATCATATTATTTTATGAAATATAATTGACATCCGCCCCTGATAGTATTCTACATCTTGAGAGTGTTTCTTAGAAGTAACAATAGTTAACTGACTAAATAAATTACAATTTACTTTTAAAACGCCCAGAAAGTTGTTTTTTATTACGCACAATTTACTTCATTACCTACTTCGTACTCAATAATTACAGACGAATATTAATTTATTATGACTACTGAGTACTACCACTGTATACTACTGCTTTTTTTTATATATGATAAGGCACAGCACTGCAGGAAAATTCCTTTATGGCGCTCTGGGAGCGGTGCGTGTGCGCAGAAAACGATTCACGTTGGTCTTGAATCTTTGGAGATTATATACTCTTTGGGAAACACGATCTCAGGGAGGTCGTCCTAGAGTGATGACGTTTTCCAGAGGAAATAATTTTGAAACAGTGTCGCTCGAGGGACTATAAGCTGAACCACGCACTGGTGGGCTGCAGCGGCTCGTCGTGTATTTCTGCCATGCACTTGCCATGAAAATATTTGTCAAATAGACTCGAGTCGCCAACCCGCCTTCGATGTTCAAGGCTTTCCAGGTTGTTTGTCAGATTATGGTCACCGATCAAGCGAATGGCTCTTCTTTGAATGGAATCTAGCAATCTCAGGGTATGTTTAGGAGCAGAGCCCCAAATATGCAAATAGTACTCCAGCGATGGTCGAATTTGGGCTTTATAGAGCATCAAAAGTTGTTGGGGTGTATAGAGGTTCTTAGTTCGGAAAAGTATTCCAAGCTTCTGGAAGGCTGCCTTAGCAATGGCCGCAACGTGACTATGCCAAGACATATTACTCTCCAAATTAACGCCCAATAAATGAATTGATGAAGCCAAGGGAATCGAGTGCCCCGCCATAACTATATCCGGTTCTTCAACATTAACTTTTTTAGAAAAACTGCCGCCTGGGTCTTTTTAGCGTTAAATTCTACTTGGTTACTGTCACCCCAAGACAGAATTTCTTTCAGAGACCTCTTGCTGCCTATAGAGATGTGCATTGACAGTCGATGTCCGAGCATCCAAAGTAAGAGATGAAACAAGTGTGCTGTCATCAGCGAAGCTATATATAGGATTTTTAGTTTTTTTTAAAAAGATCGTTAATGTATAGTAAAAAGAGGGTGGGCGACAATATGGAACTTTCAGGGACTCCGGCGTTGATGTTAAACGTGTCTGAAAGAAATCCGTTCATCGCCACTCGCAGAGAACGGTCATTAAGAAAGCTCGACAGCCATGAACAAAATTGAACCGGCATTAAGTATGCTCTCACTTTAGTTAGGAGCCCCAGTAGCTAGGAATTGAGAGAGCTGGGCCAGGTGGTGCTGGTGGTGCAATTTACGATCTAACCCAGGTGGTGCAGGTGGTGCGTTTTACGATCTAACCCAAGTGGTGCTGGTGGTGCGTTTTATGATCTAACCCGGGTGGTTCGGTGGTGCGTTTTATGACCTAACCCGGGTGGTTCGGTGGTGCTGTTTACAAAATAACCCGAGATAAAACCCGACTTTTTACGACCTAACCCGGATGCTTTCGCGAGGCGGCTTCTCATCTAACCCTAATTTGAACCTGAATATTTATGAACTGACCCGAGATAAAACCCGACTTTTTATGATTTAACCTTAGTGAAACGCCGCTGCTAAAGCGGGATAATTAAATCCCAATTTTTATAAGCCATCCTTAAACCCAACTTTTTACGATCCGACCTGAGCCATCCTTAAACCAGACTTTTTATTATTTCCCCTTAGTTGAAACGCCGCTGTTAAAGCGGTATAGTAAAAAACATTATTTATATTTTCTAACTTAGTGAAACGCCGCTGGCGGGTAGTAAAGCGAAATAAATCCCTAATTTATATGGTCTAACAAGATAAGTATAATAAAGCGGTACATTTGTCACCACAATAATTATTTATACCTAAATGATCCTCTCAAACCCTCTGCCGACTCGATTTAAAAAGAAAGGGACATAAACCTTTATTTATTATTCCGAAGGACCCTCATTAAAATTCAGTAGCATATCTAATAATTGTTTTCAATTTTTACACCACTTATAGAAATACAATAAAATAATTACCATCTAGAACCATTAACTAGCGATTTCTTTGTACTGGAAATGGATAAATTATAGGACTATCTTGTAATGAGAACAGAGTAATAAAAAGTAAATAAAACTTAAATACGTATAAAATACCAAGCAGGTATAGGTACTATACAACTTGTGTTCGCCATCAGGTAAAAGCCCTCATAATGCTTTTATAAAAATTTCGGATAATATCATAATATAAGTAAATAGGCTACAATTTCAGGAAAAAAGTAAAAAAAATTAATTCACAGTGTAAAATTGTAGTTAAATGGATTGTAAATACGAAATAATATAAAAAGCTACCTTTTGTTTGCGATGATGTATGCACAATAACTCTATATTATTCGGTCCTTAAACTGAAAATACCCACTAGATAGGTATCATAAGCTGTATTTGTCATCAGGTAGAACCCCCAATAAAATTATGAATATCAGGCGTAGGCAACAATAAGCAAATCACGTTGGTTTTTTAATTTATTATTAATCTGGCTAACTTAAGAAACTCACAATATAACGACCATCCAAAAAAATCATAATACATTACTGGGTGTGAAAGCAATTGCGCTGCAAAATATAGTGTATACCGACTCTGAGGTAGTTAATTAAAATCCCAATTAGCGCTAAAAAAAATCAATTAGATATTTACTTTAGATATTTTAATAAAAAAATTCAATATTCTCACCAACATTTAACTTTTGAAATTAGCATAATAACAAATCCTTTACAATGAATTAAACAAACGCATACATAATTTTAAAATCACATAATAAGAATATAAGCTAAAATCTAACAAGTTCGGACTACTCGAATGACGTCAGTTTACATCTGTAGAGAATACACAACTCTCGAATCATAAAAAATGGTCAAACTTTGTCGGCAAATACCCTTCTATGATGCAGGGGAAGGACAGGTAACTCGAGATGTTTATAAAGAAACGTTAAAGAACATTATTTGCTTATTTCTAGACTCTTAAAAATTAGATGCAATCGAACAATAAATGTTTTCATCATGTATATTTATCATTAACACATTACCTTCGACATACATAAATTCAAATTGATAATTACTTGTCTTAGTGCTTTTTTAGAAGCTTGAATCATTGCATATAACCGTCTGAGGGTACCCAAACTTCCCCTAACATATTTCTCCGCAGCCGGGGAAAAAGAGGTAGAAAAAGTAAAATAACAACTCCAAGTGTCTTTGCGAACAATCGGCAATAAAATAGAGTATTTCAGTTTTTAATTTTTCGTAAATAAAAGTTGGTTAGATTAATAGTCTCTGTGAATATAATAACATAAACAAAGTGATATGCCGTAAATTTAGGAGTACAGTATAAATTATGCCTCTATTAAAATATACCGCAATAACTAACTACCAAAGGATTTTTGATATTTTGAATATATTTGATGCTCATAGCATTATCACATTTCCAAAGGCTCTAAATTTTAGAAAAATGTTCTAATAGAATATGTCTATCAATATAAAGTAAAGGTATTGTTAGGTTTTTTTAAAAAATACGACCTACAACAGTCTCTGCTACAGCATGGCTGACTCTGTAGAAACTTCTGTGAAACCATAATAATTATATCAATAATCGAGTTGTCCTTATGATAATATTTTCTTCCAATATCCGACTCCACTATCCATAAAAGTTATGTTAGAAAATTCATAATTGAGCGCATTGTAATTTTTTAAAAAGAAATTCACTTCACACACAAAGATGTAGCCATTCAATCCATGAAAATAATGCAAGTCAGTATGCGTATGTTATGGCTAACTGTTTAAATGTCTATTCCTTCCACGTTTATCGGAAGAAATACTTTTTTTATACTAGTATTTTAGTTGAAAATAAGATCATAAATCATCTATACAAAACAAGCGCCCCTTATGGATTTGAACGAAAATCATAGATTCGACTATTTTCATGAAAAATAAATCTAAGTACGGAATAATGCAGGAAGATTATCTATTTTCTTGGTTTAGAAAGTGATGTAGTTAAGATTTATAACTTAGGAATAAATAAATTATTATTAATCTTTTCGACCTATTTCTCTTGCATATTTAATTTCTTTGATAGTAAGAACTAATCTTTTTATTTTACAAAGTAAAAAAAAAGCTAAAGATCGGCGTTGTCAGTCAGGTATAAGAACTGATTTAACACGATGGTTTTTGTACAAACGTTCACATACAATTGTATGTTTTTTAACCGATTGTGTCGGAAAAAATGACGATTTATAGATTAGATATTTAGACGAAGAGCTAACCTTCTCAATAAAGTATTGATTATTGCCCTGCTAGCTAGACAACACTTTTTATGTTAGTCAAAAAAAAATTTTTTTTTTCGGACGCTATTACAGATTTCATCGTTAACTAACAAACATTAAGACCAAAAAATTAACGTGCAAGATGAAATGTATAGGTTCACTTCATTTCTACATTATTTTACAACTCTCAATCGCATTAAAAACAAGATCGAATAAAAAATAACTTATGACATATGGACGAAAAATGTTTTTCGGGCTATTTAGGTTAGCGACCGCATTACGTCTGAAATACTACATTTTTCGAGCTTATAACATAATTTACTATTTTAACGTTAAAATAGGGGAAATGATGTATCGAAATGGATACTTTTTTTTTTGTCGGTCACGAGATTATAGTTTCTTTTAAAATGAACTCTAATATTTACAACACAAATTATCCTTTAAGCCACATTAGTTTAAAACTCGTCTGTCGCTTTCCCTCTATTGTGAGTTTGATTAAAGTATAGCGTAGTATATATTTAGATGAATTTCGCAAATGTTGAATACTTTCAAAACTGAAAAAGCCGCCCTTTGCAATAAATATCTCCGTAGAGTTAGGTACCCTGCAGATTAAGGGTATTTCAGCGGATAATCATATACAAATTCAAAGATTTTGTCTATTTTAATGGATTAACAAACAATATCTATAGGATGACTTTACTGATAAAAAAAAAATAACAAAAATCCATAAAGTCTAGGCTCACATGAAATTCCATAAAGAGCAGCTGCATAGCCTTATCACATCAAACTATATTTTTATTTCGTTCTATTGTCAAAAGTCTGTGTTTAGGAGATTATCGTTCATTTTAAAATGAACTCTAATATGTACATCACCATAAACTACCTCTTAAGCCGTCGTAAAAATACACTTTTCGATTTACCTCTATATTGATTTTCTAATATTAAATATCTACAATAGTCGAAATTCGCTCGCTAATACCTATGTATGCAAGGTTTCTTCAAAAAATGACAATTTTGTTGTTTAATGGCTTGAAAAAATGGAAAAAGGAGGTTTTTGCATCCATTTATTTCCAGATGAGTGTTAAAAATACTTATAAAACTCGGTATACCGAAGATCAAGCATTAATGAGAGGGTTGAGTCCTGTTTGCCAAATCCTGATTTTTAATTTGACGTTGGCAACGGTACAATTTTTTAACATTTATCATAAGAGGCGTATATTTTTGGAGCTTAGATCTACCAGTTTATCCACGCCCCATTTATTGTTAGTGCTTTAGTAATTTTACTTTCCAATTATTTTTTACCAAAACGCGTAGTTGAAACAGTGTCTATATCAGACGATATAATAAATTTTAAGGATTAATTTGCTTACAAATACACTTCAATTTATTTAGGCTAAAGCAGCCAGACATATACTGGAACTACGAAAACCCTATTACAATTTGGTTGCCTAGAGAAAATTTTGTAAAAAACATAGCTTTCTACACAAATGCTTGCACATTATGTACCTATCATTTTAAGATACCTGGCGACATCAATGTAAGCATTGACATAATGACGCAAGATATAGGTAGGTACTAGAATATTCAAGATTTCTATTAACGATACACTTCAGCATACATGCGAGATGTCATTAATGTCTACGGAAGGCAACAGACATACCAGCTATTTTTACATGGGATTCCATAGACTTGGACGCTTCTTGTTTAGAAATATTTGATGTCATCTTGAGGAGTTTCAAAATGATCCTATAAACCAGCTTCACAGACCGTAATTTGTGATGCTAACACGATTAATACGCAATAGAACAAGATTAAGAAACAAAATTTAAAGTAGCTCTTTATCACACGAAAATAATTAAATAATTTACGGTTACAGAACAATAATTATTTTAAAAAGCTGTATAACTAAATATATTATGTTATTAGGAATATTCTGTCTAAAGTAACAGCTGATCTTAGTCGAAAATGAGATCGTATTATTGATTGTTGAATTCGTTAGGTATGAAATAAAATTAGAGATTTCGTCTATTTTTTCACGATTAAAAAAGAATACCTCTATTTAGCTAAAAATGAAACGATTACAGTGGTAGATTAATTCACTTTACCAAGCATGTAAACTACTAATTTTGCAATAAATATCTTCTATATTTCTAGGTAGGTTTACTCGAAAATGTTGGGCTATTTTCATCAAAAATCCCGATACGAAATTGAAAAATTTGCCTATTTTTGTCGGTTTACAAAGTGATAGTGGAATATTGGTTTGATCAAAGAACAATAATTATTTTAAAAATGTTGTATAATTAACTAAATGTCGGTGTTATCAGGCAGGCAAGAAGTTATTTATCTGAATCTTATTTGTACCATTAGCGTTTATATACAAATGTTAGTGGTTTTCAAAAATTGATATCTCGGAAATTATTAGGTTTAGACTTATAATACGCTTATTAAAAAATAATGACTACTTTATGCAAAATTCAAAAATATTATAAGATGTAGGGTATCCCAGTAACTTAACCAAAGATTTTCGGTCTTCGTAAAGCTTTACACGTTTCTTCAGCGTACCAAACATTCACTTTTTTTAAATATTGACATCGGGTTAGGATTCTGAACATAGGATTAACATCACTCCAATAGTGAACATGTTGCGTTGTCACAGTTCCATTCGTTGAAAAGTAAACAAAACCGTTTGAGCTACGTGGGGAATAAATAAAGTTGGCTTGTTGAAAAATTTTAATATTTATTAAGGTAAAAGACTATAAATATATCGATACAACACTTTGGCATTTCTAATACTACAAACATGAATATCTAAAATGTGATATTTACAACCATCAACTCTCTCTCCCTTCTCTAATTTTGGTACACCAATGCTGTCTTCTAAGTTTATAATATATGGCGTCCTGCAGTTTAATTCCGAAAATGTTTTAACTAAAAATTCCTCTTTAACACATCCTTTAACGTAAATAATGTCTGCGTCTATCAGATTGTTGGATATGATATTATGTAGTTCCTTGTAATCGGTATCACCATAATTATAAAGGATACCATGATGATTTCCAAATAGATATTTGACTTGTTTCTTGAAGCCTTACTTAAGGTGTCGAATGGTTTAACTGGTTTAAAAAAGTAACTTTTCATACTATTCCCATCATAAATAGCCAATTCTTTCGCGCAAAATTCAGGTATGTTAAATCCTTGAATATCGACTACAACGAACTTCATTGTCTGAAGACTCAAATCAAACAAGTATATTTTCATATTTTTATCGCTCTTAAGTTCGATTTCAAAAGCACACCCCCACTTTTCGATAATTTCACAGTCTTAGCACATATATCTTATATTTTTATTTACGATCAATTCATCTTTATTCGCCAATCGTCTCAAACGAGTCTGCTTTTGAAAGTAATATAGCCTTAGTATTCAGAAAATATTAATGATATCGGAGCCTAAAACATCCTTGACACTAAAAAATCATTGTGTTTCCTAACAAAACCCATCATCTTGTCTATTTAGCTTGCTTTCCTATTGTTTAGCAGGTTAAATAAAATTATTATTTCGCTCTTTTTGTCTGTACTGAATCGTTAGGGGAATACGTTTCTAGTTCTATAAGAGAGACAGTTAAAATTTATGTAAGCAATCAAAAATCCTACACTATGAGCTACTTAGTTAAAATTTCATATTTCCTTCCTGGGTCAGGCAAAATTTGTGATGTGTCGGACAAAATTTATAAAAATACAAAAAAAAAAATGCTGGATGCATTTTTAGCGTGACTTTCTATTTAATACCATCTTATTTCAAGGTATAATTCGGTTGTCAAAATGAGAATAAAATAATTTTCCCATGGTTTATGTCATCTTAAAAAAGTCAAAAGGTTATATTCTGTAGAGGGTCAGATACATTCAAATTTAAATATTTTCTCCAAGAAGAATTTTAAGATAGTATTATAGTAAATAAAAATTCTATACCTCCAATATTTCATGGAAACATATCGTGTTCTAGCGACATAACCCAAAAGTACCTCTATTCAGAAACGCATCGTACTTTTCTTGTCAATAATTGTCTCATTGTCCCATCCATTACATTATTATAATCTTAAAGCACCTGTTACCAGCATTATCTGTTTTTATGGTTTTCATAAAACATAGCGATTACCGATGAAAATTAAACGAAAACTTAATAAATAACTTTTTTTTCAACTGAAATAGACTGATTTTCGATGGAAAAATGTTACTTATAACTAAAAATGAATATAAGACATATACGCAATGATATTTAGAATAAATCAATCTTTTCTAAAATTACTATGAAATATTCACAAAATCGTTTCGTTATAACCAAAGTAGCAAGGCTTGCAGATTTCGTATAGAGTTCAAACGCGATACTGAGATGATCTTTTTTTTTTTATATTTTTGTAGGATAATGCACCACTACGTTGTAAGTACTTGAGAGAGGACTTTCTTGAAAAATCCTCAAATTTCTCTGCAATTTTGTTCCTTCTAGAGTTAAATTCACACAGAAAACCCCGTATTCTTATCTTTCAGGTTGGTATATTAAAAAGGGCTTATTAGTATGGTTTAGAAAACAAGCAATATTAATTAACGGGTGTTTTTTCGTCGTATGAAGAGTTGAAAAATTTTTTTTTCCACTCCAATGGTTACGATGCAGAGAGTCGGGTTTCATCATAATCTTTCAGGGTAGCTCAGGTTTGATTGCATGTAGAGAGTCGGGTTTCATCATAATCTTTCAGGGTAGCTCAGGTTTGATTACATGTACTAAGGTTAGTGCTCCTTGCAATCGGTTTCAGGTTTGACGCGCCCCCCTCAGGTTTGTTCAGGTTTCTCAAACGTTTGAGAAACCTGAACAAACCTGAGGGGGGCGCGTCAAACCTGAAACCGATTGCAAGGAGCACTAACCTTAGTACATGTAATCAAACCTGAGCTACCCTGAAAGATTATGATGAAACCCGACTCTCTACATGCAATCAAACCTGAGCTACCCTGAAAGATTATGATGAAACCCGACTCTCTGCATCGTAACCATTGGAGTGGAAAAAAAAATTTTTCAACTCTTCATACGACGAAAAAACATCCGTTAATTAATATTGCTTGTTTTCTAAACCATACTAATAAGCCCTTTTTAATATACCAACCTGAAAGATAAGAATACGGGGTTTTCTGTGTGAATTTAACTCTAGAAGGAACAAAATTGCAGAGAAATTTGAGGATTTTTCAAGAAAGTCCTCTCTCAAGTACTTACAACGTAGTGGTGCATTATCCTACAAAAATATAAAAAAAAAAGATCATCTCAGTATCGCGTTTGAACTCTATACGAAATCTGCAAGCCTTGCTACTTTGGTTATAACGAAACGATTTTGTGAATATTTCATAGTAATTTTAGAAAAGATTGATTTATTCTAAATATCATTGCGTATATGTCTTATATTCATTTTTAGTTATAAGTAACATTTTTCCATCGAAAATCAGTCTATTTCAGTTGAAAAAAAAGTTATTTATTAAGTTTTCGTTTAATTTTCATCGGTAATCGCTATGTTTTATGAAAACCATAAAAACAGATAATGCTGGTAACAGGTGCTTTAAGATTATAATAATGTAATGGATGGGACAATGAGACAATTATTGACAAGAAAAGTACGATGCGTTTCTGAATAGAGGTACTTTTGGGTTATGTCGCTAGAACACGATATGTTTCCATGAAATATTGGAGGTATAGAATTTTTATTTACTATAATACTATCTTAAAATTCTTCTTGGAGAAAATATTTAAATTTGAATGTATCTGACCCTCTACAGAATATAACCTTTTGACTTTTTTAAGATGACATAAACCATGGGAAAATTATTTTATTCTCATTTTGACAACCGAATTATACCTTGAAATAAGATGGTATTAAATAGAAAGTCACGCTAAAAATGCATCCAGCATTTTTTTTTTTGTATTTTTATAAATTTTGTCCGACACATCACAAATTTTGCCTGACCCAGGAAGGAAATATGAAATTTTAACTAAGTAGCTCATAGTGTAGGATTTTTGATTGCTTACATAAATTTTAACTGTCTCTCTTATAGAACTAGAAACGTATTCCCCTAACGATTCAGTACAGACAAAAAGAGCGAAATAATAATTTTATTTAACCTGCTAAACAATAGGAAAGCAAGCTAAATAGACAAGATGATGGGTTTTGTTAGGAAACACAATGATTTTTTAGTGTCAAGGATGTTTTAGGCTCCGATATCATTAATATTTTCTGAATACTAAGGCTATATTACTTTCAAAAGCAGACTCGTTTGAGACGATTGGCGAATAAAGATGAATTGATCGTAAATAAAAATATAAGATCTATGTGCTAAGACTGTGAAATTATCGAAAAGTGGGGGTGTGCTTTTGAAATCGAACTTAAGAGCGATAAAAATATGAAAATATACTTGTTTGATTTGAGTCTTCAGACAATGAAGTTCGTTGTAGTCGATATTCAAGGATTTAACATACCTGAATTTTGCGCGAAAGAATTGGCTATTTATGATGGGAATAGTATGAAAAGTTACTTTTTTAAACCAGTTAAACCATTCGACACCTTAAGTAAGGCTTGCAAGAAACAAGTCAAATATCTATTTGGAAATCATCATGGTATCCTTTATAATTATGGTGATACCGATTACAAGGAACTACATAATATCATATCCAACAATCTGATAGACGCAGACATTATTTACGTTAAAGGATGTGTTAAAGAGGAATTTTTAGTTAAAACATTTTCGGAATTAAACTGCAGGACGCCATATATTATAAACTTAGAAGACAGCATTGGTGTACCAAAATTAGAGAAGGGAGAGAGAGTTGATGGTTGTAAATATCACATTTTAGATATTCATGTTTGTAGTATTAGAAATGCCAAAGTGTTGTATCGATATATTTATAGTCTTTTACCTTAATAAATATTAAAATTTTTCAACAAGCCAACTTTATTTATTCCCCACGTAGCTCAAACGGTTTTGTTTACTTTTCAACGAATGGAACTGTGACAACGCAACATGTTCACTATTGGAGTGATGTTAATCCTATGTTCAGAATCCTAACCCGATGTCAATATTTAAAAAAAGTGAATGTTTGGTACGCTGAAGAAACGTGTAAAGCTTTACGAAGACCGAAAATCTTTGGTTAAGTTACTGGGATACCCTACATCTTATAATATTTTTGAATTTTGCATAAAGTAGTCATTATTTTTTAATAAGCGTATTATAAGTCTAAACCTAATAATTTCCGAGATATCAATTTTTGAAAACCACTAACATTTGTATATAAACGCTAATGGTACAAATAAGATTCAGATAAATAACTTCTTGCCTGCCTGATAACACCGACATTTAGTTAATTATACAACATTTTTAAAATAATTATTGTTCTTTGATCAAACCAATATTCCACTATCACTTTGTAAACCGACAAAAATAGGCAAATTTTTCAATTTCGTATCGGGATTTTTGATGAAAATAGCCCAACATTTTCGAGTAAACCTACCTAGAAATATAGAAGATATTTATTGCAAAATTAGTAGTTTACATGCTTGGTAAAGTGAATTAATCTACCACTGTAATCGTTTCATTTTTAGCTAAATAGAGGTATTCTTTTTTAATCGTGAAAAAATAGACGAAATCTCTAATTTTATTTCATACCTAACGAATTCAACAATCAATAATACGATCTCATTTTCGACTAAGATCAGCTGTTACTTTAGACAGAATATTCCTAATAACATAATATATTTAGTTATACAGCTTTTTAAAATAATTATTGTTCTGTAACCGTAAATTATTTAATTATTTTCGTGTGATAAAGAGCTACTTTAAATTTTGTTTCTTAATCTTGTTCTATTGCGTATTAATCGTGTTAGCATCACAAATTACGGTCTGTGAAGCTGGTTTATAGGATCATTTTGAAACTCCTCAAGATGACATCAAATATTTCTAAACAAGAAGCGTCCAAGTCTATGGAATCCCATGTAAAAATAGCTGGTATGTCTGTTGCCTTCCGTAGACATTAATGACATCTCGCATGTATGCTGAAGTGTATCGTTAATAGAAATCTTGAATATTCTAGTACCTACCTATATCTTGCGTCATTATGTCAATGCTTACATTGATGTCGCCAGGTATCTTAAAATGATAGGTACATAATGTGCAAGCATTTGTGTAGAAAGCTATGTTTTTTACAAAATTTTCTCTAGGCAACCAAATTGTAATAGGGTTTTCGTAGTTCCAGTATATGTCTGGCTGCTTTAGCCTAAATAAATTGAAGTGTATTTGTAAGCAAATTAATCCTTAAAATTTATTATATCGTCTGATATAGACACTGTTTCAACTACGCGTTTTGGTAAAAAATAATTGGAAAGTAAAATTACTAAAGCACTAACAATAAATGGGGCGTGGATAAACTGGTAGATCTAAGCTCCAAAAATATACGCCTCTTATGATAAATGTTAAAAAATTGTACCGTTGCCAACGTCAAATTAAAAATCAGGATTTGGCAAACAGGACTCAACCCTCTCATTAATGCTTGATCTTCGGTATACCGAGTTTTATAAGTATTTTTAACACTCATCTGGAAATAAATGGATGCAAAAACCTCCTTTTTCCATTTTTTCAAGCCATTAAACAACAAAATTGTCATTTTTTGAAGAAACCTTGCATACATAGGTATTAGCGAGCGAATTTCGACTATTGTAGATATTTAATATTAGAAAATCAATATAGAGGTAAATCGAAAAGTGTATTTTTACGACGGCTTAAGAGGTAGTTTATGGTGATGTACATATTAGAGTTCATTTTAAAATGAACGATAATCTCCTAAACACAGACTTTTGACAATAGAACGAAATAAAAATATAGTTTGATGTGATAAGGCTATGCAGCTGCTCTTTATGGAATTTCATGTGAGCCTAGACTTTATGGATTTTTGTTATTTTTTTTTTATCAGTAAAGTCATCCTATAGATATTGTTTGTTAATCCATTAAAATAGACAAAATCTTTGAATTTGTATATGATTATCCGCTGAAATACCCTTAATCTGCAGGGTACCTAACTCTACGGAGATATTTATTGCAAAGGGCGGCTTTTTCAGTTTTGAAAGTATTCAACATTTGCGAAATTCATCTAAATATATACTACGCTATACTTTAATCAAACTCACAATAGAGGGAAAGCGACAGACGAGTTTTAAACTAATGTGGCTTAAAGGATAATTTGTGTTGTAAATATTAGAGTTCATTTTAAAAGAAACTATAATCTCGTGACCGACAAAAAAAAAAGTATCCATTTCGATACATCATTTCCCCTATTTTAACGTTAAAATAGTAAATTATGTTATAAGCTCGAAAAATGTAGTATTTCAGACGTAATGCGGTCGCTAACCTAAATAGCCCGAAAAACATTTTTCGTCCATATGTCATAAGTTATTTTTTATTCGATCTTGTTTTTAATGCGATTGAGAGTTGTAAAATAATGTAGAAATGAAGTGAACCTATACATTTCATCTTGCACGTTAATTTTTTGGTCTTAATGTTTGTTAGTTAACGATGAAATCTGTAATAGCGTCCGAAAAAAAAAATTTTTTTTTGACTAACATAAAAAGTGTTGTCTAGCTAGCAGGGCAATAATCAATACTTTATTGAGAAGGTTAGCTCTTCGTCTAAATATCTAATCTATAAATCGTCATTTTTTCCGACACAATCGGTTAAAAAGCATACAATTGTATGTGAACGTTTGTACAAAAACCATCGTGTTAAATCAGTTCTTATACCTGACTGACAACGCCGATCTTTAGCTTTTTTTTTACTTTGTAAAATAAAAAGATTAGTTCTTACTATCAAAGAAATTAAATATGCAAGAGAAATAGGTCGAAAAGATTAATAATAATTTATTTATTCCTAAGTTATAAATCTTAACTACATCACTTTCTAAACCAAGAAAATAGATAATCTTCCTGCATTATTCCGTACTTAGATTTATTTTTCATGAAAATAGTCGAATCTATGATTTTCGTTCAAATCCATAAGGGGCGCTTGTTTTGTATAGATGATTTATGATCTTATTTTCAACTAAAATACTAGTATAAAAAAAGTATTTCTTCCGATAAACGTGGAAGGAATAGACATTTAAACAGTTAGCCATAACATACGCATACTGACTTGCATTATTTTCATGGATTGAATGGCTACATCTTTGTGTGTGAAGTGAATTTCTTTTTAAAAAATTACAATGCGCTCAATTATGAATTTTCTAACATAACTTTTATGGATAGTGGAGTCGGATATTGGAAGAAAATATTATCATAAGGACAACTCGATTATTGATATAATTATTATGGTTTCACAGAAATTTCTACAGAGTCAGCCATGCTGTAGCAGAGACTGTTGTAGGTCGTATTTTTTAAAAAAACCTAACAATACCTTTACTTTATATTGATAGACATATTCTATTAGAACATTTTTCTAAAATTTAGAGCCTTTGGAAATGTGATAATGCTATGAGCATCAAATATATTCAAAATATCAAAAATCCTTTGGTAGTTAGTTATTGCGGTATATTTTAATAGAGGCATAATTTATACTGTACTCCTAAATTTACGGCATATCACTTTGTTTATGTTATTATATTCACAGAGACTATTAATCTAACCAACTTTTATTTACGAAAAATTAAAAACTGAAATACTCTATTTTATTGCCGATTGTTCGCAAAGACACTTGGAGTTGTTATTTTACTTTTTCTACCTCTTTTTCCCCGGCTGCGGAGAAATATGTTAGGGGAAGTTTGGGTACCCTCAGACGGTTATATGCAATGATTCAAGCTTCTAAAAAAGCACTAAGACAAGTAATTATCAATTTGAATTTATGTATGTCGAAGGTAATGTGTTAATGATAAATATACATGATGAAAACATTTATTGTTCGATTGCATCTAATTTTTAAGAGTCTAGAAATAAGCAAATAATGTTCTTTAACGTTTCTTTATAAACATCTCGAGTTACCTGTCCTTCCCCTGCATCATAGAAGGGTATTTGCCGACAAAGTTTGACCATTTTTTATGATTCGAGAGTTGTGTATTCTCTACAGATGTAAACTGACGTCATTCGAGTAGTCCGAACTTGTTAGATTTTAGCTTATATTCTTATTATGTGATTTTAAAATTATGTATGCGTTTGTTTAATTCATTGTAAAGGATTTGTTATTATGCTAATTTCAAAAGTTAAATGTTGGTGAGAATATTGAATTTTTTTATTAAAATATCTAAAGTAAATATCTAATTGATTTTTTTTAGCGCTAATTGGGATTTTAATTAACTACCTCAGAGTCGGTATACACTATATTTTGCAGCGCAATTGCTTTCACACCCAGTAATGTATTATGATTTTTTTGGATGGTCGTTATATTGTGAGTTTCTTAAGTTAGCCAGATTAATAATAAATTAAAAAACCAACGTGATTTGCTTATTGTTGCCTACGCCTGATATTCATAATTTTATTGGGGGTTCTACCTGATGACAAATACAGCTTATGATACCTATCTAGTGGGTATTTTCAGTTTAAGGACCGAATAATATAGAGTTATTGTGCATACATCATCGCAAACAAAAGGTAGCTTTTTATATTATTTCGTATTTACAATCCATTTAACTACAATTTTACACTGTGAATTAATTTTTTTTACTTTTTTCCTGAAATTGTAGCCTATTTACTTATATTATGATATTATCCGAAATTTTTATAAAAGCATTATGAGGGCTTTTACCTGATGGCGAACACAAGTTGTATAGTACCTATACCTGCTTGGTATTTTATACGTATTTAAGTTTTATTTACTTTTTATTACTCTGTTCTCATTACAAGATAGTCCTATAATTTATCCATTTCCAGTACAAAGAAATCGCTAGTTAATGGTTCTAGATGGTAATTATTTTATTGTATTTCTATAAGTGGTGTAAAAATTGAAAACAATTATTAGATATGCTACTGAATTTTAATGAGGGTCCTTCGGAATAATAAATAAAGGTTTATGTCCCTTTCTTTTTAAATCGAGTCGGCAGAGGGTTTGAGAGGATCATTTAGGTATAAATAATTATTGTGGTGACAAATGTACCGCTTTATTATACTTATCTTGTTAGACCATATAAATTAGGGATTTATTTCGCTTTACTACCCGCCAGCGGCGTTTCACTAAGTTAGAAAATATAAATAATGTTTTTTACTATACCGCTTTAACAGCGGCGTTTCAACTAAGGGGAAATAATAAAAAGTCTGGTTTAAGGATGGCTCAGGTCGGATCGTAAAAAGTTGGGTTTAAGGATGGCTTATAAAAATTGGGATTTAATTATCCCGCTTTAGCAGCGGCGTTTCACTAAGGTTAAATCATAAAAAGTCGGGTTTTATCTCGGGTCAGTTCATAAATATTCAGGTTCAAATTAGGGTTAGATGAGAAGCCGCCTCGCGAAAGCATCCGGGTTAGGTCGTAAAAAGTCGGGTTTTATCTCGGGTTATTTTGTAAACAGCACCACCGAACCACCCGGGTTAGGTCATAAAACGCACCACCGAACCACCCGGGTTAGATCATAAAACGCACCACCAGCACCACTTGGGTTAGATCGTAAAACGCACCACCTGCACCACCTGGGTTAGATCGTAAATTGCACCACCAGCACCACCTGGCCCAGCTCTCTCAATTCCTAGCTACTAGCCCCCCATGCCATACTCGGTCAAAAGCCTTGGAAATGTCCAGTGCTACCGCCCGGGACTCCCCATGATGTTCTATTGCGTTGTTCCAAACGTAAGTAACGTAAGCGAGAAGGTCTCCTGTTGATCTAGACTTACGGAATCCATACTGGCGGTCACTAATAATGTTGAAGCCTTTCAGGTATTTTAATAATTTTTCGTTAATAACCTTCTCCATAACTTTTGATATAACTGAAAGCAATGCGACTAGACGATAGTTGTTTGGTAAGTTCTTCTTGCCTTTTTCGGTATGGGCTGGAGTCGCGCAGTTTTCCAGCAAGAAGGAAATATTCATTTTTTATAGGATAAGTTAAAAAACCTACAAAATATCGGTGTCAGTTCGTCAGCGCATGCTATTTACAATTGTAAAATACACATACTTATCTGCTTTTACTTCTCACTTGCTCAATGTGAACAACTTTCCATGGTATATCGTTGACTATGTCGTTTTCATTTTAGAAAGAAGTTAGTATAGGTTAGACTTTCATGGCATGTGTTACTTTCTAGTTACTTTTATTTTAGGTATACGTTTGTTTAATCAGGACCGCATTTATTTATTTTTTTCATAATAATTAAAGTACGGCAAGGTCTAAGGGCGTATTTAGAAAAGTAGTATTTAAAAAAATAGTCCATACTTTCAGTGGAGTCAATGTAATATAAATAAAACAATGCGGTCTTCCTCCACAGTTAAATAGTTGAAATAAAATTCTAAGTTTCCGATATGTTTCGAGCACTTAAGTACTCATCTTCAGGGGATACTAAAAGGACAGTACACATTTTAGAAGGAAAATGAATATAAATTAAAGTTTAAGAAGGACTTACAGAACATCGAGTTTAACATAAAAGTTGAGTTGTCTCAAATTAATGAGTACAACACAAAAGTTGATGACTTGGTGTATGAAATGGTTAATTGTATTTAGAGATAAGTGAAATCTAGATTAAGTTTTGAAATTTAGAGTAGTGAAAGACATTTTAGAGAAGATAATAAGATGTTATAATCAGCTATATACCATATATATGTTATACCGACCTTTAGCGACTTTATCTTGGTTTTTTACTTGAGGTTATTTCGGTATCTTTGGCCAAGCGGGATTACATTTTGCCCATATCTTTAATCACCCGATTTTCCTTGCATCAACTATTATATCATTTGATCCATATACAACAGTATTTTCATGGAAATTTCTTTGTTTTGGTTTCCATTTATAGTTGTCAGTTTTAGTTCAAACTTTAGAGATTAGCTCTCTTCTTTCTTCCAAGAATATTGATGGCCTATATATCAAGCACCGTATGCTGAGGATTCCGCGAATTCGAATGTGGTCGTTTGTCGAATGTCTAAAATATTGGGACTATTGTTTATTTGGAGTTGATTATTCAACAATAACTAAATTTAGGTACCTCCGCTTTATTTCACTTAGCTTTAATACCGGCAACTGATAGTCAGCACCCATTTAATTTATTTCAATATCAACCGCTAGTTTGTCAACCGGTCTATGCCTTACTTTTCTATTTCGGTTCAGGCAGTATCTCTGTCCGAGAACCCATGGGAGTGGTTCGCTGCAATTTGTCTTATCTTCTTTTTGAATGTCCCGCCTTTTTGTGACAATGTTGATGGGTGACACTTTTTTATCTTACTTCCTCACTTGACTTTTGGCAGCGAAACAGGCAACAGGCTTCAAATACAGGATTTTCTGAATCATCCTTGCGGAATATGGGATTTGAGGACCATATTTTCCGTCACCTCTAAGTTAATTCCACAGTACGTAGAGTATTTTGGTAGTACATTTTCCGTGGGTGACGAGGAGCCACCTAGGTGAGATTTGGGTTGTGTTTTCGTTGTCGGAAGTAAGTTTTTGCATACCATGCTGCTTTGTATACCATCTTGTCAAATTTGTCCTAAAGTGCTTTCTGGGGCTTATTTTACTCGAGTCGTCCGGTCACCGAGACCTAAAGGGGCAAATACTTTAGGAGCACCCAACATGATCTCTCCAAATTTATCTTAGGGCCCTACAAGCTCCTGCTAGGGTCTTTCTTCCCCCTTACGAAGTCTTTCTTTCTCCACCGTCTTCGTCTTTCATCTTAGCTATCCTCCTGGACATTGGAAGACCTGCTTACGTACGAAGTTTTACAGCAACTTATTAGCAGTCAGATAAGTTTAAATATAGGTACTAACCCCGGATTTTCTTGTTTTTAATAATTAAGCCAGCAATATTTTTTTTTAATTAACCCGAGTTCTATGTATACAGCTCCGCCCTTGCCTTTTCGACTTTGTTAGTTTTGACTAACGTAGTGTCAGGTCGCACGGCCAGAGCTAGCTCCACGACCATTTTAGAGGTTTCCAGCTTTTCCTGTGGTACAGCTGGTGGCGCTTGATAAACCCCCTCTATGCGAGCTAGGGCAATTTGCACGCGTGCTTCACAGCTATTGCTGCTCGTGTTCTCTGACCACCACTTTTTTTTGGTTATTTTCTTTTTGAGCAATAATGTAATTAATTAATTTATTTTTTCTTTTTCATTAAGGCCGTTTGCCCTACCATGGTTGTGCTTATTCAGCGGTGCTCATCACAGCATCGCTGAAGAATACCATCATACCAAAATAAAGTAAATAATTTTTTTTTTTAATTTTTTTTTTATCTCGGTTTTATTCAAAAAGAAAACAACACTAAAGTGCGCGTCGCAGTAGCTCCATAAGTGCCCTCCTATTGTCATCCTTTCTGTAAGTAAAAGTAAGTAATTTTTAATGCTTATTCAGCCGTTTCCTAAAACAATAATATAATTTCAGTAAAAGAAACAACTCTATTAATAAAGAAAATTATTCTATCGGACAAAAAGGTGTACCAACGAAAGTAAACTAAAAAATGTACACACCGACATATTATATTGATTTATTGCATAATAACTTGACATTTTGAGTGTGTGGTAAAAATTATGGTACTTATTCAGTATACCGTTTTTTGTCAATTTTGCAAATTTTCAATAACTTTTTTTACTAACCACTAACCTGTTAGGACGCTAGGTATTAACACCGAACCACCGGCGAATTTGTTAATTTATTTTTTTTTATTATTTTCTTTTTTTTCAGTTTTTCATAAAAAAGAAGTGTAAAAGTAAAAGTTGACAAATTGAAAATTCGTTATCTGAATAAAAAGCGGTATTATAACTATGTTTTAATTTCACCTGGTGAATTCATCTAACAGGTTAATTGGAACATTTTTAACGCTTTTTAATTTTTCTAATTTTTGCCTCGGAATTCTTAATCCGCATCACTTTACCAACATATTTGCATTAGCAGTTTTTAAAAATTTGTAAAATTGATAGAAAAAGGTATACTGCATAATTATCAAAATTATTGTTCCTTTTTAAATAAAATAGATACTTTCACTAATCCCAGTTACTTTTTTCATTATGTGTTTGTACATTCATTAAAAGTGAAATAAAGTACATTATATTATAATTTTGAATATTTGTCATAAACTCTTGATTCCCTAATATAATAAATTATAATTAACTTACTTTGATAGGACTTAGTTCATGCTGTTCCTGTAGAAAATACGAATAAGCATTTTGGACAAATTCTTGGGCCAGCTTATTTACCTGAAGAAGCGAATAGTGAGATTCCTAAAAGAATATAACATTAAAAAATGGGGACCCAAAGAGTTCAAATTCTGCGGGTCGTGAAGATAATAAAAATTTTCTTGTAGTTTTTTTTTTCTGATTTTAAAATTGAAATTGTGCATGTCTAAAATATTAATTGGTTAAATTACCATGTTTGCTTCATTCCTTCTTCCAGAGATACTGGGAACAGGGTAATCGTGATCCATAATTTTCACAATAATTATAATATCACACAAAGAAAGCGTCTCAAACACCACCAAAAGCGATAAAAAATGCCTCGAAAATCTTCGGAATGCTACTATCAATGTGACAATTTGGTGAAAATCAACAAACGAAATAAATAAAATACACCTGAATACGATTCTGTTTTTACCAACAGTTTCTTTTGATTTTTGGGTTGCCTTCTTTAATCCCTAGAAAGTGACAACTTCTTTCTTACGTGAAATATCCTAATACTGCTTGGAACGTACCTATCTATATATACCTACATTCGGTAAATTATCAGACTGTAACCCTTTAGAACCCCTTCTTTCGACAAATGAAGCAAGTAATACAATATTTCTATTAAAAATAAACAGAAGTCAAGAAAACGAGCATCTAATCACTTGTATCCATTAGTGCTTCTGAGTATAGGCAGGGCCTTTTACTCTCATTTGTTTCTAGTGTAGCTTTCGCTTTAAATAAATGAAATTTCTTTGAGATCGTGTCGGTGACTTCTTTCTTGCATCTCATGAGAAAAGGAACATTTACGGTTTAAGCCACTCGCGTGGCAATTTGTATGTACCAGGGGGGGGGGAGAGGTCTGTGGTTTTGGTTTTATAGTAATTTGGAAGGAGTTTGTGTAGGTGGATTTGTATGGTGTCTATTTTTAGGTCTCTGTGCAAAAGTCTTGTTGGGGTGAAAAACGGCGTATTGGTGATCATTCTGAGAATATTGTTTTGGAAAATTGGATATTTTTTATGATCAGTCATAGACATCGTGCACCACGTAGGTGTGCCATAAGGACAGGCCTGATCATAGTTTTGTAAAGCTTAAGTTTAGTTTTCAGCTTAAGTTTGATGTTTCTATTAAGGAGGGGGTACAGCACAGCTGTTTGTTCGTTTGCGTTTTTGAGTCTATGGGTGGCATTGAGACTCCAGTTTATCCTTTTGTTAAAATGTAAGCTTAGATATTTAATATGGTCACTCCATTTTATGGGCGCGTTTTTGACTTTGACTCTAGTACTTGGAAGGTTTGTTCTAGCCTTTGACAGAAAGATGGCCTGAAATTTGGCGTCGTTTAGACGAATTCTCCAGTTACCCAATTATTTGTCTATGAGATTGACGTGTTGCAATTTTTCGATTACTGGGGGCGGCCTTCTGGCGGATGCGGGTATCGCTGTCTGATCACTTTAGAACCCGCTAAAATGCAAAGTCCGGCTTTAACCACGGTAAAAATCCCTGACTGGTGACGTCACACTGGGTTCTCGGTCGCCTGACGTATTTTTAATTTCGGAGCAAGCTTAATTGCTTATTTCTTAGAGACGGAATTAAATAATAGTTTTTTTTGTAAAATTTATATTTTGTTACATTGGCTATGTTATATTTTTTCCCCACTTTAATTTTTATGCAAATTCCCTATTGCACTTGACGGGCAATAACTTATGAAACTATAGGTGCCGCACCATCAACTAACAAATAATAAATAGCTAAACTCTGGCTTAAAACGGGTGAAACTTTTTTATTTGTCTTATTAACTAGGTAACCTATTAGATTTAGCTGAATTAAAAAGATAATACTTTTTGTTGTCGGAAACTATAACAAAAAGTAGGCCAGTTAGTATGCTAACTAACCTAAAAGATCTAAATACACACCAACGACGAGTAGTTTCAAGGGCTTATCTTTTATCGCCTAGCCTAAAAACGGCTGCTAAAGCTATTATCCCGGTTTATTTAGGATATCGCTTAGGTATAATAAGTACGTCTTGGCCCTGGGCCAAATTTCCATAAATTTTTTATGGACTCCTACTTACCTTCGATTCAAAGACACGTTTAGATAAACTACTTTAAAAATGGGCTCGATAAAATTTATAAGGGCAAAATTTCTTTTGTACAAAAAAAACGTATAAAATTGGATCGGTCAAAGGGACAATAATGGAAAAACTGTAAAAATATCCTATATATATATTTTTACTGAACATAAATTTCACAAAGTGTTGACCAGAATTATTAATCAATATAGAATGTTTTACAAATCTTTGTTGGATTGACATCGATTCATAGACACACGCACTAGGTGTTCTAGAACCAGTGGCGCAGCCAGGAATAGGTTCTGGGGGGGTTCTTGACTACAAAGAGAGCAGAAAGGGAGTGAAAAACGTTACTGTAAATGTTGTTTGGGTACACTTATTTGTCATACTACTTAACGGGTGTTAACTATGGGCACAACTTCAATCATCAGTTAGGAACAACCTTACGTGTTTAGTCCTGCTGCTAACTATACTGTGAAGTTTATTGAAAACTAGGATTGTGCATGCACGATATATCCATTAACCGTTTATTTAAATTGGATTTACAAAGAAGATAATTCTTATTTTGAGCCTTTTAACCAAGGAATTATTTACGTTAAATTTTGCGAGAAACACGTGTATTTATAAAACTGCCACTTTTTTTTTACCGTGACATTTCTGTCATCATCTTTAGTGTCGTGGCAACGTATATTAAAGTGATCTGATTAAGGAAAAGAAAATCTGATTATAATAATGGTACAGGATGAGATGAAAGTGCCAAAGTAGGGTGATGATTTATATAACCTTTTAATTCTACCTGACTGGTGTTAACTTGTCAATATTCCAGTTTATATTGGTCAAAAACTATGACTGTATTTTAAGTTAAATAAAACCAGTATTTTGGTAATGTTTTTTACTACTTATCAAGTAGCTTTCTTGTAGAAGGACGTTTCTTCAACACCCAGGTGTCAAGTAATATCCTTCCACCCTCCTTAACTTCCTTATCTTTTTTATTGCAAGAGAAAATTAAAATTCCACGCCGAAAGCATAACTCTTTTCGTTATCTGGAAACGCATTTATAATAACTTTAGAAATACAGGGTGTCCCGGTGTAGGCGAAATAAAGCAGAGTAAAAAGCATTCAAACATATTTGTATGTATTCTAAGTAATTATTTTCATTTTTATTTTAGATCAACCGACAGGGTTGTCAACAATCAGATAAATACATAACAAATTAAGAATAAACTAAAACGAAACAATTAATTAGTTAATCCAATAAAAATAAAACAAAATTATAAAAACTGTTGAAAATGTCCGCCTCTTGCTAAAATGCACGAATCAAGTCTTCGCCTCATCGAAAATAAAAATGAAAATAATTACTTAGAATACATACAAATAAAAACAGCTTTTTACTCTGCTTTATTCCGCCTACACTTAATTTCCATCGATGGCTTTTTTTGCAAATAAATCGAAAACGGTCACAGATACGAGAGTAGTGCAAGAAACCACAACGCTAAACAAAGGAACAGAGAGTACAAATTTCATACAGGAATTCATACAGGGAGCTCCAAAAAAAAGTTCTGAGAGATAAAATTGTAGCCGATTAACGAAAATGTAACACCCTGTATACTTCGACCGACAATTTTGATACTTTATTGTAGAGATTCTAAAAAATGGTTGATGTTCCAAATTTGAAACAATTATCACAGAATATAAGAGAGAAAACGCAAAATACGAGAAAAAAACTGAAATTTTGCCACCCTGCATATCGAAAATAACGCGTTTTAGACCATGCAAATATTCGCATTTTTTTCTTACTTCGACGAGTACTATCACCCCCTGAAATATCTGCATGACATTAATTAACCCCCTGTTATACAGCGTGTCCAGAAAAGTTCTAGACGTATGAGACTTTTCTTTATTGTTGATTTTACGAAAAAAAGTTATTCTTTATAAAAAGTTCTGCTTGATGCGCAAATAATATTGACATTTCAAAACTTAAGATATCATGTACAGGGCGGCAAAAATATATAGAAACACAGAATTACGTTAAGAGGGAAGTACCTGTAATTTTTATTTTAGAGCAAATTGTTATAAGAAAACTTTACTAAGGACTACAAAACGTGGTCAGATACAATTTTTCGTTGAAATATTTTAATTTACAGGGTACCTACCATGAAAAACACGTTGAGCATTCATTACCTCTTGTTGGAAACCAAATACGTAAAAAAATAATGCGAGATTATTTCATGTTCTAAAATCAACCTATCTACCTATCAGGAATATTAAAAACATTTAATTTCCTTAGAGCAAAAATAAACTGTGAATGTGAATAATGAACAATATTTCAGCAATTACAGGATAAAAGTGATCTAAAAACAGATAGTTTAAAGTGAAAAATTATGTCTCCACATGCCCCCCTTCTTTTTCAAAGCAAACTATAGTACGCCTTGTAAGTTCTATTACTGTCGCCCGTATCATATTGGGAGTGATTTCTTGGACACAGTTTGTTATTACTGCTTGAAGATGGTCAATATCCTGAAAAGGTCTATGCCCATACACCATTTCTCTTAATCGGCCCCATAAAAAGAAGCCAGGGGTGTGATGTCAGGCGACCTGGCTGGCCAAGGAATATTTAAACGTCAACGGTGCAAAAATACTTCATTCAAATACCCAGTTACTATTAGTACTATGGCATGGGGCTCCATCATGTTAATACCAAATTGTACGTCTTATATTTAGTGGCAGCTCGTCAAGAAATCGAGACAACTGGTTCCTTAAGAAGTCCAGGTAAATGGCATCATTTATATTTTGTCGGAAGTCTATGATTCAACGATCCGATCATTAAAAATGCCACACCAAACATTGGCTTTAAATGAATATTGACTACGGCATTCGATTATAAAATTTGGATTGTTGTCACTCCACCACCGACAATTTTGGGAGCATACCACGCCGTTGGAAGTAAACATGGCTTCATCTGTAAATAATAGTTTTCTTGCAAGAAAAGAATCAACTTCACACTTGCCTTGGAACCACGCGCAAAATAGGAAACGGGATTCAAAATCTCTAGGAAGAAGCGTTTGGATGTACAGTAATGCCCGCTTATAACGAACCGCAAGGGACCGAAAAAAACGGTTCGCTATAAGCGAAGTTCGCAATAAACGATAAATACTAATACCTACCTACTAAAGCTCTACCTTAGAAATATGTTCGTTATAAACGAAAGTTCGCAATAAGTGGGTTCGCTATAAGCGAACATTACTGTATTTCGGTTTATATGGATGAAATTCATTTATTTATAAAATATTACTAGCAGTAGACTTTTTGACGTTAACTGGAATAGTTCTTGATAATTTTCTTAAAGAAGGTCTTCGATAACCGCTTGCATTACAGTGTGTTGCTTTTCTTCTGTTGTGGACCATTTGTTGTGTTGTTTCTTAAATACATTTTCGAGGGAACCAGTGGCTTTAAATTTATTCATTAAGTTTGCTATAATGGCGCTACATACCATTTTGTCAGGGTGTCTAGTATTAAAAAATATGAGTGCGGCTTCCCTAATAGGTTCATGGTGATCTCCGACGATAAGTACAATGTCTATTTTCTCCTGCAGCGTTAATTTTACAACCATGACGAAACTAACTAACTAACAAAATATTTTTCAAAGGCTTTTTGATGGTACCCTGTAAATTAAAATATTTCAACGAAAAATTGTATCTGACCACGCTTTGTAGTCCTTAGTAAAGTTTTCTTATAATAATTTGCTCTAAAATAAAAATTGAGGGTACGTCCCTCTTGACGTAATTCTGTGTTACTATATTTTTTTGCCGCCGTGTACATGACATCTTAAGTTTTGATGTGTCAATATTATTTGCGCATCAAGCAGAACTTTTTATAAAGAATAACTTCTTTTCGTAAAATCAACAATAAATAAAATTCCCATATGTCTAGAACCTATTCGAACACGCTGTATACGGGGACAAACCCCAAACCGTCGAAACCAAAAAAAATTTGATACAACATAATATCATTATCATAATTAAAGAGTCTGTGATTTATTATATACGTATATTGTATTAGAATAGCAGACTCCAAACATTTTCGCCTGAGGCGGTGTTTGCTCAGGTTAGGTAGTAAAAGACAAAAATATATTTGAGTTCAAACTAACCTGGTGAATTTTGTATTTTTTCACTTTATTTTTATATAAAGGGTATTGTTTGTCCACAAAATGTTATAGGAAAAAGTTAATCAGAATTAAAAATTATGTCAGTTGGACAAATTATCTGAAAACAAAATAGGTCAACTTTGACTTTTTCCCATCCTTTCTAAGTAATCCGAACAAAGAAGGTACGACTTTTTCTAAACGGAAATAAAAGCTTATCTCAAGCATTTCCAATAATTTCATATAGAAAGAAAACCTTACATTGAGGTAAGTGGACTGGCTTTATATTTTGAAAATCGCGGTGCTTATAGAGTCAATTTAAGTTAAGTTAAATCACCGCAAGTCAACATGCGGCCGCTAATTCGTATGATGTATTAGTGGCAAAATGTAACCTCTATAGAGTCAGAAGATATCTTTTTATCAGAACTAGAAAGGCATAAAATTTATTTATTTCTAGAAATTATTATATAAGTGGTAAGTAAATAGTCGAATTTTTTAAAGAATTGCATAATGTTAAAATTTAATTTTCGTCAAAAATGTGACTTAAGTCTCTTTTTAACTTGTACGGAAATCATTTCATTGTAGCTTTGACTTTCGGCCTTTGATCCTTTAGCTATAGTATAGATCATAGACATATTGTAATGAGTCCAATATTTAATATATTAACAAACCGATTTCCTAGATTTGCTATTAAACTAATGACATTGAAAATTAATTACTCTTGAAACTGTTTTGAACGACATTGATGCCTGAATGAACGCGTTGTCTTATCACCTGGGGGACCTAAATTCCAAACGAGGCTTATCTTTTTGTGTAGTTCTCGAAACGGAATCCAACGACATTATTTCCCTAATTTAAGAGATCGTTTGTCTCCCGTAACTGGTATATTTGCTTTAGAATTCTATATATTTACATGCGATGTCGTTTAGTCTCTCGTGTAATTTACAGGTATGTAAATTAAAACTCATTGATTTTTAAAGTGGACAGTTAGTTGCAGCCCCTTTTAGAACATGGGAAGTAATTGCACCGGAAGTGAAATGTTATGATTGATATTAATGGATAGTAACATATTTTGCATTATTATTCATTTTTTGTTAAATGACACCTATAATTTTTATTCGATTTTCAATGGCCAAAATAGGTTCCATTTTTACGAATTAGATATTTTGCAGATTTTCTTATTTTATTAACGTTTAAGTAAAAGTTTAATAAAATCATTCTTTGTTGTATGCTGTATATGGACTCCATCTTTTAATATAGTCGCCGCAATATGCGCCAGCTTAAATGTTCGGTGATTTGAATTTGTTCTAAGTGGGTCCCAGCAAAATCTACCGCGGAAAAGCTGATCTCTCTCTAAAAGTTTGAAATTGGACAGCAAATGACAAAGTGTAGTCAAATGCATATTATGACTTTGCTAGAAGTACTAGCGTCGATAATAGTTATTAATGATACTAGTTCGATATGAACACTATATAGCCGAGTGGTTTAATTGCACAAGTTTCATTAACAAAGTTCATATCGAACGTGTATCATTCAAAACTTAATCTACGACAGTGCAAATAGATTTTATTTATCTAAATTTCATTGATATTATAACGTTTTCGTAATTTTTAAAATTTTCAGGTGTTCATAATAGTCGTTATCATGGTAACCGCATTTTTGATTGTTTCAATTTCGATTTTGACAACGTCATTATTGCCGTCTAATTTTCTATTGTATGCAAAGTGTTGGCCAAAAATAATTTAAATATGGGAGATTCTGAATCCGAAAGTGTCCCTTCGGATGTCGAAAATATCGCGCAAAGCGTAATAGTTTGCACCGACTTTCTTTTTGTTTTTGTATCTTAACATTTGGATGTTATTATGAATTCATAATGGCACTGAGTGCTATTATGAAGGTCATAATGATATCCAAATGATAATGCTAAATACGTCATAATGGCACTGTCGTAGATTAAATATATAAGGAATTCAATTAAAATATTAATTTAAATTTATTGATGCACCTGTATGCGGGGTATCCCAGAATATGTGGGAAATCTCCCAGATTCAGATAGAACACATAAAAATGATTTGACAAGTTCCTATACTTTTTTTTCCTACAGCCTCCCCTACGGAGATACGGGCCCATAAAGTACGCCCCTGGAAATTGTTTGTTTTTAAATTACTTCTGAAGTACTAGGTGTAAGTTAAGTCTCCTTTAAATGGGCTCTTTTAATCACATTCGGCTAATTTAGTTTGCCAGGAACGGACCAGCTCGAACACATGAATGCTATTTTTTCTTACACCCTATTTTTGGACAGCTTAAACTAAAAAAAAAGGTACTCTTGATTGACATCGATAAAATGAACTGTCTACGAAAAAATAACATGTTTGTTCAATACAGTTTTTATTGAATAATTTTGTATGTCTATTCAGAATGAGTTCCTTCTACTCTTATGCATTCCCTAGCTCTAAGAATTGAAGAATGTTAGACCCTCTACAATGCCTTAACATTAGTCTTTATTCCGCGACAATGAGAATTAATTATAATAAATAATTAATTGGCATAGACTAAAGTTTTTAAATAGCTCCACAACACAAAAAATGGAATGTATTTAGGTTAGGTTATCGGCAGTGGCGTAACCAAGGGCATGTGCGCCCCCCCCCCCCGCAAAATTTTGAAAGCGCCCTGCTATTTTGGACCTTTTTGAATCCTTCTCACTTACACTATAGTAAAAAATATTGTCATTTGTAAGCGTTGTTTAATATAGAAGGATATAAAGTGTTGTAGAGAACAAAGAACGATTTTTTGTTGTGTGGACTTGAGGGCGCCCCTGGCTTTGCTGCGCTCCCCGCAATGCGGGGGCGGTTTTTACGCCACTGCGGGCAGGCCAAGCCACTGGTCCTCCTCTTCCTACCAATCGATTTTCGAAGTTCCTGTTTAAGTGTTTTCGAAGTACTAGACTAAAATGTGGCGGGCCTCATCATGCATGCCATTAGAAAACTTTAGTCTATGCCTATCCCAATAGAATAGACAATCAAGGAAACTTATTGGAAATGATTAATTTTAATTTTTTTTTTCATTGTTGCGAAATAAGAACTAATATTGAGGCATTGCGGAGGTTCCAACAATCTTCAATTCTTAGAGCTAGGGAAGGCATTAGAATAGAAGGAGCTCATGTCGAACAGACATACAAAATTATTCAATAAAAACCATATTGAACAATTTTTTTTTCGTAAGCAGTTCATTTTATCGATGTCGATCAAGAGTAGTCGTGGCAGTAACTAAAAAACTGCCGCAGCGTTTTCTTTCTAAATCAGTTAACGTCAAAAAACCAGATTATATAGTAAGGCGGGCTACTTGATTTCCTCTTATTGGGCGTCAATTTGGATGGTTATTGTCTTGAAATAGTCGTTTCGCGGTCATATAGTTAAGGCAGCCTCGCATAAGATAGCTACATAGAACTATAAGAGAGGCATATTGTAATGAGTCCCATCTTTTATTACGAAACTAACGACATTGAAAATTATTATTCTTGAAACCGTTTTGACCGACTGTGATGCTTGAATCACCAAAAGAACCTATATTCCAACGGGGCGTATCATTATAATCTAGAACGACTTTCTTGAGACCGTGTTTCCAAATGAATATAGGTATTCTTAAAAGAATCAAAACCAACGTGGATCAGTTTTTTGCATACCTATCAGTCGCAGGGTGTCATAAAGAATTTTTCTGCTATGCTTGATTTTTAACAGTGATATAACGATAGAAGAGGCGTCCTAGCGATAATACCTCTGCTTCACGAAAAAGCGATTTTCCGAAAATTTCGAAATGACCCCGAAAGCTTTATCTCTGATCATGAACGAAAATACTGTTGAGTATAGAAATCTTCACGGGAAAGTCGAGTTTCTAGTGAATAAAAGAGGTATGAAGACAAGACGACGATTCTAGAGGTATATTTATTAAATTCGATTGAATCGGCAGTTGGTTCCTTCTAAAACATTTTTAAATAATAAACTAAAACACTTTTTGCTTTTTATTGTTTCAAGGTTTTTAATAGAGAGTTACTCTACATATGTTTTGCCTTATTAGGGCTTTTTCAAGAGTACTTGATTAATACTAAATTTTAAGAAAGATCCTTAAACTATATACAGGGTGTCTCACGGTCGATGGTAGGTTAGGCGTTTACGGAAAACGGGACATAGAAAATTACTGAAAATTTGGCAACTTGGGTAATTGACTTTGCTCTATCGATTTAAAATATTTTCAACAACGCAGCGTTGCCGCTTATACAAAAAAGTACCAACATATTTGATATTTTAAATAGAACACCCTGTATATAATTACATTTTGCGCTTCATTATTGATCTAAATATTTTTGTATAATACGTTCCTATACCTATCTTTAGCGGTTTTCGAGAAATTAATTAGTTTCCAGCACAGCTGAAGAGCTTAAAACCATGCTTTGGGAGCTCCATCGGGCATCGCTACAAATCGGGCTTGAAAAGACTTGAGCAAAACAAAGATCATGAGTACAGAAGACATCCAGGTAACTGTCAACGACCAACCCCTAGAAGTTGTTTCGGAATATATTTACCTAGGCCACAAAATTCAACTTGGCAAAGAAAATCAATCTTCTGAAATCACAAGAAGAATAGGCCTCTCCTGTTCAGCTTTTGGCAGACTAGGATTTATCCTTAAAGCTCGAGAATTTCCCATAAATTTAAAAAGGAAAGTGTTTGATGCCTGTGTGATGTCGGTCCTCACATATGGACTCGAGACAATGGCAATTACCCGCAAAGTTGCTAATAAACTGCAAACCACCCAACGAGCAATGGAGAGGGCTATTCGTAGAAGAACCAAAGTTACGGATGTACTAAGGCTTGTGGCACAACTGAAAGGGAGATGGGCTGGTCATATGGCAAGGCAGGACGACCATAGGTGGACGCACAGGATATTGGTTTGGCGCCCAAGAGAGACCAAACGGAGCATTGGCAGACCCCGGAGACGATGGCGAGACGATATTCAGAGTGTTGCAGTAAGGAATTGGATCCGGACTGCTAGGGATAAAAAAGCGTGGAAAGATTTGGAAGAGGCCTACATCCAGGAGTGGATAAACATGGGCTGAGAAGAAGAAGAAGAAGAAGAAGAAGAAGAAGAAGAAGAATTAATTTCCATATTTTTTGTTCAAAACATAGCTCCAATTAAATGTTTATTACTGCGGTATTTGAATTCGTAGACGGCTGAAATTTTGGATGAAGTTTACCTTGTCCTATGTATTAGTTATGCGTGAAGAAATTTGTTCTGTGTTATACAGGGTCGTTCAAAATTCGTCATTTTACCGCTTGATACAAAAATGGCGAAAAATGCATTTTTTCAAATAGAACACCCTGCATATTATTAAATATCCTGCAAGAAAATTAATGTCCCTTCCAAAGGATATATCATGTTCCTATACCTAAATAGTTAAGATGTCGAAATAAAAGCAAGTTTTTGTAAAAATTGGATTTTCTTTGGCATATTTGTCTTAGATAGCCATGAAATCCCAAGATGGATCATATCTTTATGAAAATTTGACAGTTAGTGCATCAATAATAAAAAATTTGCTACTTTTTAACTTTTAGAAAAGAAAGTGACCTAAAAAGAATTAAAATGGAGGGAAATAACTATTCAAATGAAATTTTGATGAAATTGTTTATTCTTCATGGACAATGTAACCAAATTATAGCAAGAACATGCAGAAGGTTCAACGAAATGTTTCCCGATCAACAACTAATCAACGAGAGAAAGTTTGTACGATTACAAAATAATTTTGTGAATAATTGGGACAAAACTGAAATCGAAAAGAGATTTACCGAAGTCTGTAACTTCTGATGAAGACAACATCATAAATGTTTTAGCCTATTTTCACGCTTTTCTTCAAGCTTCGACTAGAAGTGCAAAAGAAGATTTAGGCATAACTCGTGCCTCTGTTCAAAGGATCCTTGATAATCATGACATGCACCCATACAAGTTCACAAAAGTTTAAGCCCTGAGACTGGAAGATTACCAACGTAGAGTACGATTTTGTGAAGCAATGCTGATTCGCATCCAATAAGATCCTAACTTTCTAAAGAAAATAATTTGAACGGATGAAGTTAAATTCTCCAGGGAGGGCATTTTCAATAAATGGAACGAGCATATCTGGGCTAACCAAAATCCACATGTTGTTAAGGAAATGGGATTTCAGGAAAGGTTCAGTTTTAACGGTTTTTGCCTCCTAAAAGATGACAAAATAGAGTATCACATTTACGAGGAATCTCTAAATTCCGAAAGATACCTTCAAATCCTAAAATCAGGTGTGAACGAGTTTCTGGACAATCTATCATTAGAAGAATATCGTACCTGTTGGTTTCAACTGGATGTGGCACCAGCCCATTGCACTGGGACAGTAACAAGAGAGTTGTTTCAAATTTTCGACGATCGTTGGCTAAGACATTTAGGACCGTGGGATTGGCCTGCTAGATCGCCCGATCTCACGCCACTTGATTTCTACTTGTGGGGTGATTTGAAAAGAAAAGTATGCACAGGACACCAGTACAGAGCAAACAAGACCTTCGCCAACGAGTGATCACTTACATTGAACAGCTTGATGCCAGTGAAATAAGGAAGGTCACAACTGAATCTCCGAGTATACGGATTGAAAAATGTTTGGAAGTCAACGGTCGTCATTTTGAACATTTATTAAAAAAATCTTGAACCTTTTTATGATATGCTTTTGTCTTGTATTGTTATTTGCTATTTCACTGTATTCATGTTATTTGTCCCTACTGAAATTAGTTTTGTTTCCAGTTTAGACCCATAATTAACAAAATTATTTTGTAATCGTACAAACTTTCTCTCTTTGATTAGTTGTTGATCGTGAAACATTTCGTTGAACCTTCTGCATGTTCTTGTAATAATTTGGTTACATCGTCCATGAAGAATAAACAATTTTATCAAAATTTCATTTGAATAGTTAATTCCCTCCAATTTAATCTAAATATGTTGCAACTTTTTTGTATAAGCGGCGACGCTGCGTTGTTGAAAATATTTTAGATCGATAGAGCAAAGCCAATTACCAAAGTTGCCAAATTTTCAGTAATTTTCTATGTCCCGTTTTCCGTAAACGTCCAAACTACCATCGACCGTGAGACAACCTGTATACCTTCTTTTATTGACCTAATTATATTATGGGTGTTTTTTTTTTTATTTTATTGCTGTTTTGGAAAGTCCAGGGATGTTGATGGAATACATTTGTCAATAATAGGGATATGGTGGAAATTTTGTTGGTCATTAGTAATAATAAATGTATTATTTTTCAAAGATTTTTTGATTTCTAATTGTTCTAATAAATCTAATTTTTTGCTTTTGTTTTCAGCATAAAGTAGTTCTATTTTATTTAGATTTATGAAATGATTATTTTCAATACAATGTGTTGACATTCCTGTGTTTTGACATTGTTTAAGAGTGATGTTTTATGTTCTTTAAGTCTATTTTTAATACATCTGTCATATATACAACCAATGGATGACCAATATATACAGCATTACAATCTGAACATTAACAATGGATTTTATAAACGCCTCACTTATCTAGCTTACCTATTTTGTCCTTATTATGCACACGTATCTTACCTAAGTTTTGTTTGTTGACGCAAATAGTTTTACATCCTAAATTATTCTACCTATTGCTAACTTTATTACTGAATTTTAATTAATATGTGATTGACAAATTTGAAATTCGTTTCTTTTGGTGTATTAATACAATAAAATTCTTTCTTTAACAGTTTCTTTTGTTTCTTTTTTAGTAAATTATCTATTAAGTTCTCTTTGTATCCGTTGTTGTCTGCTATCTGTTTGATGATACAGAGTTCTTTATTAAAGTTTTCTTTATTTAACGGGAAAGTTACTAATCTATGTATAAGACTGTGAAAAGGAGATAATTTTATTTGCCATGATAAGCAATTATAAGCAACTTATAATGAATTACTGTGTCTGTAGTAGTGGGTTTTCTATAAATATTACATTTTAAGTGGTTGTCTACCTTTTTAATATTAATATCTAAAAAAATTATCTCATTGTTACCTTTTTCCATAGTAAGACTGGTCTAAGTTTCTTCCGCATCATTCCAAATGCAAAAAACATCGTCTACGTATTTGTTCAAAAAAAAAATGTATTTGAAAAGGGGGTTATTTGAATCAAAAATTAACTTTTCAAAATTTGGGAGTCCATTGGCAATTCATCTTTTTGTTGGTAAAATTCTTTGTTGAATTGAAAGTAATTTTGTCCAATACATACTTTAAGTGCATTTTTAATTTCTGTTTTTGTTCATGATGTGGCTAATAAAGCTACAATTGAAGATACTAGACATACAAAACAGCAATAAAAAAAAGCATAATATAATTAGGTCAATAAAAGAAGGTATATAATAGTGTAAGGATCTTTCTTTAAATTTAGTTTTAGTCAGGTACTCTTGAAAAAGCCCTAATAAGGCGAAACATATGTAGAGCAACTCTCTATTAAAAACCTTGAAACATTAAAAAGCAAAAAGTGTTTTAGCTAATTAGTATATTTTATTGGATAATTTGATAATTTACTAAACGATTCAGTTTTGCTTTCAAATTTGGATAGGTTTCCACTTTTTAGCAACAAGAAAACTAGCAAAATAATCGTACCGTAGCTAATAAAATTTTATTAAAAAACAACAAAAATAATTTTCAACAGATAACACATTTTGCATTACATCTTTAATTAATATTAATGACAATATTTTCCAATAGTAATTTCTTCAATTTTATTTATACCATTATTGATTTTAATTTAGAATAAATCGAGCAAAATTGAAAAACGACCCTGTCATTAGTGTCAAGCGAATTAATACAAACAAAACACCTAATACGTTTCCATGGAAACAAAGCTAATGCTACTTTAATTTTCTGAATTCGTGGCAATTTCATATGTTGACATGATTTTAATGTTAAAATGTAAATTTTTAAAATAAAAATGATCGCAAAAGAACAATACAAATCGATGTTTTATGAGTTTTGATACTTCCTGAAATACGTTTTGTATCGTAAAAAAAGTAACATACGGTTTTAGGCTCCTTTTACACTGGGATTCTGAATGCGAGATTCAGTATCTGGGATTCAGAATCTCACGTGAATTCTAACGAGATTCGGAATGCATAATTTTCTAATCTTGCGCGGTTTGGCAATATTTTGTGGAGAGGCGATTAATTCCAGGGCCGCACGCTTCTTCAGTATTGAAATGAATCCAGTAGAAGAAGCATTGTTGTTATATTATTATCAGATGTTGTGTAAAAAAAAGAAAAAAGTTAGGAAACGTAGAATGTGGATTCATCCAATAATCAGCGAACGTAATATAGCGGGGGGATACGTTTTACTGTATAGAAAGTTGAGAGAACACCCCGAGAAATTTTTTAATTATTTCAGAATGTCAATTCGGTCTTTTGACGAGTTACACAATATCTTGAAAGACAAAATTTCTAAGACCGATACAGTTTTGCGGCGAAGTATAACATCGGAGGAAAGGCTAATGGTAACTTTGAGGTAAGTACATGAAATATGCGTATATATATGATTAATTTTTTCATAGGTTTATTATACATTTTACCATCGTATATACAGGGTGGCCCAATAGTATGAGAACCTTCAATAGCTCCGTTACTATTTATATTGTGCCCTTCAACTTTCATAAAAACAATTTTGATGTATTTTAAATAGTAACAAAGCTAAACAAAGCTATTTAAGGTTCTCACACTAATGGGCCGCCCTGTATATACTGTAACAAAGAAATTATTTATCATATGAACTTAGCAAATCTATAACTTCAGATGCCTGTGAGTTACAGGAGGATGATGCCGGAGACAGTAGGCCAGGAGATATCGCAGGAGATGGCATACTTATAGGAACATCCTGTAGATTAGATTGTGGCTGTGTATAAAAGCTATCATTTTTCTGTTGATGATAATCCATTGGTTGTTGAAAGTGAGAAAAAGAACTAGTGGGATGCATATGTGGGGAACACGCTGATAAATCGGGTTGGTGGAACATTGATGTGGCATTTGAAGGGTACAAATAAGGTGCTGGAGGCATAGCTAAGCTTTGAGGTGCAGGAGGGTTCCTGAAAGTTATCGGAGGTAATGGAGCCGACATAGAAGCTTTCCTTAAAGCTTGCATCATTTCTAGCTTCACCTCCATTTTTTTCCCTGGGTTAAGTCTTCTCAGGTCACCTAATAATGACAGAAGGAACTGTCGATCTTCATCTTCGTCTAATCGTCGTTCAGTATGTTCCCTTTCCTGAATACTGCGTTTTATGACTTCCAGAACTTCATTAGCCTGGTCCCGGTTCTTGTCATATTTGTTCTGTTTACGTTTAGGAGGTTGGCCTGAACTAGATGCACTATCATCGATTTTGTCATATTCATTTTCGCTGTTGCTCTCGGGATCAGGTGGCATGCTGGCGGTTGTTCTAGAAATATAAAGATTAGATATTATAAAAAATAATACGACTTTATTCAACATACTCTTTATCAGTAGCAGATCTTGTTAAGAACGATAGCTGCTCGAAGTAAATATATGTCTTCCAGGTAGCTCCAGATCCTGATTTTTTTTGCTTTCTTTTGGCTAGCTCTCGCGCGAATGAATTTCTTAAACTTTTCCACTTCTTTTGCAGGTCTTTTCCTAAAAATAATAATCACTTTTTTCTTTACAGATACCTAGCTACGGGATGTTCTCTAACTGAGATGCATTACAATTTTAGGATAGGGGTCACCACATTAAGTCAGATTATTCAAGATGTGACCAAAATGATTTGGGAGACAATGCGAGGACAATGTATTCCTATAAACGACCGTCAAAAGTGGCTCAAAATTGCAGATGGCTTTTTAAAAAATTCAAATTTTCCTAATTGTATTGGATCTATCGATGGGAAACACATACGCATAATAAAACCATCCCACAGTGGATCCCTATATTTTAATTATAAATCATTTTTCTCTATCCAGCTGCTGGCAATGTGTGATGCCAATTATTGTTTTACGTTTGTGGACATTGGAGATTATGGCAAAAACAGTGACTCAGCTATTTTTAAAAAATCCGTACTTTATCAACGGTTAATGTCAAAAACACTAGATATTCCAGATGCCTCGTTTTTACCCGGAAAGGAGGATGTTAAAATGCCCTATGTAATTATTGGAGATGAAGCATTTGGGCTTTCCATGAATCTGATGCGGCCATATGGGGGAAAATATTTACCAGTGAATAAAAGGATGTACAATTATCGATTGTGCAGAGCACGTAGATACATTGAATGCTCTTTCGGTATCCTTACCAACAAGTGGAGAATTTTCCATAAACCTTTAAACGTTTCAATAAGTTTCGCAGAGAATATAGTGAAAGCGTGTGTAATTCTTCACAACTTCGTGCGTGTTCGAGATGGTTACAAACATGAAGATACGCTCAGTTATCACGGACTCTTTGACAATGATTTAAATAATTTGGACAATAACTATTTTGGGAAAACTCCTAGCACTGTCCGAGAGTATTTTGCGGAGTATTTCATGACTACGGGAGCCGTTCCTTGGCAAAATACAAGAATTTAATCTATCATAATAAATAAGTAAACCATGTTAAATAATAACAATTAGTTATTCAAGTTTAGCCCATTTTAAAAAATTATAATTTTCCTATGATTTTTTAAGAAGTAGGTACAATTTTACTCTTAACTTAATAATAAAATACGTGTTGGGAAAATGTGTTTGGATACTTTACATGTGATTCTTCTGTACAGTGTGGAAAAAAAGTATGGACTACCCTCTATTTAGGTTACCTACGTTTAGTTTTTATGAAGAACGCTTGAATACGTCGATTTTTTTATTAATATAGGGTGTTTCAGTTAAAAAAATTAAGTAAACCATCCTAACTTGTTTTTGGGACAACCTGTAAACATTAAATAAACTTCCAAAAATGCACAAAAAAAAAATAAAAAATCGACGTGCGTCGAGCTAAACTTACCATATTCATTTTGACTTGCTGATGGCATCTGTTCAAAGTCGTTGTTCATATCTTTAGCCACCTCCACCCAGTGTGCCTGTTTTATTGTTTTATTCGAATACTCTTCTGCCGAAGTATCCCATAAGCTTGGACGTACCTCTATCGCCGATATAAACTTGTCAGTGTCGAAAAGAGTTTTTACAACATCCATGTCGAATTTAAACTATCCTAGAAACAACCCTTCATACGGAGCTGGCAAGAGGCAACTGAACGAGAATCGCAATGAAAATGCTTACATATAAACTAATGTTAAACCTGTCGCCGATTCGTATTCCGTAGCCGGGCGGCTGAAATTAGTGCGATTCCGAAATTTAGAATCGCGATTCTGTATCCGAGAAGACGCCCGTCTAAACGCTTCGCTTAAGCGCTATGTTAAATGTGAAGCCGAGATACCGGAATCTTAGATTCAGAATCCCAGTATAAAAGGAGCCTTAGTCTCCTTTTATACTCTATATCTCACATTTCGGAATCTCGGCTTCACTTTTAACGTTGGCGCTTATGGCAGCCTTTAGACAGGCGGCTTCTCGGATACAGAATCGCGATTCTAATTTTCGATATCGCACTAATTTTAGCCGCCCAGCTACGGGATTTGAATCGGCGACAGGTCTAGCATTGGTTTATATGTAAGCATTTACGCTCCGATTCTTATTCAGTAGCCGCTTTTTTTTTTGATTAGGCACAACACTGCAGGATTAATCCTTTATGTGCTCTGGTAGCGGTGCGTGTGCGCAGGAAACGATTTACGTTGGTCTTGAATCTTTGGAGATTATACTCGTTGGGGAATACGGCCTTAGGGAGGTCGTTCCAGAGTGAAGACGTTCTCTAGATGAAGAAAGGGGTGGGCTCCAGTGGTTCATCGTGTATTTCTACCATGCACCGCTCTGGGTGGAATCAAGCGGGCAACCTTAGTTAAGCAATTGCCATGAAAATATTGGTAAAATAGACTCAAGTCGCCAACTTGCCTTCGATGTTCGTGTATTTTTACCATGCACCGCTCTGGGTGGAATCCAGCGGGCAACCTTAGTTAAGCACTTACCATAAAAATATTTGTTAAACAGACTTAAGTCGCCAACCTGCCTTCGATGTTCAAGGCTTTCCAGGTTGTTTGTCACATCATGGTCACCGATCATTCGAATGGCTCTTCTTTGAATGGAATCTAGCAATAATATGGTATGTCTAGGAGCAAGGCCCCAAATATGCGAACAATACTCCAGCGATGGTCGAATTTGGGCTTTATCATCAAAAGTTATTGGAGTGTTATAGAGGTTCTTAGTATGAAAAAGTATTCCAATCTTCTGCAAAGTTGCTTAACTGCCACTAACTCTTTTAGAAAAAACTGCCGCCTGGGCTCTTTTAGCGTTGAATTCTACTTGGTTACTGTCACCCCAAGGCAGAATTTCTTCCAGGTCTTAGTTGTGAGACCTCTTGCTGCCTATAGAGATGTACATTGGCAGTCGAGGTTCGAACATCCAAGCTAAAAGATGAAACAAGTATACTGTCATCAGCGAAGCTATATAATGAACTTTTAGTTTTTTTCCAAAATATCGTTAATGTATAGTAAAAAGAGATGGGCGACAATATAGAACCACTCCGGTATTGATGTTAAATGTGTCGGCAAAAAATCCGTCCATCCTCTGAAGTGGATTAAAATTAGGTCTAAAAAACGCAATGCATGGCTCACTGAGGGTCTAAGAGTCTCAGGAGCGAATTTACGGTCCTTGAGCTATATCAGAAGGTTTTGTAAGGATCCAGGGTTCATTACATATTGCAATAGGTACCGTAATATTTATCGCAGGCTTCTAAATGCTGCAAAAAATTTGTATTATGAAAAGAAACTTGCACATTCTGCAAACATCCAGAGGGATAGCTGGGCAATGGTTAATGAATTTCGTAATAAATCCGGGGATGCTGATGATGATATCGATGTGGATCCGGATACTTTTAATGAGTACTTTTGTAGCATTGCAGGCAGGCTGACTGGTAAGATTGTGCCTTCTACTGACCCACTTAATTACTTGAGGGATGTAAATGTGCCTGGTTCCTTCTACTTTTTTCCTGCAAATCCTTAGGAAATAAAAGATGCCATTCTTGAAATAAAAAATAAGAAATCCTCTGAAAATGACGACATTTCATCCGAGGTATTAAGTAAGTTACCCTTTAATGCACTGCATGCTCTGTCTGAGGCCATTAATGATAGTTGGTCTAAGGGGGTTTTCCCCTCTTGTTTAAAGTCATCAGTTGTGATTCCTCTTCATAAAGGAGGTGATCTGAATGAGCCGTCTAGCTTCAGACCTATCTCCTTGTTACCTAGTCTCTCTAAGGTTATCGAAAAAATTGTCAAGAAAAGAGTGTGGAATTACTTATTGGCACATGATATAATAACGGGTGATCAGTTTGGTTTTCAGAAGTTTAAGGGTACTCATGACGCCATCTTCAGTTTCTTGGAGAGAGTGTATCTTGGATTGAATGATGGTGGAGCCACTGCGGCGGTATTCTGTGATTTGTCGAAGGCGTTTGACTGCGTGGATCACGGAATACTGTTGCAGAAGCTTCATCGATATGGTTTTAGGGGCTCATCTATTGATTGGTTTTGTTCATACCTTGAGGGTCGTACTCAGGTGGTTCGTAGTGGTGGCGCAAGGTCATCGTTGTTGCAGGTTGGGTGTGGAGTTCCTCAGGGGTCGGTTCTGGGACCCTTGTTATTTCTGATTTATGTAAATGACATGGTGCGCTTGAATATTTCTGGAACGTTCACCTTGTTTGCTGATGATACCTCTGTCCTATGGCACAGCAGGGAGGTCCAAAGTTTGAGGCAACAAATATCTCAGGACCTTATGGAAATTAAAAAATGGTGTGATGCCAATCTGCTTACTTTCAATATTGCAAAAACAAATATTATAGGCTTTAAATGTGATATGCAGGGGTTGAATTTGGCCACTGAGCCTCTACAGGAAAATGCCTCAACAAAATTTCTGGGAATTGTCATTGATGGCGAGCTTAAGTTCGAAAGTCATATATTGAGCCTGAGTAAAAGCTTGTCATCTGCGTGTTTTGCCATTCGTACCGTGAGAGCAGAACTTGGAACAACAATCGCTCGTACAGTCTATGTTGCATTATTTGAATCTCGTCTTAGGTATGGTATTGCATTCTGGGGTGCGTCTACCAAGTGCTTGCTGAGTCTGATAATTGTGTTGCAAAAGAAGGCGGTTCGCTTCATCGCAAATGTTCATCAAAGGGAATCTTGCAGACCGCACTTTCGGGCTCTTCAAATTTTAACTATGACATCCTTGTTCATCCTTGAAATTACAACATTAATTTTTAAAAATTACCATAACGCTTGTGGTGAATCGGAGCGCGCGACCCGTCAGACCTTGCATGTACCCCTGTTAATAAGAAGATCAATCTTTTATGAGGGCAAAAAATTTTTTAATATTTTGCCCGACAGGATAAAACTGTTGGGATCTTTAAAGTTGTTCAAGAAAACCTTAAAAAAAATCCTCTTGGATAAGGCTTACTATGATATGCGTGAATTTTATGACGACCCGCCACTGTAACTTTTGTATTGTCTCACTTTTGTGGGCTATTGGCACTTAATTTTTTATATACTGACCACATACCTACTGTTTTTACTTAATTATTGTACTTCCGTTTATTGTTGTTTTAGTCTGTAGTGTAATTTACATCATATTGTGATCTATGTTTTATATTAGAATAGCATGCTTTGTCACCGAAATTCCAGTTTCATGACAATAAAGTATTTTTTGATTTGATTTGATTTGATTTGATCGTCACTTGTAGAGAACAGTCTTTAAGAAAGCTTGAGAGCCATGAACAAAATAAAGGCGGCATTCCGTATGCTCTCACTTCATTTAGGAGGCCTTCATGCCATGTTCGGTTAAAGGGTTTGGAAATGTCCAGTGCTACCGCCCGGGACTCCCCATGATGTTCTGTTGCGTTGTTCCAAACATGAATAACATAAGCGAGCAGGTCTCCTGTTGATGTAGACTTACGGAATTTATACTGGCGGTCACTAATAATATTGAAGCCTTCCAAGTACTTTAATAATTTTTCGTTGATAGCCTTCTCCATAACTTTTGATATAACCGAAAGAAATGCGACTGGATGATAGTTGTTGAGCAAGGTCTTTTTGTGTTTTTTAGGTATGGGTTGGACTCGTGCAGTTTTCCATTAAGAAAGAAATATTTTTTTTTGTAAGATAAGTTAAAAAGCCTACAAAATATCGTTGTCAATTCATCAGCGCATGCCTTAATTACGATGACTGGAATTTCGTCAGGACCAGAAGCTTTTTTGGTGGCAAGGGCCCTCAAGATTCGTTTAATATGGCACTGCCGGAAAGCCATCTCGGGCATTCTTGATTCTACAGGGAAAATGTTTGGTGGAGTTTTTCCCTGAAAATTAACCGTTGAATGTGAAGAGAATAGTTCCGCCAGTTTGCTTTTTCTTGTGTTTTGGTCGCAATAGTGCCATTAGAGCGTATTAGAGGTGGAATGGTTGACTTCACATTCAAGAAGATTTTCTTTGATCACCTGGTTGTGTGCTTCCTTGCTTTGGTTTATCGCTTGCTTGAATTAGTTTCGAGCATTAATAAAGATCTTTTGCACTTTTTTGAGAAAGAGATGAAGGCTTTCTTGCCAGGTTCGTATAAAGGCAGAGCCGACGTATCGTTGGTTTTCTTATGTTTATGAGTGAACAATTCAAAATGGATGTTTTTAAAACTATTTTCGATACTGACCAGTTTATATCGTCAATACAGGCACGCCCGAGCTAATGGGATACTTCGACAGAAGAGAATTTGAATATTAATTGTACTACTTAAACATTTTGTTCCATATTTAATTTAAACATACCCTTTTTTTATTTGGTTAAAAGCAGTATTCTAGTGGGTAAAATGCAAAATTATTTTGAAATATACCGAATGTCCGAGAAAAAAATATCCAAAAATTGTACATAAAGTGTAAAAAGCTGATTGGTAACGGGGTGTATCCGGAAGGGCTGCTGGACAATGGCCGAGAAGCTTGGTCGGGTGGAGAGTCGGCCTAGGCCCACTAGAATATAAAATAGTTATTGTCCAAATTATTTAAATCATTGTCCAAAACACCATCTGATAATAATATAGCAGCAGTGCTTTTTCTACTGCGTTCATTTTTATACTAAATAGAGCACACGTAGAAAAGCGTGCGGCCCTGGTATAAACCGCCTCTCCACAAGATTGCTGAAACCGCGCAAGATTAGAAAAATATGCATTCGGAATCCCGTTAGAATTCACGTGAGATTCTGTATCCCAGAGACTGAATCTCGCATTTAGAATCCCAGTATAAAAGGAGCCTTATCGAGTTAGAGAAATGCCTTTTCCGATAAGACCACGTTACCAGAATGGTTGGTATGCAAATAAGAGTTTTAATTGATTCAATAAACGTGAAGTAAATTATCAACTTGATAAGCATTTTCAAAAAATGTACTTAATTATAAATAGACTGTCACGCCTATTTTATCGCTAGCCATTACCAAGGGGATAATAAAATAACACGTTGTTTCAGCACTATTATCTTACCTGATGATGCAATTTGATTGACTAAGAAAACGATTTGGTCAGGTGTAAGAAAAAATGATTCCACAAAAACTTTAAAACACACCAAAAATTATTTGTTAATACGCAGCTGTGAATCGGTATTACAAAGCCTTTATTTTACACAATCGTACATAGAGCTTGGTATTTTGAGTTTTTTTGCCACCCGCGGTGGTCCAGCGCGTTAACTGGAAAACGCACGCAGCATCCGTCGACGGCAACGACGGCGTCGTTGGCGGCATTGGCGTCGCGGCATCCCAGTTCGCCTCGGTTTCGCGGACGGCGCGCGACCTTATAACTTTCTACAATCTTTCGCGACCTGTTGAGACGATAGGAAAATTACGCAAAGAACAGCGAATCATAAACTGTATAGTGGTGAAGTTTAGTAAGAAAGTGCCGATCATATTATACTGTGTAGTTTTAATAAGTTGAGTCATTGTGGTTCATTGCTTGTCTGGTTTGGAAATGGAGTAATTTTATAATATATCCTCATAAACAATATAATAAATTTTAAAAGTAAGACTCAAAAATTGAGTTCAATTAATGTGAGTATTAATGTAACTTTTATTAAAAATATCGATCTAGAATATGCCTACACTAATGCTTATTTAAATCATATTCAAATGAATGTGAAAGCTTGTCTTCCCAACAGCTGTACGTTACCCAATAACAGTAAAAGCTGTTTCCAAATTGGATGTAATGTCTAATGACTGTTGAGGACATTTATTTTGTGGAGGTTAAAAAGGGCTTTTGAAATTGTGAGTGGATTCGTTATTGGGCGATATAAATGTATTAGAGCTGATGAAGCTAGGTTTCAAACCAGGAAAGAAAAACACGTTGTAGCCATAATATACACTAAGGTTAAGCAAATATACTTGGTTACTAGTCTTAAAAATTATGTTTATTAAGCTTAAAAGTGTGGTCATCGATGTTGGAATAAATTTATTTATTTTACAAATTCAGAAGTTTCTTTCAGAAACAAACCTTCTTTGGTGTCAAACTCTAATGAGGCAAGAAATGAGATTTCTAGGGTCTTAGATAACTAATAATGTTTAATTTCTTATTTTTTAAAAGTTGAAAAATATCACTTTTTTAACTTTCACCTTCAGCCCTCGCCCACGGCAGGCAAGTTTACATACTTTCCGTGGACGGGAAGTAAATAAAAATTTAAATAAAAAAAAACCATCTGCACTGTGGTCAACGTATAGCATGACAAAATCCATGTTAGATTTTATTCTATATTTATTTTAGAAGACTTTTTTTTTAAATAAAATAACTATATAATCTACAAACATTAAAAAATTTAAAATTGCGAAATAAAATAATAAATCATTATTTATTAAAATCTTTATAGTTAAATTTGACTTTGTATGCCTTAATAGATATTGATAAACCAACTTGCTGACACGTCTCAGTAGTTGAAGCGGCGACTAATTGATGTTTACCTTTCGTGTTGTCATTGTTGTTTACTGAAGGAAATTTGGAAATAAGACTGGTATAAGACGTCGATGGATTGGAGAGCATTTTTGCTGTTTTGAGTTGGTTGGCCACAGATAAATCGACATATCTTTTAGCGGCAGTGCTTGACTTACACCAAACTTTTAAGCTGTAAAATATCTGCTCCGCTATTAGCAAGTGATGAAGCAGCCGTTCGTCGAAATGAGTGTCCTGTAAATTTTCTGGTTGTAAGAACGTCGTAATTTTCGTTGGAAATTGTGAGATTGAATTATGCCCAAAAGGTGGGTTATTAGGTAAGTAGGCTTTTCCAAAACGACATTGAATAAAAAATCTATCATTTATAATATTTGGCCGGAGATGTAGAAATAGTTAGACAACTTTAACCCAACTCTCTCCCTGAGAGCTAGCATAGAGTTAATCATGCTATACATTGACTATAGTGTAGACGGTTTCTTATTTTTGCTCATATCGGCTAAATATGCCAACAAGACAGTCCCCGAGACTATTTCTCTTACTTTTTTCTCCGTACAGCAGTTCTTACATATTTTGAAACACTTTTCGCAACTTTTACGGCTTTTTTTCGGGAATTAAACATTCCGCCGCTTTCCCAGCTTTTTCTTTAACATCTGGGGGAGTGCAATTCATGTCTTTTTCACTATCGCTAAACATATAATTTTCTATAATTTTTCACCACAAAATATGACAACTCGTGATTCTCGCGAAGTTTATATTGTTTATCTCATAGCATTTAAATTTTCCAAAAACTAACCTGTGCAATTTTTAAATTTTAAAAACGTAAATTTTATTACTGTTACAAGATGTTGATGGTTATAAATAAAATCTTATACAAACCACCGTAGGAATTTCATATCTGTCTCGAGATTCTTTAGTAATAAATCTCTCGACAGTAATGAAATACTTCCCACCTCGATATGTGATATACTATTATTAGCTTTGCGTTAAAGCTATAGACACAACCTTTGATCGTTTTACGTAGAATTAAAAAAAAACAATCACCTTACTACTTTAAAAAATTAAATTTGACATTAAGCCTTTGTTTTCAGTTACACTGTTATAAAAATATATTTAAAAATGCCTGACTAATTAATATAGATCTGATTAAAAATGTGCAAACCAAAATAACATATAAACAAAAATGGTACCCGTAGCATCACCTTTAGTTTTAACAAAGAAAAATTAAAGCAAAGTTATAACTAACTTTTTTGACAATTTCCATAAAGTTTTAAAAACCTAGTAATATATTTGAATATGCAAGTCAGCAAAATGAGGTTATTAACTTTATCTATGACATCCATGACACAGGTATAATTTTACTGACAAGTTATATAGTGACCATTAAGTGCGTGGACGAATACAGAAAAAGGTTTTCTTTACGAAAGTTTTGTAGATCATTACTAACGGGAAAATTTAGAGACGAAACGTTTATCTAAAAATGTTTTAGAAATACTTCCATTTTTATTTTCCTCGTGGTCAAGGTACCGCGCCAAAATAAAGACAATATTTTTCTTGACACGCCATTACCTTATAAACTAATAAAGAGAAATCGATCAAACTAAACGTAATTTCTTATATCTTCTAATATGCAATTTTACAAGATACATACTATTTATTCCATTAAAAAAATATCTGCTTTCTTAATAACCCTGTAAATATTAAAGAATTTTCGGGTTTCACCTCGAGATCCTTTGTTTCTTAGTGTGCTTGCGGTGCGGACACTAAGAAATAAACTATATGTAAAGTATCTAATGATGACGTATGCGTGAGATGTCTCCTCGACATAAATTTGAGCACTGAAAGCAAACCGGCGTTCTTGTCGATAGTCAAATAATTTTATACGCACGTGGTATTGTAATCCTAAATAGTAACCTGTTTTTTGTTATACAATTAGTTCTCTACACCATGGCTGGTAAGTTTAGATTTTAATTCATTTCTTATATGTCTAATAATATATTTTTTTAACCTTTAATATCTAATTTTAATAGAAACTATGTTATGTCCTCAGTGCGGAGACACTAGAAACGAAACGTTTTATAATTGAATTTATATACATAACGAGGTTCTGATAATATGTACAACACTTTGAAAAATATTAGCTTTGATACACTGTTTAATTAAGCGGAGGATATATCTTGCGACAACTTTAGTGTATGGGAGATGACAGTGAGGACACATTCTGAATGCGCACATTGTACTAAGTTTAACCACCCCGGATTCGAATTTTTGATACAGAAAATATTTCCACAAGTATTGAAAACGAAGGTACTTTATCTCAAAACCTGGAGGCTGTGTTGGACGGATGAATAGGATTTTTTTATGAACAGGCACAGCCCTTCAGAAAAAATCCTGTATTATACGGCACTGCGAGCTGTGCGTGTGCGAAGTGAATCGAAAGTAATTCATGTTAGTCTTGAATCTTTATAAATTATATGCATTGGGAAACATGATCTTAGGTCATTCTAGAGTGACCTTATGTCAAGATAAAGGAATTTTTGAATAGTGTCGTTTGAGGAATGCTATGAAAACTATATTTATTTAAAAAAAAGTATTATAGATTGAGATTTATTTATTATGGTGTTAAAGGAAATAGTTCTTTTGGCAGAGAGGCACAAGGCGACACAGTTCAAACATTATACAAATAGTGGTGGTGGTTCTTCTAATGTATACAATAAATAATAACCAGATATTTGCATGGCAAAAGTTTAAATCGTAAATATTTAAATACAAAACCATTTATATTGCTTGCTTGTGACAACTTTTATAAGTACACCTAATAACGCTCTATAAAGTACAAATTTTACCAACGCTAGAATACTGTTCACACATTTGGGGCGCTACTCTTAAATATACTCTGAGACTACTGGATTCCATCCAAAGAAGAGTCAATGAACCACTTACCGAGAGACACTCTTAAAAGCTTGGAACATTGAAGACACGTTGGTTGTTTTAGCTTCTTTTACAAATATGGCAAATATATAGCTGACCCTGTTAAGAAGAAAGATTTATTAAATAAAAATGTTTTGTTTCTTCTTTTCGATTTCATCAATTTTTAGAAAATTGTAACTGTATTAACAATTGGTTACATAATTTTGTTTTTTGGCCAACTTAATATTTTATGAACAGGTAAACGAAAATAGATCAATCAACACCAGTACGTTCCCTCCCCCAGAAGCTTGCTCTGTATCTTTACAGATACCTACTTTCTTTTTTGACTTGTTTATTCATTTTTTTGCTAGATCTGAAGTCGATTTAGTTTCAGAATTAACCAGAGTTAAACCAGATTATATATAAGCACGTTTAATTTTATCAACTGTCTAAGGTTTCCCTTTATTATCTTTGATGGTTACATATCTGCTATTTCTGTCTAGTACTTTTAATGGATCATTATAAGAAAATGATAAAGGTTTCTTTACAGAATCTTTACGAATAAAAACATGACTTGATGAAAACAAATTTTTTTTGACGAAAGATATTCGTTGTTTAAAACGGGGACAAGACATAATATTTTTTAAATTTAGCACATATTATATTAAAAAATCTGTATTTTTGTTTAGAAACTTCTTCGAAAAACTCTTCTGGAACTTTTAAGATTGTACCATATACTAACACCGCAGAACTACGAGACTGTAAACTTTCTTTAAAATCAGTTGGTACATTGGGTATTACCAAAGGTAGTGCATCTACTCAATTATTAGACATGTTGACTGCTATAAGAGATTTTTTTTAAAGAACGATAGAATCATTCGATTGAACCATTCAAAATAGGATGATATGCCGTGGTTCTTAATCTATAAGATCCTAGAATATACATAAAATCATTTGTTGTAATTATGTTAGGACCTTGAAATCCAATTAGAAACTATTGCCTGAGAAACCTTTTTACTAGATATGTCCCTTACTGGTGTAGCTTCAGGCCATCCAGTAAAACGATATATACAAGTAACTAGATGAGTGAAACCTTTTGAAGGTGGTAATGTTCTCACAATATCAAGATGTGTGTTACTAAATCTATCATTCGGCGGAGCGAAATCAGGCAAAGGAGCAACTGCATGCTTTACCACTTTAGAAAGTTACCATTTTTTACAACACTGGGTCCGGTTATTAACATTATTGTTTAGATTTGCTCATAAAATATTAAGTTGACCAAACAAAAAAATGTCAAGGAGAAAGATTTATTAAACAAAAATGTTTGTATCTTCCCTAAACCATTTTATTCACTTTTATAAAATTGTAACTATATTAACAACTGGTTATGACATTTTATTTTTTGATCAACTTAATATTTTATGAACAGATAAACGAAGCTAGATCAGTTTGCACCAGTACAACACCTAGAATTGCATTTGGTAAACACATATGGCGAATCACTGCAGCACCCAGTATTAATCCCTAATTGTGGCGTTAGGCTGTTTCTAAATTTAAGACCTCCTTTGTGGATATGCTTTTATATGTACAGGGTTTCCAGAAAAAAGTGGGAAATCTTTCGGATTCAGAACATGAAAAAATAAGATGACAAGTTCTAATACATTTTTTTCTTACAGGCCCTCCCTATGGAGATATGTGCCCCTAAAGGACGCCGCTGGAAATGGGTTTTCCTTGAATAACTTTTAAAGTACTTAATATATTTAATAAAAATTTAACGTGATGGACACTAGTTAGGACCTCTTAAAATAGTATCTTTGAAACATATTTAGTTTTTTTAGTTTACCAGGGCCGGTCTAAGCTTTAAAACTTAATGCTTACATTTTTTAACACCCTGTATGATAAATACTTATAAAGAATAAATCTGAGTAGCTTGCACCTTAGACTAAAAAAAGGTACTCCTGTTTATTGACGATAAAATGAACCGTTTTCCAGAAAAAGAATAATAAACGAATAGTTGTAGAAGGCCTATGTTCGCTAAAATGTGCGTTTTATTTATTTGTCGGCACCAAAAAAAAGTATTGTTATTGCAAATGTTACTATGGTACGCAATTATAATAAATTATCCTTCATTTTAAAAGTTGTCATCTTTCACATCGCTGACACATTGATCCTTTACCTCGATATTAATTTACTGATATTTGGATTTCGCGGTGAATTTATTTGTGAATTAATTCGATCTATGGAATACACGTTTATTGAGTATGCAGATACCCATCTGCTGTATGGTCTTGCGTCTTGCAATGGTCTAGAAGCCAGAAGGTTATATCACAAAAGATTTCCTAATCGTACTATGCCAAACCAGAAGACATTTCAACGAGTTGACCAACGTGTAACTTTTTTCATAATTTTAGGAAAGTTTGAAAAAAATAGTACTGATGCTGGTCTGAAAAGAAGCGTATGTACGCCGCAATTAGAGGAAAATATTTTAAATATTGTAGATGACACTCCATCAACGAGCACTCGAAAAATATCAGCACAGTTTAATACTTCGAAAACAATAGTACATGAAGTTCTTCAAGAATAGCTGTTCTATCCATATCATTTGCGAAAAGTACATGAACTGATTCCTAAAGATTTCCCTCGTAGAATGCAGGTTGCAAACTGGCTATTGAATCAGCAACCAAATAATGTAAACTTCATTAGCATTATTCTTTTTACGGATAAAGCAAGGATTACCAAAAATGGTATCACCAATTTACACAACACACATGTATGGCTGATGAAAATCCTCATGCCACTATTGTTTCGCATCATCAACATCAGTTCCAGTCAATTAATATCTGGGCAATTTTTCGATTGGACCATTTGTATTGCCAGAACGCTTGAATGGACATCTTTATTTAAAGTTTCTTCAGAACGCTTTTCAGGATTTAATAGAGCACAAACCACTTGAAACCCTCCGAAACATGTACTTTATGCACGATGGGGCACCACCACATTTCAGCGTTAATGTGCGGGAGCACCTGAATAACGTCTATCTAAACCGTTGTATAGGTAGAGGAGGACCTATTGCCTGGACTCCTCGATCTCCCGACCTAACGCTGTTGGAATATTATTTCGTTTATTATTCTTGTTCTCGAAAATGGTTCATTTTATCGACAATATACAAGAGAACCTTTTTTTTAGTATAAGGTGCAAGCTACCCAGATTTATTTTTTTAAAATATTTATTATTCAGGGTGTTAAGAAATTAATAAGTTGTAAAGCTTAATCCGCCCCTGGTAAACTAAAAGAGCTAAATATGTTTCAAGGACACTATTTTAAGAGGTCCCTACTAGTACTTTGATAGTTATTCAAGAAAAATCCTAGTTTCAGCGGCGTCCTTCAGTAGGCAGAATAGTATATTACGTTACAAGACCGGAAAGTACTGTTTTACAGCCTGCGAGTCCTGGAAGCCTGCGAGTCCTGTAAACGTACTTTCCGGTTGTGTAACGTACAATATTTTTTTTTAAATCGACGCAAGACCAGTGGCGTACAAGAAAATTTAGATAATGGCTTACTACATTAATATAGTTTTAAACAGATTGAAAACTCTATAGTCAGGAATTTTGGAAATAGGCTAACAAAACATCCTCAGAAATATTTCTGACATTTTTTTCTTTACGCCAACATTTGAAAACGGCAAACGTTTTTTCATACTTGTCCCTGGACTTATGCGGCAACAAATCGTGAGTAGCTCTAGCAGCCGCTTCAGTTATTTCAAGAGGAATTTCACCTTCATCCACATTCATTTCCATAATATAATCGAACTTTTAACTTTTAAACACAATTTTTAATAAGCAGAATCAAATTTGACAGTTCGTTGCCATGAAACGCCATGAAAGAAACAATCAAGTCAAAGCCTACTTATTATGGGTTTGGTTCGTTTTCTCAAATATTGATCGGAATGTAAAAAAAGGGCCCGGTAAAGTAAAAAGAGGGACCGGTAAAGTACTTTACCGGTCCCTCTTTTATGACTTTCTGGTCTAGACCGATAAAATGACATTTTCCGGTTAAAAAATTGAGTAGAAAGTGGTTGCTTTCCGGTCGATTTAAAAAAAAAGTTTTATAGGAACTTGTCATCTTATTTTTTCATATGTTCTATCTGAATTCAAGAGATCTCCCACATTTTCCGGGACACCCTGTTGTTCAAGCAAATCAGTCAAAAAAACTCGCCAGCATACATGATTGCTAAAGTTTCCATACCAACGGACAAATAAACTTGAAATGTAAAAAGTTTGCTTTTATAAAGGGGGAACGTTACGAGAGAAAAAAGCATTTTGACAGGATATAATTTTAAAATGCCCTATAAAAACACTGTTATCACAAGCCTTTTTTAAAACTTTTTATGCGTTGTAGTTTCTGACTGTAAAAAAAAAGTTTTAAAAGATAAAAAATAATTGTTTACGCGTGAACTTTAACCGATAATTTATAATAATATTTTATTTTGTAGGATTGTTAGCATGAGCATTGAGCATTAGTATAATAATTGTTCCTGAATAAACTAACATTAGATAATGACCATATTATTATATGTATAATACGATTGAATCAAAAACATAATTAATATGTGGGACGGCCATAACCAGATTTGTCTTTATAATTACGTATTAAGGATTTTAGTTTAAATATTGTTTGATATGTACAATATGAAAGGATTACGTTGACATGACATTTTGATTAAAATAAATAAAGGGTTAACCAAAATTTTGAATTGCTGATGGTGTGCGAATAGAGTCATCAAGATTAACAGTTAATTGCAAAAATATCTAGATTAATAAGTGGAACACGAGTGCTTTAAAATTACCGAAATTTTCTTTATAAAAGCGTGTTTTCAATAACTTTACGAGTCCGCCAGGACGAGTAAAACATGCAGTGACGGCTTGTGGGTTGGTAGTTCGGTACAGGCCTGGGAAAAATGCTAGAAAGGGTTAAGGAGTGGCAAAGGTGTCAAAGTAACGCCGCAGGCGAAAGTTTTTGGGGACCACGCCGAAATTTCTGTTTTCTTTACTATTGTAATATCTGCATTGGACAGATGTGTGATAAATTGTTTTATTTCACTTCCATTTTTCTTAATTCTATACGAAAAGGTAGGTTTGAGCAAATGTATATCACACATTATTTATTCATGACAAAATTATGTAGTATCACATTTCAAGGGGGGAGGGGGGGTCATGACCCCATAACATCCCCCCTGGATCCACGCCAGAGTCGGTGAACATGATAATACTGTATAAATTTCCGGAACGGTGTTTTGCAATAGATTGTTATACGTCATACCTAAATAAAATAATACATTTATCCCAATTTACAAAAATTAGCTGATAAGCTTTGCATTTCTAATTGGTTCTCTATGTTAAAAAAATTATTGATAGCATTGACCACAGAGTTTCCAACAATTCAAGAAATACCTACTTATCATATAAAAATGGTTTTTGTTTACCAAATAAATCAAGTTCTTTTAAATTGTCGTACAGCGGCACGACGGATTTTAATATTTTCCTTTTTGATTTAAAAATAAAATGCATACATATCATGGTCAACAAAACAATGTTAATTAAATTCAACATTTTCGTGGTCGTCAAATTAAAGAACAAGACGAGAATACAATGAATAGGATCACTTTTTACCTCTGTTTCAACTTAGTTTTTCATGTCACAGCGTGGTGCGTGCGTCCAAACATGATATTTTATTTAACTTTTACAACACTTACCTGAGGTTTTAATCCTAAACAAAACTATAAACCAAACCGAAAAAATTTTGTTTTTTAACAGACCACACTCACTCTGACTTATTTTACACTAATTCAATCCTTTTCTCTGAAGAATAATAACAAATAATCGATAATTAAAGAATATAATAACAATAACTAACTAAATAATCTCACATTCTTTAATAGTTTATTCCAACTCGCTATTCTATGCCCAAACGATCATTTGCAGTATGTCAATTAAACTTTGAACTTGGCAATCGATTGTTACAGTGGTAAATTAGTTGTGCGACCGTTCGGGGGACTGTAAATACTGATACCTTTCTTGGTCTGGTTGACACAAATCTTAAATTTACCGGCAAATCTACTTTTGTCGTTTCTGTGTGTAAAATCTTCAAATACATAGTAGTGATAATAGTATATGGTTGGTTGCCTACCCTAAAGCCTGGGATTTCAAAGTTCTTTCTTATGGCGGGGTCGGCTTGCCGGACCTAGATCTGGTTACAAAGGCGATTTAAAAAGTAAAACAATTGATTTGATGGTGGCGTGCTTACGAGTAATCCACTATGACGTCCTGGATTACAAGTTACAAGGGCGATTGAAAAAGTGGGACGTGTATTAGTTCGCAGTTTGCGAGTCATTTAAAATGTAAGTTAGTGTAGATAAGATTAGTCTAAGTTAACACTTTAACCGAAGGATATATATCGGCGAACTTGATTTTCCGACTCTTACTCCGTGGCGATAGTATAAACTAACCATTTTTTTGACCGCTCAAATTTTGCACGGTACCAGAGTCGAACTCTACAACTAACTATCAGCAGGATGTCGAATAAAAACAAGAAAAAAACCCTGGTCTGTCTCCATTGCAAGCGTAACATTACGAAGTTGCATTACAAAATTCAATGTGCTGGAGACTATAATCAAGCGGAGTCTTAATAATGCAACCCTCATAGATCTCATTCTTTGCTCCAATACTGATCTTATACTAAGTAGTACTGTTGACCCTACTTTTGATGTATGAGATCACTATCTTATTAAGTGCCTATTTCGGATAAAGGTCTTCAAACCCAAACTAACTGTCATTACTTATAGGGATTTCAAACATTTTGATCATGAGGCATTCTATGGAGATCTTCAGAATGTACCTTTTTACAAACTGCTACATTTACGGGATGCCAATGATAAACTCAAAATGTTCAATACATATATTCTGAATTTATTTAACAAACATGCCCCATCAGAAATGCTTGCATAACAAAGAAAAAGGCTCCATGGATCACTGCCAATATCAGGTTTCTAATAAAATTTCGTCATAGGGCTTTATCTAAGTTTAAGCAAAAAAAAACACCAGAGAACTGGGAACGATATCGGCAGCTGCGCAATCAAATTACCAACGAGATTGTAACTGAAAAAAATCTTGAGTTCAATCTAAATAATAATACACAAAAAATAATTGGAAGTTACTTAGGGAACTTGGCGTTTACTCAAGAGATGCGAAACCCATCCCCGAACACCTTGGTAATGTGGATGATATTAACCACTTCTTCAGTAATAATATGCAATCTTTAATTCCTGATCCTGACTTGTTAAATGTTTACACATATAATAAAAAGCAAGATACTCGCGCTTTTCAATTCAGACTCGTTACTCTTGACGAGGTACGAGCAACTCTATTCTCTATTAGGTCTCAGGCTGTGGGTATTGATTAAATTGGATTATCTATGCTATGCCGTTGCTGTCCGCTTATTATCCCGTTTATTTTACATGTTATCAATTCCTGCATAGAGACGTCCTCTTTCCCTGAAATTTGGAAAAGTTCTTTTCTACTTCCGTTACCTAATGTTTATAAGCACATTTTCTACCCTGTCGAAGGTCTTGGAAAGGGTGTTGGAGGGTCAGATTCGTGAGTATATTTAAGCACACATGTTATTGCCAGATGTCCAATCTGACTTTCGTAGAGATCATAGTCGCGCCACGGCTCTTCTTAAGGTTGCTGATGATATTCTGGAGGCGACAAATCGTGGAGAACTTACTGCTTTGGCTTTGCTCGACTACTCTAAGGCCTTTGACAGACTAAACCATCAGCTCCTATTGGCTATCTTGAGGTTTCTTGGCTTTGATGATAGTGCATGTCAACTAATTCAAAGTTACCTTAGGACACAGTCTGTAAAACTCAACTCAGAACTCTCGGGTCGTGTAGAGGTCTTATGTGGTGTTCCTCAAGGATCGGTACTGGGCCCCTTATTTTTCACTCTATATACCTCTAAACTTATCGATAATTTGGGATACGTCACTGCGTACATGTATGTGGATGATACCCAGCTGTACTTATCCTTTCGCCCTGAAAACATTCTTGAGGCTATTGACAGGCTATGCTATCAGCTGCCCTAGATCGTCTGCTAAAAATATCTAGGCAACATTGTCTCGAACTAAATCCTAAAAAGTGCCAGTTCTGTTTGGTCCTGCTCAGAGCAGGGAGCAATGTCGAGACATATTTCGTGTTATTCTTGGTGGTCAAACCTTATCCTGTTCAACCATTGCTAGAAACCGTGAATTGCTACTTGACGTAAACCTGAGGTTTACCGAGCATGTCAATAACTGTATAAAAAAGGCATTTGCAAATTTAAAACTTATATACTACCAAAGGCACCTTCTAAATCTTGATCTCAGAAAACCGCTATGTGATTAGCCTGATCTTATCTCAATTTACTTTTTGTGATGCACTGTATGGCCCGTGTCTTTTGCAGAGGGATGCCAGACGTATTTAGATGATTCAGAACTGCTGAATACGTATGATAGGTGGAATAAGAAAGTATGATAGAGGGGTGAGTGCTACAATGAGAGAAATAAGATGGCTTAACATGAGAGAGAGAAAAATGTTCCATAGCCTAATAATGTTTAATAAAATAATCGTTAAAAAATGCCCGGACTATTTATATCAAAAAATAAAATTTAGATATGGCCCTTATGCCTTGGATCTTCGGCATAAATCTACTATAACTTCTCCGTTGCACGAAACCACTCTGTTCGAAAGATCATTCAGTTATCAAGTCTCCTTAATCTACAACAAAGTTCTCATTTGTTTAAAAGCTGCTTCAACTAATTTATTTAAAAATGCAATTCGTTCACCTATCAGACAAATTTGTTCCGGTACACAATAGAAAGTCTACATGTTGTTGTTGTAAATGTTCATATAATGTTGCTATCCCTCAGTGCCCTCCACCTTGCCAGCTATTAGTTAGGTTAAGTGAGGAAGCTTTGCTTCAACTTCGTCTTTTGTAATTTTCTTTCTCTTAAATTACAATAAAGGCATAATTATTATTATTATTATTAATATTATTATTATTATTATAAATAATACATACTGTCTATTGTCTGTTTTTTACACCCTGCCGAACCTACCCTCCCTGAAAAGCCGCCACTGAAAATTTTTATAGAAAATAAGCAACACTTAGATTTAGCCGGATATTTTTTAGCCTTTTTCTCGAATACTAACTTGCTTTTAAGAAATTTTACGAAATCTGTAGCTCCAGTGATTTTAAGAAACAGATCGAGTAAAATTTTCATAAAGCAAGAGTATGGCAGACCAAGCCAAAAAATATCTGGCCCAAAATCTGAGCAGGAATGGTATTTGGTTAAGACAATTCCACAAATTAAATAAATTTTGTTTAAAAAATAGAAATAGGTGTAACACTTTATTTCAAAAGTTAACAAACTAAATGAAATAAGTTTTTTTAACAATCACAATGCTATTTAAAATGAACAGTGTTTAAAAAAACAGTTAGTGTAAATTACTTGTCCCTTAGAAGTTGATTCAATAGAAACTGAAGAGGAATCCATCCTTTTTAAAATTGGCGGTAAATCAGGCTTTGACTTTGATGCTTGTAGTGTTGCCGATTCCTTGCTCACCAACGCCCGCTTTGACTAGATTCTGAACGGCACTGGAGCGATGGGGGTGGTTTGTTATTTTTCTGTTTTTAATGTCGAGCCCAATGTTTCCTGCCGACATTTTCGTCCACTTAAAGATTTCATTTTCTCCAATTGACATGTTTTTATACCATTCTATTGCATTTACGTTTTTTCAAAACGGATTGGGAGTCAGGAAAAATCTGTAACTTGGGGTGTGAGTTGACCTGTTCGATACAATTTTGTAATACAATCTTACCGGACAGATATCTGGATTTTTTTTATTTCTTATTAGCCATTTACTGTTGGTACACCTTTTCGAGCCTACTTGACACGTTTTGAAAAAAATAGTGTTATACTCAATGCGGGGCCCGGTAATTCTCCACTATTAAATTGTCCTTCTTTAAAATAATAGGTTTTACAGTTTGTAGCCTCACCTCCTTGGCAGGCACGTAAGACTAGGAAACTCATAATAGAATCATTCTTGTATATAGCCAGGGAATCCACCAACGGACTTGGCACCGTACTTGTAGGGTCAAAATTTTGATAGGTTTCATTTTTGGAAAACTAAAATTACTTGCTAAATACTTTACGCATTTCCTTTAAAAAATAAACGCTTCTTTTGTTTCAAAAAAGTCAACGGTTTTCGAGGTAATCAAATTCTTATAAAATCTAATATTATAAGCAGTAATTTATTTAATTGTAAGAAACGACATGGTAACAATATTTGAGTAAACCTTCCCGTGTATTTCCATCCAAGGCCACTGAACTTTCTTTGCGTTTTTTTTTTTACGTCTGACTACAATGAAGAACTAAAGGTTTATTTTGACCTAAATTTGGAAGAAAGAGCACGAAGTTTATATAATTTCAGGTATTTTTGGTCTTTTCTCTTCAATCATCCGAGACTGCCCGAGATTGTTTTCCGGCATCGCCACGTTAAACGAATCTTGAGGAGTTTTGACACCAAGGAAGCTTCTGGTGCTGACGATATTTCAGTCATCGTAATTAAAACATGCGCTGACGAATTAACACCGGTATTTTGTAACATTTTTAACTTATCTTACAAAAAAGAAATATTTCCTTCTTGCTAGAAAACTGCGCGTGTCCAGCCGATAGCTAAAAAAGGCAAGAAGACCTTGCCAAACAAATATCGTCCAGTCGCATTTAGGTTAAAAAAAAAATAGCAACAAATGTATTTCAAATTTATGATCTTGCGTTAATTTTGCCAGCAGTTTAGTTCTAGAAAAAAAAACATTTATTCCTGTAGAATGGGAAAATAATTTGGTGTCTGTTCTTTAAGCCCCTTTTTAAATAAAATTATAAAGAAAATATTACGGTGTAAAAATAAATTCTTAAATTTAATATAATAAAGGTATATTCAAGCAAAATCGAGGGCAAAATATATTTTCTAAAATACAAGGTATAAAGAATGATAACAGGAAAACAAACGCGGCCCCGGGGACGTTGGTAACTTAAAGATATTAGGACGGAAGCAGTGCTCTTTTTTATAAAAATAATTTAAAAATTAAATTACCTAGAGACTACAATTTTTTTACATTTTGTATATGTTTCAATTTTTATGTTTAAATGTTGGTGTTTTAAGAGCACAGTTAACCGTATATTTACAGTAAGCAAGTATAATTTTTGCAAATATAATCATGCCAGGTATAAAAGCAGAAATATACCGAAGCTGTAAGCGCAAAGGCCATAAAAAGTTTTGTTAATGAGGTACAGCCCTCTAAAAGGGCAACCAAAAAAAGAACATGAGAGCAAAAAATTCAACACACTTAAAAGAAAAAAGGTTGGTTCATTATCATTAATACTGGGTAGGTTTTTGTTGTACTTTAACGTTTAGGGAATAAGTATAAGTAATTTATTAAATCTAAACAAACCCAATAAATAGTAATTAAGCCTAAATTTCTATTTTCGCTTGCTGATCTGCTTTACGCCTTTTACCAAAGCGTTTACAAGACCTATGACAGCAGACAAGTCAAGTAAATAACTAAAGACAGGTTTCTTAGTTGGGTTAAGACGGGTTGACGGTTATGCCTTACGAACGCAACGAACAAACTAAGTTTATTTATAAGGCAAATAGTCTGGTAAGCTATGATTCTACCGTGCGAGCAAAAAATTATTTTCATCCAAGAGGGCTTGGACTGAAAAACGTAGGGCTTGGTTTACATCACAATTATAAGGGGACGTATACAGTCAAAACGGTTGCTCTTTGCCGCTGCGTCATTACTTCCACGTGACTTAAACCATATGAATCTAATCAAAGTGTTAAGTGGTTCAAAAAGTCAAAACAAAGTCCAGGTTCATAAACGTCAACATTTTCGTTGCTATCGTTCAAACTTAATAATAATTAGAAATATCCATAATTACGTTCCGCCAACACGAAGGTATAATGGCTTTGAAGAGAATAGTATATAGGATTAAATTGAATTTCAAGGCACAAAAACGTTTAAAAACCAATTAAAGTTGACAGATTAAAACGATCATTTTGACATCAATTGACAACTCTTCAAATATCTTTTGTCTCTATCTAGTGTGCTACTTTGAATTCGAGACGTATTGCGTAACTCCGAAGACTCTTTATTATGCTTTTATTCACTTTTAAGGCTATAATAAATAAAGATGGGGAGTTGTAAATTACGCTGTCTCTTGATCGTTTTTCCACGACGTATCGGTAAAGATCCACCGTTTCGACTATATCTAATTAAATCTAGGTTAAAATTGGATCAAACTCATATGATGACATGCGATACGTCAAACTGATAAATATTAAAATGAGTTAACAAATACAAAATTTATTTTTGTTGTTTACAAAATTAACAAAGCTAGAATCTGGAGAAAGAAAAATAAAAAGTATAGAGCTTGCTGAAATTAACCACCGCCATGCTCCAAGCATAAATTCACAAGTCTTTTCATATTTTTGAAAGCGTTGACCAACATCTTTGGAGAAATATTACCACATTTTTGGAAAATCCTTTCTTGTAATTGTTCTCAATTTTCAACTGGTGTTTTAAAAATATTGTTCTTCAAATGAGAAAAAATTAAGTAATCCACAAGCGTCAAACAAGGTGATCTGGGTGTGTCTGTTCAAAAACTGATCAATCTGTCGTCGAAAAAATTGCGTAAGTACAACTTTTCCAAGCTAGCGTGATATAAGAAAATTTTGCTGGTTCTTACGGACGGTCTTCCAGTTCCTTTTTTATTTTGTATAGAACCTGTTGTAAAAGCGGCTTTAGAAAAATTCTCGCGAAAGTCGTCGATGCACAAACGCTGATTGTATTGGCACTCACCATTTATGCAGCATGATAATAACTTTTGCTCGCATTGTATTTGAGCAAGTTGAAGGCTCTACTAGAGAGTGTCAAGCGACCTTCAGATGATCGGTATTACTGTCAGTATTTTAAAATACTAATACAATATTATTGATCCTCTGAGGGCAAATACTGATGTAGAGGAGATGTGCCATATATGGAATATCATTTTGTTTTTACCTTGTAATTTTTTTGTTTCTTAAAAGAACTTTTGTTTATTTTTTTTACACATGGTTTAGTGGTTTAGTTATCAGGTTTTAATTATAAAAATGAGAAAATTCGTATATCGGGAGCCTTAAAAAATAACCTTTAAAAAAGGGTAATTTTGTACCTAATGCGGAATAGGATCCTAATATGGTATATACTATGATCCCAATATGGAATCGGGTTATGCTATTTAAAAGAAAAAAGTAAACGATTTTAAACTACATTTTTTATTTAAAAAAACATAATTAACAAAACAAATATTAATAATTCAACTTTGAACAAGAAAAATATAAAAAAATAATTTAAAAAAAAAATCAAATTAAGATTCTCAATTTTTAGAGTAGGAATAAGGTATCGGAACGTTTCGATACTCAAGAGATGAGTAGATATTGTCAAAACAAACTAATTGTCTTTGCAATACTCACAGATGAAAACATCAGTTTCACATCCCGAACAGTCAATATGACACCACTCTTTGCAGAAAATACATTCAATCCACTTCTCTCCTTTTCTATCCTCCAAAAACTGTCCATTACAATAGAAACAAGTAGCATTATCTTGCTGTGGTTTGTCTACTCCAAGGTCCTCCATGTCATCATCCTCACAAGAATTGTCTTTGAAATTAACGGATTCTGACTCTGAGGAGGAATCTTGAATGATCGCCTTCTTCTTTGAAGGATTTGCTTGACGAAGATGAAGGCCACTAGAGGATGGTCGATTTAGGGCATCTAATGATTCCGCTAACACTTTACGCTTCACTGTTTTGGCTTTTTTTGAAGAGACTGAATTTATTGAAGCTTCTAGGTCATCTTTAAATGGAGATGAAGTTATAATTGCGGCCTTTCCAGGCGCCCTTCCTCTTTGCGGCCCTTTTTTTGCCTTAAAGGTTGGCACCGGAGAAATATTCTCGGGTCCAATAAAGTCCCTTGCTTCTTCATTATTGTCGGTTATATTTTCACCTGCTGTGGCTCCTTCCTCAATATTTTGTTGTTCCTCGATATTTTCTTGTTCTGCAGCAAGGAAATCGCTATCTGTGAAAACATGACGATTTGGAGGAAATATTCCTGTTTTTTTAAAACCGTTAACGGCAATTGCCCCAGTTTGCACCTTTAGGTAAGCCTTTCCAAATAGTTCAGCAATGTCAAAATGTGTGACTGCTCTTTGATTCGATCTTAAAAATAATCTTAACTCCTCACTATAATGAGCTTTCAGAGGTCCCATCAACGTTTTATCTAATGGTTGCATGTGGTGTGTAGAATGAGGGGGCAAGCACACTATTTGAACAAAATTCTGCCTTGCCAAGTTTATCATTTCTAAATTGCGACAATGAGTATGGTGTCCGTCTAACACTAGCAACACAGGGTCGTTTTGTGATGGTTTCACCTTTTCAATAAAATGTTGGAACCACTGAGTGAAAATGTGGGTTTGAATCCACCCGCTAGAGTGACAAACAATTTTTGATCCAGGAGGAGCACCCTTTTCCAATAGAGCATTGGCATTTTTTCTAGGGAAGATTAGAAATGGTGGAACAAAACATCCTCCCGCACTCATACACAAGACTGCCGTAACTAAGGAACCTCTTTCTGCAGATGTTAAGGCTCCTACCTGCTTTGTTCCTCTAAGTGCAAGAACATATTGTACTTTGGACTGAACAATAGATAGGCCAGTCTCATCCACGTTGAATACTCTATCCGCTGGGTATTCGTATTTTTCGAATTCTGCCTCCAAAATATTAAAAAAGTGGGTAACGTTTTCTTTATTGAAGCCTTTGGCTCTATGGATGGATGTCCCAGTTGGCTTTCTGATAGAAATTCTGTCCTTATGTCGCCTCAGGAATAAATCCAACCATTTTCTTCCAGCGCTTTCATTATCTTTGGAAAATGGGTTTGGTAGTTTATTTAATGTAACCAGCTGATAGGCCATCCTTTTGACATCACTTCGTGTTAATCCATAAAACTTTTTTTCCATCAGAAGCAGATAATCTACCAATTTCTCCTCTAACAGCTGTGGTAAAACCGCGGATCTTCCTAATTTTGTTTCAACTGCCTGGGCTGGTGTTGCATCTCGCTTTGTTGATAGACGGAATAATGTAGTTCGTGGAACATTAAATGTATCTGACGCTTTTTTGTATCCCATCTCGTGACTTCGCACAGCTTCGATTGCACGAACCATGTCTTCTTTTCTCCATTTTTTACGACCCATGGTACTTTTCTGTAAAAAAAGGTTACATAATAATTAATTTTTGGATAGTCTTTTCATAAAGATTTTGCATTTTTTTTCACTAAATTTTAAAAAACGGTGTGTACGCAATATGGAATATTCCATAATTGAAACATCGATATGTTCCATATAAGGTACCCGGCCATCTTTCTTTTTGTTGACCAAACTCATGGGTTTACAAGAAGCTAATCTTAAATTGCAATATAAGAAACTTAAACTTATGTTATACAAACATACAAGACACAATCAAACATTCCCGTGTTTATTCTAACTAGGTGTATCAAAACTTCAAATACATACCTCCAATAAATTACAATGTCGGGTAAAAACAAATCGCACTCCGAAATAACGACAGTACGTTCGGCGGTTTATAAACGACTCTCATAAGTCACATCTAGCAGGAAGAATATTATTGGTAATGCTGTTGCGGTGTTGCCACTTTTGGTTTGTGAAATTTTAGGGTATTCCATATAAAGAACATATTCCATATATGGCACATCTCCTCTACTATCAATTTACTGAAATTATCCCTCCAATATATGGACGGAACAAAATATTAACGTTTGCTGGTTATTCTGTCAATAGTGACAAAAGTTCAGTGTTAAAATAATGTTCCACGATGGAGTACATGCTACTGGTCTGTCAAATGTCTCTTGAAGACTATCCCCAAAGTGAAAATAAACAGGTAAAAGAAAGAATACTAAAAAGTTTTATAGGGGCATACCATAATTTTCCTAATTATTTGTAATCCTGTGGATTAGTTAATTTAATATGACTTAGTAAATTTTGAGTACATTTTTGCCATTTTTCAATTCTCTTTTTTAACTAAACGTCGTTTTTTCTGTCTTGCATGCCCAACTGAGAGATTAATAGCTACACGTGCTTTTTTTTTAATTATTCATGTGGTAGAAAAATATCCAAAATAGCAGTAGCCAGATGGTATGAAATTTACCGTCAGACTAACCGGTTACTTCACAGATTTACCCGCCTCTCCTCTAAAAAAATATTGGTTGTGTGAGGTCTATTTTCGAAAACTGACGAAATTGTCAATATCTAATACTTACAGTAATATTGATTGCGTGAGGCCATTTTAGGTGGTATGACATGAATAATTGCACGGTTGTAGACCACAGCCCGTCATTTATGTGTAGCGCTACTAGTATAATACCGCCAAAAAAGGACCGTCAAACTGCTTACCTCGACGGGCAGTTCACTGTCTGTCTGGCAGAGCCTTTAGTATTTTGGAATAGTACGATGTTAGACAATGTAAATGCAATACCAACATATTTAATAACAGAACTTTTGGAAATATTGCAAAAGAAAAGACCAATAGAAGAGATTACAAAGCGCAGAGCAAAAACAAATTCGCTTGGTTAATAGAAATAACTTGCAAATGGCAAGAAACAAAATAAGTTATATTTAAACTAGTACAATGAGTAGGCAGGTGTCTCCCAAGTACAGAATTTGGAAATAAGAGATGTGTCAAGAAGGTAAGAGTTTGCACGAGGCAAGTATCTTGCGTTCAACACTGTTTACTGACTTAATGAGGGTATAATATTAAAATATAGATATAACTATGTCTATCAAAAACACTTGCGACACACACGCCTTTGGATTTTTTTGTTTAGCACTTACAATGGCTTCACAACTAGTTTTCAAAGTTAGTTAAAATTGGCTATGCCCCCATCTGTCTTTACGTGCAATGCACCGGTCTGACCGTTGACGTCACCAGAGTCGGAGGTTGGTCTGAATGAATACCGATTAAAAAGCAAGTTGTGTTGAAGTTGAGCTTCTAGGGTGTTTAAAATATGTCTTTGAATGACTTGTTTCATTAGTGGCCTTGTACCCAAACCATTTAGCTTTAAATACTGTACCAGCTTTTTACACAATTTGTAATTTTTTCGTTGTGTGATGAAATTTTTAATTTTCCTATCAATTCGGGTGGGGTTGGAATTTGATTCTATATTTGGCCTCATTTAAAGTCACCAAATAGAAACTAACAATAATATTTTTTTAATAATGATATACCCCCACTATAATCAAATTATGTCATTCCAAAAATAGGTATACTCCATTTCACAATAATTCGTTGATTCCCGACCGCAATAAAATTTAAACCCAGCCATAAATAAGTGCCTTTTGAAAGGGTACAGGTCCTGATTACCTACTAATTTCAATAGTTTAGGTTAGCTATTTTCAACAAAACAAATATAAAATAATAGCTAAGTATCTTTATTTTAATCATGTAATTAAATAGCTATTAATATTTATACAAAAATACTAATCTACAATATTATAATATCATCTATGCCTAAACTAATTATTAAGGGCCTTACGCTACTCTTAATTATGTTATTATATTGGTATATTAGGTAGGTTAATGGCAAATTGCAGGTGTTCAATATAAAGCAGAGTATTTTCATCTTAGTTTATCAGTCGTTTGGTGTTTGTCAAGCTGTGCATTAAAGGTATTTTTGTGTTTGTTATCGAGCATCCAAAATATGTCAGATCTGTGTGAAACTTCAGATAATATTGCTTCCGGAAGTTATGGTGTAACGAAGAGAAAACATTTATCACTTGATGCCAAAAACATCATAAAGAACGTTTACTGTATCGTTTTAGAAAAAGGGTATGACCGGAGTGCAAGTTTTAGTGAAACGAGTATTTTGACCAAAGTCGCATTAACGACAGTAAAAGATATAGTGGCCAAACCCATCCAGCCAAGAAAAAAACGGTGTGACAGCGGAAAATTAAGAAGCATCGAAGAAGCTGATAAAGACTTGATTCGGAGGAAAATTTATGACATGTACACTAAACAAATAGTCTTAACAATAGATACGCTAGAAAAATTACTTACAGCAGCAGACGAAACCGACATTTCATGTGGCAGGACAAGCCTTTGGAGAATAGTAAAAGCAATGGGTTTTAAATATCGTACCATTGACAAACGACAGGTACTAATGGAATCGCAGCGTTTACAAGTATGGCGTAGAGATTATTTGAATCTTATCAGACGCTCAAACGAAGGACAAAGAATTACGATATTACATGCAGGTTCAGAAAATGGATTTATTCCGAACGCTCTATTATTATCTGCGAAGCAAATTGCCAATTCATCTTTCGTTTACCATCAAGACAAGGATGCTACATTGTTTGAAGATTGGTTTCAGAATCGTCTGCTTCCGAATGTGCCCAAAAATAGTGTTATTGTTATGGACAACGCTAGTTACCACAGTCGCCAACTAAGTAAAGTGCCGAATTCAAATAATACAAAAGTGGAAATCCAAAACCATATGATAGAAAATAATATATATTTCGAGGAAACCTATACAAAAAAGGACCTTTTAAATGTTTTAATCTACGACAGTGCCATTATGACGTATTTAGCATTATCATTTGGATGTCATTATGACCTTCATAATAGCACTCAGTGCCATTATGAATTCATAATAACATCCAAATGTTAAGATACAAAAACAAAAAGAAAGTCGGTGCAAACTATTACGCTTTGCGCGATATTTTCGACATCCGAAGGGACACTTTCGGATTCAGAATCTCCCATATTTAAATTATTTTTGGCCAACACTTTGCATACAATAGAAAATTAGACAGCAATAATGACGTTGTCAAAATCGAAATTGAAACAATCAAAAATGCGGTTACCATGATAACGACTATTATGATCACCTGAAAATTTTAAAAATTACGAAAACGTTATCTGATATCAATGAAATTTAGAGGAATAAAATCTATTTGCACTGTCGTGGATTAAATTTTGAATGATACACGTTCGATATGAACTTTGTTAATGAAACGCGTGCAACGTTAAACCACGAGGCGTCAGCCGAGTGGTTTAATTGCACAAGTATAGTGTTCATATCGAACTAGTATTATTAATAACTATAAAAGCATTCAATATTGAAAAACAATATATCTCTTACAATCTTGCAAGTGCTAATGGTCACACAGTTTTACACCTCCCTCCGTATTACTGTATTTTTAACCCAATAGAACATATTATATGGAGCCAGTTAAAGACGATGATTAGAAGAGAAAACACATCCCCCACACTAAGTAGTTCTGTTATAGAATTAATTGAAAAATGTGTAAGTATTAGTAGAAAGTTGGAAAAATTCTGTGAGACACGTGATCCAAGTCGAAAATTCCTATAACATAATTAATAGTAACGTAAGGCCCTTAATAATTAGTTTAGGCATAGATGAAGACGATAGTGATAGTGAAACAGAGCTAAATATAGAGTAGGTTAAGTTAAATATTGTATTATTATAATACTGTAGATTAGTATTTTTGTATAAATATTAATAGCTATTTAACTACATGATGATGAAATAAAGATACCTATTATTTTATATTTGTTGTTTTGTTGAAAATAGCTAACCTAATCTATTGAAATTAGTAGGTAATCAGGACCTGTACCCTTTCAAAAGGTCCGGTGCCTACACAATAGATATTTGTCAGGCAACTTACTTATGGTTGGGATTACGACTGAGGGTTGTCATTTAAATTTTATTGCGGTCGAGAAATCAATGAATTATTGTGGAATGGAGTTTACTTTATATTTTATAAAAGGGGTAGTTCAAGCATTTAATTTATGGTAATATAGGGGTACAGTTGGATGGTTGATATAATTTATTTTCAGGGTGAAATATTTTTAAAGTTTTAGGTAGTTTAGAATTTTTACTAATACAAACATACATAATTTCGAAACGAAAAACAGTAAATATTTCAAATTTCAAACGAACTTGAGATGATGTGACGCAGTTGTTCTATAAATAATCTTTTTTTTTCTGGGTTTTGCTTTAGCCTATCTAGATAATGTTTAGTTCTTTCTGCTTGTGTGAGTGCCATACCTGAAAATTGCAATATGTTGTACCTGCTTTTTAGGTTCATCACATGGTTATCAGCTGCGTCGCGAGATTTTGTGACGCTGCTGACTGTGACAAACCTGATAATTGAACGAAATTAATTCTAAATCATATTTAAACCAACTTTAATTAATATTTCCTATGTTTGGAAGAAAATCAACAATTCACACGTTTGTACATTTCTTTGAAATTAGGAATAAAAAAAGAAAATACATAAATGCTCAATGAACGTGACGTACTAGCAGTCCAATCAACATAATATGCACCTTTACTTATTGTTTATTGTTAAACTTAAAATGCTGATGACACGTGCTCTCATCAAATGCAATCAGCGAACTAACACGTACTTCCTAGAGGTAAAGTTGAGTAAGCATTTAACCCTTTTTCGTTTTTTGAAGAACTACGGAATGTGACGAACCTGACATTTGAAGCGAGGGGCACTGCTTTGTATATCGTAATTAAAAAAGTAAATACCGATTTTGTAATTTAATCAACATCAATTATCAAAACATAAACAAATCGCGCTTGTCTTAACCAATAATCTTCTATTACCCTAGATGGCACAACTCATTTATAAATGCTATAAAAATGTGTTAACAAAATTGTTTGTTGGTGCTGCTTTCACCTTTGAGTGCAACAATGCTAAACCTAAAATATAACCCAACTTTCTGTTTACTCATATGAAAAGTAACTACAGGGTTATTATACTCCGATTTATCGCAAACTTGACGCATGCTACTCATTTCAATTAGTCTCCATACAAAAATATCACAAAACACTAAAAACAGCAATAATTTCACAAAACCGATATACACTGATGAAACAACAAACAACGCCGCGTATTGCCGAAGGCGAGTTATGTGGACTGCCACGAAAATGATGAACCTGGGCGGATCCCTTACTGCTGCGTTGCCATACTGCACATTTTTTACAAGAATTTAGACAGTGTTATACATTTCCCACATTATGTCCATCGTGTTAATTCTTTCAATAGCGTAGGTTTGGCAAACCATCTATGGTTTGTAGATCATGGGTCTCAACAACATACTGTTTCACTTTTTCCACTGGACAAACTGCGTTCATTAAAAAGAGCAACTTAACTCGTAAATCGTTTGTTCTTACCACCGCAAGACGGGACTTGAGTTGCTAAAAACAGTTGCCGGCAACAGAAAGTTTACAAATATATTTGTAAATTGAACAATCTGTTGTTGGAGCAACTCGAGTTGCTGCTTTATCGGTTTGGTGGAAAACCGCCTTGATCACGTTCTAAATGTTGAATGATATTTTTTTATAATGGCATGGCTTGGCCTTTTATTACATTTCTATCCTATTTAATAAGTGATTAATATTTATTGGAATTTCTAAGAAACTTTTTGTGATGCATGTTAATTTTTTTTTTATTAATATAACCTCATATTCTACAAAAACACCGGCTGAATTTTCGACAATTTTATTCATGCAGGTCTGTGATATTTTATGCTGGCTTCGGGCTTCATATGGAACGCTCATTGATATTTAGGGATGAAGCCTTGGTTGTGTATTTATTTTTGTTTACATCCTGAACTATGGATCCGGACAAATATCATAAACCTGCAGAAAAACAAACTTTGTATTTTCATCAGTTTTATGTATATTACTGTTTTATATATCTATACCCACACAAACCGATTTAAACATTGTTTTCTTTCCCTGTTTTTTGTAAAAGTTTCTTTAACAGAACGAATATTATTTTCCAAGTATTGCGTATTTTTAGTTGAAGATATGATGGAAAAATGTTTTTGTATGTATTACAGATATATGGAAGACTTCAAAATTTTCAGATATAAATATATTTATGACTGGAGTATCTCTGGAATAAAACTCATTTATCTTTGATGATATTTTCTATACATAAGCAATATTTACTAGTTCAGTAGTGCCTTAAACATAAGCCAGTTTTACAATCATGACAAAAGAAAAACACTTGCCAATAGATCGACACCAACTAACCGTTTACAGTATAAGACAAATATTAAAAATTCAATGATAGGTCATATTTAGATCATATATAGGTATATTTTTAATTCAATAAAAAAGGTATTAATACCGTAATAAGTTTCATATACATTATAGAAATCACTCCGTAGTCCAGGAGTAACAATTATAGAGATTTTACATCTATAACATTTTCCTCCACATGTAGAAAGTCGTTTGTTGGGGTGCGTCAGGGATTTGTCAAAAAGTATATTTTATTAAACGCCGTATTTATTATTTTAGCGTGATAATGGAGATATTACGGAGCGCATAATAGCTAAATCTGAAGCCCTTTTCCTTTATAATATTTTGCGGTGCCAAATTCCTTGGAGTTTGTAGAGCGTGCCAAAAATAAATAAATAATAAAATTATTGGTAGGTTATTATCGTCATCAACAAAACGAAAGTCAAAAATAATATAATTTCACTACCGAGAATATAATCGGCACTATCGTAAAACGTTTGATTAATAACATTTCTACCACTAAGTAATATTTCTTATGATCCGGAAAAATCAAGCATTGCAAGAAAGTATCCTTGATGGCCAACTGTGTGCGGTGCACGTGTAAAGTAAGCGATCTACGTTTTAACCTCTTGACATATATTTGATTGGGAACATGGCTTCAGGAAGGTCGTTCCAGAGTGGTTAAATTCTTAACATTTATTTATGGAATAAAACACAAAGTCTGCTCCACTAATTTAATAAAATAAAATTATATGCCCATACATGTTTCGAAGGCATAAACCTTCATCCTCAGTGGGTTAAAATTAAGATGTAAGAATATTATGAAGAGACCAATGATATTGTTAAATTATTAAAACTTGTGTTGCAGCAAAAATTGATTTTTTTTTGGTACGACTTCACCATGATGGTCTTACCCCATTAGGTTCTCAATTTTAATTTACCAGTAAAATTTGGGTTTTACAATAAATTTAAAATAAAATTAAACCTCATTAATCAAACAAAAACCTTTTTTGTTAGTCATAATTAGTATTAAATTAATTCACGTATACATACTAATTCTTATAAAAATTAAAAAATTTTCTGCAACACAAGTTTTAATAATTTAACAATGTCATTGGTCTCTTCATAATATTCTTACATCTTAATATTAACCCACTGAGGATGAAGCTTTATGCCTTCGAAACATGTATGGGCATATAATTTTATTTTATTAAATTAGTGGAGCAGACTTTGTGTTTTATTCCATAAATAAAATATCACTCCACTGTGAGATGGACTACTTCCATAAAATTAAGGAATTTGTTTAACATTTTTGCTCGCGCAACTCTAAGGGGTAAATAATTTTCTTTATGCCTTTCAACAAAAAACTAAAATAAACATACAATATTGATAAAAACTAGGTTAAACTTCTCTTGTCACCCCTAAATTGGTATGTCCCCGCTAGTGTATTAAGAGATCACGAGTTGTTTAACATACCGTTCCGAAGAGCAACCTAAACTTCCTCAGGAGTGCTGTAGAATGTCTAGTAAAGGATATGTTATAGCAAATATTGACCTTAAACAATGCAATACACTTACGAACTTCACAGTTAGTCGATAACAAATTAATAACATCTTAAAACTATTTAGGAACGTTCAATAAGGATTGCTGATTTGAATTTGTAATAACCTTTAAAAAACAGGACGAATAATTTTCTCTATACATTTCAACAAAATACTAAAATAAACACACAATATTGATAAACATTGGGTTACAAATAGTTAATATAGATACTATGCGTCGAACACTATTAAAAGACCGGACACGTTTTTGATGACAATAACATTGAACTATTCTAACGTGAAAATAACTGCAATAGCAGATTGTTTCTTGAATTATTGTACCATAGTTATAAAAACAGAAACTATATTAATTATAAGTCTGACAATAAGTTAAGTAACACGTATTGCAACATTTTAAGACTAATTTAAGTTAATTAATTGATACGCATAGTGTCTATACCAAAAGTATTTGTAACCTATATTGTTTATATCAATATATACTTCAAGTTAAAATTTTCTGTCAGTGACTCATCACTAGCATATAGACAGTTCCGGGTTGTAGGACGTCAGGGGAATGAATTCTAGTGGCGTGAGCATTTCAAAAAATAATAAATGATAACATTTTCATATAACTTTTATAAATTAAATGTATTTGATTAACCCTTAAAACCTGATTCTATTAGACCTTTTTCACTGGGATTTCTTAGTCCTTTCGAAAACCCATATATATAGGCCCGCCTTAAACTCTAATATTTAGATCTTGCAATATCTTCTCAACTGTGTGACCTTCATTGAGCCATGTTATGTCGGTGTAATACAATTTTTCCTCTTTTCCCGAAACTCCAATACTTTTAAAATATTCTCGCCGCCATACAATTTCATTCATTTTTTCTAATTAGTAGGCGTTTTCGATTTCGCTTAAAAGCTTTTACGTAAAGATGTGTCCTTCTTAATTTCAGCCATCTTGTCTTTTTATTGTGAATATTTCATTTAGGAAAAAAAAATCCATGGATTTTGCGACGAATTGCGTATATTGTGGCATCATCCAGGATTATTTTTTTCGTCCTCTTGTTTCGACTCCTCAACTATTTCCTTTATCGTCATTTTCTTGATGAAGGCCTTTTAAAACTCTGAACACAGTGCGCGAGGAAAGTTTCGTTAAAGTACCACATATTTCTGTAGCATCCAATGTGGTTAGTTCAGGATTTCCTTCTTGAATTCCATGGTATACGTTTTTACCTATTATTACTTCTTTTAGTGTTAATTCACATTATTTTTGTAGGTGTACAACTAGTTGAAAGTTCGTTAATATCCATAGTTTACTCAATTAAAATAAGCAGTTAACAAAACTAAATAAAGTTTATTAACTATATATTGACACAAAACAATATTTATGTGAACGGCCCATATACTACGAAAATTGAAAAGAACTCACAAAATCTATGGATAAATAATTAATAATAATCTTTCAAGTTGTGAATTCCGGCTCTTTGTGTTGTTGAACGCTCCTAGTTTTATGATAGTTTTAATTTGTTATCGACTAACTTTAAAATTATTAAGTATCAAAGTACATTGCATTGCTTTATGTCAGTTTTTGCTATATGTCCGTTTCTTATTATTTTGCAGCACTCCTGTAAGCTTGTGAAAATAAACGAAATATTAAAACAGAATAATTGAGTTTCAATAGCCACAAACCACATACCTGCACTGAGAAAAAGATCTAATTGGAATAACCTGAAACGAATTTATTCAATAAAAATATTTCATTGAAAACGAGCAACAAATTATTTTATTGAGAAATTTAATTAAAGTTTAATTGCCTGAATTAAAATTTATTTCGAACAAACACGTAAATATTACTTTTTCACAGCTCACATTTAATTCGACCGAATTCGCTAATGATCCCAGCAATTATATACTGGGTGTCTACAAGGTCTGGCAACGATCTCTCGATAGACAGATTGGATCAAAAAAAAAACACGCCTCAAGAATTTTAAAAGCGCTATCCAATAATACTAAACGCGACCCCTTACCCCCACCCCTTGAAGTGGATCGGGGGGCAACTTTAGATCTTAAATGAGTACCCCTATTTTTGATTGCGGAATCGGATCCTACGACAAATTTTACGTCAAGTTTGTCTAGATCGTTTTTTTCGAAGAGTTTTTACTTAAAAATGAATTGTTTCTATAACGTAATTCAATAGTATGCTAAAGTTGTAAATAGATAAAGGACCTTTGATCGCCACCACCAAAGAGGGGCCTTGACAGCCATATTGAAAAATAACCACCAAGCTAAAGCACCGAATAATGAAAGAACACTAAAATCTTTCAAAATTAAACTCTCGTACTCATTCTTGTGCCTACAAAATCTTTAAGAACTTTAATTAAATGAAATTGACTTCTTGAACATTTTATAATCCTACTTACTTACCTACGTAGCTCTATTGGTATATTTAAGAAAGTCTTTATACCTGATTTTTAAGCTACTTTAGTTTCTTTTGTATTGCGCTAAAATACGCTTCATTTAACTTCGGTTCGCTTGAACATGGGTATTTCATTGTTGGAACTGCAGCAAAAATTACGAAACAAAGTGGTAATTTTATGAGCACTTTAATGCAACTACTTTAATAGTTTTAGGTTCGTTTTTCATTAGTATAGAAGTTGACATCTTTAGACCAACGAAAAATGTAAAAATTGTCGTTAAGAGTATTGATTCAATTCATAATTGAATGAAAAATAATTTTTTTAATTCTAGTCACTTAGTCTAAATTGTCATTTTAGATCATCCCAATTTTATAGGCAATAGCATAATTAAGAGAAATAAATTTGTGGGAAATTTTGCATAAACCGCGTTTTTTTACTTGGGCTTTTGTGAAAGAGTTCGACACCGAAGGTAGAGAGAGGGCTCTTTCAAAAAATATAAAAATAAACAAATGTAGTTTTTGAACAAAACACGCGCGAAAGCAAAATTATCTACTTATTTTAAGGCACGATAGCTATTTAGTGGAATACTTCCCAAATCCTGGTCCTGACGATATTCCAGTCATTGTAATTGAGACATGCGTTGACGAACTAACACCGGTATTTTGTAGGCTTTTTAACTTATCCTACAAAAAAGGAATATTTCCTTCTTGCTGGAAAACTGCGCACGTCCAGCCCATACCCAAAAAAGGCAATAAGACCTTGCCAAACAACTATCGTCCAGTCGCATTGCTTTCAGTTATATCAAAAGTTATGGAGAAGGCTATTAACGAAAAATTATTAAAATACCTGGAAGGCTTTAACATTATTAGTGACCGCCAGTATGAATTCCGTAAGTCTAGATCAACAGGGGACCTTCTCGGTTATGTTACTCACGTTTGGAACAACGCAATAGAACATCATAAGGGGGTCCCGGGCGGTAGCACTAGACATTTCCAAGGCTTTTGACCGAGTATGGCATGAAGGGCTCCTAACTAAAGTGAGAGCATACGGAATGCCGGTTCGTGGCCGTCGAGCTTCCTTAAAGGCCGTTCTCTGCAAGCGGCGATGGACGGATTTCTTTCAGATACGTTTAACATCAACGCCAGAGTCCCTCAAAGTTCTATATTGTCGTACACCCTCTTCTTACTATACATTAACGATCTTTTGGGAAAAACTAAAAGTTCTATATATAGCTTCGTTGATAACAGTACACTTGTTTTATCTTTAACTTTGGATGTTCAGACATCGGCTGCCAATTCACATCTCTATAGACAGGAAGAAGTCTCACATCTTAATAAAGACCTGGAAGAAATTCTGTCTTGGGGTAACAGTAACAAAAAGTTAGTGTTGAAGAACCGGATATAGTTATGGCTGGACACGCGATTCCCTTGGCTTCATCAATTCATTTATTGAGCGTTAATTCAGATAGTCATAATGGCATATTCACGTTGCGGCCATTGCTAAGGCAGCCTCGCAGCTTGGAGTACTTTTCCGAACTAAGAACCTCTATACACCCCAACAACTTTTGATGCTCTATAAAGCCCAAATTCGACCATCGCTGGAATACTGTTTGCATATTTGGGGCTCTGCTTCTAAACATACCCTGAGATTGCTAGATTCCATTCAAAGAAGAGCCATTCACTTGATCGGTGACCATAGTCTGACAAACAACCTGGAAAGCTCTAAACATCGAAGGCGGGTTGGCGACTTGAGTCTATTTTACAAATATTTTCATGGCGAGTGCTCAACTGAGATTGCCCGCTTGATACCACCTAGAGGTGCATAGTAGAAATACACGACGAGCCACTGCAGCCCACCACTACGTGGTTCAGCTTAGTGTCCCTCGAACGACACTGTTTCAAAATTCTTTCATCTGGAGAACGCCATCACTGTGGAACGGCCTCCCTGACGTGTTCCTCAACGAGTATAATCTCCAAAGATTCAAGACCAACGTAAATCGTTTCTTGCGCACACGCACTGCTCCCAGAGCGCCATAAAGGATTTATTCTGCAGTGCTGTGCCTCACAAAAAAAAAATAAAAATTAATGTAGAAATTAAAACCAAACAATATATTTCTCAAAAATTACACATAATAATAATTTCACTGAAATACACAGTTAAAATAAGTATTTCTTTCATGGTTTGACATAGCCTACGATGTCCGCATAGTCCTATTTGCCGTCATATTTAAGATGGAAGATTCCGGTGCCGCCAAATTATAATTACTTATTATAGTGTTATTATCTTTCATTGTATCAGGTATTCAACCACGTTGATCTTCGTCCATCTGAATATATTGCCAAGTAACACAAAATAGTTAAATAACATTTATTTTTAGTTTATACCCCAGGTATAATTATAGTGAAAAGTAAACGATAAAATGTCCGCGAGATATACAGTGTGTCTCTATAAGGTCTGTACAAAATCTGAACACATATTTCTGAGGTCAAAATAAGGCGATTTAAAGCAACTTACCTTAGTCCGAAATTGCTCCGTTTCCGAGATACAGGGTGGTAAAGTTAAAAAATAAAATTCGAATTTTTTAAAATTAATGAACATTATTTAACGTATTACTTTAAAACTTGGTGCCCGGGGTTTTTTTGGGATGCGAAACCCGAATACGGACACCTTTTCACTGTGGCCATTAGATAGCTCTTCACAATACACTTCTTATGGTTTAGAATGGCCATAACTTTTTTATCAGTGTAGTTTTTTCCCTTTTCTGTTAAGGAACTAATTTTTTGAACATTTTGAAACAAAAAAGGTACTCTTGTGAAAATCCGCTTAAGTAAGCCGTTTTTGAGATATTTCGGTTTTTAGTGTTTGATGCCGCACCGGAATATTTAAATTATTTTGAATAAAAAATTCCGCTATTAGTAAATTTTCGGCAGGAAAAAATGTTTCACTTGGGTTAGTTACAGCAAGTTTTGCAGGAAAAATTTGAGTATGGATTTTTTTTTTAATTAAATGAGGAACAATTTTATTCTAAAAGTAAATTTAATTAGCATAAACTTTTAGTAATTGTTTAAAATGACCTCCGTTAACATAAGTACAAAGATTAATACGACGTAAAAAGTTTAAATTTACTCTTTGCATCAATTCCGCATCGTTCTTTAATATGTTGACTGCATTTTGAATTCTTCCCCAAATTCCTCTTCATTATTAATCAGTCCGGAGTATACCATCGTTTTTAAAGACCCCCATAAAAAATAATTCAACGGAGTCATATGCGGTGAGCGTGGCGGCCACTTTACAGGAGCGTCATTTCCTCTACTGATCCATCTGCTTGGATACTGTCGATGCAAATAATTGCGGACATTTAAACTAAAATGTGGTGGAGCACCGTCATGCATAAACCACATATCTCGTGGAAGTTGTAATGGCGAATCTTCTAATAAATGTGGCAGCGTATTTTGTAAATGTTCTAAATATTCCACACCATTTAGTCGTGGCGGTAAAATTACAGGACCAATAATGAAATTGCCAATGATTCCTGCCCACATATTAATTCTAAACTCATGTTGATAATGAGTTACTTTTGTGGCATGCGGGTTTTCAGCAGCATAAACATGTTCGTTATCTAAGTTGGACACCACTTATTGTAAAACATGCTTCGTCAGTAAATAAAATGTGCTTAGCTAAATTCACATCCTGTTGTCTTTGTTCGGTAATGAATCGACAGAAGTCCAATCATTGATCGAGATCCGGAGCCAAAGGTCTTGTACCTTTTGGATATGATATGGATGAAGCTGCTGCTCTTTTAATGTTCTATGAAGTACATCCTTGGATACTCCTACCTCTAAACCTAAGCGTCTGGTGCTTAATTTTGGATCTTCAGCAATTCTTTCCAAAATTTGTTCCTCAACCTCAGGAGTCCTTATTGCACGTTGCCGTCCATAATTGGTAGTTAAATGAGTGAAGCTACCGGTTTCGCGTTGGCGTCTCCCAATAGCAGCAAATGTTTGATGGTTTGGTATGCGCCGATTTGAATATCTTTCCCTGTATACCCTAACACTTTCGCGGCCATTTCCATGACAATACCCAAAAACCAATAGCATATCCGTCATTTCTGCAGAACTGTATCCTTCAGCCATCTTTGCAGTCAATTTAAAATTTAACTAACACGTTTCAAACACCTTATTTATTCTCGCATTGGCAAATTCTTACTGAAACATTTACTGTAAACGACATAGACTAGAATAGCGAAAATTCTTAAAATAAGAAAAATGTTTACATTTAAATAGTCTGTTGCAAAAAAAATTTTAAAGGTGTTCGTCAAACAGGTAAAAAATCCGAGGATCTTTGGATGTGACACTCCAAAAAAGTATCTACAAAAAATACATTTTCCACTGCTAGTTCACTGACCACATTTCATTCTTAAAGATAACAGCAAACATTTTTTATTCAGAATAATTTAAATATTCCGGTGCGGCATCGAACAGTAAAAACCGAAATATCTCAAGAATGGCTTACTTTAGCGGCTTTTCACAAGAGTACCTTTTTTGTTTCAAAATGTTCAAAAAATTAGTTCCTTAATAAAAAAGAGAAAAAAATACACTGATAAAAAAGTTATGGCCATTCTAAACCATAAGAAATGCATTGTGAAGCGCTCTCTAATGGCCACAGTGAAAAGGTGTCCGTGCTCGGGTTTCGCATCCCAAAAAAACCCCAGGTACCAAGTTTTAAAGTAATACGTTAAAAAATGTTCATTAATTTTAAAAAATTCAATTTTTATTTATTAACTTTACCACCTTGTATCTCGGAAACGGAGCAATTTCGGACTAAGGTAAGTTGATTTAAATTGCCTTATTTTTGCCTTAGGAATATGTGCTTAGATTTTGTACCAGTGGCGGCTCGTCGTATAAAGCAACTGAGGCCGGCCTCACATGTAAAATTAATAAATTATCGTTTTTTAACTAATTTCTAATCATTAAAAGTATCAAAACAATGGAACATTCAATTAACATCAAAGTTCAACATATTATCTTTTAAATTAAGCGCGCACCCCATCCAACATTAGTTTTAAAAACTGAAATCGTTGCCCGACCGCATAAAAAGAAAATAATTGTAATCCCAAAAACTTGAGTTTCCTTTACGTCACAAATCGCTTTTAAAACGCTATGCTCTCCAACCCGACACCTCCACCGCTTTAATTGCGCACAAGGGAAATAATAGCCAAATTTTGCAGACGAGTGAGGCCCACTTATTTGGGCCTATATCGTATTATTTTTACAGTAGCTTGCAATGGCTTGCATGTTGCCAAATGTTGATTGAACAAGGACATTTATTGACTTATTTACTTATTATTTAAATGTTTTATTTTTAAAAACATAAAAAAATAAGAAATGATTGATAAATGTTTTCATTGTTCTATAAGATATTATTAATAAATATGCAATTAAATCCCAATAACAAAAAACAGATAAAAATTAAAGATTACAGGTGGGTGCCTAGTGCCTATTTGAAACTTGGCAATGTTTTATTGTTAACAGGCTCATCTATATTTTCTTCTCGTAGAATCAGGTGTTGGCTTATTAGATTTAATTAGATCGTTGGAAAAGCCCTTTGCCGTTAGGTTACGAGTTACGACGCGTGCTATTCGTTTGTGATTGTTAACCTATCGTGATTTTAGATTTTCGAGGCGGGTCTGCGGGTTAAAATACTGACACCTAATTAATTTGTTTTCTTGTTGTGTTGGTGCACATACCGACTCCTAGAGTCGGTTGTGGTTGGTGATAGGAGGTAAGGTAAGGCAAGAGCCCTTTACATCAGGTGAGTAAGCCGATTTGCTTTTTATTTTAATAATTAATACAGTATTGCTATTGCCAAGCCAAGGTCCAAGGTTTCGGCTGGTTTCGTTTTATAAAATTATTTTTTTTGTGCTTTGTGCTTATTTTAATTTAAATTATGAATCCCTCTCACGATATTGTTTTGTCTTTACTTGAAACCCCTTTCTCGCGACGACCTGAGATAGAAAAACGGCAAATTTTGGAGAGTCGACCAACACCAAAAATTTCGGCAATATTTAACTGTAAGAGACAGGGTAAGCAATATTCAAGAGCTTCTCAGGTAACTTGGTACGAAACCTATAAGTGGCTGTGCGGAAGTATTTATAAGGAAAGCTTATATTGTTGGCCTTGTATTTTATTAGGCAGCGTAAAAAACAATTGGAGTTCAGGGGGTGGGTATTCTGATTTAAAAAAATTTTCACGGGCGGTAAAATCACACGAAAGTTCCAAAGAACATATTAAGAATTCTGTGGCGCTTACGAGAGTAGAGCAAAATAGAGACACAATAGCGAATGCACTGAGAGAAATTGACCCTGACCTTGCAAATTGAATATTTTGCTCGTGAAACCTAGTATTTCAAAATAATTATATTGCTGGTTGAATTCCTAACTATTCATTTTAAGCCAATGACCTTGAAATCGCGAAAATTTTTCGTCTGCGGCGCTATTTTGCAGCCTCACCCCCTTATACCACGCACGATATGGCATTATACATCAGCTAAGTGGGAGGACCTAAGGGACCATTTTCGAACCTTTCCTTGGCGAGACGTTCGTTTTACCTCTGATGATCCATCCATCTGTGCAACAGAAATATCGGAGGTTATCCTTACTGGCATGGAAGCCTTCATCCCTTTCTCAAAAAAGTGCCCTTCTAACGGCAAGCCTTGGTTTACGAAAAATTGCGAACGAGCTGTTAAATCAAAAAATTATTTCTACCGACAATGGTTTAAAAATCCTGCCGCCGAAAATCGTACCATCTTTGTTAACGCTCGAAACCAATGCAAGCAAACGATAAACCTAAGCAAAGAAGCACACAACCAGAGGATCAGAGACAAACTTCTTGAATGTCTTAGCGGCTCAAGATCATTTTGGTCGGTAGCTAAGGCCGTCAGTCAGAACTTTACCAAGTCAACCATTCCACCTCTAACACGTTCTGATGGCACCATTGCGTCCAAAGCACAGGAAAAGGCAGACTTAATAGCGGAACTATTCTCTTCACATTCAACGGTAAATTTTCAGGGAAATACTCCACCGAACATTACCCCTGTAGAATCGAGAATGCCCGAGATTGTTTTTCGCCACCGCCATGTTAAACGAATCTTGAGGAGTCTCGACACTAAAAAGGCTTCTGGTCCTGACGATATTCCAGTAATTGTAATTAAGACATGCGCTGACGAACCGACACCGGTAATTTGTAGGCTTTTTAACTTATCCTACAAAAAAGGAATATTTCCTTCTTGCTGGAAACAACGAAAAATTACTAAAATACCTGGAAGGCTTCAACATTATTAGTGACCGCCAGTATGGATTTCGTAAGTCTAGATCAACAGGAGACCTTCTCGCTTATGTTACTCATGTTTGGAACAACGCAATAGAACACCATGGAGAGTCTCGGGCGGTAGCACTGGACATTGCCAAGGCTTTTGACCGAGTATGGCATGAGGGGCTCCTAACTAAAGTGAGAGCATACGGAATGCCGGTTCAATTTTGTTCATGGCTGTCGAGCTTTCTTAAAGACCGTTCTCTGCGAGTGGCGATGGACGGATTTCTTTCAGACACATTTAACATCAACGCCGGAGTCCCTCAAGGTTCTATATTGTCGCCCACCCTTTTCTTACTATACATTAACGATCTTTTGGAAAAAACTAAAAATCCTATATATAGCTTCGCTGATGACAGCACACTTGTTTCATCTTTTACTTTGGATGCTCGGACATCGGCTGCTAATGCACATCTCTATAGGCAGCAAGAGGTCTCACATCTCAACAAAGACCTGGAAGAAATTCTGTCTTGGGGTGACAGTAACCAAGTAGAATTTAACGCTAAAAAGACCCAGGCGGCAGTTTTTTCTAAAAAAGTTAATGTTGAAGAACAGGATATAGTTATGGCGGGACACTCGATTCCCTTGGCATCATCAATTCATTTATTGGGCGTTAATTTGGATAGTCATATGTCTTGGCATAGCCACGTTGCGGCCATTGCTAAGGCAGCCTCGCAGAAGCTTGGAGTACTTTTCCGAACAAAGAACCTCTATACACCCCAACAACTTTTGATGCTCTATAAAGCCCAAATTCGAACATCACTGGAGTACTGTTCGCATATTTGGGGCTCTGCTCCTAAACATACCCTGAGATTGCTAGATTCCATTCAAAGAAGAGCCATTCGCTTGATCGGTGACCATAGTCTGACAAACAACCTGGAAAGCCTTGAACATCGAAGGCAGGTTGGCGACTTGAGCCTATTTTACAAATATTTTCATGGCAAGTGTTCAACTGAGGTTGCCCGCTTGATACCACCCAGAGCGGTGCATGGTAGAAATACACGACGAGCCACTGCAGCCCACCAGTACGTGGATCAGCTTAGTGTCCGTCGAACGACACTGTTTCAAAATTCTTTCATCTGGAGAACGTCATCACTCTGGAACGAACTCCCTGAGATCGTGTTCCCCAACGAGTATAATTTCCAAAGATTCAAGACCAACGTGAATCGTTTCCTGCGCACACGCACCGCTCCTAGAGCGCCATAAAGGATTTATCCTGTAGTGCTGTGCCTTATCATAAAAAAAAAAAAATACACCCACGAGCCGCCACTGTTTTGTACAGACCTTTTAGAGACGTATATGTTCAAATATAGTGTACGATATACAAATTAAAACGTTTATGAAATTCGTTTATTAATGGCTCACAGAGATACGATTATAAATGATATAAATTGAACGTTAAAAGATAGTGTACGATATTTAAATAAGTGACCTTGGTGAAACACGCTTAATATCTAGTAAAATTCAAACATTAAAATATAGTTCACGATCTGCAAGTTGGTTTGTGATGGAAACGTTGATTGTTGATCCTAAACCGTCTTAATTCTTTAAATATCTTCCATTATACTTTGGTACCATTGGATCAGCAGGTATTAGTTCTAATTTGCAGTAAGGAAGGTCAGTCCTTAATGGTACAGTGCAAGGCAATGAAACCTTAGGCCTCCCAGCTGGGCTCGAAGAGTATCTACTGCGGGAAAATAGTTTATGTGGTACATTGGCATTTTAAAAATAAAGTTTAAACGTACTTCTGACAAAGCTAAAGATATAACAAAAATTAACAAAATTTAAACGTTTATTTTCCTCTTATTTTTTACTAAAGAGTTTAAGGAATGGCCAACAACCAATAGAGAATTATGATTCTGATTAGTTTTTTGGAGTTTTAAGATGTAGGCTAGGTTTTTTTTATAACATTTAACCTATTTCTATATAAATAAAATAATTAACAGTAAAGCATCAGCATTATTATTTTATCTTCAGTCATTTATTACATGAAGGAAAAAAGTCCAAGTCTTAAAAATCACCCTTTTGATCTTAATATTTTTCAAAATCCATCTGGTTTTATCGCATATCATTCTGCTAGTCCATTCCTACATTTCATCTATAGAACATAAACTAATAGGTTTCCAAGTTAACAAAGTTTTCATTTTTCTCAAATTGAAGATTTTACTATAAGTAAAATTTTCCACACCGACAAAAATGTCACTTATATTAAAATCCTCATACAACCAATATGTTAACATAAATCGTATGACTAGTTATTACACTTTATATTCAATTATACAGGGTGTCCCACGACGAGTTTCCCAGCATATTGCTCGGAAACGGAACCAGATAGAAAAAAAAGTTCAGGAACAAAAATTAAGAGCTTGTAAGGGAGCATCTAGGAAGGGTAATTTTAGATATACAGGGTGTTTTAAAAATAGTAATATTGCTGCCAAGTTAATTTCTTTAAATGGAACACCCTGCATATTGTTAGTTTTTCGAAAAGCTTGTTTCAAGAGAAATTCAACCATACCATACTTGTTACGTTTCTAATTTAAAATGACTGAAATATGAGCGATTAAATGATCAATTAAGTAAGCATGAACAGATATGCAATAATAACAATAACCACCAGTGAAATATTGAAGAGTATGACGGGGGCTGTCATGTCACGAGTCAGAAGTACTTTCATTGTTAATTATTTTAAGTAGTGAGAAATGCCTTCGCTTTTTACATATGACGAGTATGTCGACATGCTCCTGATATACGGAGAATGTCACAAGAATGGAAGACGTGCTCAAAATCAGTATAGTCAACGATACCCGAATCGTGAAATACCAAGCTATAGAACGTTTCGTAATGTTGAACAAAAATTAAGAAGTGGTTCCTTTCCCAGTGGTAGGGCGCAAACACCAAGAAGAAAACGAGTCCGAACAGAAGACAACAATATTAACATCTTGGCCTATCTTCAAGTGTACCCACATGTCTCAACTCGAGTCCTCGGGGAAGAATTAGGTATTGGAAAAAGTACAGTTGAAAGGACACTAAAAGATTATAAATACCACCCCTACAAAATTCATCTGGTGCAGGGCTTAACACCTGAAGATCCTGAACGCCGCCTAAATTTCATTGCTGAGATGTCAATGAAATCTGAACAAGACCGTATTTTTTTCAACAAAACTTTATGGAGCGATGAAAGTAGGTTCCACAACAACGGCATAGTAAATCGCCACAATTGCCACTACTGGTCATCTGTAAATCCTCACTGGATGAAGGAGACTAATTTTCAGGTAGTTTGGGGGGTTAACGTTTGGTGCGGTTTATTTAATGGCTATCTTATAGGTCCTTACTTTTACCAAGTGACACTAAATGGAGAACGATTTTTAAATTTTCTTCAAAACGAACTTCCTTTATTACTTGAAAATATCCCAATCAATGAAAGAGCCTCTATGTGGTGGCAGCAAGATGGAGCTCCCCCTCACTTTGCCAGGCAAGTTACAAATTATTTAGATACCATGTTTCCTGCGCGCTGAATTGGCCGAAATGGTATGATCCAGTGGCCACCACGGTCACCGGATTTGACCCCTTTAGATTTTTTTCTTTGGGAATATTTTAAAGAAATTGTGTATGTAAACCAACCTAGAGATGTCGAAGATTTGCAAAACAAAATCATAGCAGCTTGTCGAACTGTTACTGCAGCTATGATTACAGCAGCGTGTACCAGAAATCTTATAAACAGATTTGAATATTGTATTAGTGAGAGTGGTAACCAATTTGAACATATTTTGAGAAGAAGTCGTAATTAATTTTGTTTAGTTATCTTCTTATTTTCTATTGATTGTTACATAATTTAATAAAGTGTTATAAATCGCTCATATTTCAGTAATTTTAAATTAGAAACGTAACAAGTATGGTATGGTTGAATTTCTCTTGAAACATGCTTTTCGAAAAACTAACAATATACAGGGTGTTCCATTTAAAAAAATTGACTTGGCAGCAATATTACTATTTTTAAAACACCCTGTATATCTAAAATTACCCTTTCTAGATGCTCCCTCACAAGCCCTCAATTTTTGTTCCTGAACTTTTTTTTCTATCTGGTTCCGTTTCCGAGCAATATGCTGGGAAAATCGTCGTGGGACACCCGTATATTCCTCACTTCTATAAGTTGTACCATTAATTTGAGTCATCTATATATTTCTCAATCAACTTGATATTTGTATCCCCTGAGGATGAACGTTTAAGCTTTCGAAACATGTAGGGAACTGAATATTTTTCAAATATTAAACCGTGGAGGAAGACTGGATTGTTTTATTTGCGCAGTTGGTTTGTGATGGAAACGTTGATTGTTGATATAGTGTACGATATACAAATTAAAACGCTTATGAAATAATATCTTAATACGACTAGTTAGTAGGTACACTAGGTCTTCAACTTTACACTTCTCATCCTGCTAAGTTATACTCATTAATTTGAGACAACTTACATTAACAGTTTCACCCAACTCGATTTTAGTATCCCCTGAGGATGAACGCTTAAGCGATTGAAACATGTAGAGAACTATTTATTTGTTTTTACAATTATTAAATAGTGGAGGAAGACTGCATTGTTTATTTACGTAACTTTGACTGAAAGTCTGGACTATCTCTTCAATATTATTAAATAATATTTATTTTATTATTAGCGCACCATAGAAGAAGGTAATACAAAACTAAATTGAGGACTTGCCTGTCCACACTCATTCAGTTGATGCGCCATTCGGTTATCTTATGTGGTGGGATCTGCTATTCGCCCACAAAAATGGAATAGTCGGCTATTGTCTCCAATACTTTGATTACAACACACCGCGCCGACTGTAGCCATCTGCTAAAAGCGGGCGAGTAAATAAAATTATTGTTTTATTTATTTGAAGAAACACGCAACAATCTTTTAACAATGGGAGCTAAAACTATAGTGTGTTCACAAATATAAGAAACCGACCTACATAACTGCTTTTATTAGGGTATTCAAAATATAATAAACAACAATAAACCAGTTCTGTGAAGTGATATGGGCGTAATAAATTTTAAGTACCATACTCAGGTAAATAAAAATGCGGATAAACCAGGGTCCTTTTTGATTTGAGTCTATCAACGTACACTGTTGAGTTTAGTTTCTTTCTTTGAAAATGTTTCGTCATTGATGTTCTAGTGAGATTTGTGAAAGCAATGAAACTGAAGTAAATAATAGAGTGCATTTATCAACAGATGCTAAACAGATTATAAAGAATGTGTTTTTGACATAAACGTCGCGCGGAAATTTGTGCCCTAAAGAAGTTGTAAGAAAAACGGCCTTACTTACAAAAAAATACTTTTCCACAGTTTGGAAAATTACACAAGGGCCAATTTTGAAACGCAGAAAAAGAAGTGATATTGGAAAATCAAGAACGTTTGACCAAGTGGACGAGAAACTTATATGACGAAAAATGTATAGAATGTATAAAGAGCAAAGTGTACCAACGTTGGACAATTTAATGAAAAGGCTGACAACAGATAAAACAGAAATTGAATGCTCAAGAACGACATTGTGAAAGCGCCTTCAACACATGGGCTTCAAATTCAAAAGGATTAATAAAAAGCAGGTTTTGATGGAGGCCAATCGTCTTCAAAAATGGCGGTGGGAATATCTGACAAAAGTAAATGAATACAGAACTGAAGGTAGGCCGATCATTTATTTAGATGAAACGTTGTTTGACACCAACGACACCCCGTCAAGTGGTTGGGTCGATTCTAGCGGCAAATATGTGACACGTGCCCCGTCAAACCGTGGAGAAAGAATAACAATCTTACATGCTGGTTCTGAAGATGGGTGGGTGCCGAATGGTCTATCTCTCTCGGCAAAAAATATTAGTGAATCATGTGTTGCCTATCATGAAGACACAACAGCGGAGTTATTTGAAAATTGGTTTAAAACTAAATTATTGCAGAACATTCCACCAAATAGTGTCATTGTTATGGATAACGCTAGTTATCATAGTAGACAATTAAACAAAGCTCCTTCTTCAAAAGACACTAAAGCCAAAATTCAAGAATATATGTTTGATAATGATACATATTTTCATGAAAACTATAGAAAGAAAGACTTATTAATATTAATGGGATGAACTTATTTCACCCACACTTAATTCTAGTGTATTAACTCTAATTCATGATGAAACTAAAAAAAATCTGAGGTGAACTGAAAGAACTGCGTACAACATATAAAGAAAGTAGAAGAAAGTTACATTCGTATTAGGAATGCAACAGAAAGGTTTATTATTATTTTAGATGATGATAGCGATAGTGAAGTAGATTTAGTTGGGGAATTTATTAATTAATATAATAACTTAACATTATAAGTGTAAGTGTAAGACCATAATTCTATTTTTATTATTTGAATTTAATAAACTTAAATAAACATCAGGTTCATATTTATTTGCTGCTAAATGAAATATTTCAATACTATGTATTTTCTAAGACGGTCCTAGCTCAGTCGACATTTTGTTAATACCCCTATTTAGGTAGAAATAAATAAGAGTCATTTGGTCAGTTTCTTATATTTGTGAATACACTTTACCAAACCGCCCCGACAACTGCGACGGTGCGCAGCGGTCTTTTCGGCGAGGCTTTATTTTTTATTATTATTAGTTACAGTGTCGCCTTACGAGTGACCGACGCAAGGTGCATATTTTTATTTTCTTGGGGAAATGTGGACATATGTCCGCGATCAACTTTTAATGCTCTCGAGATCGATCGATCGATTGCGAGCGACCGTTTGAGCATCCCTGGTCTTAATGGTACATTCTTTGTAACCTTGGTCATTTTTCTTTCGCATATTACACACAAATTTTTTTAATAGTTCGGTAATTCAGGAATACTTGTGCATGTTTTCGTTCAAAATCTATTTCCTTTCATTGCTAGAGCACATAAACTTGCTTACTGTTTCTGGTATTTTTGGTTCACTTTCTTCTACTTCCTTTTCTATAGACCTCAAAAATTTTTCTCCGAAAAGGGGCATTCTTAAAGAAAATCAAAAACAAACAATTAAATTTGCCATATCCCCCGCACTGACAATTATTTTTGACACTAAACTATTAGCCGATATTGAAGCTACTGAACAAGAGTAAAAGCAGAAAAGCAGATAAGATGTCGACTCCATAAAAACGGAGAATTTATGAAAAGGGTTTGTCAATACCAAATGATTTTCTATAATTTTCAACTAATCTTTTACATTATCATAAGCTGCTTTTATGGAATCGGCGATAAAGAAGGGTCTTTTTATTTGGAATTAAATAGAAGAAAATAAAAATTATTTATGACGGGATGAGAAAGTTTTTTTGGCAGTTAAGTAAAAGGGATGTGTTTGATTTAAATTTAAAATATTGAAATTGCTTTATTCCAGGGTTTTGTGGTTGGTAGTGCTTTTTGATGATGTTTTGTGTTTTAATTAGTTTGTTTGTTTTACTTGCCATGCTTTTTAAATTTGTAGTCAACAAAATGTCTGGCCAAATTATACAAATTGCATTTTGTTATGTAAATGGTAACCCTATATTTTAGTCACGTCAGCCTATTTTTAGATCTTTTCAATTTTCAAAGGAATAATTAAGACAAAATTAGGGCTTCCAATTTGTGGTGCTTCCGAATTTTAATTATACTTGGGTTGAATATACTTTTAACGTCTCAAACAAATACTACACCGAAAAATTAAAATTCCATTTCAATAGACAAAAACTGATTATATTAAGAAAAAAGTTTCAAATTAAAATCAGTAGGTTTTACAAAAGTGGCTGCATACCGTATTTACGTAACAAGCCAGGAGAGATTTGTTTGTTTGAACTTAACACAAATCTATTAAAAATAATATATATATATATCTCCTAATTTCGCGGACGCATACAGAGGAGGTCAAAATAACCCTTATTTGTCATAGAAAAAAGTGCTAAAGTGCCCCTTAACGGAGATACTAGAGTATTCAGCGATTTACTTTTTTTACTCTGTGAACCGACATACGGGTTAGTAGAAAGTACCGGAACGCTTAAATATCTTCAAATCCGCTAAAGCTGCGTTAAAAAAATTTGGCAGTTAGAGGTTTCTCGGCATGCGGAATTGAAAAATGATATGGGCACTGTTGCCAGATTCCCCAGTTTTGCGCTACAAATAGCCCCATTATTCAAGGGTAGCCATGCAGTTTCTAAACAACCAATTCCCAGGGAGGCTGATTGCAAGACGTGGTGCATTAGAATGGCCACCTCGATTTCCTGATATGGCTCCACTGGACTTCTTTTTGTGGGGTCATTTATAGAATCGTGTCTACAAAAATCGTCTAGAAGATTTAAACGAACTCTGCGAAAGAATCCGCACCGAAGTTGCCCTTATAACACCGAATATGTTGAGTAACACACTTCGAGAGTTTTATGATCGACTTGGGTACTGTCTGGCAAACAATGGGTTGATGTTCATCTGCTTTTAAAAGTCATCTAACGCTTCCATAATATCACACATATTCCAATAAAATTGGCATAATATTATCAATTGGTGACTCGTTTAAATAGCGTTTGGTAAAAATACCAGTTTCGTTGTGAATTTCGTGTTTAAATGTAACGGGCTCGTTATTTAGTAGCAACGGTGCAGATGCTGAACGGTGTGTAGGATCAAGCACATATGCTTTTGTATTTCTATATCCACTTTCCGAAATTAGAGACGAAAACAGGTCCTTGTTTGTACTGTAACGTAACGGTTTACGACCCCATTTATAACTTAATAATGCAAACATAAATGATTGAAATGTACCTCTTCCGCCGTTCTCAAAGACAAACAAGCGCGTAATGGGTAATAAACTAGTAGAGATAAAATTTTAAAAAATTAGGATCTTGCTAAGCTTGAGACATACACTTTATTGGAGTAAAAATAAATGAGGCATTCAATTTAAAATAACGAGCCGACTATGTGTAGCGCAAAACTGGGAAATCTGGCAACAGTGCCGATATCATTTTTTAATACCGCATGCCGAGAAACCTCTAACTGCCGAATTTTTTAAGCGCAGCTTTAGCGGTTTTAAAGATATCTAAGCGTTCCGGTACTTTCTACTAACCCGAATAATGAAATTTTAATATTCATGTTCGCCATAAAGAGTTATCTAACCATACTACAGTAGATGTTTTACATCGTCAGGGAAATCAGAAACGGACTTACCACCAAACTCGTAGGACCAAAATCTTGACCGGTGTCATTTGAGAGAGCTGAAAACCGATATTTTAAATACTCTGATCATTCCTCTTCAAACAAGGTACTCTTAATTTATTTCGATAAAACTGGCGATTTTCGAGATAAATCGGTTTTTATGCGAAAAACTTAAACGTTTCTAATGCTAAACACAAACAGGTAAATTGAGGTTGTTATTGTTAATACCTACATAATGAATTGTATTATTGACGGAACTGGTCAAAACCTCCTTCAAGTAAAAATAATAAAAAAAAATTGGAAGAATATGCATTTAATTTATGGCGAAGCGCTGTCAAATCTTCAAAAGCCTTGGCTCATCGGTAATGCCACGAGATGTAGCCATGTGATGCAACCCTGCTTAAATGCATTTTTGTGTTAAAAGCACTTTGAGGTCCCTTACCTTTTCGTCAGACCCGAAGCCTTGACGATGAGCCGTAGGCGGCGAAACGCGTCCAAGGATTGGGTCTGACGGAAGGATAAGGGACAACTCTGTACCCGAACTAATTTTAAGTTTGTTGTTTGTTAAAAATTTAAAGGTATTCTCTCTGTATAAAATGGATTATTTGACAAAAACTACCGGGAGTCCCACGGTATTTCGATGCATAGGTAAGAGAGCTGCGCTTATGGGAGGGATATATAGGCAACTTAACATACCAAATTGGTTTTCTAATAGCGCCATACGCGACTGGTTGATGAACTAAATAAAGCAGTGGCGGGGGGTCGGCGCCACGCCCCAAAGTTTAAATTTTATAACTTTAAATACAAATTTTCGCGTTTCACTCTGACAGAAAGCTAGAAGCGCGAAAATTCTGAATTAAAGCAAAGAAACTTATAGCTACGCAAAGCTATAAGTTTCTTTGATTAAAGTTAATATATTTTGGGAGAATAAAAGGAAGTTATAACAACGTTTGACAAACTTTATTAATATCAGATATTTACATAAATAGGGTTCTTAACAAAAAACATTAAAGATATAATAATTTAGTCCTGCTGCCTGGCAAAGAATTTTAAAAAGTATTTTCTTACTGAATTTAACTTGATAGCAAGTTACGAGTGGGCTAGCGACCCATTTCAAAATACTCCCGAAGGTCTCTCAACTTTCGAAAAAAAGTCTTTATAGACTTCACTGCGAGTGTCGAAATCAAAAGACAATTTAGTAATAAATCACTCTCTGAATTTTGGGCAGGGTTGTATGATTAGTTTTCTGTACTGACAATAAGAGCATTTCGTATACTATTACCATTCTCAACATTCTACCTTGGCGAAACAGGATTTTCTGCGGGGGCTGCTTTGATGACAAAATATAGATCTTAGTTAAATATAGAAATGAGCGTAGGGTATCAATTTCTAATAATAAACCTTCTTTCAAAAAACGTGACTCTGCAAGACAGGCCCAAGGGAGTCACTAATAAGTTGTGCAGTACTCATACAATTCTTTCAGTAAATTAAATAATTTTTTTAATAATTCTTTCTCATTTTTTTTCAATATGCTATCGGTGCCCTTTATTTGGATTTAGCTCGCCCCCCTAGGGGGCGCGCCCCACAGGTTGATAAACGCTGTGTTGCGGAGTTTGTCAGCTGACTCGCTGAAAGCAATGGTGACCGGCGATGTTGGATATACTGTTGCATAAGAGGTAACAACATGTTTTATAAAGACAACATTGTAGTGTAAACAATAAATAAACTAATTAACCTGAACTAACCTTAACGTAAAATAAAACTGGCATATGTAAACAAAATAACACACCTAGTTAAAATAAAATAGATCTATTTTCTGGATACATATTTATATACTTAGGACTTTTGGACCCTAAATCAAAAGACCCTTAAAAGAAAATGGAGGATATGAGGCTGAGCGAAACCTTCCCCGTGATTTAAATTTACTATCCGAATACATACCGCTATAGATCACGGGATTTTTCGGATATTTATTTCAGAAATTTATTATTTTAATTAGGCCATGTTGGATAGTATCTGTCTTTTTATACAAATTTGGTTGTAATTTCAATTTACTGTTTAGATTTTATGTGAATGCCAAATTTTAGCAATTGCCTAAAATATAAAGATTGAGAAAATGGCCTTCTCCTCGCTGCTGGGACTCTTGGAGCCTAGCACGAAAGTATTGCATCACACGACCCAACGTTTCAATTCGGATTGTGTTAATCTCTGTCCGAATATTATGTTTTAGTTCCAAAGTTTGCGATCGATAAGGAAACACTTCTGACTTTAAGTATTCCCATAAAGAAATCACAAGCTGAGAGATCCGGTGACCGTGGCGGCCAGTTGAGGTTTCCAAACTTCGAAATGACACGACCAGGGCACGTTCTTCGCAGAATTGTCATTGACTCCGTAGCAGTGTGGAAAATGGTTGTTCAAAGTTTTCCAACATCTGTTGATATAACAGTAACCGTCAAAGAACGAGTTATTCCTTTCGGTTTTTTCTTGGCACACGAAGTAATACTACGAAACTGGTAAACCCTCATTTCAATTGTTTTTCAACTGGGAACTATATTATTGTGGGTTTAAATGAAAATGATGATGAAATAAATGCTGGGTGGTTACAACACAAATATAGTTATTTTTGAAATAGGCTTCTACCGCAAAAAAACGTTAACTACTTGACCAACACTCCATATTTATAGCCTAACTGATATTTCTCGCAAGCACTTTGACAACTAAATTTCCATTTCTAGCGAAAACATGATTTGAAATCATATCTCAATATATTATGAGAAAAAATAACTTTGAAAATGGATACTTTATTCTGCTGGACCCTACACTATGGCACTGAAATCTGGTTCGGAGTTAGGCAATATCCGAAAGCTTTATACGTTGTAACCTAATCTTATTAGTTGCAATATACAGGGTGGTTGAAAACTACAGGTATATAAGTTCTAAAAGGAGATTTTTTCTGTGATCGTCCACAAACTGACATTTTTCTGGCGTGTTTTGACACCACAAAAGTCATTATTCCAGTATTGCCATGCAGAATTTCGTTTATTATGCTTGCACCCAGGAGATTGTGTGCTTGGTGCGTACCTGTGGCAAAATGAAACCTTTTAGACCGCTTTCAGACAAGCGATTTTTTGCAGTCGAAGTGGGCTGCAAAAATGTCGGCATTTGTGGTCGACTGTCGCTACTTCCAGTTGTCATTTAACGATGCAAAGATCGTTTCCTTCTTTATGCTGTGACCAGGGCACGTTCTTCGCAGAATTGTCATTGACTCCGTAGCAGTGTGGAAAATGGTTGTTCAAAGTTTCCCAACATCTGTTGATATAACAGTAACCGTCAAAGAACGAGTTATTCCTTTCGGTTTTTTCTTGGCACACGAAGTAATACTACGAAACTGGTAAACCCTCATTTCAATTGTTTTTCAACTGGGAACTATATTATTGTGGGTTTAAATGAAAATGATGATGAAATAAATGCTGGGTGGTTACAACACCATTATAGTTATTTTTGAAATAGGCTTCTACCGCAAAAAAACGTTAACTACTTGACCAACACTGCATATTTATAGCCTAACTGATATTTCTCGCAAGCACTTTGACAACTAAATTTCCATTTCTAGCGAAAACATGATTTGAAATCATATCTCAATATATTATGAGAAACAATAACTTTCAAAATGGATACTTTATTCTGCTGGACCCTACACTATGGCACTGAAATCTGGTTCGGAGTTAGGCAATACCCTAAAGCTTTATACGTTGTAACCTAATCTTATTAGTTGCAATATACAGGGTGGTTAAAAACTACAGGTATATAAGTTCTAAAAGGAGATTTTTTCTGTGATCGTCCAGAAACTGACATTTTTCTGGCGTGTTTTGACACCACAAAAGTCATTATTCCAGTATTGCCATGCAGAATTTCGTTTATTATGCTTGCACCCAGGAGATTGTGTGCTTGGTGCGTACCTGTGGCAAAATGTAACCTTTTAGACCGCTTTCAGAAAAGCGATTTTTTGCAGTCGAAGTGGGCTGCAAAAATGTCGGCATTTGTGGTCGACTGTCGCTACTTCCAGTTGTCATTTAACGATGCAAAGATCGTTTCCTTCTTTATGCTGTGACCAGGGCACGTTCTTCGCAGAATTGTCATTGACTCCGTAGCAGTGTGGAAAATGGTTGTTCAAAGTTTCCCAACATCTGTTGATATAACAGTAACCGTCAAAGAACGAGTTATTCCTTTCGGTTTTTTCTTGGCACACGAAGTAATACTACGAAACTGGTAAACCCTCATTTCAATTGTTTTTCAACTGGGAACTATATTATTGTGGGTTTAAATGAAAATGATGATGAAATAAATGCTGGGTGGTTACAACACAATTATAGTTATTTTTGAAATAGGCTTCTACCGCAAAAAAACGTTAACTACTTGACCAACACTCCATATTTATAGCCTAACTGATATTTCTCGCAAGCACTTTGACAACTAAATTTCCATTTCTAGCGAAAACATTATTTGAAATCATATCTCAATATATTACGAGAAAAAATAACTTTGAAAATGGATACTTTATTCTGCTGGACCCTACACTATGGCACTGAAATCTGGTTCGGAGTTAGGCAATACCCGAAAGCTTTATACGTTGTAACCTAATCTTATTAGTTGCAATATACAGGGTGGTTGAAAACTACAGGTATATAAGTTCTAAAAGGAGATTTTTTCTGTGATCGTCCACAAACTGACATTTTTCTGGCGTGTTTTGACACCACAAAAGTCATTATTCCAGTATTGCCATGCAGAATTTCGTTTATTATGCTTGCACCCAGGAGATTGTGTGCTTGGTGCTTACCTGTGGCAAAATGTAACCTTTTAGACCGCTTTCAGACAAGCGATTTTTTGCAGTCGAAGTCTGCTGAAAAATGTCGGCATTTGTGGTCGACTGTCGCTACTTCCAGTTGTCATTTAACGATGCAAAGAGCGCTTCCTTCTTTATGCTGTCGACTTCGACTGCAAAAAGTCGCTTATCTGAAAGCGGCCTTATCGTAAAGGAAATGAAACGCAAAGGCATTTACGAATTTTGGCACATATTAAACAGTTTTTTTAGAAAAGGAGCGACGGAGATGGAAAAGCTGTATGAAAACTACTCTTAAGCAATTAAATTGGGAGAATATAAAGAAAGCTTAAATAAATCGACGCCGTTTAAAAAATAATCCATACTTAGACGTAACAATTTAGCGAAAAATTTTTCATTGCCACTTTAATGCAAAAATAAAGGTTCCAATTAGCGGAGAAAGAGAAATTTGGTATATACACGGTCTCCAAGAGAAGGATGAAAAGCATGTGGATCTCAAAAACCATACAAATTACAAAGGCAGTTAAATTACAAAAAAGATTGCGCAATCTAATGTCTAATAATGTTCTGTTGAGATACCCGGAAAATTTCGCTTCCGGAGAGACTAAAAAAAATTTGAAATTTTGCGATTTTGTTTTTATCCTTTTCTTAACTTATTTGCAAATGAAAAGGTATAAAAAAACAAGAGGCACATTTTAATTGACAATTTGTTAGCCCTACAAGATAGCCTTTCTAAATTTTCAGTACAATGCTTCCTTTCGGAGGCCATCATCAACTTTATTTTCTTATTTGGTCCGTAAAAAAGTACATACACTGTTTTAGATAGCATTTTCTATTACGAATTCAACGATTTATATCACAGTATGGTTTCTCTTGTCTTTATTCAGAAAAAGGCTTGTTAATAAATTTTAAATATTTTGGTATAGTAGCCGTTAATATAATGGATACAAAAGTGATTGCCTAAGTTTTAACCTAGAATAGGTAGGTACCAAAATAGTTACTAAAAATAATTTGTCAAGAATAGGTGTTAGAGATATGGTATGAGAATTGTGCTGTTTATTTAATTATCTTAAATGTAACAAATCCCAGTTTAAAGAAAACTCAAACAACTCAAAAACAGTCCTACAATAAATGTTCGAACATATTAAGTCCACTTCCTATGCAGCAGTATGCCCGTCTCTCTGTAGAATCTAAAACATGACTTAATATTTAAGGAGTAATTTTATTAAATGCTGCTCATACTGATCCTTACTTTCAGAACATTCTCTGAATACCTCATTTTTTATGTAATCTCCTAAGAAAAGTCTAAGAGACTAAGTCCGGTGACCTTCCAGGCCAGAGTGTTTCACTATAAGTGCTAATACATTTTCTTGGATATTTGATTCACGAACAACCCTGAAATTGTGTGCTGGAGCATCATCTTGTTGTAGCCAGCAGTCTTGAACAGCTCCTAATGATAAATTTTCTGACGCATCTTCGTGTCACAGAAAGTCAAGGTAACGCTCAGTAGTTAGGAAGTTGCGATAGATAAAATGACTTATACAATTTTTGTTCGAAAAAATTGTCCATCATTTCCAACGTGCCCTGAATAAAGTAGTAAGAGGAGCAAAGAGATCTTGACTTGGTGTTTGCTCCTCTTACTACTATAATCCTTGTACCTAAAATTTTACACCATATATTAAACCCGAAGCCGTGTTGATGTCTGCTGTTCTCTTTAAGCGTGGATTTCTTTGGGACAAATATTGTGTTTTGCGCCTGTTAGAAATACCGTTATTGATGATTACCATACTTTCGTTCAACCTTTTAAAAGAAAAATTTGCGTTACTGCTTCTAGTATAGACTTAAATTCAAACTAGAATAGTACAGAGCGCCATCCGCTTACGCCACGGATTTATCCATTTCGAGCGACACGAGACAAGAACGTTTTAAAGCCAAAGTGAGATAGAACTTGTTTTACGTCATCAAGCGAGTGACGCTCCTGTACCTTTCAAGTTTAAATTTAAGTCTACCATTCGCAAAAATTTCACCTGGTCTTGACAAATTTGAAAATTATGCGGCCTAAATGTATTCTTTCTTAAAACAAATTCAACAGTAGATTTAGCTACCCCAGTAGAACCTTCAGTTTTTGTAGTTGATGTTTCCGGATTTTCAAAAACCGATCGTAAAACTTGGAATTGTTTTTCTTTCTTGGGATGATTTTGTCGGCATAGCACGGTTTTTTTTTTGTAAATGGATCGTATTCTAATAGGCTAAAAAATACTAAATGCCCAAAAGTGGATTTGCCAGGTTAATTTGGGTTAGTTCAGATAAGGTTGCATTTATTACTGTCGGTCTGTACTACCGACAGATGCAGTGTTTTTTGAATGCTGCAAAATACCAATGGGGGGGGGGGGGGGTCAGGACCCCCTTCATAGAAACGTTACAAATATATTTATTTATGAGAAAAACTCGAAATCCGTTGTTGTCCTACACCTGCATACATTTGATTTGATTTCGAAGTTTAATAATTTAATAAGAATGATTAAATAAAATAAATAAGACTTTTCAGTTATGTTTTAAAAAATTCTCATCACTATCAGAATTTCATTTATTCTATAACATTGATGACCGTATTCTATTAATCACTGTGTATAGAAAAATTAAATGTCAAGAAATAATCAGGCATCAGGGCGCTGTTTACATAACTAGATTCCTGACATAAATACTTCACCAACTATCAATAGAGTAATATATGCACGCTGGAAACGAACCGTTGTAATTTCAAAAGTTGATTCAAAATACGTGTTAATTTATGCTTGACATGTATTTTTGTTCGTGTATTGAGCCTTTCATTAAAACCATTTCTAGAATTTAACTAAATGTGACAATTCCCAATCTAAAGGGTTTTAGGATATTTTATTTATAGGATGGCTACAAGTCGACGACCTCGTATAAAGTGCTAATGTACTAGGTATCTATGAGGTATTTGTTTTCGTTTTCTGTTACGAACTAAAAACAACTTTTTATTAAATTGTACGAGTATATGCAGTTAAATCTTTTCCATTATATCGAAGCTGAAATTTCATTACCTCATCTAAACTTTAACCGTTGGATGTTTAAAGAAAAGAAAAAATTAGTTGTCGGAAATGTCGAAAATATCGTACTTATACAATTATTAATAATTTTTTAGAATCTAGGCAGCAGCTATAAGTTTTTTAACCCCTAACTTAGAATGTTTAAAAAAAAAAACGCTATGATTCTTTTTAAAATTTTTGTTGCGTCTGTTTGTAATTTATTGAAAGGATGGATATTTGCCGGTGCATCATTACTTGAACGTGACTAAACCCATATGAATCTAATCAAAATTACGAGACTTAAAAAGTCAAAAGAAGCGTTTGACTGGAACAAATACTAGCAAATATATAAATACTTACCGCCTACACGAAGTTACGACAGAAATGGCTGTTAGAAGAACAGTTTTTATTATTAAGTTCAACTTCAAGGCACAAAAACGTTTAAAAACAAATTAAAGTTGACAGATCAAACGATTGCTTTTTCTACCGCTTAAGGCTTATCGCTGCTCACTAGTTACTGTTTACTACTGTTTACTATTTCTTGTATTTTATTTTTATTTATCTGCATTTGGATAGATATACGTTTTAAATATTTTTGTTTTTATTGTTGAAAAATTTTACTCCCGAACTTATAAAACTTACAATGTTATACACAATCCATTTTTCCAGATTATTTTTTTCGTTTAGACTTTTTCTTGGTATTTGTATTTATATTTTAGATTATCTCTTTGTATTTATTTGTATTTGTATTTGTTATATGGTACGTCCTACGCCCCTGGGCTTTCAAAATATTAATCTGTGCATATGTTTTGTATTTACCAAGTAGGTACCAATAAAAAAATTTTAGTTTGAGTTTGAATTTGATGACTTTGAAATCAATTGGCAGCTCTGCTAAAAATTATTGTCTTGTCTAGCACGTTACTTTTAATTCGAGACGTATTGCGCAAGCCCGGATATGCTCTATTATGTTTGTATTTACTTTTAAGACTATAATAAATAAAGATGGGGGGAGTTGTAAATTACGTTGTCTCTTGATCGTTGATCCATGATGCACCGGTAAACATCCGACAGTTTTCATGCCCAAATAAATATTAAACGATTTTTTTTGCGGGAATTAACGAAGCTCAGCCTAAGTTGTAAGCTGTACACTTTTTTTTGGGGGAGAGCTCCAACCATAGGCGTAGCAATGATTTTTTTGTTACTGAGGCTGTGTTCTGTAACGTGGGAAAATTTTTACCTAATTTATGTTTTGGTCTACTAACAAATTTCGAAAATTTATTGCTTCAGGTTACATTACGATATATTAATGACGAACAAAATTAATGAGATTGTCAATTTTATTTTATGTGTGGCGGGCCAGAAGAATTCTAGGAGCGAGGCACCTGGTCCCACCCTTGCTACGCCTATAGGTCCAACTATTTTGTAATTTAGGCTACTGAAAGAGGTTCGTACAAATATCACTTCGTGAGAAAATCATTATTGAAACTTCTTTCTTCATTCAATTTTACTATTTACTGGACCCCCCTTCTTTTTCCGTTTCTACGCTAATAGCGTTACAGTTGCACTTACTTACATCATTAGTTTTGCAGAAATTCAGCAGTTAGCTACGTTAATATTATGAAATATATTTTATATAATAAGGTATATATAAGCAGGAATCCTTAATCCTTTATGACGGTTTACGAGCGGTACGTGTGCGGGGAAAGCGATTGACGCCGGTCTTGAACCTTTGGAGACTATACTATAAAGGGTGACCGTATCCGTACATTTTTATTGTGCGCTTACAGACGATGGCGTAGCGCTGTATGCGATCCATTATTTCTTGGAAACCAACTCTGTTAAATTTTTGGCCTCCAATTTGTATGCCATTTGCTACGTCAAGCATTTGTTGACATGACCTACCGCTGTGTTAGTGCGTTTCTCGCTATTTTTAACGTGTCTACTGGGAATACCCACTTTTGCGAAGGCGATCAAGTTAATGTGTTTATATAGGTATATCGATCGATAATTTTGTTTTATGGCTCTACTCTGTTGAAACAAAATTGCTAGCTACTTCTTTTCAGCTTAAATTTAATATTTTAATTGCATGCTACGTACCAAAAAAATAGGGACGTCAATGTCTGTGTCTAAATGCGACGTGGCGTAAAAGGGAAACGTTACATTTTTATTGCTCACATACAGACGCATAAGTAGGGTAATAATTAAAAGCCTGTTAAAGAATAGGGCGTATCGTACTGGTGATCCTCGCATCAAGACGGAGGCGAATCGGGAAGCCCAGGTAATCAGGGATTTGTTGAGCGAAAGGCAATCGAACCTGTGGGACGACAAGGTCCAAGGTCTATCTATGGCGGATAATTATATTTATAGAATGACTAGGGCCTTGACCAGAGGCGCACGAGCACCCATGTCTCACCTGAAAAACCAGGAAACTGGTGCGGTTTTAACCGAAGCCAAGGATAAAGCTGAATTGCTCGCAGACAAACTCTGTGACCAGTTCAGTGAAAACCCGACTAATGACGTATTGAGAGATGAGAGGGTCTCAAGAACGATTCAGATTTACAAAATCATTAATCACCCGTTTCAGGCCTTTCCCCAAGTCACCTTAAACGAGGTTAAGTCCCTAATAAGCGTGTTGAATGTTAAGAAAGCCCCCGGTTTTGATGGTTTAAAGAATATGGCGTTGCGAAATCTACCAGACCGAGCTTTGGGGAACATAGTAAGCTTATCCCAGGCGATAATAAGAGAAGGCCACTTTCCAACTGTCTGGAAACGCGCTAAAGTCATTTTTATTTATAAGAAAGGCGAAGACCCTACGATGCCGGCTAGCTATAGGCCGATCAGCCTGCTGTCGAGCCTAGGGAAGATTGCCGAGAAGATAATCTTGAGTAGGCTCAACGACTTCGTTTTCACGCGCAATATTCTGCCTGCCGAACAGTTTGGGTTCCGGCCCGAAGATTGCACAGTCAGGCAGACCACGCGACTCACTGAAAACATTACTAAAGGCTTTAATAAGAGGGCGCATACGGCAGCGGTCTTCTTTGACGTAAGCAAAGCATTCAACAAGGTCTGGCACAATGGCCTGTTGTTAAAATTGATAAGGCTCGGTGCTCCGAACTACTTAATCAAGGTGGTAGCTTCCTTTTTGGAGAATAGAAGTTTTGCAGTCTCATCAGAAAACGCACTGTCTTTGAATAAACACATCAGGGCGGGAGTGCCGCAAGGTTCACCTCTCTCTCCGATGTTGTATAACATTTATACTCACGATATTCCGCGAGATAGATTTACGCAGCTCTATCTTTTCGCTGACGATACAGCAATTACTTCGACTACTGAATCACCGCGAATTGTCGTCATCCGGATACAGCGTCATATAATCGAGCTGGAAAAATGGCTTTCGGCTTGGAAGATTCGCTTGAATCCCGCCAAGACGAAGGTCATCTTTTTTTCGAAAAGCACCGTCCGCAGGCCTGAAACAAGGCTACGGGTCAATGGAGTCCAAGTGAACTGGTGCCAGAAGGTGAAATACCTTGGACTTATTTTCGACCAAAGGCTGAATTGGAGGCAAAGTTCAATTAATAGAATAAAACTTGCATTGCGACAGTTGGGCTTTATCTACCCCCTGCTTTACAGGCGGATTAGGCTTGCTAGTAGGACTAAGGTCAACCTCTACAAGGTATTGGTCAGGCCGGTTCTAACTTATGGTGCACCTACGTGGTGCAACATAAGCAAAACGGAGCTTAATAAGTTCCAGGTGATTCAGAACAAGGCGCTGAAAATCATCGCGATCGCGCCCAGATACATTATGAATGTAGTGTTACATAATGACTTTAAGATGTTGACAGTTAACGAATTTTTCTTGGAAATGATTAGAAATTACGAACGTACGGACGTATCGACAAACCAACTTATTACCGACTCACATACAAGATCAAGACAAATCGGGACATACAAGTTACCTAAAGACTGGCTCCCTGTTGGTCCAAATCCCATCCCACAATAATAGAGAAGCACTTAAATTGACATGCACAAATATTTTATATTTAACAAAAAGGCGCCAAAATTTTTGCAACAAAACTTCTAAATTAAATCCGTAAGAATCACAAACATCCAAGCAAAGAGCTTATTACAAATTTCTACAAACCATAGAGCTAATTAGTAATCACGAATAATCAACAGATGTCAAAGGAGTTTCTCCTGGCGTAAAGAAACATTGAAGAACCTAGAAGTAGGGTAATACGCTGTGTGCGCTCTACACCGCTTATTGGAGACCAGCCAGCGCATTATTTAGTAGACACTTAAAGTGATCGCGATACGTACCAGTTAGGCAGTGAACACAGACGTTGACGTACGAATTTAGACGTTTACGGAGTCTTGGTGCAGTCGTGCACTTCACGGTTGAAGTATTTCGTCCTACGTTCGTGAAAATGTCAAATTTATTCTATTCTAACCTAACATTTCAATTCTCGCGTACAGACTTTTTATAGTGTGTGTATGCGGATCTGTCAAGTTGACCGACTAAAGCTGGATTTATAAACTTGAAAAGTTGGAGAGGTTGAGGTTCAGTTGGTGTTGGAAATAGGAGTTCAATTTAAACTAAAGGGAACACTTAGTTCCATTTATACACTCGTTCATGTTGTTCATGTAAAGCTCATGTAAGGTTCGAAAACTTCCCGGGTAGTTCGAGATAACCAATTTTTATGCTCGGAGTTCGGAATATCTAACCTCACAAACTTGATCATAACTTCAACCTCACCAACTTTTCGAGTTTATAAATCCAGCTTTATAGTTAATACAAATAAAATATTACAACGCAGTATTTATAAATATGGCGGATCTAAGAAGTCTATCTTCATCGTTTGGTTAGTTTCTTGAATTAGTTTGGTTAAACTTTTACTCTTATTATTTATTGTGAATATGTTATCGATGACTATTGGATGCTGTTTGGTTTATTTATTATAATTTTGAACTTGATTTTAATGAGATTTCTGAAATTTCGTTTGATTTGAAGTTTACTGCTTTAATCTAATTTTGCACAGATTTTAAGGTGGGAGCCAGTTTTTTAGGTATTTATCTTTTTGTAATACATTTGAGTTGCATATGTGAATTGATGATAAGTGGATTCAGCGAGACGTTAGTTTTTTGGATCTTTGAATGCATTTTATCAGTAATTTTGTAAAGTAGTCGTCGGTCCTGTCCATGTGCATGTCTCTATGAAACACGTTTCTTGACATTAATCTTGGCGCATTCGTAATAATTTGTCTTGAAAAAATACTGTCTTGTTACGTCTAGTATTGTTTACGGTGCACCAGTTCGGTGCACCGTAAAGTAAAACTGGTTTCATAATTCGTATATTGCAGTCTTAGTCTTCTAATTAATTTAGCTATGGGTACAAAGCAGCGGGTATACTGCAAACATCTGCTTTTGTGTCTTAGTAAGTCGCTCATTCATGCACTCATTCCAAGCCATCTTTTTGTCGAAGATGAGGCCAAGATACTTAATTTTGTCACTCCAAACTATCTGTCTATTGTTAACTTCTATTCGCGATCTTGGTAGCCTTGTCCTCCGCTTCGAGAAAAATATGGCTTGAGTCTTTTTTTCAATCAACCTCAACTTCCATTTATCCAGCCACTTCGAGGATAACAATGTGGCGTTGCAGTTGCGAGACTCGATTTCGGATCCCATTGAGGTGGTGGTGATCGCAGTGTCGTCAGCGAAAATATATCGTTTTGTTTGTGGATGATGCGGAATATCAGATGTATAAATATTATATAGTATGGAGGCGATAGGTGACCCTTGCGGGACCACCGCACTCACTACTCTTGTGGAGTAGCATTTTCAGATGACACCACGAACTTCCTGTCCTCAAGGAATGACATGACAATTCGAACTAGCCAGTTCGGCATGCCTTCTCAATTTAAGTGTAAGGCCGTCGTGCCAGATCTTGCTAAATGCGTTAAGAATGTCAAAAAAGATTGCTCCAGTCGACATCCGGCTGTTAAAATATCTTAGTATATTAGTTGTCAGCAGGCGCGTAACTACAGGGGGCCTAGGGGTGCCGGGCCCCCCCGCAAAAAAAGGCTGACTTTGTAAGCTCGCTACTCGCCTCGCAAATATGGCATCAATTTATAATTATAATCTATATAAATTATAATAAATAATCTTGCCAAATATCACTCGACCATCATTTTTTTATTGGTTAAATTTTCCATTTTGCACTCAAACTTTTTTGGCAATACTCGTTGAACTTTGGGCTTGTTTATTCAAAAATTAAATCCCTCGAGCTTCGCTCTCGGGATCTAATCAGAATAAACATGTCCAAATTCAACTCGAAAAATGTCCAAAAAAAGTTTTCGTGACAGCTGAAAAATCTAACCGATAAAAAAACGAGGTCTTGTGAGATTACTGTTGATTATTGACCAAATTTGTTAAGATTTGGGCGTGGTCCAAAAAAATTTCGTCTGCGGCGGGCTCTCCGCCGGGCCGCATATACACGAGCCGCCACTACAAGTCACAATAACAGGCCCACCCTAGGCCACCCCCAGGTCAGAGGGCTAGTTACGCCACTGGTTGTCAGTCGTGTTGTTTGGCGCACCGTGTAATGAGCAACTTTAAATCCGAACTGCTCAGGTGGTAAAACGTCGTTGTCTAAACTGAAACTACTTTGCCAAGGCATGATAATTGGCTTATCGGCCTGTAACTGATAGCCAACGTTAAATATTTACCAGTCTTCGGTATTAACACCACCTTAGCTTTTTTCCAGTCTTCTGGAAAGCAGCCTTTTTCAGGTATAGCTTGGGTTATGTTTACTAACTCCATCATTGCTTTTTCTGGTTGATTTTTGACAGATTTATTTTTAATGCCGTCGAAACCAGGTGACTTTTTCGGATTTATTGCATTTACGATAGAACAAACTTCCTCCAGAGTTACTCTCAGAATGTTCTGAATAATGTGAGGCATATTTTTATAAATTTGTACAGTCCTGGTGACTCGCGCATCTCAGAAGAGAGTTCTTAGCAAAATTTATTGAAGCTTGTACAAGTCAAGTCAGCCGACTTGCATGAGTATGGGTAGCAGAAGTCGGTGCTTGAGTTGACTCTGAAGTCGGGCATGTGCGAAATCGGTCAGAACCTATTGCGTACAGTATTTTTGTAGCAAGTCAGAGCATGTGTATCCAAATCTGTGAAGTTCGCCGACTTTATAGTCAAAACGAATAAATGTTTACAATGCAGTGTTCAGGAATATGGCGGAAGTATGGTATAACATTTGACGAAATTCGCAAACATTTGCATTCCTCTATGTTCGGGTAGAAGTCGAAAGACGAGTAAAAAAAAAATTTGTTTCTGGTACATACTCATTTGCGAACCGGTTTTAGAGCTATACATTATTTGACAAACGCTTGGAAAACGTATTAACACTATTTTCATATTTTCATCGTTTTGTATTTAGTTCTGACGATTTGGTGTCTTTAGATATACGTCGAATATGCAGTGGCCCAATAATTTAATTATAAAGTTTTCGAGGATTTATGTAAAATGTCCTGTTTCTGAACTGAAAACATGATTCTCATTAAAATAGAAATGCAGTAGATTAAAAACGAAAAAAGAGTCACTCATGGCAACATACCGTACCTACACTTAAGAGGAGAATAGACAGAAAACCTACAGGAAGTGGATTGGATGATGTTTATAAGCCCACGTGGTTTGCATTCAAAGCAATGCATAATTTCTTAAAAAGTAAAGTATTGTAGCATCGTCAGCACAATAATTCTGCATCTTTAATCACTATATTATTTTTTTTAATCCGACTTATTTTTATTATCAAACCTTTGTGCTCTTCTCGCAATGAATGTCAAACAAAAAAATGTGAGGTGATACGACATATCGTCGCACTAAGATGCAAATTGCCCAAGTCCAAAATTAGTAATTTTGCAGGGGAGCTAAAAAACTTTACCAAAAAACAAGAGATCAAACTTTAAATGTTTTGGCATTTTTCAAAAGTGAATGTATTAGTTGCCAACAATATAATCGATTTTAAGGTTAAATGTCTTATTCTTTTTTACAGTTAAATGGATTAAGGCAATTTGCTTATTTATTTTCTGATTTTTTTTGGACTTAAGTCATTTTCACTTTTCAGAAATCCAATGAAACACTTTAAGAAATCATTATTAATATAAATTTTATTAAGTATAACAAAATAAGTCGGGTTAGCTTACTTACAACAAAAACAATATGCATAGGTACATTAAACTGAAAAATTATACAAGCACGTAAATATCAATTTCGATATTTACAAATGGGACAAACTATCATAAAACTCATGGTAATCTTTATGTAGAGACATTTTTAAATCCATTAGATGTTGGAATTTCTCCTTTTGAATTGGTATAGGTGTATCGTAAAGCTGTGGGAGGGCATCGTATGATAGAACAGTTTTATTTTTATTTAGGCGACATGGTAAAGGCTTCCATTCTTCCGAGTGACGAATTTTGAACATTATGGAACCTTCTGGATCATATCTCAGGCATCTAATATCAGTGACGGTTGCATCACCTGTAATTCTTCCAGGTCTTATAGAACTGATAACCTGCATTGGCTGGAAATTTTTAAAAAATGAATAGTCTAAATACTCGACGACGTATGGTCTGGGGTGTAGACGTGCCGATTGGCATACTTCGATGTAGTCAGCTGGGACATTGATATTTTTTTTCTAAGCTTCCTTTCAATACTTGAATGCATGGAATCGCATTCCATCTGCGTGTGGCCCTTTTCAAGATACTTCTGTTCAATTGTGATTTTAATTTCTTTTGATAAATTTAAAAGAGCACTGGAAAGTAATGCGTTCCTGTTCTGGCAGGTACAACCGTCACTATATAAAATTACTATGCTTTCGGATTCCTGCATAACATGGTTTCTTAAAAAGCTGTACAGTATTGACGTAAATATATTAGCCGTCAGTCCCCCGTGTCCCTCGTGCCAAATGTAGCAATAGCCGTCCTTGGTTTTAAGATTAAATAATGTAAAGTTGTGGACTATTAGTTTTGTCTTATAGTAAAGGGAGGAGACATTTGATTTCGGACTTAATAATACCGACTGCAAATCCATTGTGTATACGCTAGAATTGTCTGCTATTTTATCTTTGTCTTTTTCATTTCGGGCCTCTTCTTTTTTCACCTGATGTAGTTCATACATTTCCATGCTAAGATTTCCTGTTTTGTAAGCTACACACTTGTCGCATTCGTCTTTCTTCGGTAAAAACAATGCGATGTTCTGATCGTCAATCATGTTTGAAAAAGATGCAACAGATAAGGGTAAAAGGTTATTCTTGGTACACCAATCGTTTTTATACAACCTGTAGAGTGCCAATTTAGACGTTCAAACTGGCTCTAAATATAATTTACTAGTGGATTTTCGGCAATAATGCGACTCTAGCTTGGGCAAAGTATTTAAAAATAATTTTAAACCATCTTTTTGTTCGTTTATTTTTACTTGCCTAGAATTATCATTACTTTCATTTTTCACCATAATATCATTATTTTTGGTACTATCAACATTCTTCTCAAGAAGCCAATAGCCAACTGTTCTTTTTGGTATATTAAAAGTATTGCAGAACATTGTTTTGCAAATTTTTACTCTGGTACTTCCGTTGTAAAGATAATACGTGTATGAATACGCTCTTTTAGATTGGCTTTTCTGATTTCGATTTCTAGCTCTTTTAGTTACATTTTTGTGAATCAATGTAGTAGAATAAACTTGCTTTTCAGCCCACGTAAGCCGCCAAAAATGATCAAAGACTTTAGCTCTGTTCTCGTTTGATATTTCCTTGCACTTCATGCCAGATTTTTCTTCACACTTGCACCTCTCACCCATACTCTTAGATTTTTTAGCTATGTTGTAGTCCCAAGCTCCTTCTTTTTTTCGCTTCCCTAAATATACTTGTCCTGATTGCCTTTTTAGTTTTTCAGAGTTCTTCTTCCATTCACTTTGTTTTATGTGACGTCTTTTTCTCCTGGTTCTTGTTTCGACTTTTTTGTCATTTCCTTCTTCTTCAGCATTAGGCACAACAGTCCCATGTTCTACATCCCCTTCTTCAGAGCCAGAAGGAATTGGTTCATCTTCATCTGGAATATAAGTCTTGTCAACTGGATCATCAAAATCCATAATTTGCTCTTTGAATTTATCAATGTCTTCCAAATTCGGCAATTCTGGCAAACTACAAATTTTATTGCGCTGTGCACTAAGATCTGGACTTCAAGTTTGTTCTTGATACGTAGGAAGTTGCTCATGCGTATCGGTGGATGAATCGTTTACATTTTCACACATGGTCAGTAGTTTTTCAACTGTGTCATCAGCCATTTTAAGCAATAAGTCATCGTTGTTTAATTTGGATTCTAACTCAGAAAAACCGCCATTGTCGTTAATTGAACTCAAATTATTAACAACTGAATTTGATTCTAAAGATTTATTGACCAAGCTTACACCAGCAAGAGACAAAATTTTTGATACTCTGGAATATGAATCCATTCTGTAAAAGAAAATTTAAATTTGTGAATAAAGAAATTATTTAAAAATATTTAATTTTAAAAGTATTAACTGTATTTGTTTTTACTTGAAAAGTCTAAAAATTTATAAGTTTCAACGCAAAATTATGCTCCAAGAAATAAAAATAATGACAAAAATGTACGCACAATAACTTTTGCTTTTAAATGGTATTTTTGCATAAGATTTACAAAGTATAATCCTAACCATCCACATAATAGCGGATTGCCTAAGTACATTTATCATTCCATTAATTAAAGTAGAAAATTGCCCAACTCCATGCCACTTTTAAAAGTTTATAAAATAACAATAAGTATGTAAAAATTTAATATAATTATATGCTATAACCGTTAAAGAGTTCATTTTATACTATTTCGATACTACAAAAGTGTTGCACTTACCTTTTTTATTAAAACAATACACTAAAATCGGGAGCACGTTGTCTATAGTGCAACGGTTTAAATACAAATATGGGAGTTAAGCAAAATGCGTGTTTATTTTTAAATCATGTGGACTTCGGCAAAATTCGTTGAATGAATTTATGGCGCGTAAAATATTAAAATTTGACATACGTCGCTGCCAGATTATGTGTTTTGTCGTCTTTCAACAGATGGCACCATTAGGTACCTACGTTTTGACTAAAAATGGACTTGGGCAATTTGCATCTTAGTGCGACGATATAATGTGTATGGATTCTTCTGCAGATGCCACTTGATAAGAAAAAATGTACAAATCGCCAGCCTTTGTCATGTAATGTGGAACCGGCTTAAGACATTGAAGGGTAAATATATCAGAGGAAGAAGGAAACGAATTTTCGTTTGGGCAAAGTTTGTTTGGCTGAAGAACCCAAACATAAATTAATACACTACGAACACCTATAAAAATAGACAACAATACGACATTTGCTTTTATCTTGAAATTGTTAAATATTTTAAGAAAACAGATTTTGCAACAATATAAAAAATTTATATGAATAATTGAATATGGTATATTTGAAAAATGCACAGACCTGTACCCTTAACTATCATGCACACTTATCCTAACATAGTAACTAAAATACAACCGAGAAAGAAATATTTTCTGTCCTACCTAATAAAATGTCCGGGCAAGTTCATTAAACAGAAGCAAAATGGACATAAAAAGGAGGCGAATGCATTCCGTTGACACCCGGGGCACTTCCACCCTAAATCAAAAGGTCCTTGGACAGAAATAGGGAATGCGAAGCTAAGAGAAACCTTTCTGGTGATTTAAATTTACTGCCTAGAAACGCCAGCGGTAGATAAAAACTTTATATCCGCTTAAATGTTTACTCCCAATTTGAAATGTGGTGGAGGAGACGTCCTTTATTCAAACGTTTTTTTCTTTACTCTTTGTGCTTGGTAATTTAGAAATTATACTGGATTATATACTCTGAATAGGCATGTTTTGCCAGCGGCATATGCTTCATTTACTACTTAAGCTGTGAAAGTTTTATTGGGGGTCTATATTGTGATATTCCAATTAGAAAAAATAGTTTCGTTATGGGACTTGGGCTTCAAATGTTTTTTCTAAATAAAAGTATGTAGTATCAATATCAAATCGATAGTGATTTTCATACATTACTTTTCATATACAGGGTCGTTGGTATGTATGGAAACGGTCGATTATTTCTTAAAGTAAAACAGCTAGGAAAAAATATTTAAGACAAACGTTATAGGGTTCTTTAAAGTCTATTAGAATTAAGAAATAATAAGTATACAGGATAAATCAAAAAGCCGTAGAGAAACAAAGTTCCTTTTTTTTTTAATGGAACACCCTATATCTTAGAATATTTCTGAATTCTACATAAGATTACAATTATTTTTTAATAGTTATAATATAAGTCTAAGCCTAATAGTTTCCGAGATATCGACTTTTGAAAAATTACAATTTTGAACTTTGACAGCTTCTAGCTTTCTAACGGTATTCAATAGAGCAAAATGGCTTCCATGTCCTTATCTTACTTTTCTATTATCTTCCCAAAAATATCAACTTCCGGTTAAACCGGAAGTACTATATTTCCGGTTTTTGAGTTGCATCCGGTTTAACCGGAAGTTGACACCAATAGGAAGATAATAAAAAACTAAGATAGGGATATGTAAGCCGTTTTACTCTAAGACGTACCGTTAGAAAGCTAAAAGCTGTCAAAGTTCAAAAATGTTATTTTTCAAAATCTCGGAAACTATTAGGTTTAGACTTATAATGCATTCATTAAAAAATAATTGTAAATTTATGGTAAATCGAAAAATATTCTAACACAGAGCGTGTTCCATTAAAAAAAAGGTCTTTGTTTTTCTATGGCTTTCTGACTCATCCTGTATACTTGTTTTTTGAAAATTCTAATAGATTTTAAAAAACCCTAAAACTTATGTCTTGAATATTTTTTCCTAGCTGTTTTACTTTAAGGAATAATCGACCTTTTCCATATATACCAACGACCCTGTATACAGAGAGTGTTTTATTAATATTGCGAAAAAATTCAGGATGAGTTTTCCTGCTTAAAAATATTTAAAAAAAACTTCCTATAAACCTATCTCCGAAAATGCTTCGTTTCGAAGATACAGGGTGTTACAATTTTATTTTAATTTCTGTTCTTTTGAAATAATTTTTCAAATAATGTCGATATTTGAATGAAAATTGGTATCTAGGGGTGAAATGCGAAATTCAAATTTGATGTCAGTAACAAAAACAAATTTCTCCTTCATTTTTAAGTGAAAAGGGTATACTTAATAGAAGTCGCTACAAGCAAATACTATTCTCGAGAAAAATAATAATAAAAAAATAATAGTATATTATTAACCAAGGTTTAGACAGCCATCATTATTGCCCGAGGGGCGAGTTTAAATCACGAGGAGCGAAGCGACGAGCGATTTAAGACGCGAGGGATATAATAAGCTGTCTAAACCGTGGTTAATAATATTATTTTTTCCACTACTACAAACTTTTATATGACATTTATCTTTATAGTATTAATAATTATAAAAAATTATAGGTAGGTATAAGTATATTTTTTAATCAAGTTACCTGCGCTTTGGAATTGGCAAAATATTTTGTTGTTTTGTCAGGTGGCTTTGTCAATGTCAATTTGTGTTCATTTGTGTCATCAGATTTCACGAGTTTTGCGTTTTTTTAAAAAATGAGCGAAGAAAATGTTAGTGATAATATTATGTGTACACCTCCCGAATTAAGGATGGAAGCAGAAAAATGTTGATTGTATCGATATTTTACAATATCAAGTAATCTAATATGTATTGATAATTATCTGGTTGCCTAACCACAATGAATTGATGTTGTAGAATTAAAAAATCAAGTTACCTGCGTTCAAACAAAATTCGGTCAAAGATCGGTCAATAATGGATTTCAATGGCTTATTATTGATCATGGTCAATAATGACTTATAAGGTAGAGAAAAACGATTTCTAGCGTTAATAATCGGTCAATAATGGCGATGTTATAGGTTAGTAGTGGAAAAAATACATTTATCTGCATATTGCTATGCTATAATTGCTATATCAACAAATTATCAAAATGTACTTCGCATTAATCATTAACCTGCCTATATGATAGTATTATCAAAAGAGAAAACGGAAGTGGTGTAAATATTTTTATACACCGTGCATCTCCGAAACGAAGCATTTCCGGACATAGGTTTATGGGAACTTTTTTTCATACTTTTAAGCAGGAAAACTCATCCTGAATTGTTTCGCAATATTAATTAAACACACTGTATATAAATATATGTTGAAAACACATAATTTTGTGCCAAATTTTACTATATTTAAACACTGTTGGAATTATATTTGATTTTACAAACTTCAATATATTAAAAAAATTTAAAATTAACTTTTTACATCGTTGACGTGTCGGTTATTAGTCCAAATCATCTTCAGAACTTAAAAAAAAACAGGAAAACAAACATATCTATTACCTAAATGATCCTTAAAAGATATAGAATAAAAATTAACAGATCTTATTGTTTCAATAACACTACACTTAAAACTAAGTATTAGGATAGAGTAGGTTAGTCTATGGTATTAGCTATATGGTTAAATCGATGTAATAGGACTGCTATTTATCTTAAGACTAAAATATTGTTCTAATCCCCCTTAATTTTTAAAATTATCTTGAATGTCCTAACACATACATTGGACAAACAAAAACAATACATAAAAAACATAACTAAAGAACATAAAAATAGTTTAAAAAATGTCAGTCAAAACTTAACAGCACTTTCTCAACATGCAATTGACAATCTTCATAATTTTGAGTACATATATTAGATCATGAACTTTACTATAAAAAATGTACCTAACATAAAAGAAATAATTCATATTATAAAAATTAAAAATACTCTTAATTATAGAACTGATACAGAGAATTTAAGTTGCATTTACAACAACCTAATTACACAATAAAATAGAAATTTTTGCGACCCAAATCTGGGTTTTTTCCTAACTCCTGTCTGTACCTAATAGAATGGCAGCTTTGTATCAATATTTTAGTTTTAAGATAAATAGCATTTCTATTACAAGGATCTAACCACGTAGCTATAGTCTGTTGCATATTGCGATAAAGTAATAAATCATTATTGAACTATAAACCCAGTGGTCTTCGCCATATTCCATAGGTGTAGTTAAATTATTATTATTTAATTATGTTTATTGTCAGGGGCCCCGAGATCGGGTAGGTAGAGGCACAGGTAGTTTACCTACCTGTGCCGCACTGTTCTAATACTTATTATTCTAATAAAGTACCTGCAGTAACGCCACTACCCCTTACTTTCATTCACCAAACTCGTCTTTCCTTTATATGCAAATTAGGGAGATCTAATTTAGGTTAGTTCGGGGTGTGTAGGTCTTAAATATCTAAAATACGGAACGTGAACGATGTAAAAAAAATATTTTTTTATTCTTCTCAACTTTAAATTTAATGAAAACGCAAGGAATCCCTCAATATTTAAATATTAACGGTCAGGAGATCAAAACTAGTCAAGATTCAGGGTTTGGTTCTTCAAATTTCATATTAAATTAATTTATCTATTAAACAGGTTAACAAAGGTAACAGGTATTTAGGTTCAATTGATAATTTCAAAACGTGGTAAGTATTCGATTCCAGCAAATTTAACTTTTTGCTTCATTTTCGGTGCCAATTGAAAATTACTTATAAAACCTTGATTTGGTACTAATAAATGGTTTGTAAGATGTGGAATCCTTTTTTTGATTAATGACACTTGACCGATATTCCTTAACGCACCTTGAAAAACGGGTGACTTTACGATTTAACTTGTAGACTCCCAATTTATTATTTTTATTCAGTGCAGTTTAACTGTTTTTTTTTTAACTGAAATTACCTGTGGAATTATTTGTTTTAACTGCTACATGTTATAGAGATTTTTAAAGAAAAGAAAAAGCGGTGATATTGGTTTCTAGCTATTGTATCAAAACTTTGTCAATAACACTACCTCACGAAAATATGAAGAACTAAGAACGAAACCCTAACTACTATATTGATGCCTCAGTAAATCTCGTTCCATCAAATTGGATCTAGTTTTCTCATAGCATTTAAGAAAAAATCATACCATCGGGAATTTTAAACAATTTTTTAAGTATTTTGCAAAATAACTATAGACTTTTTAAAAATCTTGGAGGTATGTAATCCCTTAAAGTAGATGTTTTATTGTCAATCTAATATGACGAAAATTGCTGTAAAATTAACGGTGCTATTCTATAACTCATTTTTTAAATACAAAAGCGATATGTCTGCCTTGGCATATTGCATCCATTATAAAATATTACTAATCTGTACCTTAAGAAGCGTTCTATATATTTCTTACATCCGCTATAAATTTTGAGATACTTCAAAAATATTCAAAACATTAATATTGAGAAGCATGATTATTTAAAGGCAGTAGAGGGATGTCGAGAAAAACGTGAATTCAAAAAACGAAAAAGTAACCCCGTGGGACAACGGGGGTTGAGGATATTTTTTGCGTGGCTTGCTCCGTTTCTATTACCCCAATGGTAAGAAGTGTAAGTATTCTAAACAGTTATAACTTTATTTAAGCAATCTCCCGTGCGACCAATTGTTTACGAGCGCGTCGAAACTCAAGTTATTATGGTCGAGCAAATGTAAAATGCAGGGTATCCTAAAAGGTCTGGTCAATAATTGGGGATTGGATAGATCGACTCAAAAATGGTCCCGTATGTCATGTCAGACCTAAAAATGTTTGTTCTTAATGTTTCCGAAACTAATAAAGATACAAATTTGAAACTTAGGTACTCTAGAAAGCTTTACACGCCACGGCCGAATCGAACTATTGTGGTTAAAATGTCAAAAAGCTAAAAGTAGCGCTAGAAATAGGGGAGGACGGACTCAAAATATAATTAATTTTATTTATATTTTTTTTTATCTCGAATTAGAAATCTTCAACGATTTCTGCGAAAAGAACCTTACTACTAGTTGTTGAGCACGATTTAAGGAATCGCTTTTGAGATTAATCGATGTAAGAACTACCTTGCATGCGAAAATGAAAGCATATTTAATATTGTCTACCCAAATTTTAATATTCATCATGATCTCATTTGTTAAATATGTTATTACTAAATTCCTGCTACAATATGTTCCACTTAAAAAAATTGAAATTTACTATTTGATCATATTTTCATATTCGTCTATTTTTACACTAGCTAAGTACAATAATTTTGGCAAGCAAGATAACAAACACTAACTTTCTTTTGCAAAAAACGTTGAAGTTTTCTAATTTGTTTAAAATCAATTCGAAAAAACTACACAACATCCCTATTTCTAACGCTACTTGTAAGGTGTCGACAGTTTAATGAAAACAGTGGTTACTAGAATACTTGAATTTCAAGTTTGTATCTTTATTGGTTTCAAAAACATTAAGAAAAAAACATCATCGGGGTCTACTCTTTGCGAGGCAGTAGCTCGGGTTTGGGTGGAGGGGACATACGACAAAATGTTACATCCCTAATTATTGACCATATCTTTCAGAAAACCCTGTATAGCATTATTTAAGGCACGTAATACCAAGTACGGAGAGGCGTTCTTAGATATCATGTACATATGGAAGGGGGTAATTGTCTGGCTTACTTCATGACTGAAAATTCATATAAACATAGATCGGCAAACGCTTCGTTACCGATCTAGAAAGCGTTGAAATTTCAAGATTTTTTTTAGTTTGTATCTTATATACCTCCTGCAGTTTTTCAGGTATTTAGCTCAACTTTGGAATATAGGTTACAGTGAAGGACTAACATCATTGGACATGCCAAGTGGTTGTGAGAATCTTAAGGAAGATATTTTTTCAGGGGTCATGCCTCCTTTTCTCCCTCTGAATTTTTTTGTGGTGCGCGTTTAAAAACTTTTTAGTATCTTGTAGTTTTTTTGTATCTGCGACCATTATCGAGAAAAAAATAAAAAACGATTTTGTGTATTTCGCTTCATGAAATTAAAATTTTTAAAATGGTCTAGTAAGGTTCTGGGTTAATTTTTAATCTCTTGTTTTTATTATTTTGACAGTTTATTCGCCAGTGTCTGTTGAAAAGCTGGGATGACCCGTTTTTCGTAGCAATGATTTATTACAATACAAAAGACCTAAATAATAGCAATAAGAAGAAAACTACGTTCCAACAATTGCTGTAAGTAGCCTCCTCCAACCCTTATACATGCGCCCGCTCTTCTTCTCTGCTCAGACGTATTCGAAAATACCCGCAGTATTTCTTGCGGTTTCATATGCAACAAATAATCGATTTCTTAAGTCATCAACGGTATTCTCTGGTGTTGTATACAGTAGAGATTTCAGATGCCCCAATAGGAAAAAATCTACCCTATTTAAGTCAGGAGACCTAGGGGGTCTATGACTGAGATCTACCCCGTCCTATCCACTTGTATAGCGAGTATTTAATACACTTGTACACCTTACAATTTACAACTTAAACCTTTAATTAACAAACACATACAGACACAAGCTACGATTTCAAATGGGAACTGTCAAAATTAATAAAAACAAATGACTATCCAAATAAAGCCAGAGTCAACTAAACCATTATTAAACATTTAATTTCATCTAGGGAAATACAGATAATCGTTTTTTTATTTTTCTTCTCGATAACGGGCTCAGATACGAAGAAACTACAAAAGACCAAAGGTGCACACCCACTAGCTTACATGTATATGAAACATGTATATTATCCATGCTTGCGCGTTGATGTTTGCCAATGTGTGGTCAATAAATCGCAAACATGTGTGTCACACAAGTTTTCTGGTCAGGATTTGATCAACGCGCAAACACGAACTTGCTTACAAGATGGTGGGTGTGGGGCCAAGTGACACGTTTTATTCGTATATATTTTCAGTGCAGTGTCTCTGTTCTATTTATTTTCTGCCGGTTTGACAATGGCTAATTTAAGACACTTTTGAAAAGCCTTCATGACAGATTTTATTGAACTGTACAAAAGATATCCTTGCCTATGAAAAACTAAAAGCAGTGAATACAAAAATCTAAATAAGAAACATACAGCTATACAGTTTTATTTAAAAAATTACATGGAATTGAGCCAATTGCAACCATAAAAAGTGTAAAAACTAAAATAAATAACATACGTGGTAGTTTACGAAAAGAAATGAAGAAAATAGAAGATTCCAAACGAACCGGGTCATCCCAGCTTTTCAACAGGCAATGGCGAATAAACTGTCAAAATTAATAAAAACAAGAGATTAAAACTTAACCCAGAACCTACTAGACCATTTTAAATAATTTAATTTCATCTAGCGAAATACAGAAACTCGTTTTTTTATTTTTTTTCTCTACAATGGTCTCACATACGAAAAAACTACAAGAGTCCATGTAAGTCATACAGCGTAAACCTATATTCTAAACTTGACTTTAAATTTCCAAAACTGCAGGAGCTATAAAGAAAAAACTAAAAAAAATCTGGAAATTTTAACACCCTATAGATTAAGAAAGAATTTCTTTAATTTTGTACTTAGTGCAAGTTTTTTGAATAAAATCCGTAGAGCGCTTTCGGCAGTTACGCCATCATCAGTACTACCTACAAAGCAAGAAAGGAAAAAAGTAATCAACAATTGTGAAATTTTACGAATCTTTGATAGTTAAAGTTAATTGAAAATCTTAGATAAAAGTCAATGTAAAAATTCTCACCAATTTCTCGTTACTTACTTTGTCAAAATATAACCAACCACAAAACACAACATACAAGTATATGTATAAAACTTAAAACATTAAAAATTTAGGCCCTAACAAAGCGCTCTACGGATTTTATTCAATAAACTTGCACTAAGTACAAAATTAAAGAAATTCTTTCTTAATCTTTGATGGTGCACTCAGCCCCTTTCCTAATTTATACCCTATAGATTGGCAACGAAGCGATTGCGGCCTCTATTTATATGAATTTTGAGCCATAAAATAAGGCAAAGAACTACCCTCTTCTGTATGTATATAGTATTTAGGAGCACCCTGTATACAATATAAAATGCAATAAAGTATTTTATTATTACAGAAAAAAAGGCCTAAGTCGCTAGTTATTGCTTGCAATTTAACCCTTTTCCAAGGGGCTGAAATTTTCGCGTGGATTCATCGATTCCAATCGCTCTAATAGTAAAAGTAGGTATCTGTTATAAAATAGTTAGAGCTTTAAAAGACTCGTAATTTAGTACCTATTTAAGCAATTTTTCAATTTTTTACCTACCCGCGTTAAAGTGTACCGGGTGAGTCAACGATTGCGCGGAATAATTAGATAATATTTGTCGATAATAAGCTTTCGTATTAAGGTATGGTTGGATACCTGCCACATTTTAAATATATTTTGAATTATACAGGGTGCGCCCAAAAAGTAGGGTGTCATAAAGTTACATTTTTTTAAATGAACACCCTATATCTTAGAATATTTTTGGATTTCACATAAAATTACAATTATTTTTCATTAAGTGCATTATAGGTCTACACCTAATAGCTTTCGAGATATCGACTCTTGAAAAATACGCCATAGAGCAAAACGACTTGCATGTCCCTATCTTACTTTTTTATTATCTTCCCAAAAATACCAACTTCCGATTAAACCGGAAGTACTATATTTCCGGATTTTGAGCTATATCCGATTTAACCGGAAGTTGACAATTTTAGAAAGATAGTTGAAAACTAAGATAGGGACATATAAGCCGTTTTACTCTAAGACGTACCGTTAGAAAGATAAAAGCTGCAAAAATTCAAAAATGTAATTTTTTAAAAGTCGATATCTCGGAAACTATTACGTTTAGACTTATAATGCACTTGATAAAAAATAATTGTAATTTTATGCAAAATCCAAAAATATTCTAAGATATAGGTGTCCTATATAAAAAAATGTAACATTATGACACCCTACTTTTTGGGCGCACCCTGTATAATTCAAAATATTTTTAAAATATGGCAGGTATCCAACCATACCTTAATACAAAAGCTTATTATCGACGGATCTTATCTTCAAGGCATAAAATTACTCCGCGCAATCGTTGACTCACCCGGTACATATCAATTTAGTGTGGTCGACAAAATGTAAAATATAATATTATAAAAACTAAATTTTTTGCGAGTTGGGAAGTTAAAATTAAATGCAACTCAGGTGAATCCCACCCCTCTTCTCCTTCCAAGATTCTTTAATCTTTCTCTCATCCAAATGTTCTTGTTGATGCTGGGGAGAGCTTTATTATTGTTTTTGGATTTTTGAATTTATTCCATTATAAATTCTTCTTGAAATCTTTAAAGAAAAATAAATTCAACTTCGCGTCATCGGCGCGATAGCACATTTTCAGAACATTCTACCGTGTACAAATGTGGCAGGGAAGGGATCTAGGGGCTGAAGAATGGAGTTGGAAAAAACGACCGACCAATGCAACATTATAAGTGAAATTAAATACAACCGTTACCAGCAACTCTCCTTAAACAAATTTTATGCTCGTGCAACACCAGTTTGCGGTTGCCCGAAAGCTGATTTGACGAAATTATAGAGAATTTTATTCCCAACAATATCACTCTCTTCGCTTTTTGCAGTAAAATCAAATGGAACCGAGTTAATCGTGAAAAACTAGACCTTGTTTTGAATACAATATGGCGTCGGTGCTTCGGGGAGTTGGCTTCACATTTTTTGAATTTAAGCGTTTCTCGGCAACCATTAAAAAATTATGCGTCCTTAAATTAATGTTTGACACACATTAAACTTCTCCTCATGTTTCTGGAATGAAACTTGAGTTCAGTGAGGTAAAATCCTTACAGGGGCTATAGCGAATAACACAACCTAAGATTTACTTAAGTATGTGACACTTTTGTTTATATTCTGATACGCGAAAAAAATATTATCAATATTAAAGAGAAACTGGATGTTTGTATATCTATGATCTATGGTACGCTAAATATAAAGAAAATATGCTATATTCGTTTGTGTATTCATTACCTTGGTCTGAATTTACAATATCTGCTGTGTTCTTTTTAGAAACAAAATTCGATTTAACTGTAATATCCTTAGGGACCAACGAGACGCATTTCAGTTGCCAAATGCCAGTTTATTAAAAATTACAAGCCGCCAAAACTTCATGTTCACCAAATTATTAGACAGTTTCCAGTACATGTTTAGCTGGGTGAAAAAGTAAGAGCTGTTTCTTTCCATATAAAAGTTTTGACACGCATACATTTTTTAGCTCAGGAGTAATTTCTGTGAGTTGCTGTAGAGTTATCATCTTTGACACGGATGAGCCAATCTATGATCAACAAATCCATATCGAAATGTTTTATGCTAATAAGTAGGGGCAGGCTATTATTTAATAATTTGTTTTAAGTCGTTGCTATTATCGAGTTATAATCGATTTTCGATTATATAAAATAATCGATGATTTCGATTTAATCGAAAAATCGATTAATTTAGAAATTAAATAGTCGAAAAGACTACACTGATTATTCCAAAAATCGATTATTTCTATGTAATTGATTAATTGAAAAGTCATTTAATTAAAATTCGGTTACAGGAAATTCTACCAATCGAGCGAAATATTGTAGAAACTTAACAAATAGTGATAGTAGCTTAGATGATTTAGGTATACAACCATTGTGACCCAGACAGCACAAGATATCCATTGGGCGTCCAGAACTAGACTAAAATAAACATGTCGCTAGTATTCATGGGTCTTGTACGGGCATCCAATGGATATATACTTTTAGTTATACTTATGAATATACGTTATGGTACGTTTGTTGTAAGCCCTTGCAATGTGCACTGATGGAAGGTGAGGTAAACCTTGCAAAAATGCTTAAATATCGTTAAGGCGTCAAAACCACACGGATTAAAACATGATATACCTACATATCAAAAAATATACTGGTTGCGTTTTTTGTTGTTTTAATCACCTAGCGACTATGTTTCTCTTTCTCGTTATGACCGTTAAATATAAATATATAAAATAAATAATTAAATATCATATTTATATTTTTATTAATATCATTCTGCCATTTCTCATTTAGGATTGTAGTTTTATGGCGTCTTGTGACATGTCAGTTGGCAGTCTTGTCATCTTGTATTTATCCCGGCTCTTTTCCAGGAGTTTATTTGCTAAGTTCTCTGTTATTTAATTTGAAGAAATAGTCCATCCTCAAAGTGGAGTTGAAATATAGGGAAAGGAAAGAAAGGCAAAAAGTCTTTCTCCACTAACTTAATAAGAGCAATCAGAGGCTCAGTTTTATGAAAGCGCGTCTACATGTTTCGAAGGTAGTAACCTTCATCTTCAGGAGACAAAAAATAGTGCTGCAGTTAATATTAGCAGTATAGAGAAAATTGTAGGTGGAAGGTGACGTTGATGGAGCTTTAAAAATTTTTTTTGAAAATGTGTCACGTAGTGAATGTAATCAACATACTGACAAGAAATTTTGTTAATAGAGGTAATAAATTCAAAGATAATTGTGAAATTTAGAAGGTTATAAGGAAATACATGTTCTTCTTATTCAGGTTCAAGTAAGGATACATAAAGAAGACTTTGGAAGTTCTTATTCATATTATGATTTTGTATTAAAAGAAAGGGAGAAAGAAAGAAAGCATCTGTTATCAATTAGGTAAGGATTCCATTTTGTAAAATTTTTAGCACATGTTAGAAAATTTTTATGTTCGGGGTGCTGGAGGCTCAAGGTCCGGCTTCCCGTAGGACAAACACAACTCATAGTTGTGTTTGTTCCCCCTGTTCATCTTTAAGGGTATATAAATCAAAGATTTTTATTTTATTTTTTTAACCAATTTTAATGTTTATTCTTTGTTCAAACGTCTATTAACTGCCCTAAACAATGGGATTAATATACTACTAATCTTCTGTCGCATATAGTCAACTTATGGGGGTACGTTGATTCTAGTAAATAAAAATACTTGTGAACAGTTTTTTGTGGCTGCTGCAGACCAGTTTGAACCTTTAGTAGTTGAAAGGGAGTTTGAGTTTTCGATCGGTTTAGATAGGAAATATAAAATTAACCCCCCCCCCCCCAGGCTCTGGCGCAGTCGCATTTCTTGATAGGTTACGCTGTAAAATAGTATTGGCGAGTGATTTAGATATTGATTTTGGCGATGAGTTGTCGTCACCTGCTCAGTCGCTAAACAGTATTTTTAATTTCTTTAACCTGAGAATGCACTTATCCGTGCCTACGCGTATTACTCAACCTTCTGCTACTCTTATCGACTACGTTTGCACTAACGTTGGTATGGACCTGGACTGCAACACATATCTTCTAGCTATCTGACCATAAGGCAGTATTGGTTTATTTTCCTCACAAGAGTTGTCGAACCCCTAGAGGGATCAAGATTGGGAAGGATTTTCAGGACGGAAGATTTTATTCGATTTCAAGAACAATGTGCTCTACTGTCTGGGGAAAGTGTTGTCGTATCTTCGGATCCTTTGACTGCTTTCTATATCAAGACTAGTTACGTCTTTAACAAGTCGTTACCTTTAAAAAAATTAGAATAAAAAAAGGAAACCCTGGATTACCAAGGGAATTAAAAACTCCTCTACAAATCTTCTCCCTTCATACCATAAAAATTTTCATTCAAATAACATATTTTTTGTCACCTACTTTAACAACTAGAAACGCATTTTTAGACTGGTCTTAAAGTGTCCCAAGAAACAGAATTATAGCCAGATGATCTCGAGGGCGGGTAACAGATCCAATTAACAATGGCTTAAGAGGGACGGGTGACTCTCTGCAATCAGCTTAATCAATTTAGCCAAACACATTTAATCAGTTTTACTGCTCGGTGACACATAAATTGACATCCGGCCTGCCTTGTAGATCAGACCCACTTGATTATCTCACCAATGTGTGGTTTCCGCAGAATGTTTATTTAAATCCAACAAATCTAGAAGAAGTGTGCGACACCTTTAGGGAAATAAAAAACAAACCTTCGCTTCGGTTGCATCTGACTTGGATATCCGGAGGGTGGAGAATAGAACGGTTGCTAGATTTCTGGGACTGTTTATCGACAACAGGCTATCGTTGGAGCTGGGGTGTTCGATGGCCAAAATGATGTACAACTCTTTGTTTGAGTCTCACCTAATGTACGGTATTGCGTTCTTAGGATTTTGTGGTGCAACTTTTAAATTCCGTTTTTATAATCCAAAAAAGAGCTCTTAGATATATGTGTAGAGCTAAATATACGGATCACTTTAAACCTCTATTTACTAAACATAAAACTTTAACTGTGTTTAGTCTATTTATGCTGGAAATGGTCTAATACACCGTAAATACCTTATAGTTCTGAAGGATAACTTACAGGGTACTTATAACACCACACAAAATGAAAATACCTTGATTCGACTTCCGATCCTTAGATTGGTTCTTATAGTTGTTCCAAGCTTAATTTAATGACATAAAAAAGCGTTAAATTCCTGACCATAGACGTCGCATTTACCAAATAATTAAAATGCGGATTGCTGTAAATTTTTAATATGATTAAATAGTATATATTATAGCTTGTTCATTACAATAAATATCGATAAAAGGTTTGTACCCGTGATTTCGCTTGAAGAGAATATTCTTAAAATGATCTTTCTGTAAAGAAAAATGCTAATTTTGCCAAAAACAATTTTAAAATATAGTTAATATCGATAAGAGGTTTGTACCCGTGACTTCGCCTGTAAAGAACCCATGCATTTAATATTTTTAGAATGGCCTTTCGTTAAAAAAAATGCTCATTTTGCCGAAAACAATTTAATAAAATTTTCCTTACCAAAAGAGAATAGGGGAAGGTACAGGTATATGTTAGTTGGAATATACAGTTAGCAGTTAGAATTCACTATATATATTTTAACAACAAATTAATCGTATCATCAGAATCACAGTAAACGTTCTGTAATATAACAAGTTTTTGAGATACGTGTTAAACGAACATATTTAATTTAAAATTCATAAACAATTTAATGATTGGAATCGTCAGAACTGTCAAAAGTAGAATAATTTCCAGGTTAGATTACTACTGGCGCTATAGATGGTGAAACAGAATATTCATTTTTTTATTTTTATAACATAAGCTACGCAATTTTTCCATACATCGCTATTCATTCCGTTATTACCTGCCGAATATTATCAAGGACAACTGCGCTATTGAGTGATATTCTTTGCTGACAAGAGCAACACATTAGGTACAAAGCCATCTTTACTTCCGGCAAGATAACGCGTTTTCCTCTCGAACACGGTGTACCAAAAGCACAATTTGTACTGTCTACCTAACCATACTTAACAACATCATAAGTATCAAACCAAGTTTCATTAAATAAATTATACTTTTATCGAATTCATAGTAATCCTTTATTTTGCGCAAATAGTTCTGCCGTAGTTTAATGATACACAGGGATTCAATTATAACCATTAGATTATCTATATTATTTTTTTATGTTTTAAGCCACATTTTAACAAAACAACACGCAATGTTGTTGTAACCTCGCAATTTATCACAAACCTAAAGTAGGTACTATATTATCCTCGTAAAAGTTGTAAATAGTTCGCAGAATAAAATCCCTTGTACCTAGTATTGTCAGCCGTTTTGAATTTTTGATTTATTGGTTTGCGCTTTATGAAATTACCGGTTACAGTCCCCAAATTAATAACGTTATAAATTCTTATAAAACCCAAGTTGTGTTAATTCATTACAAGTACATTCTTGTACAAGGCGTATTTTGAGTTTTTCCCGGATTTTCTTTTTTAAACACGCGTACATATTTAAAATAATGCGCTGACATTGAACATGTAAATCTTTGTTAATTCCAGACTTATTTCGCTTTCGATGGCCGACTCTGGCACCGACTCATTATATTCCTGCGATAATTTACCTTGTCTTCTGTTTCAAATTGTCGCCAAAAAGCCATACTGATATAATAAAATAAAGGTACCTAGTAGAACCTTACTTGTCTAAAACCACACAGTTATAGCAGAAAATAAAATATGTAAATTACAGTAAATCGTTTCAACCAGCCACGCCGCTGTCCGATTCCCAATATCGCATACTTGAAGCATCAACTGATAAGGGATCACCCAATTTGGCAGAACCTTTAACTATTTGCTGTTCTTGTTTACAGCATATGGATTTGTATTTACGTGCTTCTCTATTAATTTTCCCAGCCGCAAGAATTTCTTCGCACTTTAAATTGCTGGTGAGCCTCGACACTCTATCACTAGGGTGTTGCCAGTTCTGCAAAGTTTTCGTAACTGTAATAGGAACATAAGGGTTTGTTAACTGCTAATTTTTTTTTGTTTAACAACAGTGAAATTCCTTTTAGTTTGATTTAAAATATTTTTGTATAAATACTATTTCTGAAGTACTTAAAAAATTATTATAATATTCATTCTTTCTTTCTTTGACATTGGAAATTTCTTGGTTCAAAGTAGATTTGCAAACTAGCTTACAAGAGAGTTAGTTATTGACTATCAATTAAATACTGATATAAAAGAACACTTTTAATAATAAAAACTTAAAGAATTTTGAAAAAAAGATCTGACAACCCCGATTATGATGCCGATCCCTTGGAAGCCCGGTCGAAGCATTTTCATGTCATCGAATCGACTTTGGAAAAAGTATATCAAGTCCTCTATAATCTACAAGAGCAAAAAAATATATAATCATTTAAATTTAGGGTATAGATGTCTGTCATATCTGCAATTTTGCCGAACAATAAAAAATATTTTACTTCAAAGCAATTATAGCCTGGATGAATACTACCACGACAAATTTTAAATTTTAAATTTTAATGTAAATTATTCTTTATTTATATACACTTGTTAATGTATTTCTTTTATCTACAGCTTGTTATGTATTTGAACTCTGATTTATATATTTTAACATTATCATATATTTCTTACTAATTTATAGATCAGATTCTCTGGTACTTTCTCTGATAGGGTGCAAAGCCTTTTTGTTTATTTATTTTTCCATTTATTTCATTGTTTGGTATGACCTTGAATCTCCCCTGTGTAAATTTAGCTTAGCCTTAGCATCTTGACTTGACTTGTGACTGTAGGGTTAGTTTAGTTTTAGTAAGCTTTGTCAACAATAGCAGATTTTTTTGGACAACGAAGTACATTTATTATTATTATTATTATTATTATTATTATTATTATAAATAATTCATTAGCAACTTCGAAATCATCCAATAACATATATTCATGGAAAAATCGATTAAAAATGGACTTAAATAATTAATGGATTATTTTGCCCACCCCTACTGATAAGCCAGCCTTTATTTAATACTTGAATGAAATTTCCAACAACAGTATAGAAAGTAGAAATGCAAATAAGCAGAGATTTTATGAGAAATGGGGCATTAGTTTAAATTTAAATGAAGTCACGGAAGTTATATGTCTGTTATCACTTACAAGATATTGATCAAATGGCCCAGGTCATTTTGTCTTTATTAACTTTTGTTTTTACAAAATAAGGCGATAAAAGCACTGAATGTAGAATTTCTATGTAGGGTATATTTAGGTAGTTAAGGCATTTTCTGGTTAGGAAATTTGGAGATTTTTTTATGCATGCCACACAATAAAACAGTTCGTGTAATGGTTGGAGGAGAAGGAAAGGATAATAACTTTTAAAATGTATAAGCGGTAACCAAGTATATTTGAAATAATATGTAATATTATTTATAAACAACATGTAAACAGCCAATGTTATATAATATTCTGTTATTTTTCTTTCAGAGAATTATTTTGGAAATCAACCTATGAGAACCTAATAAACGAGTGTAAACAGTTTAAAGCTATGAAGTAAAATAATAAATATCCCCTTTAATAGATCTAAGCAAGAATAGTGAAAATTAAATCTTCCGGTTGACGTAAAAACTATGGATTACTAATCAGTAAGTATTACTAATAATAATATTATTAAATTACCTTTTTATAATACATTTTAGTGGTTTTATTTAAAGTCAAAATACCCTAAAATATTTATGGCAATGCTTCACTGTTTCTATATTTAATTGCTATGTGAGTAGCAAACCCTAAAATGTATTATAAAATAAACGTCAGTAAAAATAATGTCAATTAATTATCAGAAATATGTACCTAGCGATTACAAATGTCCGTTCTGCACCGAAGTGCAAGAAATGTTTTAGTTTAGTGTGTGCATGACATTATTTTTGCAGCCGATAGTAGATACGTTAGTTATATTAATGTTAAATCCATAATGACAAACCACGATACGCATAAGACCTTTCTACAAGAAGTAGAACAAGGTGTGTTTATTTATTAATTTATTTATAAAGAAGACCGTATATTTTACAAACTGAAACAATTTATGTTTCAACTCGTCAAGCATGCAATTCCCATTTTCCGGGCCTCTTTCTACTTTATTTTTCGTCAGGTTTTTATTTTTATGCTCTATATAAACCTACGAAAGGACGAAAACTGTAAATTAAGTATATTAGATTGGGTCCGTAATTTTTTTTTACAGCCTTTGTCACCGAAAAAAAAAAGAAAATTTTTATAATTCTACATACAATTTTTTCTAAGGATTGAATTAGGTGCTGCTTATATTATGGTTAATCATAAATTTAAATAGTGTGGTTCCTTGATCCGCTTTGCCATATTGAAATGGTGTTAAATATTTACTCTGGCTAAGGTTTGTACAGCGAAAACACACACACCCGATCAAGCGTTTGAATAAATTTGTTTAAAAACAACCAATTTATGATTGGCAAGTGTGCACCTTTTAAAAATTATGATTACTAAACAGGACTTGCCAAAAAGTAAGCTAGAATATTAGTTTATTTTTTTTTCAATAGAATATACCTATATATAATATCATTTTTCGATTCCATGGTTTTATACAAAACTTTTTTACGGAAGGTAAGAAAGATCTACGACTTGTAGTTTGATATTCATTTTCGGGGTTTTATACCGAGATACTGCTATAAACGAAATTTATTAAGCTACGCCCTTACAACTGCATAATTTAAATCTTTGTGATTTTGAATTATCTAGGTACTTGTTTGTAGCCGTTCAACTTTGAACGCTCATTTTAATGCTAGAACTGTATAGGTACATCCTATTCACATTCTGAAATAGAGAAATCAAACAGCAAACAGCGCAATACAAGTATATTATGTCCCAGGTCTGACAAAAATCTGAAATATCTAATTGTGCGTCTGTCAACTCTCATGTGTTTCTATTGAAGATAGTTGTCGGCCTTTTTAACTTGACTTATTCAGTTGAACTTCCATGTTTGCTTGTTTATTTGTACTATTTTAAAAACCATGTGTGCAAAAAAAATATTATTTTGAAATAAACCTACTTATTGTCAAACTTAAAACTAGATATATATTTTTAATTTTTGGAGTTAGATAGACATATATATTTTTCTTATTTCTTTTTATATAGAATGAACTAAATTTTAATTTGCCAACAAAAGGAAAATATAATTTTCTATTTAATTGCCTTCATATGTTCCTACCATAAGCCGTTTGCGAATTATATGCATTAACAAAAATAAATTATAAATGTACTATTACAAAATTAATATAAATTTTCTATCAAGCAGACTGTGTCTACAAATACGGCAGCATAATCATAAAACAAAAAATATCTAATTTTTTGTAAAGCACGATGTGCCTGCCATCACTTTAAACAAGTCAAGTTAGGCTTTGACGCAATTCTTATTATGTCAGTTTTCATAATATTTTTATCTTTAAGGTAATTCTTATAAATTTAATTAAAATCGAAAACAACTACCTACTCGATTACCGATATTTTAAATTTTTTTGCTATGTCAATGTCAGCAAATAAAAGCATGAGCATGTAGCAAGAGGAGTAGAACAGTTAAAAAAATACTTCCTAAACCTGTTACTAATCTAGTCTAGGACCAAATGCAATTAATGTTTTGGCATATTTGTAGGCATAGTCGCAGATGATCTTAAATCTTGAACAGAATGCATAACTTTCTTAAATTATAATACATTTTCTATAATATGTTTTAAAATGTGGTTTTGTTTATTTTTGTGTACAACACATTTGCTCACAGAAACTGCCAAAATACTGTATTGTCATTGGCAGTTTGGATCATTGCGAATGTTGCTTTACTGAAAATTATATTGGGCTTTGAGTATTACGGGTTTGTATGGACGCAGCCTGGCTTGATAGAAAATTGATATTAATTTCGTAAACGTAGATCTATAATAATTTTTTTAAATTCTTATAACTAATTAATAGGTAATTAATAATTCTTGCATCTCTTCTTTGTTCCTGCCTTTCTTCACATCTGCAGTTATTTATTACAGTGCCTTTATCTCAAATTTCTTGATAGTCCTTTCGACTGTAGATTTTGCAGGTATCGGTCTATTCGGATACAGAGCAGCAAACATGTCTGACACATTTTAATAACTATTTCCTTGATAATACCATTTAATCATCAATATTTTTTCTTCAGAAGTGTAATTCATGGCTAATATTTTCGATGTACGAGTTTTTATAACAATAAAGCACACATTTTAAAATGACAACTTTATTTGACAGTCATCTTTTACCTTGACTGGTGCCCGCAAATACGGGGCCATAAAAAGGAGAAATAGTTAAAAAGAAATCGGCGATAACCCGTAAACGGGCTCATCAAAAATATCTAAAGTTATTATTTTGAATGTGGGTTTTAGTGCTCTTTAATAAACCTAAATAGAATTTTTCTCTAAAATAACTAGGGAAGCCAATAATTGACCCCATTTAAAATTACATGGGATTTCCTATGTCCCGCTCGACGATGCAACACCCGGTATAGTTTCAACTTTAATCTTATATAGTTCAAAAACAGCTTAAGATAGCAATACATTATGGGTTATTAGCAATTAAATAGGAGATTCAACTTTCCTTTTAATGGGAAATAAAAATATAAGGCATTCCATTTAAATAAAATTGACTTATGTCTGCTAATACTTTACCCCAACAAAATTTAATTTTAGAAACATCCTGTACAAAAAATATCTAACATTGGTCATAAAATAAAAAGGACCGTATCTTCTCTAAAATCTGTCAAAATTCAAAATGTTTAGCTGCACTAGTTCTGTTCTAATGTTATTCGACTTAATAATTTTTTATCTCAGAAACGGCTGAGATATAGAAGATAGAATATATTTATTAAAAGTTGCTTGGAATTCCACAGAGAATACGAAAATGTTAACATATATAGGGTGCAACAAATTCTAGGTGCACCATTAGGATCCTGGAAACGGTTAGAAATACGACGAAGTTTAAATTAGGGTAATGTTGCGCAATTTAATGCCGATCGATATGCCGTCAAGAAGATTCATGTCTTCTGACTACTTCGGAAGATATTTGAAAAAACCCTAATGTTGCGTTTTTAATTTATATGTTTTCCTGCCTTTATTTGAATAGATAATTGAAAACAAATTTAACATTTTTTTTGTCACTTTTCCTGTTCTATTAGACTGTGGTATTAGATTTTGAATCCGGCGTTTCGTCTTCGGCCCCCATCATCAATTTCTTTTTTCAATACGGATTTGGACTTTTTATTTCAGTTTTGAAACCGCCAAGCACATATTCACTATAGAATATTATAACGAATTTATTTTAAACGTTTGAAACACATTTCCATTTACACGTTGGTATACAACGATTTTTTCCGCTAATGCTCATAATTTTTATTTAATTATTATTTCTATTTTAAATAATTAGAAAGCAACAATAAGCTAAAATTAGATAAAAAAAATAATTTTCTCTTCAAAAAAATTTAAAAAATTATTACTTTCATGGCTAATCCCAGGACGCCTTAATAAAATCAACTTCTTCATAGAAGCTTGCTATGGAAAACAAAAATAAATAAATTATGGCGTATTTTCAAAGTGAAAGTGTACTACACGTTGATTTTTTAAAAATCTAAAATGGGATTTTCTTGGGGAAGAAAGTGTAATGATAAAGGTTTATTGCAGCTGTAACAAAAACTCAGTAATAGCTTCGCAAAGGTTATTTGAGGAGTAGGTAATCCGAAAGAGAGCAGCCCGACAGAAGGACTTTTTAAAAACTGGATAGAAACCTACGCGAGCACGGTCATAAAAAGCCCAGAAAAAAAATATGGTAACCGTGTAACAGAAGCAGAATTGCACAATGTTTTACGCCAGGTCTGTATTTAAAAGTTTGGCTGGCTTTCTTTTAAAATCATGTAAACCTTGTTCTTAATAGGTTTTTTTCTATAGGTAGATTAGATGCTATTTTATTTATGGTATGGTATTATTTTAGGTAGACAACAGCCCTTCCACATTCACAAGGCAAATGTCCGCAGAATCTAACTTGCCAACACCCTAAATCATGTTGAGGCTTAGAGAATTTTAAAAACAATGGTTTAAAACCCTACAAAATTCATATTTCCCGTGGAGATGCTTAGAGGCGGTTAGATTTTTGTTACTGACTACAGAAGCAAATTGGTGATAATAATAACCTGCTTAGGTCAATAATCTGGAGCGATGAAGCTAAGTTTAGAAATTGGGGTATATTTAATTGAAATAATAAGAGCATATACATCTTAGGCGTAATAGAGAAATACGCAGACAAGTACGCTTCAGTATAAATGTTTGGGCAGTTATGTTTGGAGACAAAACTCTTGGACCAATTTTTTTTACCAGATAGACCAAGGAGGGCCGACTATCTCTTCCTCCTAAACACCCGTTCGCAAGATTTCTTAGCTGAGATCCCGCTCGTCAGACTGCCAGCCGTTTGGTTTCATCAAGACGGCGCCCAGTTCATGGAAAAAGGGAGATTAATAAGTTTCTAAATCAGAAATTCCCAGGCAGGAAATCGAGGTGTGGTAGAATGGCCTGCGAGATCTCCAGATTTGACACCTTTATACTTTTTTCCAACAGTATAATGCAGTCAGCCTTGGTGATTTCAAAAATCAAATGAAAAGATCCGGGTCCGTATTAAAAAAAAAAATTGATTCTGGGGCCCACAGCCGAAACGTCGAATTCGAAATCTAATAGAAGAGAAATAGTGGCAATGAGAATGTTAAATTTGTTTTCAATTATTTATTCAAATAAAGGCAGGCAATCATATAAATTAAGAACGCCAAATAAGGGGTTTTTCGAATATCTTCGGAAGTAGTCGGAATACACGAATCCTATTGACGGCATATTGATCGACATTAAATCGCGCAACTTTGCTCTAATTTAAACTTTCTCATATCTCTTACACAGTAAAAGATTGAGTGTTAAATTTAAGACTCAATAGTGGTACATACAGTGTGACCAGTAAAGTCCGCATCATATGGGATTTTTTTTTTATTAGTAGCTTTCTTTGAAATTTGACTTTGGCATCAGTTTCTGCTTCGATCGAGATGAAGATTTACCCAAAAAATAGTAGTCACGTGATTCGCATTATCGCTCAGATTTTAATTTTTTTCCAAAAGAAATTAAAAAGTGGGGTTTCTCTCAAATATCGAAAGAAGTTATTGCCATTTTTAGCCCATATGCAAAATTTCAGTTGCATAAGATAATTTTAATTTTTGCCTATATTTTGTCAATTACACCACTGTTTCAAAATAAAACTCGATGCAACCTACATAAAACTTCTTAGTTGTATCAATGTCTTATTCCAGACACATTTCCTTTAAGCTGGCGCTATTTTAAATGTGTGTTCTTCTACAAAATCCAAATAGGGCTATTAAAATTTCGTCATATGTGATGCAAAGTTTATTTGTTTTTGACCCTTTATAAGGTAGCTTCATAAAATAAGTATTTTTGAAAACGTAGTTTGTCTCTAAAAGTAAAACAAATTATAATTAAGACAAAACCAGTACACAGTGCCATCAGTAAAGTATTCATAAAGTGTAAAATTAATTTTCGTTTAACTTAACGTAAAGTTAATCTATTTTCAACGATTTAATTTAAAACTCCTTTATTAAAATTTGTTCTGAAGCTATGTTATAAAAAAAGTTAAAATAGTCTTTTATTATTTAAGTGCAGTTTCCGAAAAATTAATAAGTATTCCACCTTACAATGAGGCACGAAAAACAAGTTGGCCGTAAAAAATGATAAAAAAGATCAACAGGCCCTTGCTTTATTAATGACAGTCAAATCGCTTTCTGTTTGACATAGTGGCTTTTAATTAGTACTGCGTATTAAATAAAAAAAAATGTTAACTTCACAGGAAAATATCGAAATTGTATTATTATGTGGTGAAGACACAAGTCATCGTGTAGTAGGCAACATTTTTAATGAAAGATATCCAGGCAAAAATGTGCAACAATCTACTGTGAGTAGGATTATGGCAAAATTTAAATCAACTGGATCGGTGGAAAATTCATTTAAAAAGCCTCATAATCCTATAAAACATACTGAAGAAGTCCAATTAAATGTGTGCCAAGATGTTGTGGAGCATGCTCAAACTAGTATTAGACATGTCTCTTGCAGAACTGACGTTCATAGAGAGAGTGTAAATACTGAAATACTGAAATACTGAAATACTCTTTATTAATACTTTAGCCTTACAGTTGAAGGGTGTACACGTCAAATAGGTATATATACAAAGGCATATACCTACATACAATGTTTAAAACATATTTAAAATATTACATAGTTAACAAATACCTACATTGTAGTACAAAACAGACCACATATATCACATTCAAAATAAAGTCTATGAACCATTCAAAGTATCAGTCAAAAATTGAGAAACCTAGTAAAAAGCCCTGTTAAGCAAAATTTGCCTAATTTGTTGTTTAAAACTAATAAATGACAGTTGCCTAACCTCCCTTGGTAATTTATTGAACAGTTTCCTGCCAACATATTATGTTGGACATTTCTCGAACTTAGTAAGCCGGCGCAGATCAGTTACCATAAGATCATTCATTCATGTGTTATAAGAGTGAAAATCTTGCCCTTGGATAAGTGTTCTCAATATGTTTGATATATAATAAGGTCTTAAAAATATATAAACAAGGAAATGTTAAGGAATATTTTGCACAAAAATAAATTTAAACCTTATAAACCAAAATTTATAAATACTCTTAAGAAACAAGATTATGACATATGTTTAGGATTCTCTTTTTGGTACCAGGGGGAAAAAGAAGGAAATGTGTCATTTCCCTTTCACGTTTTATAGACCGACGAGGCCACTATCACTTCAAACGGCGTTGTTAGCTTTCAAAATTGTAGATGGTGGGCTCAAGAAAATCCTAATTTTATAATAGAATGCAGGGACCCGTATTCCTTTAAAACAAATGTGTGGTGCGGTATCTTAAACGACCAAGTTCTTGGGCCTTATTTTTTTAGAGTTAATTTAAACTCTGAAGAAATCCTACGTTTCCTTAATAACGAGATCCTTGAAGTTTTGGACAATATGCCTATTGAAATAAGGCATAATTTGTGGTTTCAGTGTGACGGTGCTCCCATCCATACTGCAAGACAGGTTAAAGAACGTCTCTTGGAAATATTTAGGGGCAAGGTAATTGGGCGTAATATGGAGCAATACTGGCCGCCTAGATCCCCGGATTTAACCCCACTTGATTTTTTTTTGTGGGGTCTTGGGGGTTTTTGAAAAAAAATTAAAATTTAACCGATAATGCAAATCACGTGACTACTATTTTTTGGGTAAATTTTCATCTCGATCGAAGCAGAAACTGATGCCAAAGTTAAATTTCGAAGAAAGCTACTAATAAAAAAAAAATCCCATATGATGCGGACTTTACTGGTCACACTGTATAGGACCACACTCAATAGGGTATATTAACCAATCAGTATATCTGGTGAAAAAAATATTTTTGAACGGTTTTTTTACTTTTTGATAAGTGTTAATTCTTCTAATTTATGGGTAGGTACATTTACACTATCGTTTATAAATTAAACTCACAAATTGTAAACCTATCCTTCTAGGGTGTAAAAGAAATAATGAGAGGTGTTGTAAGTAAACCATTTTTTAATGGTAGTTTCTGATTAATTAGTGTAAATATCATATTATTGTAGTGTAAATTTTATTTTATTTGGGTGTGACTTTACTATAGTGAGTGTAATCTACCCAGGGCTAGAATACTTTCAACTTTGTTTAAGTCATTTACTGTTTACTCCCGTATCAAACTAACCTAGCGTTTATAATTAAAATGTAAAAAATTATGCATTCAAGATGTTATACATTATTAACCTCGGCTTAGTTTAATACATTATTGAATGACTTAATCAAAGCCGAAAGTAGTAGCCCCTAATATATATTAATCTTCCTGTGATTTCTTTTACACTTATTATTATAACTAGTTGAACAAAATGACACACTAATTATATAGTTTGAAAATGTTAAAATAAACATATATATATCTACGTTTAATGTACCTCATTGTTAAGCTTAACAAAACAAATAACATAATAAATATATGTATACTTAGAACACTAAACAACTAAATAATGAGGAGTATTATGTTAATCGTATTTTTATTTAGAGACCTATGAAGTAAAATATGTAGGTAGGTACCTCGTTAATACGCTTACCCAATTTAACAAGATCCTCATAAGAGGCACTTTACAAAACTTTGATTTGTTTCTATATTTTAATTTAAATATAACATTATTCTATATCACATTCAGAGCACAATCAGACTGACTTGAAAGTTGAATTTGAACGTACCGTCGGCGTCATGTGTCAATTCCTAGAATTTCACACCACTTATTGCCGCCCGTCTTTTCGGTAACACGGGTTTAGGTATTTTTACCCAGGGCCGTGTAATAAAACGATTAAAGAATAAGTTTTACACTTAATGTGTTAAAACAACCTTCTAGCGGTGTTTATTTACACGCTAATATGGTGTTATTAATTCTCATTGTATTTAATTTTCCTGATAGAGTGTAAAATGGAATAAATAACACCCATTCAACAAAATTAACTTTTTAGAAAGTTAAATTCATAGGCAAATTTAATAGAACAACTTTGGTCCCATACTGTGTAAAAATGTGGTAAATTATGTTGATCCGGGTGTTAACATTAACACTCCTTTTTTTTACCACTCCTGAAATGATTTTTAACAGGTTGATATTTTTTACTGTGTACCGTTTCCAGGATCCCAATGGTGCGTCTCGAATTATTAACACCCTGTATATAGCATCTTATTTAAAATAACAAAGTAGGGCTGAACTTCAGAACTAACGGGAAGTGATGGAAACGTCAAGATACAAGATTAAAAAGATTAACGCCCCTTATATCCAGTCACAAAATTTCAAAAACATATCTTGTATCGTTCCCGAAATATTGTAATTGGCTACTCACTGTGAATGACCATGTATACCGTGTTTGTAAAGTTTGTAAACTGCTCTCCTGATAAATCAACAAGGGGAGGGGTGGATCTGCTGGCATTATATCCCTCCAATAGTTAACTTATTATATGTGAAGTTGGTTGTACGCCTGAAAGACAGGATTGTTGTATTCAGCATATTATGTTTAATAAAGTTCAGCCTAGCGCTTTCGACCGAACCTCGGTCACGTCAGAACTAGAGGTCTTCCGAGCAAAGAGAGGAAATAAAGTAGGTCTGAGATAACTTTCGGGTTAACATTGTGGAAAGTAGAATTTAACGTCAAGGATTTTTTTATTATTATGTAAAACTGAAAGTTCTCTCAGACCTACTTTATTTCTTTTTTTTGCGCAGGGGACCTCTAGTTCTAACTTGAACTCAGTCAAAAGCGCCAGGCTGAACTTTATTAAATATATCTACACTGAGAACAATAATCCTGTGTTTCCGTTAACTTATTAATGCACATTATAAACATATTATTATTATAACTTTTGACTGAGGCTAGATTCAACATATCCATGCTGACCGTCAGCCTCCTCCTTGCATTTGCCCCTATATACATACTGTTTTATTTTAAAAATAACAACATATTTTATTTAAACTATTACAGGTATGGACATATATGTGTTTCATAATTACATGCTAACACTTGAGGGTCGCAATCTTTGGATAATTTTAAGAAATGAATATGTATATGAATATTGGCCCGCAATTATTGCTTTATTTTACGCCAGTGCATTTTCCTTGCTAATGGTAGCACAGTCATGTAGACAGTTCAATATCTGATGGAAATTACTTTTTGATATTTTTCTAATTGCGGCTTCGTTTAGGAGATTAATGCAATTTTATCAAACTCTGATAGGCGTATAACGATATGCAAATAAATGGCATTTCTTTTTTAATCGAAACTGTTCATCGGCTAGCGACCAGTGATGAGGTGTAATAATTATGACAATAATATTTATTTTGAAAAAAAACAATGGCATTTTCGTTAAAAATACCAAAAGACATGTTGGCGCGAATGCCACTGGTAGAAGTACACAGACCAACTTTTTTTAATGAAAAAAAAATTGTTTTTATTCCTTGTTAGCATGTACTAAAATTTCAAATAATATATATAGTGGTCTCAAACATCTTGAAAGTTAGGTATGATAAAAATAAAGCATTTGCGAACCTCATATTATGATCTAAATTTATCCAAAGGATTGAGACCCCCAAGTATTGGCATGGACCAGCGGCGACTTGTCAGAGAAGGCATGCAGTGCAGCAGTAGCGCAACCAGAAAATAACTTCGGGGGGGGGGGGCTGAAAAAAAAATAGCGCCGCAGGAGAAAAATTTTTGTTTGCCACGCCCTTTTTTCAACGATGATGCTTGGTTTTCAAGTAAAAAATAAATAAAAAACAATAGAAAATCACAAAAACAGCCAGACTCGTTACAATTTTACCTATCTTAGGTGGTAGTGATGAATTTATTCTTCTTGTAAACAGATAGTTAGACGACCCGAGATATGCTCGCTCGGGGGGGGGGGGGGGAGGGTCTGCAGCCCGGTAGCCCCCTCTTGGTTGCGCCACTGCAGTGCAGTGCTTTCTGCCCTCAGTGCCCTTTGCTACAAAATGAAGTATTGTTACCATATTTTATAAACGTCCTTATAATTGAATTAATATTAGTACAGCTTTGAAATATGTTCCTAAAAATAAACTATGTAATAGTACTCCTGTATAAATATATTTCATTGTCTTCAATATTTAATTATTAATTATTTATTATAATCGCATCTTGGAGCTTTTCTCTGTGCTCGCCCTTTTCGTAGTAGTCACCGGAGCTGGTCGACGTTATGTGCAATGTGCATGGAACGTAGGCCGGAGTCTTGCCTCTAAAGTTCGCCACACGGCTGGTGAGCTACGAAAGAACGAAAGGAACCCGAGCAAAAACTTTACATTGTTGCCGTACTTCTCTCTTTAAATTTCCATAAAATATTAATTTGTATATAATTGAAATATATTACTTAAAGGAATTAGAGGCATGCGTAATCCTGTATATTGTATACCCTGTAACATATATCCCGTTGATTTTTCCCCTTAACACTGCAAATTTTAATCGCTTAATATAATTTATTAAATTCTTAAATTGGTCAGGATAATATGTTTTGGTTGGTAAATCTGGCAACCCACGCCGATATCAAGCAATCCGCGGGGATTTCTATCTTTTACTAATGGTTTTGTCTCTTATTATTGTATATGGTATTGAATTAGTGGGGATATAAAGCACATCTTCACACCTACAGATATTCTACAAGCATTGCCAAAGTTTAAAATTATTGTATTTAATTTATAATTAATCATAATTAAACGTTCATGTTTGTTAAACGAATAAATACATAAAAGGTAAAGTTATTCATAGTCGAGCTAAGGCAGTTATTGGCAATAAATTAGTAGGTACTTGTTTTATATTTTACGCAATTTTAGACTAAAATAATTTTTAAAAAGATTATTACGCACGGCTAGCGACTTTGAGTAAACCAATAATTAATCAGAGTAAACCGCATCGTAGTTTTCTCATGCTTGGTTTCAAAAATGTTAGTGGTTAATGCTTTCTGAAACCCCTCCCCCCCAGTGTCACCCTCTGCCTCCTCTAAAAAATCACCACGAGCCGCCACTGCGTCCTTATTATATTTCAAGAAATATTTAATGCGCGTAGTATTTGCTCTACCTTTGCCTTTGCTGATACCAAATTTAAATGTTTCTCTCGCAAAATTAAATAATTGATACCTGACTATTATAAGAACCGTTTCTTTCCTTGAACCCAGTTTTTTGGCAAACCTTGCAGTGTATTAAAGATTTTTTAAATGTGCACACTTTCCAACCATAAAGGATGAAGTAAACAGTATTTTGAGAAGAGAGAAATCCTAAACATATTTACATTGATCTGTAGCATTATCTAAGACATTGTGTTGTGAGGTGAATGTCTTGTTAGGTGGAAAAAAAGATAAAATGGGATATTTTTCTTTATGCTAAAGAATTGCTCATTGGATGCCTTCTGCTTTAAGCTAACCCCCCCCCCCCCCCCAAAAAAAAAGGTCTAGTCCCATTAATTTCTGTTTATAAAACCAAATTTTACGTTTCTTTTCTCCTTGATCAACCCATAATAGCAGTATTTATTACCAAAAAAAATTCATAAAGTATTTGAAAAAGGAGTTAATTAGATTAGAAAGTTGTTTAGAAATTTTGGGTCCTTGTATTCTCTATTGTACTCGTATCCAAAAGTCGAAAGTTAATAAAAAATAGATAATGTGATTACTCATTTTTGTTTCGCTAACATTTGGTTAAGGTATAGACAAATAAACTAATTTAATTGAAAACAGCGCTATTCTGTATTTGGATCGTATTTATGATTCTAAATATAATATATATTTTTTGCATGGTTATTTATAATTATGTTTATTATTAATAAGTTACTAAAAACATTATTATAAAATATATAGATATTTGTTAAACAAATCTGATTGGAATAAATAGTTATGTGTTAATTTATTGTTTGCCTTAGCAATATATTCACCGTAATTTAGTTGTTTATGGAGATAGAAAATTTGAGAAATTTTAACTACCTACTAGTGCAGAAATATAGTACACACAGACAGTTTCGTCTTTCATTTTTCAGAAATTGCTTAAGGCTACGGTTATTTTGGATGCGTATTATTGCAATAATAAAAATGCAAAACCTGTGGTTGTTTATATAACGTAGTATGACAATCAAAGGAGCGGGTCATTTATCCGATACCGTACCAAGTTCTTCATTTAAAAAGGTTTGATTTTTCTTCCGTTTTCGCACGTTTCTTTACTTTGGTTAGTTAGTTTACTGTTTATAAATAAATGTTCATGAGACATTGCAGGCATTAATCAGGAACTTAGTCCGCTAAAAGTTTGGCAAAACCTTAGAGAAAACCTGGTAAAAGTTAGAAATCAAATGTTATTGAAAAACTTAAAGACATAGAAGAAAAAAACTAAAGCAATTTAAACTTAAACTTAACCACGATACAAAGATAATTACATAGAATCATAGAAGATGCCGACTAATGAATAATGACCTTGCTACTATATCTTAGAAAAGTTCTTGATGTTCGAAAGATGATTAGTAGTTACAACAGGTATTTGTTGATGAAGGGAAGCTAGAACATGTATCATCCCATCTTACCACGATGCGCCTAGTTTATAATTCAGTAGCTTCTTTCCAGCAAATTGTTGACCAGTGTCAGAACACTCATGGGAACTTCCAGCTCCTTTATACAGATTCTTAGGGCCTCTTACCGTTAAGACAAATGCCTTAAACTTACATGTAAATTGAGACCCAATATTTTCTGTGTTTTCCGTAGTTCCGTCGCAAAAGAGAACATTATTTGTTGTTAGTGAAACATATTTTGTAGCCTTATTCCAAAAAACTTATAATGCAATTCTTTACCGGACTCGCAGGCTTCCAACTAACCTAAACTAGCTGTTTCGTCCTGTCCTTTCCGACCTTCAAACGTAAATAACTATTTCAGTAGACTATTTAGCCAAGTATTGACTTGTGATAAAATAATTTAAAATACTTAGAATGTTGTAAGTTAATTAAATCTAAATTTAACCAAATATAGATAAAAAGTTGGCTGCATATTGTCCGCCATTTCAAGACCTCAGAAAGCTGTATATTTTTCATTCTCTCTTGTACTTGTATACATTAACGAAATATTTTTTTATTGCTTTTCAATGCCATTTGTTGATATAATAAAATCTCAGGGCGGGCGAGCACCCTGTGGGGATATTTTGTGATCTCAGCAGGGCGTTCGACTGTGTCGATCATGGGATGGTCCTCGAAAGGCTGAAATTACAGAAAGACACCTTGACACAAGTTGTTTTCTTCATTTTAGAGATTTCAAAGGCAGTTTGTTCAGGTTGTAGACCAAACAGGTAGGGCGCAAAATTCAGAAAACTTGGGGGTTGACGTTGGTGTACCTTAGAGTTCGGTTCTGGGGTCTGTACTATCTATTCTTGTTATTTGTAAACCCTCTACCAAAAGATCTATTTGATAGTAATGTTGTAGCCTTTGCTGATGATACTTCAGCAATCATTAAAAATATTCAGCGTGCTTCAGTAGAGGTGTCAGCGGATGCAGCCCTTGAAGAGTTGAGCAGTTGGTTTAAGAACAACGATCTTTTTCTGAATTGCTCATTGGATGCCTTCTGCTTTAAGCTAACCCCCCCCCCCCAAAAAAAAAAGGTCTAGTCCCATTAATTTCTGTTTATTAAACCAAATTTTACGTTTCTTTTCTCCTTGATCAACCCATAATAGCAGTATTTATTACCAAAAAAAATCCATAAAGTATTTGAAAAAGGAGTTAATTAGATTAGAAAGTTGTTTAGAAATTTTGGGTCCTTGTATTCTCTATTGTACTCGTATCCTAAAGTCGAAAGTTAATAAAAAATAGATAATGTGATTACTCATTTTTGTTTCGCTAACATTTGGTTAAGGTATAGACAAATAAACTAATTTAATTGAAAACAGCGCTATTCTGTATTTGGATCGTATTTATGATTCTAAATATAATATATATTTATTGCATGGTTATTTATAATTATGTTTATTATTAATAAGTTACTAAAAACATTATTATAAAATATATAGATATTTGTTAAACAAATCTGATTGGAATAAATAGTTATGTGTTAATTTATTGTTTGCCTTAGCAATATATTCACCGTAATTTAGTTGTTTATGGAGATAGAAAATTTGAGAAATTTTAACTACCTACTAGTGCAGAAATATAGTACACACAGACAGTTTCGTCTTTCATTTTTCAGAAATTGCTTAAGGCTACGGTTATTTTGGATGCGTATTATTGCAATAATAAAAATGCAAAACCTGTGGTTGTTTATATAACGTAGTATGACAATCAAAGGAACGGGTCATTTGGGGATATTTTGTGATCTCAGCAGGGCGTTCGACTGTGTCGATCATGGGATGGTCCTCGAAAGGCTGAAATTACAGAAAGACACCTTGACACACGTTGTTTTCTTCATTTTAGAGATTTCAAAGGCAGTTTGTTCAGGTTGTAGACCAAACAGGTGGGGCGCAAAATTCAGAAAACTTGGGGGTTGACGTTGGTGTACCTTAGAGTTCGGTTCTGGGGCCTGTACTATCTATTTTTGTTGTTTGTAAACCCTCTACCAAAAGATCTATTTGATAGTAATGTTGTAGCCTTTGCTGATGATACTTCAGCAATCATTAAAAATATTCAGCGTGCTTCAGTAGAGGTGTCAGCGGATGCAGCCCTTGAAGAGTTGAGCAGTTGGTTTAAGAACAACGATCTTTTTCTGAATCTAACAAAAACTCATTTTATGATTTTTCGCACCAATCAGACTAGATTGAATTTGGGCTTGGAATTATGCTGCCATAATACACAAATAAAACGTGAGACTTCGGTTAAGTATCTCGTTGTTACCCTTGATTATACGTTATCATGAAGAGTGAATTGCAGGCATTTGTCCGCTTGGTTGCATAGTCTTTGTTTTGCGCTTCGAAATTTGAAATCAGTTTTGGATCAACAGCAGCTTTTAGGTCTCTACTACGCTTTTTTGTGGCACCTCGTCCCATGCTGGGAAAGTATTTATTGCACAAAAACGAATTATTTGATGCATGGCCGGTGTATCAAGCAAAACTTCCTGTGTGTCCTTTTTATAAATTTTACAGTTTTAACTGTTCTGTCCATTGTAATTTTTCAAATATATCTGTTTGTGTTTAACAGTAAGAAATAGTGAATTTCATAAATGTAATATGAGCTTTCAAAACTAGTTTCAAATACCAAAGAATAGGTTAAGTAAATCCAAGATATAAATGAAACAATGCAGTCTTCCTCCACAGTTTACTGTAAACTGTGGAGGAAGACTGCATTGACTCCACTGTAAGTATGGACTACTTTTTCAACTTTAAATCCAAGATGTTTGTTACGAACATAGGTCCAAAAATGTTTAATAAATTACCATTAGAAATACTAAATTGCCAGACTGTGATTGGTTTTAAGAAAAAGTTAAAGCTATTTTTAGTAGAAAAATGTTACTATTGCTTAAATACGTTTATTGATTAAAATTAAATCAGTATTGGAGCCTGTTTAGTTTAAGACTGAAGTTGTTAATATTGAGCGTAATTTTACTCTCATTTTGTTTATTTATTTATTTATTTATTTGTTTTTGTGATTTTGACGATTTTTATATACTACTGTATCTTTGGAAAATAAAGGTTATATCTTGTATCTGTATCTAATATCCTAAATTACACTTCAATTTTCTGTCGAGGATTCAAAAACTGATCAAATTAACGTAGGTAGATATTCCCCATATATCTCTCTTAAAGAAAACGTTTAGTTCATACATTCCTAACACCCTGGTACTAATATTTAAAATGTGGATCTCAGGAAATGATCATGACAAAATTTAAGGTACGATTCTACATGAAAGAAATATGAAAAATCCCAAAAATGCTTCCAAACGGAGCTATAGACCCTTGAAGATGGTGTTATCAAAGTGTTTCTTATTTATTTATTAGGATCTAGTTACTATACAGAAATTAACTATTAGGAAATAATAATAATAAGTTGAGGTCACTTTTTTTAAATATCAGGCGACCCATATTGCAACCACTAGCATGGTAACGGAAGGCTTGGAAATCCATAACTAAAGACTTATGCGGTACAGTAAAAAACACAAATTGAACTGTAAATTTCCACTATATTAAAACTTATATAACATGTTTTGCTAACACTGTAGCTTCGTCAGATGACAATGACAATTTTTTTCGCCGAGTGTACTTACGCTATTTTTTAAATAGGTTATGTTTCCTTGAACATTTCTACGTAAAAAAGGTCCTCTGGGTAGGTATATGGCCGTATAGTTGACCGTTTTCTAGATAAAAGGCATTTAGTGGTAAGAAACTTATTTTAAATAATAATTTTATTAATAAATAAGTAACTAACCCGCTGTTTTAATTCTTTAACGCTGCGAACTGTTACTTCGTATACTAAGGATTTTAAGTAGCCTTATAAAGAATAATATAATTTCATTTCATTTAAATCTGGAGAACGAGGTGGCCAACATACAGAATCCCCTCGTCCTATCCATCGCTCAGGATAAACTTCAATTAAATCCCATTAAGACTGAAATATGTTGGAGCCCCGTTTTGCATGATCTGCTCTTAGACCATACGGCACATCACCAAGCAGGTCTGTTAGCACATTTCGTAGAAAGTGTAGGTCTGATTCACCGTTTAATCTATTAGGTAAAATTAGTTAGAGGCGCGGTGACAAAAATGCCTTGGAACTCCCAAACGGATGAAAAGCACGTTTTTGTATAGTTCGAGCGTCGCTCTCGAAATCCGTGTTGTCGAGTAGGGGTCTGGCGCTCGGCGGTGAGCGGCTATAATATTTTTTCCAAATTTTGAGCAGCGGTTTAAAAAAACATTTCTCAAACGGATGAAAATTACTGGAGGGCATCTAGGCAACCCCCCAATTACCGGAAAAATATTTTCATCCGATTTGATCTTTGCAAAGAGCTCTTCCAGGAGCTCAAAAAAATATGGAAAAAAGGGGGGAAAAAAAATTTGCTCATTTAAACTTGAAATTTGGCAGGGAGCTAGAGTTCGTGTCTGAAAATATGTAAAAAAATTTTTTTTGCTCCATGTGTCGCCATCGCTTTATAACAGTTTTTCAAAATTTAAATGGCCAAAATTTAATAAAGTAATTCCCACATGGATGAAAATTTGCACACAGGTTCTTTGACACCTACAGAACATCGAAGAATTATTTTCATTCAAATTTATTGCGGCCAAGACCAGATCTTCCAGGACATGCTCCGATATATTCATTATCACCGGAAACTCCAGGATCCGAATGTTCAATCTTTAAAGTAGAAAGGCCGATTACAATCAAATTGTATATTATTGTCCTAAAAATTAATGAGAATATTTTCCTCTGATTTGACGATTATGAAGTGAAAACTCTGACTTTTAGACCGTATGAACGCGACAAGCGCATACTTCATCCACATTTTAGCTAGTATATCTTTAGTAGGGTTTGACTCGCTTTGCTTGTGGATGAAATTTGGTTATTATAGTCGCCTTATATTTTGTGTTAGAAATTCGGATTTTGACTAGATTAATATTAGAAGACGGTTCTTTCCCATCCTGGTGACTCCCCAAGCAAAAATCTGCTTCTGACAGCAGGATCATTGGAATTTCAGCTATCGTCCAAGCGTCTCGTTTTTCCGGTTGCTCCGATTGATACCAAAGTATATATATAGCCACATATTTTCGGATATCAGAGGAAGGTTCTGATCCAGTTTGGTGCCATTCCGATGGAAACTCTAAAATCGGCAGCCGCAAAATGCGCTACTCAGCGCACAACTGATCGATCATAAATCGACGAAAAAAAAGATCCTAACTGAAAACTGGTTGCTCCAACTAGCACCAACCTTGAGAATCTTGCTTCTGGATGCCAGAAAAAGGTTATGAGCCTGTTTGGTGCCATTCCGATAAAAACTCTGCTTCTGGCTGCAGGTTCATTGGAATTTCAGCTCTCGTCGCGCTTACATCCAAGCGCCTCTAGTTTTTCCTATTGCTCCGATTACTACCAAAGTATATACAAATATTTCGGGATGTCAAAGGAAGGTTTTCTCCCAATTTGGCGATTAATGAATCAAAACTCTCCTCCTGGCAGCCGACATACATGCGTGCAGGAAGTTTTTTGTTATTTGGCATAGTTTAGCCAGGCTTATTTTGGATGAAAACTTTTTTTTTAAAACATAAATAATAACGATTCATTTCAGTCCGGTTGCATGCATGCGGCTGATTTTTTTTTTAAATTTCGGAGTTTGGGTCCATTTAATTGTACTGGTGGTTAAGGCAAGAATCAAATCGGATGATAATATTTTTCCGGTAATTGGGGGGTTGCCTAGATGCCCTCCAGTAATTTTCATCCGTTTGGGAAATGTTTTTTTAAACCGCTGGTCAAAATTTAAAAAAAATATTATAGCCGCTCAATTTCGAGAACGACACTCGAACTATACAAAAACGTGCTTTTCATCCGTTTGGGAGTTCCAAGGCATTTTTGTCACCGCGGCTCTAACAAAAGCCCTATTAAAAGTCCCATATTCCAGCCCTGACAATAATGGAAAATTTTTCATGGCGTCATGATACAAAAATCGCATAGGGGTTTTCGTCTGCTCATAATATGTGATTGTGAAAAAATTATAATTCCGTCTCTAGTAAATCTGGCCTCATCAGTAAAAAATATTTTACTTATAACGTTGGGATCTTGGTATCATATTTATCATTCATTCATAACAAAATAAATCACTTGCTTTACAAATGTCTGGCAGAAATTATTGTGAAATACTATTTTAGACAGCCGGTACAGTTCACCAAGAAATTGAAAAGAGTCTCCTGTGGCTTAATATCGTAAAACTAATTATAATTTTAGTCTTGCTGGGACAGCGTCTCTTAATAAAGTATTTTTTTTTTGTATAAGTGGTTACACTTTAAGTGACTTTTATAGGCATTCAAGTCATCTGTTGTGAATTCTACTAATAGCTTTACTGAAGCACCTACATATCTCCGTTTTAAGATCCAGTAAATTTAGAATATACCATAGTTCCCCTTTCGTCTCATTCAATCTTTCGCTCCTACACGTTACATTTTTAGATCAAGTTTTAGACCTATTGGTGGTGAATTTCAGAATCTACCAATTTTTTTTGTGGGTAAATCGTGTAAAAGAATAACTACATTTTAAAATAGCATGCAAACATCTTCTTATTTTTATTACTTATGAAGCATGTTTACTGAATTTACGCCATGCAGTCGTTCTTTAGGTCCTTTTATCTCGAGAACGGTCGACAATATGACCATACATATAACAGGATATATATTAAGTAAAAATGTTCAAGGAACCATAATTTATTTAAGAAACAGCGAAAATACACTCGACGAAAAGAACTATAACCTTAAATAATCCACAACCCTTTTGTTACCACGCCACTGGCTGCAATATGGGTCACCTGATGTTTTCAAAAAGTGACCTGTAATAACACTAACTTATACTAAAAGTTTATTGTAACTAGATCCTAACAAATTAAAAAAAAAAAAAACAACACCTTGATTGATGACTGCATCTTCAAGGACATGTAGCTCCGTATGGAAGCATTTGCGGACATATGTGAATATAAACTTCTTCTCATATTTTTAACGTGGAATTATATCTTAAAATTTGTCAACGTCATTTTCGGACACCCTGCTAATATCTATAATATAATAATTACAACAAAGTAAATAATTTCGTCAGAATATGCGTTTATTACCAAGTTCTGAACAACATTTTAGCCTCGTTGTGTTAAGTGAAGTGTTATTCCAACACGAATCGACTATAATGGTAGGGAGCCTTTAACTTATTTTATCCAACACTGTTTTTTTTGCAGACAATGTTTTACACAGTTTTAATAATCTAAAAAAACGGGAAATTGTCTCGCAACCCTGGCTCCTGAAACCTTGAATCTTTGCAGCTGTTTCGATATTGTTTTGGATGGAATCTTCTTATTACGAATCAGTGGCGTGGCAAATTTTTCTGGGGCCCCCGTACAATTTTTTTGGGGTTCCCTGACTATACCTAAAAGATGGTAAAAATATTTTGCCTAATCTGTTTCTAGTAACGGTACTTTAAAAAATCGCATACAAGATCTTTAGCGGCGGGTGTGTACGCTACTATTACCGACAATGATTTTCAACCCACCTGACTTCTGATGGCCATATTTTGACATTTATTTAGAGAGTTGCGTAACTAAGTTTAAAGTTTTATGGCAACCAAAAAGAATTTAATTATTTTCAAAATGGGATTTCATTAAAAGTTTTCATATTCCTCAAAAATTTTAACAATTAATCCTTTTCATTGTACCTTCCATTATTAGTATATCATGTATCTAGTAGGATAACTAACATATTGCCGATATACCGGGTGATGCATGGCTTAGTTGAACATAGGAAATCCCATGTAAATTTTGAGGTGGCTAAATATTGGCTCCACTGTATTTTTTAGAGAAAAATTGTATTATAATTTTTTGAAGAGACCGATATAATAAACCCAAGTTTGAATAAATTTTAATAAGACAATCCTAACTTATTCAATTAAATATGATGGCAAAATTATTAAATTTTCATAGTTTAGGTAATACAGCAAGTACCAGCAATTTACGTAAAGCTGAGCATAACGAATAAAGATTATTTCACATTAATTAACACATTTTCGTTTCACATCCAAAATAGAAGACACCAATATGTTTTTCTTACTAAGCCTTTAATTTAACATACCTAAGACTACAGATTTTCACAAAATCATTAATTAATTAAATGTTCAAACAACCCTCCATTAATAGCTAAACAATATCGTAACCGATCATAAAATTCATTTCTAACATTACTGAGTTGATTGAAATTCTGTCACATTCTAACGAAATACAGTTTTTTAGATGGTCTAGATTTTCAAACTTTATATCTTTATCTATAAAATTTTTTAAGTGACCCCACGGAGAGAAGTCCTTTGGCAATAGGTCAGGAGACCTGTCTGGTTAAACGATTAGATGCCGTGGGCCAAAAATATTTCCGTTAAAAATATTTTGCAAGTATTCTCTAACCATGAGAGAATTATGGGCAGGACAACCATCCATTTGATACCAGATCTCCTGATTTTCGCGTGGAACTTCTTCTAGTGAGGGTTTAATTTGATTTTGTAGTAAGTCCAAATAGGTTACTGCTGTAAGGTTGCCTTTCACAAAAAATGTTCCAATAATGTGATGTCCCACAATTCGCGCCCAAACATTTATTTTTTGTGGATATTGCTTCCGAGTATGAACAAGACGATGTTCATTTTCTTGGCTCCAATACCGGCAATTTTGAACATTTGGTTCGTTGTTGAGGGTGACTGTACATTCATCGGTAAAACAAATATTTCGCAAAAAATCCCTATTATTATTTGCTCTTTCCATTACCTCAAAACAGAATACTATTCTACGTTCTTTATCACCTTGCCGTAGCTCTTGATGTTTTTCATACTTGTAAGGAAATTATTTATGTTTTTTTTTAAGTGCGTGACACTATGGTTTGATGTTTTCCTACGGCTTGCCCAAGAGTTCTCGTGCTAATATTTTTATTTTCCTCCGCGTACAGTAAAATATCAAGATCTCTATTGACATTCTGAGTTGAGCATTTACAGTTATTTATTACAGTGCCTTTGGACTCAAATTTACTTATAATAAGTTTAATTAATAAAGTGGAAGGGATAAGCTTATTAAGGAATTGAACTGAGAACATTTCAGACACTGCTTTTAAACCGTTTCCTATATAATACCACTTAATCATAGTTACTTTTTTTAATGGAATAGCTGATATTTAGCTATAGTAAAAGCGCCTTCAATGAAAATGTTGCCACTGAGGCTACTTTTCGTCTTGTCAGTGCCAAATAATAATTTGCTGGTATTTGCTATATTACCTAAACTATAAAAATTTTGCCATTACGTTTAATTGAATAAGTTAGGTTAGCTTATTAAAATTTATTCAAACTTGGCACATGAGTTTATTATATCGGCCTCTTCAAAAAATTATAATACAATTTTTCTCTAAAATGTACAGGGGAGCCAATATTTAGCCACCTCAAAATTTACATGGAATTTCCTATGTTCAACTAAGCCATGCATCCCCCGGTATCACTTTCTGTCTCTTTTTTTTTAATTTATTTGTTATTGCCACGCTTGAAGAACATTATGTGCCGTACAGTGTGCAGCCTCGGTTAGCGCCTTGACGGTGCAAGCTTCTGTGCTCATCAGATAATGTTCGTTTTCTACTCCTGGTTAAATAATATTAACAACTAATTTTTTTATTGAATATAGTAAAGAACCAGAATGGCAGATATATAGTTGGGTTATGGTATTATAAACATCTAAGAGGTCTCCTTTTAATATGATATTATGTTTCATTTAATACGTTTTCTTTTACACCACTTGCCTTTCCTTGATATTTCGAGAATATTAGATATACAAGGTGTTTCATTAATATTGCGAAAGAATTCAGGATGAGTTTTCCTGCTTAAATATTGTAAACAAGTTCCTATAAACCTATGCCCGGAAATGCTTCGTTTCGGAGATACAGGATGTTACAATTAATTTTAAGCGGAACAAAAAATGTGTTGGCAGTTTAATTGTTAATGCGAAGTACTTTTTGACAATTTTTTGATTTCGGCTTTCCTTAGGAGATATATGCGATTTTATTAAACTCTGGCATAACTGGTAGCGACTTCTACCAAGTATGCCTTTTTCACGTAAAAATGATAGAGAAATCAATTTTTTTGTTCCTAAAAATTTAATTAGGTACGTATAAAAAAGTTAGGACTTAGGAAAATAGTAAAAAGACGTTTAGGTGGCGCTGTCTACAATGGGAGTCATACTAACATCAAATTCGAATTTTGCATTTGAAAAAAAACCCTAAATACCAATTTTAGTTTAAATACCGACATTACTTCAAAACTTATTTAGAAAAAACAAAAATAAAAATAATAAATAAATAGACTTTAACTCCTTGTATCTCCGAAACGAAGCATTTCCGGACGTAGGTTTATAGGAACTTTTTTTTTAATTTTTATTATTATATATACATATTTTTGCAGTACTTACGAAACAGGTACATATATATTTTGGCATACAATCACAACGAATAGTTACTTATTTTAACTCTGCTTAGTCGTGATAAAGATTTTTCAAAGCTTTGGACTGCTGCAGCTACCTATTGAATGCGCCACTGTAACGTGGTCCTTTCATTTAACATATGCGAGGAAACTGTAAGCTTCCAAAAGCATTCTGTTCTGTCAAGATAACTAAATTCTAAATAATATCTCAGGGTATTTTCTCTCTCCATATTCGTAACTTCCAAAGCCCACTTTGGAAATTGCTCGACTTTGAGTTTCACCCTTTGAAAACTTTGTTGGCCAACTCTTCCTTGTATTGCAAGTACGTTGCAAAAGAAAATATCTTTAAATGACCCCTATTATCAACGTCTTTATAAATGTAAAACAGAGATACGGTATGTAAATAGGCAGTATTTAAAATGGCTTGGCGCCGCTTGATACTTTAAGCCAGTTTGCGTCAGGCATTGTTCTCTGCGAGGTAAATTTAGTTAACTCGAAATCCAGTAGGATTGCTTTTGGGTACTGGTTACCGTTAAAATGATGTTAAATTAGTGAATAGTACAGGAAGATTTAAAAAACAAACATCAAATTATGCCTTGGAATCAATCATGCATTTCTTGAATAATTACTTTTGAAAGGTAACCTACGTAAATGGTAACGGCGAATGAAAAGTAGAACTCTCAAGTTCTGAAGTTTTTATTTTCAAGAAAATTTAAGAAGGTAAATCGAAGAGAAATCGGTACCGGCGATTTTTCACATACTGTGGCAATAATGCTTGCTACAACACTGTAGAATCATTCGACAGATTATCCGGTTTTCGTGTGCTTTCATATACCAGCTCCCTTATTATAGAAGATGGAAAGATGGGGTTTGCGGCTTACTGTTCTATATTTTAAGAAACTTTCATTGCAACAAAATGATTACAAAAAATGTTAAAATTATCATTTCCTTAAAGAAATAAATATGGACAATTATATATTTGTGAAAAGCTCTTAAAAGGAGGGTTAAAACAAAGCAACAATATATTTATAAGGTGCCCCATTTAAAGAAACATTAGTTTGGGTCATAACTCAAAAACAAAACTTTTTAGAAAAAAAACTAAGTGCGCCACTGAATTTTATATAAAGAACTCTATAATAGCCCATTTTTACCTTATTGATAAGTTATCAAATAATCGAGGTACAGTGGAGCGTCAAAAATGACAAATTTTTAAAATCGTGCTGTATGTCAGAAACTGAGAGGGCTATGAAAATTTCGTTTGCGGCAATGAAACTTTCATAACATAGTAGACCAGTAAGCCGTAATTCCATCTTTCTATCTCTTATAATAAGGGAGCTGGTATATTAAAACACACGAAAACTGGACACCCTGTACAGATGCTTGTGAGTGTGTGCACTTTTTAAAGTTATCGGGAAATTTCGTTTAAATTGTCACCGAAATTTGGCATGGTGTTTCTGTTTGAATAGTTAATTCACTTGAGACAAGTTTTACGTAAAGTTTAGATATGTTATTGACAGATACGTATTGCGGCATGCACTTTACCTCAAATACGTAGCCTTTTTTCGTTTAACTGTTTGAGAATTTACGGACCAGCAGTGTATAGAAGAGATGGACCTATGTTGTGTTGTTACAGGTCTGCAGACGATTTATATTCTGTCAGTAGTTTTCGGCGAAATTGGTGTGAACGAAGCAGCCAAAGCATTCGGCTAAGACTACCACTTTATTTAGGAAAGTGAGGAGTGGTTACAATGCATTCTGTGTTCTAGATGGTTGCAAATCCTGCGCCAACATGTGGCAACTCTGCGTTACCGCCCCCATACTGATCGAGGAGAGGAAAAACTTAATTAGGACACGGTCCATCCCTCGTATACCGTCTAGGAGAGATTATGGACCACTTTTCATCGTCAGGTTTTTATTTTTTATAACTATTTCTTAAGCTACGTTAATCCTTAAACTATACCAAACAGATCACCGAAGCTTATGTTTACGTTTGGCTTTGTCGCAGGGCTTAAATTCGTATAAACAAAGTCCGTATCGAAAGTTTTTCTAAAGCTGGTTTATCATTCCTCGATTTACCCTATGGTTATCACCGCAGAACAAAAGGCTTTACAGGATTATTAAACAGAATGTTCACACATAGCCATGGATTTGGACCAAATTCGCCAAGTTTTAACTAGATCTGTGTAGTCTGATTATTTAGGGAAAGAGGGGGTGTGAATGGAAAGGATGGCAGTGAAAGACTCAAAAATTTTACTACACAAAATTTAGAAAAGTTGAGGAAAATTGTTGCTGCACACCCACAAACTCCTATTCGGCGCTTAAGCCAGGAAGATAATGTATCCTACGGAATCTGAGATACAATCCTGATATGTGACCCGCATATGCGCGTTTATCATCTAAGCGCAATACAAGAACTCTATAAACCGATAATCCGAGGCGAATGCAATTTTTAGAGTTGGTTATGGGTAATGTGCCTAATACTGAAAATGTTTTTCAAAATACCTCTTTTACTGACGAGGCATGATTTTACGTCTCAGGTTATTTAGACTCAACAATGGAGTTCTGAAAAGTCTAATTTTTTTCATTGAGAAGTCTTTAGATTCTCAGAAAGTTGCCGGGTGGAGGCTCATATTGTAAAGAAGGTTATTCGGATCGATTTTTTTTAAGGGATTCTCAATTCGGCGCGATATACCATAGTGAAATGTTAGAAAATTTTATAAAAGCATTAGACGATGAAGAAATGCAACAAGGCTACTTACCAGTAAGACGGCACGGCGCACCTATTTACCTCTTGAAAATTTAAACTCGAATCTTTAGTCGTAATTTGCCAATTGTGGGATCTGCTTTGCCGAATAGAAAATGAAAAATAAACGTTGAAATAAAACAAACATCCTTGAGTTCCAAATAAAAGAGAGGATCGAGTTTTTGTCCAGCCAATTCACCTGATTTAAAACGGATTTAAAAACGTGGGATATTCTTGCCATCAGAAAAATTCACAATCGTACTATCTTACAACGAGCTTAGTAGAGGTAGAGGAATGAGGAATTGAGGAAATATACCCCATGACATCATTAAGTATTTGATTGTGGCAAGGGCTCATGCATTGCTCATAAGTAGGGAAGAATATACTGACTATTAATAATAATCGTTAATATGATCATTCATTCAACATGCGGTTTTTAAAACACCTTGCAAGAATTTAAAAGACCTACGATCCAGATTCACAGATACATTTCAGGATTAAGTGCTTATCAATGTTTCGGATTCTGTAAAAAAAAGAATGGAAACATGTTTGGAAGTGGAAGTTTTTTTTTTAATTCTGTAACGTAATTTTCTTAAAAAAAAACTTTTTCATTTACATTTACATTTTATATAGGTTGCCTTTCAGAAGTAATAATTCAAGATATGCGTGATTGATTCTACGGCATACTTTGAAGACTTTTTTTGTTAGGTATATCTTACGTTATATCCTGAAAAACTTTATGTTGAGATTTTTTCAAACTTTTAATATCGGCGATTCCGGGCCGAAAAATGGCAAACTTAAAACAAAATCAATTTCAATAAAGCTTATAGGCATCACAAATCATGGTTTTTGTTATCTGAGGGATGGTAAGTAGGTACAGAAACATCTCTTAATAGCGAACACCCTCGGGGAATCAAATGTTGGTCGGTTATCCGGGGTGGTCGGTTAAGAGAGAAAAATTGAAACAACTGGTCTGTACTTTACAGTGTTTGTTTATTAATAGGTATCTAAATATATGTATATATTCTAAAAAAAAATGTGTTTTAATTTATCAGAACTAAAATTAAATGAGCTGAAGTTAATTTACCAATATGTTTAATTGTATATACTGCACGTGCATACTAACATATATATTATACAATACAATGTACTGTATGCTTGCTTTGAAATTCCTATTTTCTAAAATAATCAGAAATTAATGATAACTTATTTTATTTTCATAAAATTCAGATTGACATTTTAATAGCAATTGAAAAACATTTGTAGACTTGTCAAAATTGTTAACATTATTAAAAAAGTTCTCAAACTAGCGCAGGCTTTAGATAGGCTTGATATTTTCGACACTGGAACAAATTCGGGTTCCTCTTCCTTTGTCTCAGAGTTGGAAGTAGTTTCATCCGTTTCTTGGATTTCTTCAATACAGTCGATGATAGTAAATTCTGCAATTTCTGTTGTCAAATCGTTATCAATAGAGGCAAATTGTTTCAAGTTCACAAAAGTGTCCTTAATGTTAGGAGATAGTCGTCAATATTATCTATATTACACATAAATCCGACTTTTATAAATCATTTTTTTATTGTCACTGGGGACAAATTGCGCCAGGCCACCGAAACCCATATCAAGGCGTCGCGTCGGTTATGATAATATTTTTTTTGATTTCTTGAATAGGACAACCACTTGTCTATACATGTTAAAAATCTATTAATAAGGTAGCGTCTGTAGAACATTTTAAAATTCTGAATTGATCCAAAGGTTGACGATGTTAGTTAGTATTTGGGGGAAGAAAAATAAGTTAGACATTATTCAGTGTAATTTTGGGATGAGACGTTGCATTATCCAGAAACAATACCACCCTTCTATTCTGCTTCTTCGTCTTGGTATCAAATCTGTGAGGTCATGTTGTCATGATGTCTGCTGTCATTCCCGCTTACTTGTGCTAGACCCATTGGAGTGGTAACTTATCAATATGTGCGCTCTAAAAAATATCGAGGATTTTTTCTTTTGCCTATAATAAGTGGTTCTTCCTTTCCAGCTTCCATATTTGCACAGAATAGAATTATAAATGGTTGTTTTTTTGTTTTTTTTTACATTTGCCAACTTTCAATGCATATGTTCTTTTTGGCAATGCACTATAGTAGAGACCTGTCTCATCTGCATTAAATAAGTTCCTTAGAATATAACCCTCTAAAATGGTCAATAGCCTTTCTTTCGAAGCAGTTACGTCTTCGATATTGATATAGGCTATTCGCCACATATTTTCTTAAAGGTAATATCGCTTCGACGAGGGAATCCATTTGATGCCTTGAAGTTATCTAGTCCTAGACATTAAGCAGATTCGAAGGCTTTTGCTTGAATTATGTGCCCGGCAAGTGCTTGTTACGCGCCTTACAAAACCTTGGTCCACTGTCAGTCTTTCGATTTTGGAAAATTCTCTTTTTTGTTTACCGTTGCCACCTTCTTGAAACGAAGTTCTAACTTCTGCTTTATTTTGAAGCAACATAGTCACTTGGGTCTTACCTTTTTTAGCCAATTTCCTGGTACTTAAAGCAGTTTTTTCACTTTTCTCCATTATTTCAATTTTTTCGCTTAAAGAAAGACATTCTCTTTTTCCCGCCATCTTTAAATATTCACGTTAGTCCCTAAACACACAAAAACTGTTCAAAACAAAACTGGAAACAACCGATTCACCAGCCTTTAAAGCAAATTGAATAGATCCTCCTGCAATAAAGTAATTAGTCTATGTACCCAAAGAATGATATTTACTAAAAATTCCGATGATGAGTGCCCGCGGCCGTTTAACAGATGGGACGGTAAGGAGGAGTATAAAATAATGGGCTTTCCATTTTTAAATATGAGGAATTCATAACCGGTCCTTTAACGCAGGTGGTCACTTTATAGAGGCGGTTGCAAACAGGAGTTTTAGTGTATATGTTATTTTTATATTTTAAGAAAAAAACGTTTATAATTAGAAATTCTTCGGCGAAATGTTCTAATACCTTGGCGTAATTTGAAAGGAAAAAATATTTTATTTTTCTTAGTAATATACAGGGTGTTAAATGTAGGGCTTTAAAGGGCAAGTTGATTTGACAAAATGTGATTACCGCAGTATAGTAAGTTTTAATTTAGAATTAGGAAAAATGTGTTAAAAGTTTTTTTAGAAATAAGGTTTGGTGGGTAACTGAAACCCCTGAGGTAATTGAGCCCTATTATGTTTTTCATAAAATGCCGTTCTTGTATTTGGTGTTTTTTATGTGAAAAACAAAAAAACTTCGAACAGTGTCGACATCATAATGATAATAATCTTATGCAACGAGTGACACATTGAGGCCACTAAGACCAAAGAGAATATATTATTTTTAAAGTTGTAGTTTAAAAGGCAAGAGGCTGATTTGAGATTTATTCCTAACCAAACTTTCCCAAACACCAATGAAACACCCTGTGGTTATTAGCACTTTATAAATTAATTACTATTATATCCAGGATATTTTCCTAGAAGTGAAGTAAAATTAGGTCCCAGTTGCGTAACTCGACTTTAAGTCCAATATTGTGTTTCCTGCTTTAGGGTAACTTGCCAAAATAATGTCAATATGTTCCTCAAAATGCGGTTTTCTCGAAAAGTAATAAAGATAAATCCATCCAACCATATTCTTTTTTTTTGTATCTTCTTATTGGTAATTTAACAAAATATAAATTTACAAGGCATTTTAAAAACAAAAGGATATGTTTGATGTGCATCACGTTTGCGAATTAACTTATACAGGGTGTCCCAAGAACATACCGACAAACTCTAAGGGGTGGTAGAGGACATCAAAACTGACTTGTTTTATTTAATAAACGTATATACGCAAATGAGCCGTTTTGGCGGAAAGAAGGAGAAATGGTTTTGGTAAGTTTTGTTAATTTCAGTGATGAATTAATAATATTAATATACAAAAAATGTTCAAAAGGACATTAATAAATTACTTTTTGGTCGTATTGGAATTTTTATCATTAAATGATGGTTTATAATAATTGATCAAAATGTTATCATCGATACAAGGATTGCACCCTCGCGACTCGCAGACTCTATTTTCCGGGAATAGCTTTTACATGTGTACAACTAGCCACTATTCTTATTAAGAGATCTTCTTCGTTACGTAGACTTAAGATTTCAGATAACATCAAAGGAAAAAATCCAGGGGGTTCAGATAGGGAGAACGCGCGGGCCAGGCCACAGGACCTCCTCGTCAAATCCATCGGCTGGGAAACCGCTGGTCCAGATACTGGCGCAAGTTTAAACCAAAATGTGGAGGTGCCCCGACATGTTGAAAGCACATGTTATTTGTAATGTTTAAAGGGACATTTTTTAATAATAAAGGCAAAACATTTTGCAGAAAATGGAGAAAGATATTTGCGTTCAAACGAGCAGGCAGCAAGTGAACTATCAGGTTTTTCCAAGAATACCAGACCACATGGTTATAGAAAATTGTTGCTGGTATCTTTTAGAGACCACAGCGTGAGAATCTTATTCATGCCGAATGTGGTTGTTTTCACTATTAAAATAACCATTGCGCGTGAAACATGCCTCATTAAAAAATAATACTATTTTTCCCAAGTGAGGTTCTATTAAATTGTGACCCAACACTTGTTGATTGATTTTGCTCCACACGGTGTAGAATTTTTTCCTCAAATTTAATCGTACGAGTTATTCTTGGGCGACTACAACCACCAGGACGCTTTAAGTTCCCACTTTCTCTATAAGGCGACGATGGATGAAAGTAAAGGTTGTATGATGAGGTTGGCGGCGTTCCGGATATCTGTACTACTACAATCTTAAAATTGGCATCTTTGGAATGTTTATTGGGATAAAGAAACGTGTGTGCTCCCCAACAACAAACGTACTTGAAACAAAAGATGTTGACAAAAAGACAGTGGTGTCCAACGATATCAAGGATTGGTTTAATTATTTGGATATGATTTAAAAGGTTTTATTGCTCTACATCCCAAACGGCTCATTTGCGGATATATATTTTTTAAACAGAAAAAGTTTGTTTTGAAGTCTTCTACCTCCCCTTAAAGTTTGCCGGTATGTTTTTGAGACCCCTGTATAAAACCCGATAATATAAATTAAAATATTTGGATTTGAGTTATCTTCCGCCCATCCCCGAAATGGTCATTTTTTTTGGATATTGACGTATGATTTTTTATATTATGATTATGATATTATTATATTATGTCAATATTCCTAATTTTAAACTGTATATTTTGTGTACGTCCCAATGATTTATTATTGCTATCATATGTTTACTTTTTTATTGACATCATATTATATAATTATTATACATCTAGGGTATAACAATCAATCAAAATTAGAAATATTAGTTTGTCAATTCTTCCTTTAAACCCTAATAAGAGTTATAAGTAGGTATTTAACTAATATTTAGGGTGCCCGGTAAGTACCTCTTAATTTCTGGGGAGCATACAGAGGAGGCTAAAGTTTTCTTAACGTGTCATGGAAAAAAATTCCTAAAGTGCCCCTGAACGGAGATACAGAGCCACAAAGGGGTACCCAGCGATTTACTTTCTTGGCTCTTACTTTAAACCGACTTGTATAATTTAATAAAATTTTAATATATTATAGAGGCCATAAAAAGTCATTAAACCATACTACAGTAGATGTTTTACATCGTCTGGGAAGTTAGAAACGAACTTGCCACCACACTCGTTGTCCAAAACTTTTACCGGTGTCATTTGACAGAGCTGAAAACTGATTTTTTAAATTCTATTGTCATTTCTCTTTAGAAAAGTTCTCTTAATCTATTTCGATAAAACTACGCGAAACTCAAAAGTTACTAATGCTAAACACAAACAGGTAAAAACTAAATACACAGGGTATGCTGTTCTGCATTTAATTTTTGGGAAGCGCTTTCCAACTCTTCGAAGGCAAGAAGACTTTATGCTGAAAGATTTCCAGCTCAGACATTGTCAAGTCCAAAAACCTTTCAAAGGGTTGATCGGAGCCTAATTAATTTACATTGTTATTAAAATACAAAAATAATGAAAACGTTTAAATGCTATTTTGGCAAATGTTCAATATAGGCTCCACGTACTTCAATACATTTTCTTAGTATTCGAATATTTTCCCACTGCACTGCAAATAATGTTCAGGCATTATTACGGAGTTTGTTAGAAAGCTGTGTTATTTTCGCTAGTAGTTCTTCTCTAGTATTTACTGTTGTTGTATAAACTAGTTAATTAGATGTTCCCAGAAGCAAAAATCTAAGAAACTTAGGTCTGGAGACCTTGGTGACCATAAAACAGAACCACCTTGACCTATCCATCGAGTGCCAAAAAAGCTTGTTAAATGTTGACCTACTATACTGTTATAATTAGGTGAAGCACCATCATGCATGTACCACATTTGCATTCTTCTATCAAGAGGAACCTACCTCCTCCAATAAATTATTCAAATTTTGCTGAAAAATTGTAAATAAGTCTTACTATTGAGTCTTTCTTCCAAAACAAATTTATGTATAAGGTTATTTCCGATAATGCCAGCCCACACATCTACCTTAAACCTTTGTTGGTGTTTGTTTTGAACTATGGCGTGCGGATTTACATCAGCCCAAAAATGTAAATTGTCTGAGTTTATTATTCCATCTTTTGTAAGACCGGGTTCATCGGTAAATAAAATATGGCTAGAAAAATTTAGAATTACGTTATGTTGCTGGAGTATTGAAGTCTTGCTGAATAATCATCTGGAGACATAGCGTGTACTTTTTGTACTTGGTTTGGGTGAAGTAACTGTTCTTTTAGAGTTTCATGAACAACTCATTTTGTAACATTGGTTCGTGTCGCGATCTTTCTTAATTATGCTGTTTGAAGGGCTGTCAGCAACCTTTTGCAAAATTTGTTCCTCTACGTGAGGGTTTCTCCTGTGAGGTCCCTCACCGCCACGTCGCGTCAACAATTACCCTCAATAAAAAATTTCGAAAACAAATTCGTTAATTCTAATAATTATTTTGTAATCATCTTTCATCTGCTTCCCTTAGGCTCCGATCAATCCTTTAAAAGTTTTTTTTAACTTGGCAATGTTAGAGCTGAAAATCTTTTAGAATAAATTGGAAAGTGCTTCCCAAATATCAAATGCACATCAGCATTCCAGCATATAGTATTTTGTTTTTACCTGTTTGTGTTTAGCATTAGTAGCTTTTGAGTCTTTCGCATAAACCGATTTGTCTCGAAACCGCCAGCTTTATCGAAATAAATTAAGGGTACCTTTCTTGAAGAGGAATCACCAGATTAATTAAAAAATCAGTTTTCTATGACGATGTAAAACATCTACTGTAGTATGGTTTGATAGCTCTTCATGGCCTCTATAAAATATTAAAATATCATTAAATTATACAAGTCGGTTCAAAACTTAGAGCCAAAAAAAGGAAATTATTGGGTACCCATTTGGGACTCTGCATCCCCGTTAAGGGGCACTTTAGGACTTTCTTTTTTATGACGAAAGCTCCCCAATATCATGTTTATTAAATTTGAATAGCTATTAAGAATCTGTAGAGAGAATTATTCAGCTAGTGCAAAAAGCTTAAACTTTTACAACTTGTGTATAAAAGTACGATTTTATATAAATGAATGCAGGAGTATTTTTTGACCGACTAATGTCCCTGATGATAGTCGAGCTGTGCACAAAAGATTGCTGCTTCCTTTTAAAGTTCATCTAGTACATGAAATCGACCTATATTTTATAAGGAACTTTAACTCTACCACGTTCTAAACTATTCAATTTACGGAAAGGAATTTCAATATACTAGACTGACCCGAGATCAGCTAGCTTGTTATCTGACCCATTTATTTTTATTTAAGAAGTTCTGACTCTGACAAGATAAAGCTATATTCTAAGAGCCCGTAACGCAAGCCCTTAATATCCTGAGTGCGTACTAGGATTTTTAATCGGGCGTTCTCTTACAGCCTGACTTTAAAATCACGGTAACTTATGTTGTCACTTACGATACTTTTTCCCGTTTTAACGCGAGAACATTATTGCGCAAATAAAAATCATAGTGCGCGGTCACCCTTAAATAAGCCTATGTTATTATATTAAGTAAGTATTTGTCCACGATTGATATTCAGGATATTCAGGTTTATTGTTTAATGTGGCATGAAGCCATAGCCGATAGAGGAGCCAACCAAATGGCACCATGCCTTTATTAATTCTTAATGGAGATTCCCAGAACCATTGAAGGAACTACGCTGTATTCAGATTCTTGCTCGGGACTAAATAAGAATTCCCACGTTATTGCAATTATTAAAAGCACATGAAACTCTTCAAAGATTAAATCAAAAATTTTTAGTGCCGGGTCACACCTATATGGAGTGTAACGGAGATCATACTTTAATTGAAAAAACGAGGGAGCGTACAGAATCATCAGCTGGTTCAATGTACTGGAAAAAAACATGCCTTCAAAGTCATTGAAATTACTCAGTTAGTTTTTTTTATTACTTCAGAGAAATATTAAAAAAGGAACTGCAAGCAAAGAAAATGATAAATCGGGAGACCCATTTTATTGGCGTAATGTTCGAAAAATAAAATGGGTCATATGTTCTTTAAGACAAATCGTAATAGGAACTTTAAAATTTTGGCATCCCCTCCCCAGTCAATTTAGTTCCTAAAGTATAGTATAATGGTCCAGTACCAATTGCTGAGAAAAGAAGATTTATCTACTTTTGTATATTTCCAATATATTTTGGGATTTTTACAAAAACCTTCCTACCGTGGATGATGCTAAGGAAACACATCCTGACCTGGTATCATCAGAGGAAGAAAACCAAGTTTAATATGATTACTTTATGGTTTATTTTTCTGGTTTTCGTTTTATGTCTAACCTAATTTTTAGTAAAATAGCAGCAGGTGTTTAGCTCTGACAGTGTTGTATTTTTGTTCTAGTATAAAGTAAATATTATAAATGAGATACGTTATTTAAATATTTCAAAAATTTGAGATTGTAGATACCTACGACATTTGATTTTTGATATTCGTGTTTTGGCCGCAAATAACGAATTAATTAATATCAAATAAATAATGGTTAATAAAGTTTACTTATATTTAATCGTAGAAGTAAAGAATCGAGTAATGTACTTAGAAGTTTCTAAAGTTAGTATCCGGTAGAGGTAGAACTGGCAATGTCACATTTTCAAAAGTATTTTTTGAGGCTAGAATGATATACCTTATCGCCATTTCCAAAATTTCAGCACGATGTTTATATTAATTTTGTAGATTCTTCTTATATATCATCTATTTGGGATTATATGGGTAATATAAATTATTACAACACCCACAATCAACATACATACATCAGGCAAAGTTATCCAAACAGCCACCATTTCCAACAGCCTTTCTTCGAACAACATTCAAAATAGAAATGGTATGACAACTGAAGTTGTTTAAAGACCCAAAATTAGCAACTTTTAAATTGACTTCTTCTGCAATGTAAGAGAACTCGAACATAAATGCAGTCCATCGATATCTACATATCTACCAGACCTCATATACCCGCACTAACCGAGACAAAGGTCAGATCATCGCTCAGTACGGTCAGCTATTTATTTCCTGGGTATGACTTTCTTTACCGATTTGGGCGCAATTTTGGCCTTTGTCCCTTTGTCCGCAGTGATATTTCTTGTCAACGAGCACTCGAACCTAATGACTTTGATGTGGTGTGGTTTAAAATATCAATCCAGAGAATTACTGTATTCATTTGCTGCCTTTACCGGCCGCCAAGCGACACCCATTATAGAGACTTGTTCTCCTCACCTCCTAATACTATCGACTTTCTGCAAACCCACCATCCCAATTCTAAAGTTGTCATCCTGGGCGATTTTAACGTTCATAATTTAAATTTATGAAGGAAATTTAAACCTTTTTATTACCTTTTAAAATGTTTTTCCTCAAATCTTTATCTTACATTTAACTAGAACTTCATTCATTTCTTAAGATAATTAAACATCTCATATACCAAGTCTTCAACTTTCAATCTACTATGAGTTGTACTCATTAATTTGAGACAACGTTTTGTCTACATAACTCGATGTTGGTATCCCCTGAGGATGACTGCTTAGGCGCTCGAAACATGTAGGGAACATTTACATCAATCATCATTTTAATAAACTGTGGAGGAGGACTGCTTTGTTTTATTTAAATTAGATTTTTCTTCTTCAAATATTTCATTCAAAAGCGTTGATGATAACTGAAATCTAGATGGTGGAAGGTAACCAGGTCTTAGCATTTCTATGGCCTTTCGAACCTCTTTATTTTCTATAGCTCTAAAAATGCAATTGGTTGCGTAAACGGCTTTGGCTATTTGTCTGTCCAATTCTTTTTTCTTATCTTGTCCAATTCGCACAACAAAAGAATCCAAATGACAGCTACTTCCACTATTTTCACGTCCACCTACACTTCCCTTTTCACAGTTATCGCTTTTCTGTTTCTTTGCCAACTGGATAATTTCACTCTGGCTTGTTCCAGGCTGTGACTGACACTCACCATGCAGAGTTTCAAGACCACTGCTGATATCACTATTTTCACTTTTGCAGGTTTCCCAATGACTTTTTAGTCTGTCCACTAGACCTTGCAATTCGTTACCCCACTTTTTACATACTGCTCTACAACCTAGTTTACCCACCACTTTCTTTTTTATAAAATGCTGCCAAACACTAAATTCCTTTCTGCCCCGGCTTGTCATGAGTTCAAATGTTTTGATAGATTAACCCTTAAAGCAAAAATATTACTGATAACTAAAATAAGTGCGTATCGTTTATATAGCCGGGCGTTTTCTGCCAGTTATTACAAGTTTGGACAAAGCGGCAAACTTGCAATACTGCGCGGACGAAATTTTCACGTTAAAAGTTTCGACAAAGGCGCAAACTTGCAAAAACTACGCGAACGAAATTTGCATGTTAAAACTTCTCCAGTTTTGCTTCGTATCTGGACTATTCCTGCCTAAAAATATTTGTTTACGTAACATAACAAAATATAAGCAGTTAGAAATATTTAAAAATAATAATATTTGTAAAAGCTGGTAAATTTTTCTAAAAAATCAAAAAAATCATGATTTTTTGAAAAAAATCATTGATTTTTGATTTTTTTTTTTAAATCATGATTTTTATCGACCCTGATAATAACCCGACTAATACATTTAAAAATGTGTGGTTGTGGTTGTCTATAAGGGACCTATTCAATAACCCAAGGCAAGTTCAACAAATGTTATTTAGTCACGGAATCGGTAATACCTACTTTGGTAATAAATGTTTAAAACGTAATGTAACTGAAAATGTATCAATACAATATACTAATACAATTTTAATATAAAATTAATAGGGCAGCAAAATTGACATGGAATTTCCAATGACCAGTCTGGCGGTGCATCACTTGATATAGGGCGCAATGTAGAACTATTTAAATGAAGGTTAAAAAATGGACAATAAGTATATTAATAATTATCATAAGTAGTGACTGACCGACGCTATTATTTAACACGTTGACAGGGCACGACGTGTAATATAGTTACAAAAGGGTTTATCGCTAAAGATAACCCTTCCATTGTAATGTAAACTTCCTTTGTATATATAACGTCGTCTATGATAAAATTATTTAGGTTTCAACATAGTAGTCAACATCATTATCTGAAATTAGATCGGCTATTTTAATACAAACTAAAGCAAATTTTCAATTAGGTTTAGTGGGATCTGTAAACATTAACTATACAAAATATCAAACCCCATATTAATAATAAAACACTATTTCGTTTATTGTGAAATATTATGCCTGTAGTTGATAAATAGTAAGTTCATCATTGTTAATAATGAAACTATCCTAAGAAGTAAAAATTTAAAGCAATTTCAATTTAAGTTTTAATTTAATAAAGAGGATGCCTAACACTTAAAATGCAAGAAGTAGTAGAACCTTGCGACTCAGCATAGTCAAGCTTGTAGTATAACGTCAACAAATAGGACAATGAAAATGTAATGCTTGAGAAATCGTTGTATGTCTTTTGGGATGGGCTGGTCAGTTGTCAATGAAAATAACATTTTTTCTTCCGATGATCCCAAATTATTTGTTTGTTGTTACGGTTCGAAAATTGTTTGGATATCTTTAGGGATGGGCTGGTCAGTTGTCAATGAAAATAACATTTTTTCTTCCGATGTTTCCAAATTATTTGTTTAAAAGTTGTTACGGTTCGAAAATTGCATTTTCATAGTTTGGTTATCTATGTTAAGTTTTCTGTTTTAATTTTTTAAAGTACCTAGGTAGACTCTCGCCTTAAACATTAATTACTAATTAAGTTACCTGTAATAGCCAATATTTTCACTATGTTCAGTTTGTTGATTATGTATATATTTTATGAATGTTTTGTATCTTGTAGGACATATCCAAGTAGATTGAGTTCTTCTGTTCTTTGTTTCGAACGGCGAAATACAATTCGCTCGTGTGGTTATTTAGGAGGGTTCGCATTGGATTGGGTCTGGCGGAAGGATAAGGGACAACTCTGTACACGAACTTATTTTAAGTTTGTTGTTTTTAAATAAAATCACATCTGATTGTTGGTTAAATTTACCGTATCTCCAGCATTGGTATAAAGTATGTATTTTCGAGGTCAGAGCTATTAACCACTGTTTAGAGAAGTATTAGCTTCTACATTAATAATAATTGTAACAATCTAAAGTATCTAATAAAGATTGTTTAAAAAAGGAACTTCCAGTTACACTAGATCTAACGACTAAAATTAAAACGATACTAGTATTTTTTATTATAATTTTTTAATTTTCTATTTTCTTTCCAAGCCAATTTTATGGAGTTTGTGGTTTTAAGTTAGTCTACCAGTCATTGACATAATATGAGCACTTTTTGTTGTTATTGGCATTCATTAATAAATACATTCTTGTATAAAGTTAAATCTAGTGCAAAAAAATAACTATAGACAAATCTACAGACAATCTAGATTTCGACGAATACTTAAGAAGCCCTGTCTGACAAGAAGGACGTAAGTTTAGTTTTGCTTAATTATTGTAATACACCTATTATAGATAATATAGAATTTTCCTCACTTACATAGCTGCTGTCTCAAAAATTACGTGATTTGCTGTCCGTTGCAATTGAGAAACTTAAACCTGACTTCGTTAACAGCAATAAATATTTTTAAAACCTTAATTTTAAACAAATTAAACGGAAGCAGTTTTGATAATGGGTCATTAATACATTGAAACCTAGAACATAAAGAAAGTGGCGATGTTCCTACGAGAAATCGTAGATATATTGAACTAATCTTAAATAACTCATAAATATTAATTTAGGTAGTATAGCCTCCAGTAATTCTCCAGGAAATAAGAGTACATATTTCCGATATTATCTCCATTTCTAAGTGATAGTGACTTGAGTTATGATTATGATTATGACTGACAGTATACAGCGGTATAGTACGTATGTCAATTATTATTGTACTGATAGTACGGTTCAAAATCTACCAAACATTCCTAATATGCCTAGCAAGGGTAGAGTTATTAAGAAACCGGAACGTTTACAATATTCAAATTAATTAATTTTACTAGTGTGGCTGTTGGTAGTATAGTTTAATTAACATAGCTGAAGTAAAAAAAAATCCAGATATTTTGTAATAAATGGATGGATTGGAATCAATGTTATAATACTTAAAATTTTGTAATTTGAAAAAAGAAGTATTGTGTATAGCTTGACATTTATTGATATATACCTGAAAGGTTGTCTCAATAACATCCGTAACACTTTTTTAATTATATGGCATATTGGTGATGAAATAATCCTTACACATTTTTCACCTTAGCTCCCGGACTAAAAATTATTTGCTTGATAGCAAAGGGATAAAAGAGTCTAATAAATTCCGAGGTATAAGATACAGATTTTCATAATAGTAAAAAAATAGAGGGAATTTTTCTTCCAAAACGGGAGTTAGAGCCTCACAAAATCATTACCGTTTTAAAACAAATGGAGAGGGTTAAAGAAGAAAAATGTGAAAGGACATTTTATCTCCTAGGTAAATTGATATGTCTTTCGAATCAATCGCTGTTTCGATACTCGATTTAAAGGGTGAAAGTGAGCTTTTAAGCCACAATAAATAACATTTCCCATTTGAAGCGATTTTTATTAGTCCTCTTCCTACATCAGCACTAGGAAAGTCGCAGATATTTATCCTGTAGCTAAACAATCGCTTTTTTTCGTCCTTTGTCTAGTTTTCGATTTATAGAGGTTATATCTTAATATCTGAAATATTATTTATAACTTATGCATATTTGTTTAATATTTTTGCATAAAATAAGGTGTACGCGAGCACGTGTGGCATATACAGCATTGATGAGGTAGGGCTGTGTACACTTTTTTGTAATAAGAGGGAACAACAGTCGTTTTTTGTATTAAGTGTATAATCTTAAAATTTATTTAAATTAGCAGAGCGCTTTCGGCCTTAGGCCATCTTCAGAGCTTCCTAAAAGCGAGGAAAATCCAATTTGTAAAATTTATTTGAATTGTCGTTGTTCGAAAGTTAATATAAATTTGTGTGAAATCAGTTGAGTTATTTAACTATTTTTTATTTAGGGAAAAGGGGAAAGAAAGTCAAAAAGTCTTTCTCCACTAATTTAATAGTGAGCTCTCAAAGGCTCAATTTTAAAATAAAACGTCTCTACATGTTTCGAAGGTAGTAACCTTCATCTTCAGGAGACCAAAGTAGTGCTGCAGTTATTATTAGCAGTAGAGAGAAAACTGTTGGTGGAAAATGACGTTGATGGAGCTTTTTTAAAAAATATTTTGAAAAGATATTAAAAAATTGAGCGCAATCAGCATACCAAAATTGTAAATGAAAGTGAAATGTTATATTTAATTTAAAATTTCTGAAAAGACACTGTCAATTTGTGGTCGAATTTAAAAAGGGAAGATATTCGTCATCTGAAAGTCATAAGTCAGGATATATAAAAAGAATCTTTTGGACATTCTAGGTCATGTTAGAGAAAGATTTTTGTTAGCGTTTTACGAGAAATTCTGTAATAAGAAAGAAAATTTGTAATTAGTAATGAAATAAAATTATTAATAATGTCTGTACTTACATAATGTTGAAATTTCATTTGTAAAATTAATTATTGGAGACCTAAGGTCCCGTTAACTTGTGTTATGTTCGTCCCATTATGTAGGGAAAAGAATAGAATTAGATTTGGTACCACTCCAGTTTATCGGCTTATGCGAAAAATGGCGTAAAATGAAAAACGTTTCTTGCAATATGTAGCACGTACTTTCTAAACGACAAATTCGCGAGCGGAAAACCATTTTTTTAATTGCAAATATAAAAAAACGTGAAAATAGGATACCCGCTTGTGACAAAAATGAAAAAAAAAAATTAAAAACTCTTGTTGATTTATGTAGCATATACTGAATTGGAACCAAAAAGGTGGATTAGATGCCGTGTTAGCGCCTGTTTAACCAATATAAGTCTATAATTATTACAATTCTTGTAGAGTGACTAACAGCTAGAGAAACATAACCTCACTTGTCACTCTCACTGTGCTTTTCGGTCGACTACTTTCACATTTTTTTTATATTTCCAATTAAAAAAATGGTTTTCCGCTCGCGAATTTGTCGTTTAGAAAGTACGTGCTACATATTGCAAGAAACGTTTTTCATTTTACGCCATTCTTCGCATAAGCCGATAAACTCAAATATTACCTTAGATTTAAAATAAAATTATTAAAAATAGATCTTATATTTTATATACCCTTAAAGACTAAAATAGGGAGACGGACACAGTTAAAATGAAAACGTGAAAACGTGTTCACCGTCATTTTATAGTCGACCGTTGACAGCTGGAGAACAAAGTGGTTGACAATGTCAGCATAATTGCAGTAAATTCATTATATTCTTTGGTGGTCTCCAGTGATGGTTAAAAGAAACATAGAAATTTAAGTTAGGAGAAGAACAATTATTGTTAAGATACAGAATCTAGGAGTACGAGTGATAAGTCAGGAATTTAAAGGTTGAGTACAGAAAATAAATGTCAAACAAGTAACCCAAAAGAAATTAAAATTAGTTGCTTGAAACTTCCCTTTTTCGGGAATAGGTGTCTTAAAGATCAGTGCTGTCATCTATGGGATAACAATCGAGGTGTAAGAATAAAGTGTGGAAGTAATTTGATTTAAAATACTAAAAGCAAAAGAATGTTTTTTGTCGAAAATATTTTACGTTGTTAAACGATGGTTGACCCAGAGAAGACTGTCACAGGTGGCCGTACATAACCTATCAATTATATTGTTTATTAGAGATTTGCTATTGTCTCGAAAAACTAGACTTGATTCTTGAGGGAGAAAGATTTTGATTTTTAGCTTTCTCTATTTCTTTACAGTGTTCCTTTATTCGAACTGATAATTTAGGAATAGAAAATTAGGAAATAAAGGAACACTGTAAAGAAATAGAGAAAGCTAAAAATCAAAATCTTTCCCCCTCAAGAATCAAGTCTAGTTTTTCGAGACACGTTCATATTAACAAACACCATTTTGATCCTGATTCTAATGTAGAATATCTACACATCTGTAATAAGGGGAACAGGCTTGACCTGTTGGAGATTCTTGAAATTAACAAAGCGTTACATAACAAAAATTTTGTTTGTCTTAATGATCAAATTCAACATACTTATACCCATTTTTTTAATGCTCTTAATTTTAGAAATTAAACAAACAATTTTACCTCTTTTTCTCTATTTCTATGTTCTGGTTTCGATTATTTTAATATTAATAGCAAATCTCTAATAAACAATATAATTGATAGGTTATGTACGACCACCTGAAACAGTCTTCTCTGGGTCAACCATCGTTTAACAACGTAAAATATTTTCGACAAAAAAAATTCTTTTGCTTTTAGTATTTTAAATCAAATTACTTCCACACTTTATTCTTACACCTCGATTGTTGTCCCATAGATGACAGCACTGATCTTTAAGGCACCTATTCCCGAAAAAGGGAAGTTTCAAGCAACTAATTTTAATTTCTTTTGGGTTACTTGTTTGACATTTATTTTCTGTACTCAACCTTTAAATTCCTGACTTATCACTCGTACTCCTAGATTCTGTATCTTAACAATAATTGTTCTTCTCCTAACTTAAATTTCTATGTTTCTTTTAACGATCGCTGGAGACCACCAAAGAATATGAAAGAAATCTTTTAGGACCCTTATTCCCCCAACCTTGTGAAAAATTTTTTATTATAATACCTTATTTGTATTTTATGTTGTATTCAAGTTTTATGTACGTTTATCTAACTGACTATAAGAACGATGATTGAGCTTTTCAAACGTTTTTCTTTACTGCAATTATGCTGACATTTTTAACCATTTTGTTCTCCAGCTGTCAACGGTCGACTGTAAAATGACGGTAAACACGTTTTCACGTTTTCATTTTAACTGTGTCCGTCTCCCTATTTTAGTCTTTAAGGGTATATAAAATATAAGATCTGTTTTTAATTATTTTTATTTTAAATCTAATTCTATTGTTTTCCCTACATAATGGGACGAACATAACACAAGTTGACGGGACCTTAGGTCTCCAATAATTAATTTTACAAATGAAATTTCAACATTATGTAAGTACAGACATTATTAATAATTTTATTTCATTACTAATTACAAATTTTCTTTCTTATTACAGAATTTCTCATAAAACGCTAACAAAAATCTTTCTCTAATATGACCTAGAATGTCGAAAAGATTCTTTTTATATATCCTGACTTATGACTTTCAGATGACGAATATCTTCCCTTTTTAAATTCGACCGCAAATTGACAGTGTCTTTTCAGAAATTTAAAATTAAATATAACATTTCACTTTCATTTACAATTTTGGTATGCTGATTGCACTCAATTTTTTAATATCTTTTCAAAATATTTTTTGAAAAAGCTCCATCAACGTCATTTTCCACCAACAGTTTTCTCTCTACTGCTAATAATAACTGCAGCACTACTTTGGTCTCCTGAAGATGAAGGTTACTACCTTCGAAACATGTAGAGACGTTTTATTTTAAAATTGAGCCGTTGATAGCTCACTATTAAATTAGTGGAGAAAGACTTTTTAACTTTCTTTCCCCTTTTCCCTATATTTCAACTCCACTTCGAGAATGGACTATTTCTTTAAATTATTTTTTATTTGTTGAAAAATTTGTTCTGAGAAATAATATTAAATGTATTTTTTGGTTTCTACTCACTTTGTCAGGAAACAGAAAACTTCATTGACAAATTTACTTTTCTTGAGTGGGCATCAACAGCACAATGTAAAAACTTATTATTTAAAAAACAATTAACATGTAAATTTGTAAAAACACGAACAAATTGGGACGAACCACTTTTAAATTTTGTTAGTTAGCAATCGTTTTTATTTTTCTTCCTTTTCATAATTAAATTTTAACTACACGTGGAACGGGTTCATCAGTCGAAAATTTGATGGTTATTTAAAATGAAAGATTAAATTTGTCTTGTCATTGAAATGACATTGTTGACGTTGTTGAGAACAAAAAGCGGGCAATTTGAAAATTGTTAAGATTAGAGAAAATTCAAAAACAATTCACCTTTACTAAATTTATTTTAATATTCTTCTCACAATAGGACAATAAAACTTCAAGCAAGACACATTAAATTTGTAAATAACCCACCCCCTTTTATAATACTAATTAAGTTAGGAAAATACCAACCTTTTCCATATTTAAGACCAATTTTATTTGATATTTAAATTAGATTGTAGAATATACTAATTATCGAAAAAACCCCCATCTTTTACAATACCTAACTGGCACTGTCATTAGCCATGCACTTAAATAGCGTAAACTTGAAATTAATTGTACATTACCTGACGAAGCTGCAGTGCAGTGAAACATGTCGTATTGTCAAATAAAGTGGAAAATGAAGTAAAAAAGTGTTTTACTTTAAATAATATAACAAAAAAGATTAGAGAATATTGAAATTTTTAAAAATTAATACAGAAGGCGTCTGTGTAAAGGAATGTAACTTCTATTTAGATTAACTTGTGTATTTAAACAAAGGGAATTGTCTAGTAATTCCTTTTTAATCTCTATGTCCTCCATAAAATCGAGTCTGTTAAGATTTTTGGAAGATATATCATGAATGATCTTTGAATTGGAGGAGGGACTGAAAGTATGATTAGAAATTTTGAGGTGTTGGCCAAAAGCAGAAGAGGATCTCGAAAGGTGTTCTTTTATACGGGTCCTTAATGGTCTACAAGTACGACCAATATAGGTTCTGATACAAGAATTACAATTTAATTTATAGATCCCACTCTTAGAAAGATGTTCAATTTTATTTAATATATATATACAGCATTGGCAAATAGTTTCTACAATCAGCTACTTAACGGGCAGACGTGAGAACATATGCAACAGTTAAACAGTGACATTCGAGGGACTCTAAACTAAACCACGTACGGGTGGGCTGCAGTGGCTCGTCGTGTATTTATACCATGTACTGCTCTGGGTTGAATCAAGCGGGCAGCCTTACTTGAGCACTTGCCATGAGAATATTGGTGCTACGAGAACTCTTATGACCTAGAGCGGCTTAAAAAATCGAGGTGCTAGCAAAAAGTTTCCATCAAGGTACCAGGTGGTCGCTGCTGCTAAATACCTTGAGCAGTAATCATCCGCAAAAATCACGACTCTTTCTTCGGCATCGGTATCATTTTCATTGAAAATAAATCTTCTATTTTCTGGATCTCCTGTTGTTTTCCATTCTTCTAAGAAAGTCAAACAAGACAACATTATTACCCAGTAACCTAACATTTCTTGGTAGTACTGCTATACCCTCTGCATAAATTTGGGACGGCTTAGCCAATGTATTCTTGCAATGTTCCTTCATAGTGTACACTGGTTTCACCACTTCAACTCTTTCTTCTTAGCTTTTTTTTTCCTGAATCGTGATTGGAGTCTGAGAGCCAGAGCTCTACACTAAATAAAATACAATATTAGTGTTTGACACTAAGGATAATTTTTAATTAGTTATGTTTGTTACTTTACTTTAACTTACCTTAAACGAGTTGTATTTGCTGCACGTCCATCGTACAGTGTTAGCATAAGCTTTGTGAACAGTGTTAGTGTAACCGTTCCAACAAAATTTTGGATTGCCGCGCGGTGTCTTGATAGGTTCCATTGTTTTCTAAAAATTCGTACTTCACGTTACTCAACAAGAACCCGGAAATGATACCTTAAAAGCCAAAACGCCTTATTTTATACCAATCAAAGTTGTTTAATGACTATAATATATGTAAGGTAATCCGCGGGTAATGCTAATAAGTATTTCGAACAATAAGATGTGTTTAAAAATGGGACATTTATTTGTATAGGTACAGGGTGTCCTTTTTCGATGTAATTGCAGGGTATCTCGGTAAATAGTAAAGATAGAAACTTGCGGCTTTTACATTACTTCGCTACTTTTCGTGAAACACGAGACGCCTCGAACAGAATTGCGATAGCTTTCTTAGTTTTTAGGCAAAAATGTTTGAATTTTAATCGCCCGCTGTATTTTGGTTACTCTTTAACTTATTAAAAAATTGAGAGCTGTTTCTGAGAGAGTTTTTTAAGAAGAATTCAGTGGCGCTTACATTTTTTCTGGGAGTCTTATTTTTTGAGATTTAAAGCAAACATGTGATTTTTTAAATGGGGCGCCCTGTATATTTTTCTCTTACTGGACTGGGCTATTTTGAAGCTATTCAAGAATATATAATCGTCGATAGTTATTATTAATAATAAACGCAGAAATCCAAGAATTGTCAAATTTTAAGGTGTAATCCCCATTCCCGCCGTATCTAACTTCCCACGTCATCTCGCCTACAAACGATTTTGTCAGCACATCTTTATAGCATTTATGAATGGCTTGTGTTATCTATGGTTATTAGATCATTGGTCTATTCTACCTTAATTTTCTAAATTTATTGTATTGAGACTCCCAGAAAAAAGTAAGCACGCTACTGAATTCTACTTAGAAAACTCTCTTAGAAACAGTTTTCAATTTCTTGATAAGTTGATGGATAACCGAAATACAGGGGGTGGTCAAAAAGCAATTATTTTCGAAAACACTCTGTAGCTTAAAAACTAAGAAAGCTATGGCAATTCTGTTTGCAACATCCTCTGAATTACAAAAAAGTAGTAAGGTGAAAACCGCAAGTCTCTATCTTTACTAGTTGCCGAGTTACCTTGCAATTACATTAAAAAATGGACACCCTGTACATTTTATATGGGTGAGCTTGATAAACAATTTTACATAATTACGGTTCACAGGTGGTAATGCTGTATATTGGATCATTACATATAATTACAAATTTAGCCGTTTTTTTCTCGAGGGTAGTTGTTCCTCTTGGTTTTTTATCGGGTTTCTTATAGGTTTTTGTACCGGTTTCTTTGTTCTGTTTTTTTTCCAGGGGTTTTATTTCCGTTTAACCTTCAAATATAGTTTATTGCTGTACTCGAATCAGCCAAACATGGCGTAGGTCAATCAACGTGGTATGCAATACCATAAATACATAGCCAATTTTTTTGTTAGCTATAGACGCAGTTTATTTTAAGACCAAGGACATGTTCATGATTACAAATTTCAAAGGATTTCTCAGTAGGTAAAACTGAAAATATTTAAATTATGTTTATTGGGCGAGGCACATTTCTACAGAATATTGCAACTCCGCCATCCCTGCTTTTGATTTACCTAATTCAAAATTACCAACACTTATCACAGTAAGGTGATTTTTCGTTAGGCAATTTTCCAAAATGCATGCAAAATCATCACGACACAGTATTAGATTCAACCACAAGATATCTAGTTTATTATATTAAGATTTTAAATTATGTTAATATACTTCTAGAGCATTAAGTGCATGTATATCACACTGCCCTTGCTGTGTTAACTGCTAAAGGCAGAGTGACGAACATTTAGAGACAAATTTAATTTTGTATTGGAATCAATGCAACTTAGGCACTTTTGACATGATTATTTGCGCCGAATTTTATACACACATGCTTCACATTCTGAGGCCCTGTGTCAGAAATTTGCGCAATGGAAACACCTAAGCAATTCGACTTAATCGAATACTCTACATGATGCTATCCCAGTATGCAACTTTCAACATTCAACTGTTGACATATATAGCGAGTTATTATCTTCTTGAAGGCCATGATTTTTGGATTTGTTTCATTCTGACAAATGAAAGGATTTTGACCTTTAAGACAGTAAGGCGCATATTCCTATATATTCTAATCAATATCACAGACCTCGAAACAAGAAATCTTCATCAAATCACAATTTCATAAAGTTTATTAACCACATTTATAATATTACCGATTTTATTTTCCAATAAACTTCATCAAATCAAATGGTCGAATCAAAGCACACATTCACATTTTATAATTCTATTTAGATCCCATAAAAATGAATAATAAAAATTTATTGTAGAACCAAATGAAACTATAAAATTTCTTTTATTAGGCATCAGTCACATACAGGTTGGAAAGTTACGGATAACCAAATTAACTTTAAATCTAAATATTCGCATTTTCCAATCATAAAAGAGCATTAAACCTTATAAGCGTAATAAAATATAAATGCGATGACGGCATATTTTAAAGTACACTCATTGGTTTATTATTTCAGCGAAAGAATTTATGAAAATTTGTTTTCATTAAAGATAAGAGGGCATAGAATGACGATATTAACGAGATTTTCAACTACTTGAAAGAATAATATTGCCAGCCAAAAGAATGCTTATCCCGTTTTGATTTTCAAACCCTCTATGGATGCCAACTTTCCTGTTAAACGATAAATAATCAAAAAAAATTGACATTCTTCGTGGTGTGATGCTATGTCGCATCGTAGTATAACGTTTAATAGGAAATTGGAGAAGTAATTCATACTTGCAGTGGAGTTGGTGTAATGTAAATGAAACAATTCATACTTCCTCCATAAAGTTTATTTTAAAAAAAGTAGTTGTTTAGTTCCCTACATGTTTTCAACGATTAGACGCCCCTCTTCAAGAGATATTAGAAGGGATTGCACACTTTTTTAGCTCCTTAAATTTTTAATAATTACAATATAATTAATTGTGTTCTTCTTTTAAATAAAATCCGACTCTTCCTATCTTAACACTTTATATATTCAATCTTCTCTAGAAAGCCTTAACGTTGTATTCTACATTTACATTAATTTCAGCAGAGCCCACTGTCATAATTTATAAATAAACTGAAACTTTAGTATTTTTTTCTTTTTAAAATTAACTTTAATAATTAAACTTAAAATGTCTTTCTAAATAATTGAAAAAATTAAAAATCGTTCCTGCCTTTGAAAATGATACCATCCATATTATAAGTAAGTTTATTCTATTTTCAAATTTTAAACTTCTCACTCTTCATTTAGTTAAGCTCATTAATTTGAGGTGAGTAGTATGCCCGGAAGATCGACGTTTAAAAGTTCGAAATATGTAGATAACAAAACGACTACTTTTCTTTACACTTTGTAGAGGAGGACTGAATTGCATCAACTTAATAGGAAAGTTAGCATCCATCGAGAGCTTTTAAATTTCGTATTAGATAAGGCTTCCATTGCTTAGTTATTATTTTCTTTAGCAATTCATTTGTACCAACTCACAAACATCCCACGAATCAACGATGACATACACGAAATTTCTCAAAGATTTTATTCAATAAAAATAAACAATTTCTCAGTAACAACAAACTTAACGCAAACTCTATGATATTAAAGTAATCCAACACACAACACCGTGGTATGCAAGACTACCCTTGTACTGTGAATATCCTCCCAAAATGTCTCTTTGCAGTTTCCCTTGTTGCCCACTAACTTATCCTTAATACTCTACCTAAATCCCATTACAAACTCAAAATAGTATATTACGTTACAAGACTGAAAAGTACCATTTGAGTCCTGTTAACGTACTTTCCGGACGTGTAACGTATAATATTTTCTTTTAATCGTTCAGTGGCGTACGAGAAAATTTTGATGTCTTACTATATTTGTACAGTTTTTGACAGTTGGGAAACTCGTATAGTCAGTTTTTATGTAACAAACTGAAAGATTTAGATTGAATAATTTTTTTAAAATAAAAAATTGAATGGTAAGGAGAGAGTACTTTACCGGTCCCTATTTTTTGCTTTGCAGTCTAGACCGGTAAAGTAATATTTTTCGGCTAGAAAGTGCTTGCCTTCTGGTCGATTTAAAAAAAAGAAACCTTAATGCATCCACCTCGATAAAAAACCGGATTAGGAAAAACTACGGATACGAAATAAAACATTAAAAAAATTGCATCTTATCATCTCGACCCAGACACGCATTCCAAAGAATGTTTCTTCGAATTTGGGAGCTTGGACCAGACATAACCCTAGATACAGAGTAAGGGAAGGCAACGACGAGTAAAAGCGTAAGCAAACATTTAAATTCAATTTTCTGAGAAATGCCCAGAACGAAACCTACCTGCTGTAAGTACCTAAAAAGTGTTATACCATCTAGATTTCGGAACCTTAAAAAAAATCTTTATTAGCAAATTCCAAAACAACTTCTTATGCGAATTTTCATGTCTTCTTTATTTGCCGAAGACATTTTGGAAACTTGACCTTTTCCAAATCCCCATAGCGAGTGCTAAAAGGCAGGACCTCGTAAGTATGTTTTCACTTATAATATCACAAGAGCTTAAAAAATTTCCAGAAATAATTCACGCTCATGTGTCATTCGCTAAGAAGATTTAACAACAAAATTTGGAATGAAATTATAAATCAAACCTGACATTTTAAATTAATTTCACTGGTTGCAAAGCCGGCTAAGGTATTGCTGTTTTTGACATATGTTGATTTGTCATTTTTGTTTAAGCAGTTCTGATACAGTAGATGTCAATTACTGGTGAAAAAATTTCCAATTAAATATTATCGCCTCACCTCGAAAAAATGTCCGGAAATTTTTCTGGTTGCCGTAGTAACAAGTGAAAATAAAGGCATCTTATTGGTTTTAAAGTAAAGGTGTGAGATTTTCAAGCAAGTTGATATTCTCGGTATATTTATCGTGCCTTTATGGGACAACAGACATACTAATAAATAAATTTATTTTCGCGGGTATAGCTGAATAAAACAGTTCCTCCTATTTACTACGATGATAATTTTAAAAGCGGTACCTCGTAACTTGATATTAGTTGCAGTGATTTCATGTTGAAACATCAAGGTATACTGAAAGCTTGTCGTAAATCAGTGAGAAAGTGTTAAAGAAAATTTCTATTTACTGGTGAATGAAATTATATGTTCATTATTTTACCCGTGCCTGAATAAAATGCTGTTTTAATAAAGATGTTAGGTATAATAATTGTTCTAAAATGTGTTTTTGTTCTAGGTAGTATTTACGAGGTCATAGGTACGCTTTTATATTGAAATAATTTACGAGGTACTGTTTTTGACTATACATGTAAATAAAATGTCTTGCAGAAGTTAAAAATAATTGAAGTAGGTAAATTAGCTAAAATACAAGAGTCGAATGTGGAAAACGCCGAAAATAATCTAAATCTTTTTAAGTTAGACTTCAGTTTTAGTACTTTCAACGAAAAATATCTTTGCTAAACCAATTTAAAAAGTGTACAAAGTATTTTAGGCCCACCAGAATTAAACATTGGTTAAGTCTTAAAAGATCTCCCACTTTTAATGGAAACCAGGATTAAGCCCCGTTGACGTTGCAAACATAATAATTGAGGATGCTGAGATAAAGTTTAACCATAACTTACATCTAATGTTAACAGCGTGGTAGAGAAAAGCCCCAAAAGTATTCATTTAGTAGATTCTCAATGTCAGTTAGCTTCAATCAGCTATGTTCTTGTTAAGAATAGAATTTTTTGGAAGAAAATGAGATTAAAAGAAAGCAAGCCTGTCTACCTAATAATAATTCAGAACTAATAATTCCCGTAGAACAAAATGTTATCGAGTCAGTATTAGTAGAAAACCACGATGAGGCTGTTTTAGACACAAATAAACAAGTACTATAGAGCAAGATGATGACTATGTTCGAAGAGATACTGACGACGGTGGTCTTCAACAAGAGAATAACGGTTGACAAAAAAAAGTCAAAAATTTAAGGTCAGAAGAAGGCAAAAAGTTAAAAATGGAAGAAAAATGGTACGTTGGATTCAGGTAACCCAAAAACCAAAGGAACACATTTGTGTCATGATGTTGACCGGGAACTCAAAGAACGTTGCAAGTGTCAATGTAATACAAGGGGCCAATAAAAAGTGCCATATATTAGACGATAACGATCAAGAGACACTTTTTTAAAATTTCTTGAATAATATGAACTGGGATCAACAAAGAAAAAATGTTGGGAATACGATAAATATTTGTGAGAAGAGATTTAAATGAAGGTGAAAAAGCTCGATGCCTAGTGACCTTAAAATATAATGTGAAAATACGTAATGAAACTATTCCTGTGTGTAAATAAATCTAAATACCATTAATATTGAAGAGTGCTCGGCTAGATCTTGGGCACTAAAGAATTAAGGGGTATGGGAATAAGCAACGATAAAGAACTAACTATAAGGGGGACATAGTATGGCGTATTTGAAACTAGCAGAATTTTTTTAAAAAGTTATCTTGAAAATTTCAATAAATTGCCATCCCATCACTGCCGTAAAGATACCGAAACCGACGGACACTATTTAAACCAGACCTTTCAGTCGTGGTCGCATTTACACAAAGATTATGAAGGTAAATAATAAGACGTCCATAAAATTCCACTTTCAATTGTTACTTTGACGACCTTAGCAAAATTAATTAGATTTGTTTAGCAACGAAATTATAAACATTTTTATTTAGGCTACGGAAAGATCAATATGAACGTCATTCAAGTTCAGAAACGGCAATATTGATGAAGATGAATAAGAAATTCACATTTTAAAAACGGATATAGCAAGAAAAGGAAACGAACATGACAAGTTGTTATCAATTAGTGGGGAATGTCACATCATTACGGTAAGTGTACAAGCGGTAAAAGTATCACTTCAAATATCTGCAAGTACTATACTATAAGGACCAAAACTATGAAGTCATAATTTTATAGTTTATTGTTTAGGGAACTGTTAGGTAACATGTTACTGATTTGATAAAACAAATGCAGTCAGGTTTCAACTTACCCTTCTTTTCTAAATTATTAGTGGACTAAATTTGGAAATAAAAAACTAATCATTATAATATACTCTGATAGTTGCACTGTATAATATAGAAACCGCATACTTGCCAATGCGTTGAATTCTATGTCAGACAAGTATGACGTTTCTATTACACAGAAGTTTTTACTCACATTATATCTTATATTTCCTATTTTATATTTTCAACATAACTAATTATTTGCTTTTTTTATGTGCACTCCTGTAGACGTTGCCAGTTTCTGCTTACGAGGTTCTGCATTTTAGGCCTTGTATACAAGAATCCATTTTTGTTATATCCGGTCCTCTAGCTCACCATGTATTATGTCCTACTTTTTCAGTCCATTACTAATTCATTTAAGAAATCAATAATGAGTCTTATAGAGTGCACCGGGGCTCCATCCATGCTAGAAACCACATGCATTCTCGAACTATGTTTGGTACATGGGGTAAATAATTTTGAAGAAAGCCCAAATAGATCTGTCCCGTTACAGTACCATAAAAAAAAATGTGGACCAATCATGCAGTCTCCTACAATTCCTTCCCAAACGTTTAAGGACCATCTGTTTTATGAGCGAAATCTAACAAAATGAGGATTAATGATTGGACGATGGTTGATTACTGATTGAAAATTAATTGACTATTGTTCGCAAAAAAAAATCAAATGCGCAAAATTATGCTGCCCCTTATTTTGTTCCGCGTCAACCCACAAAATTCAAGTCGCCTACCATATTCGTCATCAATAAGCTCTTGCAACAACTGGACGTGTTAGGGATGCAATTTGTTTTTCCTCCGTAAGTGGAATGGGACCGGCAAAGAACCATCGTTTCCACTGTATATACAGTAGTTCCATACAGTAGTTCCTTGCCGGTGCGTCATTACTTCCGCGTGACTAAAAACCATATGAATCTAATCAAAATCATGAAGTTCAAAAAGTGGAAACAGAGTCTAAGTTCATAAACGTCAAAATTTTCGTGGTTAGCGTTCGGAACTACTGATCTGAATTTCAAGTCACAATAACGTTAAAAACGAATTAAAGTTGACAGACCAAAACGATAAGTTTGACATAAATGGACAACTCTCTAAATATCTTTTGTCTCTGTCTAGTACGTTACTTTGAATTCGAGACGTATTGCGCAAGCCCGGAGACGCTCTATTACGTTTTTATTCACTTTCAATGCGGTCTCTTGATCGTTGATTCAGGACACACCGGCAAAGATCCACCGTGCCGACTTTATCTATCGTTGCTTTATTTCGTTTATAGTGACGTCACATAAGAAACATCATGGCGGCTAGCGTTTAACTACCTGTGACGTAAGTATATATAAAAAATTTCACTTTTTATGACTTGAAAATTTAATTAGTCTTGTATTTTTATCAATAAAACTGATAGCTTTAGGTTTCTCAATTATTATACAATTAATTTGTCATAGTATAAAATGTTATGTTTAGTAAAAATTGAAATAATAAACGGTTCAGAAAATTGATTTTATTCTAAAGATAAAGTTTCATTAGTTATGGATTTTACATCTTCAAACACCCTTCTTGGGCCCATAATTTCGGGGCTCATGTGTATATGGTATTTATCATGGAACTAATCTGACATTAATGCCAATCCCTGACCAAATAAAAAGTGCGATAAAGGCCCTAAAGATGATTTAAAGCCGGCAATATTGGCAAGGGCATTAACAAAAAAGGCTTTCGAGTTCCTAAATAACAAACCTGATGTTAATACGTAAAATGAAGAAGACAAACTAAAATTTCAAATTTAAGTCAATAACATTTGGTGGGTACTGATTAATTAAAATTTTTGAGGGCATAGGGACTATAGTAAAACTATAGTTTAAATTAATTAAAGTAAGGCATTGTGAATTTAATGGTGTCGATGTTGTCAGACTTGCAGCTTTGTCAAAACTATTACGAGTACCGTCGTAAAGATAATTCCAACGATGTCACGTTAGACTATTTTCTTTCCAATCGTTTTGAGATATTTTTGATGAAACAACAGAATATTGCTTCTGCCTTTTTGTTTATAATGTTTCATCGATGTTATATAACTGGTAGTATTTTGAATATTTTTGTATTATTCCAACTTTTTATTTTTCGATTTTAAAAATGCTCTTAACTGAAAGAATTGCGATAATAATTTTGCTGGGTTATGGCGACAGAAAAAAAAGCAATAGTGATGTTGCCGATTTATATAACCAAGTGCATGCAAATAAAAGTATTATTTTTTCTCAATTAACAATTTTTCGAAATGGTGAGAAAAGTCGAAGTTCATGAAACATGAAGTGTTTGCCACCATATATATATATATCCAATATCTTGTAAAAATCACGAGGGGATATAACAAAGGTGGTTAGATTGGGAGTATATATCTGAAGATGTAGTTGTAAGATACATATCTAAAGAGAGTTATAAGAGAGCAACTGTTGCATCGATACCACCTCCAAACGGTACAAGACCTTTTTTATTTTAGGCTTAACCATATACAAGATTAATTTAATTCATGAATTCAATGAAGACGATCTAGGAAGAAGGCTTGAGTTTTGCCAAACTGTTTAAAGGATGATCTTCAACAGAATATGGCTATTCTTTCTGACGAATTTACGTGCCCCTATGGGGATCTATAAATAAGCACAACTACTGCTAATACTGGTTCATCGAACACATCACGAACACCAATTCCTAGTACAGAGAAAAACAAGTAAATGTTTAGGTGGGAATAATTGGAGGAAATTTGTTCGAGTCATAGTATATTGATGGTAACTTAACTTCGTTAGAATGTTGGAACTGTTAGAAACACCAGTCGTTCCTGTCTCAGCTAATTTCTTTTTCCGGGCGGGCACCACCGAAATGGATTTAGCTCTTATACTTTACTCAATTTATGTTTGAGGCCAATTTATTATGACCCCATTATAACAGCTACGCTAGAAAACAGGTATATACCAGTTAAGGGTTAACACCTCTTGTTTGTTTTTTCGGTGGAGTCATATGAAGAACAAAAAATTGCTATATGCAAGACTTTAAAACATCGAATACAAACTGAGGTTTATACAGGTTAGGATTCTGACAGAAAAGTAATAGTGGATAGTTTGAATATTTAATTTAGAGCTGCTAATGCAATTTACTTACTAGTTTTTAAAGTTTATCAAAAAAATTAGTTTTAGCAATTATTTTTTTTCTCATCATGGAGGTGTATATCGAACCGATAAGAAGGAAATATATTATATCTGACATCATTGGAAAAGTATTTCCGACGGCTCTCAGAAAAAGTAGAAATATAGAAAGTGTTCAATTTGGATCACCGTTGAAGCAGCAATGGACCGTTACCTATGCCACCCGGATTGTGTAATTTTTAATTAACTGATTCGGAAATTATTTAGCCAAGTTCAGCCTATTGCTCATGCCTGTATAATTTTTAAAATGGTGTAAAAATGTTTCAGTGTCATAGATTCCTTTCATAAACCGTTAACTATTTTGTAGAAATATTTTTAAAAATATTAAAAATTGAATAGGATAATTAATTTTGATAATTAAATTTAATTAGTTAGAGCAGAGGCTTGTCTAACGAGAATTAATCAGGGTGAATGTTTACCCAACTGAAATAATATTTTTGCTTTATCTATAGTTGAATTGATACGCTCCCTGACTTAAATAATTAATTTATTGAGAGTCTGTATCTGATCAGTCCATTCTTACAATCCGAATATTAGCTCGCGGATGGGGGTGTATAGGGAGATAAGTCATAATTTTGAGAAAATGGAGTTAAGCCATATTGAGAACCTAAACACCTATACCTTTGCGTTTGTAAGCAGAGATAACTCGAATTAGTTAATACAATAAAGAAATTGTAAATGTATAGCGGGGTTATGTCGTAGGAGTAGTAAACAATTTTGTGTAAAAAGAGTGAAGTCATCTTAACTTGCTGGCCTATACCCGAAATCTTTGGTTATTCGGGAACAAAATTCAACTGGATTCGGTACGAAAAAAATCATAGAAGTGGGCTATGTGTGGCTTTCAAGATTCTCAGCTTGGAAAATCGAGGCCGTAATGAAGGATTACTCGATCTAAAAAATGCATACGACAGACTAGTTTAGATAACGGTAGAAAAGAAGTAGCAACTGATAGCACTTAGATAGAAATTTAAAAACCTCTAGGTGCCAAATTGATATATATCCAGATGCTTCTTCTGATGAATAAACTGTCTAATTTAAGAAAAAATCTGGACAGTAAATAATTTATTAATTGCATTTTTTAAATAAAACTTTATTTCTTCAACTACAGCATTTTTTCGCAGGGGCAAAGGGTTTAAGTAAAATATTTCTTAGTGAAAATCGAGACAAGTCAATCAAAAATTCCTTTAGCAATTTTTTTAAATCAAATTAAAGGGTTCATGTGGTTGTTTTACACTATAATCATATTAATAGTCGAAAAAGTTTTTAACGAGGTCTGTTAAAATAGGTAAAATAAATAATTAAGGTACTTAATGCATTTCTTTAACTGCAGTTTTCTCAAATTTGTAATTTTTGACTTAACAACTTTTTCACCCTCATCAGCGAGCTAGACAGTAATTTTATTATACCTCATTCGTCAAGTTTATAGTTTTTTTCAGTTTAATGGTAATCTACTAGTACTAGTGGTAACAGGCGAGGCTGACTGGCCGACTTTACTATGAAGGTCAGGATATCCTGTTATGCTAGGGTTCTGACTCCGTTCTTACTAAGTACGGTTGTTCCGAAGACGTGATATCGAAATCCTCCCAGAGCTTCTAATGCCCCTGGGAAGTGCAGGGCATTTTTGGTTCCTCCTGGTAACCTGAACAATAGACATGTTATGTTCCCCTCCACAGTAATTCTTCTGAGGTGTTTCGTCAATGCAATGTCCTGCTAGGGTCCCCAGAAGAGGATTTAGGACTCGCTGCTTAAAAGCTACTCCAACTTAAACTTATCGACCCCAGTTATGAAGTCCTTGGTCCATCTGCCGCCCAGAGTTCCGTGTTATTGTTCAATCAATTGTCACACACTTTCATGGAACCTGCTGCCTGGGTCCTACAAATTAAGTCGCAGTTCCAAATCTGCCGAATTCATCTATCTCCGCGTGCATATACCCACATTAAGTACACCTGTTGTTCTTCGAAAAGTCTCTCCAGAGTCAGCTTTTCATTTCTGGATAAGAGCGCGCTGATTCTGGACTTACTTATTGTTCTCAGGGCAACCTGACTGCCGAAGCAAGTGTAGACCATTTGCTTATTGGTATCTACTGCCCATCATATTGACTAATATTGCAATGGCATAATCCTTAACCAAAAAGGAAAATAAGGCTTCCCAACCAGACGTTACTATTATTCAGGTATACTCGAGCTCCCGAGGATTGAGTTTGGGTCACACGAGACTCGTCGGCATAACAGACTAGAGCATCCTCGGGTAATCTTACCCCATATTTCTCTGAGTGTTGTATACTAGAAATAGTGAGGGTATACTTTCTGTCAAAAGTAAATTCGTCCTTTACTAGGGTTGTACGTAGGGATAAACGTGGTTTTCCCCTTCACGATTGAGGTCAGGATTGAGTCTCCTTTGTGATTTTCCAGTATCCAGCATAACGCATGAGAGTGCGAGCTGCCACAGCCTCTCTCTATATCCAATAATATTACAGTGATATTAGTTATATGTAAATAAATAAAATGGGAACGCCCGAAGGCTAAATTAAACTTATATTGCAGAGATTTCTAAATAAATGCGATTTAAATATTTCCGAAACGACTTTATACAAGTTTTTACTGGCATAGAGACAATGAACTTACAACTACGATTACGCTTTTGTCTACCGCTGCAACTCACTGCTGAAGTTCTTCCAAATTTAAAGAAATGAAACAAGCAACCGAAAAAGTTACTATTTTAAGTGGAGTAACTATAATTTAATAATTGTGTTTAATTTAATCGGTTTAAAATGCAGATTCGTTTAACGAAAGTCAATTAAAAGATGTTCAGCCATCTGTATAATTATGCTTCCATTTGCTTTTATATTTTAATTTAAAATGTTTTTAAACAATTTGAAGCCTTAATCTAATTTTCACTTCAAATGAGTCCCTAAATTATAAAATAAAATATTTGTGTCTTATATTTTTTACATTTTCACGTTAGAATACTTTTGTGGTATTATATGTGTGTTAAAATTCTTTTAAATGCTACGAGATGCCGCCTTATGTTACATCTCAATGTTAGTCCTACATTAATACCATATTCAAATTCAAGCGGTATAGCGTCAAAACATTGATTAGCAGGTGATGACAACCGTAACTGTATTGCGATTGGTCAATCGACAACAATAAAATTTGAAGGCCTAGTAACAGAGTTGTATTCAGTTTGCCGGAGATTTTTGTACCATTTGAGTTTCGATGTTACAATACTGGTGACAATCAATTATGGATATATAAATAATTAATGCTTTCTATTTAGTTCGACCCTGTACAATATTTCGATGCTTTGACATTGATTTGTTTACTACTTATGCAGCATGGATTTGAATAGGGTAAAGTTTCAATATTTTCTCCGTAATAAGACGAAAAAATGCATTCGACAATACATATTTCGTATACAGAGTGTTTTTAAATTCCAAACATAAAGCGGTTGCGGACCTATATTGATATAAACATTTTTACTTAAATTCATCGAGAAGAATTAACCCAAGATTTAATACCCTCAAGTATTAGAATGCAATTATGATAAGGGTTCTTGATTGGGTTTTACGTCAAGATATCCCTTTGACACTTGTCCAAATATTATTACATGATATTTTTTTGGAAAGACAACATAAAATATAAATTTATGGTTGTAAAGTTATAAGAATCTTCCGCCATGAATTCGCGGCAAACATTTGACGTTAGTATGGGGATCCTAAAAGCTGGATTTATAAACTCGAAAAGTTGGCGAGGTTGAGGGTTGGTGTTGGAAATAGGAGTTCAATTTAAACTAAAGGGAACACTCAGTTCCATTTATACACTCGTTCATGTTGTTCATGTAGAGCACCTGTAAGGTTCGAAAACTTCCCGGGTAGCTCGGGATAGCCAATTTTTATGCTCGGAGTTCGGAATATCTAACCTCACAAACTTGATCATAACTTCAACCTCACCAACTTTTCGAGTTTATAAATCCAGCTTTATTCATCCAACGGTTTCTATGACACAGAAATCAATACATTGTTAATAGTATGTGTACAAAGTTATCACCCTGCGTTTGCAAAGATCGCACACGCTACGCTGTGTGAAACAGATTGTTTTCAAAACAGAAATCGGTGTTTTTTGCTTACTTTGAGAGCAGTCTTGAAAAAAAATATTATAGGGGCCCAAAATAAGATATAATTGAAAAAAAAATTTAAAAATAAACAAACTAATATAAAATTGTTTGTCATATCTGTACATATTGTAACACCTAATGAATAAATGACAATCATATATCGTTGGGTAGTTGCAAGGCTAACTCTAAGTTTTAGGGTTTTGAGATATTCGCTATTAAAGTTTGAAACTTAAATGACAAATAACTTAAACCTCAAAGAGTTTAATATTAGAAAATTATATTAAGTTAATGCATTTTAAATATAAATAAAGTTAGAAAAACATGAAAATGTGAAAAACGGTCAGATTATAACAAACAAATAATGTATTACTTTTAACAGTTCTTCTCTTTTGGCTGTCAAATTTAGTCATCCTCGCTTTCGGTTTTTATGTCACTATCGTCAACTGCAGGTTCATCTACGGTATTTAACGTCGGTAGTATTTTATAATATTGATGGAACTCATTTAGCATAACTCCAGATTTATAAAGTTTTAATAAGTTTTGTTTTCTTTTTGCACTTGCACAGGGGCGTAGACGCCTTTTTAAGAATTACTTCGTGTGGATTAATCGGCCGGCTTTTGCCTAAAACGTTTATTTCCAAATAATCAGACGTATGTCATATCTGTATTGAAGAATTTTCGACTTTAAATATCTAAGACTAATTTTGAAAAACTAATCTTGTTCGATATTTTCAATGAAAGTAGGTTCAACCAAAGATTTTGGTTGGAGGTGTTTGTTGGAAAATCTGTTGTCAATGTTATCAATTATTTTTTAACATAAAGAACGAGTTAAAAGTGCGATGCTAATACGCTAATTTTTGTAAATTGGGAACAGTTTGTGCGCTTTAGTGTCAAAAGCGCTTTAAAAGGTATTCTTGTATTATAATAATAATAAAGCATGAGCTCATGTCAAGTTTGTCACAATAGTCAATACAAAAAAATAACTAAAAAAACTGCAAAAACGTCTCAACTTTATGATGCTCTAATTCACCGTTTTATAGGTTTGAAAAACTCCAAAATTTTCTCATAAGTGGTAGTCAATTTTTAGTAAGCGAATAGTTTACATAGAATATATATAGATAAAAATTCCTGTGATGAGTATCACATAACTTTAATTTTATTTTATTAGTAATTATGTTATCTAAAGAAATTAAAATAATTTTTCGACTTAGGCGCGGGTTATGGGTGATCTGACCCCCCCTCCCCTCAAAACAATAGGATACTCCATATAATATATCATGAATAAAGAATTTGGGCGTGCTCCCCAAAAATATTCACCCTCGGCTCTCTTTGACCCTCGCAAACAATTTTCCCTGGATCTGCACCTATACCGAATTGCCAATCCCTCTTGTAAAGAAATAAGCTTGGTTACCTATGGTTAGAGTGTGGTTAGTTGTGGTAAGGTCGAGGAAAAGTCATTTTTGTGATCTAATATTTATTTATTGAATTAGGCAAATAAAATTATTCTGACATCAAAACGGCACATAAAATAAAATAAACGAGAAAGCTTTCGCGGAAAATTCGAATATCTAGGTATTTAGTTTGAATGCAAATTAACTACAGTCTTGGTAATGGAATTGTCTTGGGGGAATATCAAGCAGGTACTTGTATGGCGTTTGCATGTACGTTCATTAAATAAACGAAAATTGTCGTCTTAGTTCACTTCAGTCAGGGACAGAATAGAGAGAATGGGTTAAGCCAAATCACTTTTCTAGCAGTAGTGTTAATTGTTGACAATTTAGAAATGTTATTTTGTTTTTCGTTTCTCTACCAATTATTTAGTAAAATATATTTTCTAGTGGTTGGTTTTCAGATGTAAATATCGGCATCGTCGTCGATTTAAATAGGGTTGATCTGAAATAACTATGTCGTTTCTTATAGAACCAGTTCTCTTCTTAGAATAAAGAATATTAAAACGATGTTTTTAAAACATTGCCAATTTTAAAGATATTTGAAAATTCAGTGCTCTAACTCTTTTATGTAGCGTCTCCACAAAGGTAAGCAATAAATTTCCAAGTTTTAGCTATTTTAAGACAGCCAAGGCGGTCTCGGTCTCGGCATCCTGACTGTGTATTTTTGGCAAAGAGTCTCTGGGCCATCGATTTAAGATTATGTCAGATATTTATTTTTGAGTCACTGAATGCGACATATTGATTGAATAGTTTACTGTTTCCATGAAGTTAAATTGAATAAAATGGACCTTACCTGAATGTACATAAAAGTTTAAAGTTAATCTGTGTTATAAAGAAATCCTAACTTAATTATTATATATGAAATATCTTCTATCGTTCTTGGTTCAAGGGACTACCTACTTTTTTTAATTGGGATACCCCGGATATTTTGTATATTATTGCTTCTTCATATTATAATTCTCTACCGAAGATATTTAGGTTAGTTTAGGTTCATCTTTTATCTCAATTACTATTCGTTTTTGAGATATTGACAAATACAATTTTCTGATTTGTTTATTACTTAAAATACAACTAAATCGAAAAAAAAAAACAACAATGTTCTTAGAGGCGGTGCTCAAACTGAGGACCGGATTGGCATACCTCGTATCTAGTAGTTCCGTAGTGCAACCAGCGCTTGTGACGACAAGAATTGCTACAGGTATGTGAAATTATATTTTCTAGATCATTGAAGTTGTTTGAATTTTCAGCCTTATCTACTGCCCCCGCCAATAAAGATCTAAAGGTGTTGTATGTGCACTGACCACCTGGCCCCCCATGCTACAGTCGGGAGAACGATCACGATCCTAAAATCCTATTTGACGTATTCATGAAAGGTTATGAATGCTCCTTTTCTTTCACATTTCAGAATAATTTACTTCTCCTAATAAATAGAAGTAGAACGTGTAAAATATTGAGAGAGGCAAGTGTAAATGGCTTTTCATAAAACTAACCTAAAACAGAAATAAATAATCTGTATTTGGATTTTTAAAATATTTTTGCACACAGGTTAAATGGTCATTACCCAAATAAATATGCATTGATTTAATTGAAACTCAAAACATCTAAATTTAGTACTTTAGCTAAAAGTAATTACAATACGCTAATGACGAACAATCAGCACACGCCTAGAAGTCAGACGCTCTCACATGCGCAGCACACCAAATATTAACGTTAAAGTACGCCAATTTTAAAAGATGCCTTTATAAATACTTTTGCTTTACCTGAAGAACCGTTTCGAGTTATTTTTAGATTAATTAAAGATTTAGCCTAGATATGTAATCGAGCTAGTGACCCCCTTTATTCGTCTGGCTTCTAGAACAACTGCTCTCAGTATCGAGACAAAGGTAAGTTAAGTTGTTATACATTATGAACGTCATTACTTGTCGGCATCCAAGAATACGAAATTCAATCGCTATTCTTTCAATATAAATTTCCGTTCTTCTGAATTAAAAAAAAAAGGCCCTGACGAGAGAGACGTTTTATCCTTTATTAAAATATATTCCATAAACAAACTGAGGTGCTCCAATAAATTTTCTTTTAAGGTCCCTCCGAGCTTTTACTCTTTTCGGTCTCAGTTAATCTGAATTAAAATTATAGGTAATCTCTTGTTTCCGGTACACATAAACTGGCTTTCGGTGCCACCTGGCGTAGATACCCGTTTTGCGGTTATCATTCCAGCGCGTTTGGACTTCTGTGGGTCTTTGGTGGTTTGGTTCGGATGATACGCTAGATTACCACAAGATGTCGCCACGTATTACATTTCACATATTATGTTCATTTATATTATCTAAAATTACATTACAATCTCGCAGTATTGTGGTGGAGCTCCTCGTATTGAACCCACATATTAAGATTTTCGTTTATGGGACCTTCCAGAATCGTAGGAAATTAAATACCTTTGAACGTTAAATGTACTTTCATAAGGGTATGATTCAATTAATCGTCAATTGAAGAGATCGCACAACATACTCTCTTTTAAATATTTTTTCCAGAATCCCTGGGATGGCCATTTAACAGTGTAGTAAAAAAAGCGATGAATTGCAGTCATCTTGCATAATCGTATTGATTATACAAGTCGTAAATTTTGTATAAGATTAATTTAGTAAAGTAATTGTCGTTAATTAGAATGCGTTGCACTGAAGTCCTGTTACTACCCTATTCTTTTGAGGTACCTCGATGTGACACATAAAGGTTATTATTAAAAATGCAAAGACGTTATTGTATTGGTTATCGGTAGAGCTTGCCGTGAACCCTTCGGGATGGGAAATGAACCCATTCGCATTTTATTTTCTACATTGGCGAAAGTACAGGGACATTTTTTTAAGTGTCTCGCCCGATTGGCGATTTTTCTGCTGACTATAATAAAAAACAAACCGCACATTTCTCAATGATTTTCGACAAGGAAGCCGAATTTAATATCAAAAAATATATAGATTCACAGATTTGACAGATACGACGCCATTTTGAATTTTTTTAAATGGCAACCCTCATAAATAACCAGACGAGTAAATTGCACTTGGTGATTCGATTTCAAAAACCTATAGTTGTTAATATTTATTTTCAGCTGTTTCGGAAATACGGGGGTTCCTAATTTGCCTTCATCGATTTTGTCTTTTAAGTGTCTCACCCCTTTAATAAATTGACCTTCTAAGCTGAAAACCTCAATTCTTTTTACAGTTACATAGTTTTCCGTGAACAAGCCATCTACGCTATAATCAAGTCCGACAGATGTCAAAAAGTGACAGACACGACGCCATTTTGAATTTTTTTTAAATGGCAACCCTCATAAATAGTCACACAAGTGAATTGCACTTGGCGATTCGATTTCAAAAACCTATAGTTGTTAATATTTATTTTCAGTCGTTTCGGAAATACGAGGGTGCCTATTTTGCCTTCATTGATTTTGCCTTTTAAGTGTCTCACTCCTTTAATAAATAGACATTTAAGACACCAGCAAGAAAATTGGGGGTTTCAGCTTAGCGTAGATGGCTTGCTCACGAGAAATTATGCAACTGCGAAAAATATGAAGGTGTTCAGATTAGAAGGTCTATTTATTAAAGGGGTGAGACACTTAAAGGACAAAATCGATGGAGGCAAATTGGGAACCCCCGTATTTCCAAAACGCCTAAAAATAAATATCAACAACTATAGGTTTTTGAAATCGGATCGCCAAATGCAATTTACTCGTGCGGTTATTTATGAGGGTTGCCATTTAAAAAAATTCAAAATGGCGTCACTTTATGACATCTCTCGGATTTGATTTTAGCGTAGATAGCTTGATCACGGGAAATGATGTAACTGTGAAAAGGATTGAGGTTTTCAGCATACAAGGTCTATTTTTTAAAGGGGTGAGACACTTAAAAGACAAAATCGATGAAGGTAAATTAGGAACCCCCGTATTTCCAAAACGCCTGAAAATAAATTTCAACAACTATAGGTTTTTGAAATCGGATCGCCAAATGCAATTTACTCGTGCGGTTATTTATGAGGGTTGCCATTTAAAAAATTCAAAATAGTATCGCATTTGTCACTTTTTGACATCTGTCGGATTTGATTTTAGCGTATGGCCACGGAAAATTATGTAACTGTGAAAAAAATTAAGGTGCTCAGCTGAGAAGATCTATTTATTAAAAGGGTGAGACACTTAAAAGACAAAATCGATTAAGGCAAATTAGGAACCCCCGTATTTCCGAAACGGCTGTAAATAATTATTATCAACTGTAGGTTTTTGAAATCGGATCACCAAGTGCAATTTACTCGTATGGTTATTTATGAGGGTTGCCATTTAAAAAAATTCCAAATGGCGTCGTATCTGTCAAATTTGTAAATCTATATATTTTTTGACATTAAATTTGGCTTCCTTGTCGAAAATCATTGAGAAATGTGTGGTTTGTTTTTTATTATAGTCAGCAGAAAAATCGTCGAATGGTCTGCAAACTGGTGTCTTTATAATTGTTGTGTAATACTTTAAGCTATGATCTTATTGTAATAAATTTACATCACTGAGAGAAACATCAAAATGTAATATTCAAAGGGAGATATTTGGGAGAGAACAGTAAAAGAGGGATAACAAATGCTTGCCAACGTGTCCAAGCAAGGCATTTGTTAGTCCTCTTTTATTGTCCTCTCCCGACTATCTAGCCTTTCTACAAAGAATATCATTGGACCCGAAGACTTCCATACTTAGTCCAAATTTATGTTACAATGATACTATAGTAATAAATATTTAGCATTATCTAGAAGATGGACCACGAAAACCATAAAAAATTTTTTGTATATTTTGTGTAGATAATTTTGATTGACAATATGATTTTACAAAATCCACACAGTTAAAACAATAAAGACGATATTAAACAATAAAAGTAGCTTTTAAACCAAGAACTATTCGTTTTAACAATTTCCTTTATATCATGTGCAGGGGAAGATATATTATGAATTTAATAGAATACTGAATGGTAGCCCACCATGCAAAAAAATAGAATGTGTTTTTGGATATGTATGTCCAAAATTTCTGGACATTTCGAGACGACGCTAATGTAAAAACGATATTTGACATAAATCTGGGTAAAAAATTTGTCCCTAACATTTTTTAGGTCTAAATAATAATTATTTGAAATCTAGGCCAGTTTGCACAAGGCCCAAAATCGAGTGCGGGCCGATATTGCCGTAGGGAAATATGCTTACATCTAGGAAAAAACCTGTCTTACAGGGAAATTGGGAATTTATTGAAAATGGTTTAGAGTTTGGCGCAAAGTCAATGGGTGTTTGTAAAAATATCAGCCTTGTACTGAAATTGGCGAGCAATTTAAATCTGAGTAAATTCTAATTTTCTAGGAAAACTTAAGCATGTGCAACGTGGAGATGTGGGAAATTTTATATCTTGGATTTGGTAACATTACATAGGAGCTGCATAAAAGTCATTTAGGGACGTACACGTATATTAAGTAGTTGGAAGAAACACTTGAAATGTGAAATATAGTTATTTACATTACTAGATGCGAAAGTTAATTTTTTGGTATGAGGAGGTTTTTGAATAGCCCAGCGAAGCCGAACATCAAAAAACGCTTTCGGATCATGTGATGTATTAAATTTTTTCTACTACTGTTCTCTGATCAATTTATTATTAAGTAATAAACTTTGATTTTATTCAAATTATAATGATAAAATAAGGTTTTTCCACCTGTAAAATAATCCATGACAACTAGTTATTTGAGTACTGTCAGAGTCTGTCAGTTCGAATTTTTTAATTGCGCTAGTCTAAAATGTTCTCTCAAGACCAAAACGTTGCTATTCAGAAAGCAGCCGAGTTGGCATGTGCCTCACTGTTACCTAAGAAGTCGAAATATAAATACTATCAAACGTATAACCTGTTTCTGGAATGGTTCGCGGATAAAAACGTTTCTCAAATTGACGAAAATATGATGTTAACTTACTTCTTAGAAAAATTCGCTTGAATAAGTACAATAAAAATTTATTATGAGTATTCGTGTTTTTTTGTCCTGGCACAGAAAGTAGTAATTCCGTAGCTAGAAACATACTACTTTCGTAGCTAGCAACGTATAATATTCAGGTAACTCTAATGTTTACTTTCGTGATGTTTCGTATAGCTAGGGCCCGAAGGTTTATTTATTTATACAGTAGTAGAAAAGAACAATCGCAGTACAATATTTATTTTTTAATGACTAGGTACTACAGAAAGTTTTGAACGACATTATTCACAAAACACTAACCTGAAACTTAAGGCGCGAAATTTTTTAAGGATACTTGAGGGGAGTTTAGAACATGTTAATTTCAGAATTGTGAAACCTGCACCATTTTGTTCTTAAGGATTAGTCCAGTTCAGTATAATTTCAGGACGAAAGTGAAAACATTAATATTGTTGGGAAGAAAATTCTTTATAATTTTTCAATTATAATACTTTCTGATATTTGTATTTTTTCAAGTTATTGGTTGATCGATTAAATCATTTTCGAAGGGATTAAAAGGGCATTTCGCGTAGTTACCTCGTTTTCTGTTATTTCAATCGTAAAAGTCCGAATTGTTTACAACATCCGACGCGACGTTCTATTTACGCTGACATTCTGACTGTTTAAATTTAGGTGCGTGGTCGCCTAACGTTCCCACTCTGGACGAGCCTTTACTCTATGAAACTATCGAGATTTGGATTCTTTACCGAACGGTGATAAGTAGGTTTTATCGTATTCCGCGATAGTTGAAATAAACCAAAATATTTCAATGGAGTATACGCGTGAGCAGCAGTGTATATTCGAAAAAGCTTTGCGGTGTTGGCTATTTACATCAAGAGACTTTAAATAATTAGTTATTATACAGAGTGTCCCAAAATATGTGGTCAATCTCCCGGATTCAGATGGAACACATGAAAATAATTTGAGAAGTTCCTATACATTTTTTTCCCTACGGCCCCCTCTACGGGGATAGGGGCCCATGAAAGACGCCCCTGGAAATCGTTTGTTTTTTAATAACTTTTGGAATACTAGTACTATATTCGGCTTATTTAGTTTGCCAGGGACGGACTAGCTCTAACACAGTAATGCTATATTTTTACGCTCTATACGATAAAGGCACAACAAAAATATTTTTCGACAGCTTAAACCTTAAACTTAAAAAAATACTGTTGATCGACATCGATAAAATTAACTGTTTACGAGAAAAAAAAATGTGTTCAATATGGTTTTTATTGAATAATTTTGTATGTCGATTCAACATGAGCTCCTTCTACTCTTATGCATACACTGGACCAGCCACAATTCCTCAACATCCGTCCTTATTTCGCGATAATGTAGATTAATCATTTCCAATAAGTTTTCTCGACTGTCTATTGGATTGGCATAGACTAAAGCTTTTAAATAGTCCCACAATGGATTTAGGTCAATTGATCGGGGAGGCCAAGCCATTGGTCCTCCTCTTCTTATCCATCGATTTTCGAAGTTCCTGTTTAGGTGATCTCGAACTACTAGATTAAAATGTGGCGGAGCCCCATCATGCTTACACTACATATCGCGTTGTATTGGCAGAGGTAGATCTTCTAAAAGTTCTGGCAAATTGTTATGAAGAAATTCCAAATAAAGTTCTCCAGTTAACCTTCTTGGCAATACGAATGGTCCAATTAAATGTTGCCCGATGATTCCGGCCCACACGTGGATAGATTCAATTGATGCTGATAATGCGTTACAATAGAAACATGGGGATTTTCATCTGCCCATAAATGCAAATTATGGGAGTATATTATGCCGTTTTTAGAAAATTCAGTTTCGTCCATAAAGAGAACTGAACCAATGAAATTTGCATAATTTCTGTGCCGATCTAAAACCCAGTTTCCCGCGGAAAATCTTCAGGAAAAAGCGCATGGACTTTTGAAGATGGTACGGATGCAACTGTTGCCCTCTAAGGATTCTAGAGACCGTCAATTTTGGGCAGTCAAACTTGACATCCAATTTTCGGACACTTGTAGAAGGATCTGCTTCTACGGCATTTAGGATGTTTTCTTCAACACCCTCACCGCGACGACAACATTTTTTCAAAGGTTTTCTTATCAAGAATATTTTCGTTTTTCATAAAGCCTTTTGGCTGCTAAGGCATTACATAATGCATGTGGGTATATTCAGTAAACGTAAACTCCATTACTAATTAATTAACCATGAAGAAAAGGAAGAAAAAAGATCGAAAATTTCAAAACAAGTTATTTTCAACTGACACTGAAATAAATATCCTTATTGACATCGGTGCATGTCAAGCAAACTATAGCAACAAAAAAGGAATTTTATGAAGATAACAACCAATGCAAAAAACCGTATTAAACAAAAATATTTTTGTATTGGTAAACAGTGCATTTTATCGATGTCGATCAAGAGTACCTTTTTCTTAGTTTAATATTATTATTATGTAAGGGTGCAAAAAATGGCATTACTGTGTTGGAGCTAGTCCGTCCCTGGCCTGGCCGAATGTGATTATAAGGGCCAATTTAAGGGAAACTTACCTAATAACCATTATATTAAAAAAATATTAAATTAAGCCTAACACGACAAAATTATTTAAAAACAAACGTTTTCCGGTCCTTTATGGGTCCGTACCTTCGTAGGGGGGGGGGGGGGACGTTAGAAAAAAAATGTATAGGAACTTGTCAAATTATTTTTGTACGTTCTATCTAAGATACCTTGTATAATTAAAAACCTACACATTTTGGTTCATCATTTATCCTGTACGAGGAACGCGGGTCATCCTCTAAAATTCTTGAACTTTTTTAATTTAAATATTTTACCAAAACCTGTGCGTGTTTATTTTACCACTACTGTAATTCTTATGACATAGACGACATATTTTCTCTTTTTTCTTAATAGTTTAACTTTACTCTGGACGCATAAAACCTAATTAATAAATGAAATTACATCTGCACCTTTACAACGCTAAATAATGCATTATTATTTAAAATCGCAAAGACTTTGAAATCTTCTCGGAAATCTAATTATGCGAACCATAGTAGAAAATTGGGCATTCTCCGAAGGCTGTAAACGTGGCTAATATAACGTTACTTGAATGGAAATAGGACTTTTATTAGAATACAAATTCACTACTTAGTAATCAAATTGGTTAGAAATTACAAAGGTTGCATTTGAATATCACTGGAATGTGGCTAAAGTAAATGTTGTAAAAGTGGCACAGAATTTTAGTTAAAATAATAGATTACTTAATTTTACGCTATAATTTTAAAATAAATTTCTGGTATTTGGTTATGCATTTTTTTTATAGAGTGTGTTAAACATAAAGTCAGCTCTATTGCTAACTTTGAAACTAAAAGAGATATGAACTCGGTCATATTACCAAAGTAGTGGCCTTTCTTATACTGATAGAAGATGATGATGACCTTAAAGAAATAATTTAAGGTTAGAGTCAGGTGATATTAATAAATGGAATTAAATTCAATTTAATATAATTAGTTATATTAGTTCTTGAGATATTAACTAAACTTATCATTTTAATACTTAGTATATATTATTTGCTATATTTATACGGCCTAGTCTGCACTTTTTCAAAATACATTCTAGTTATTTATATTTTTGTTTTGAAAAAGCAGCCCAAACTAAGATATTTTTTGATTACTTACTATCCTATAGGATTGTGGATGTGACGAGAGCATTGGTCTTGGTATATTTGCGCTTTTGTCATATTATAGCTATATCGACAATTTATCGGTTCATTTAAAATTCAAGCAACAAGCGAAGTTCTGGATATTATTGTACATGTTCAGAAGTCAACAAAATGACATTGATTGTTACAAAGTAAAACCAGAAAATGAAATTTGTCGATACTAATAAAAATACTGTAAAATCCCTATTTTTGTTTTTTCCTACTAGTAACATTTTTTGGTCTTAAAACATGCAATCATATACAAGATTATATCGGTTTATTTAAAGAGATAATGAAAAATTTACACCGATATATGATTACTATGATAAATGTCCATATTTTAAAAATATCTTTTATTATACAGGGCCTGCAAAAAAGCCAGGGCACACCAAAGTTACTTTTTTTTAAAGAAATGTACCCTAATCTTATACTATTTTTGGATCATTAATGAAATTGCAAATAACTATTTTTTTGTGAGTGCATTATCGGTCTAAACTTAATAGTTTCCGAGATATCGACTTTTGAGAAATAACATTTTTGAAGTTTGACAGTTTCTAGCGTTCTAACAGTATATCTACTTACTACTTATGGGTATGTACTTATGGGTTTCTCAAATGAAACACCCTATATATTTTAACATCATTGAAATCGCTTAATTTTCACATTCCAAAAATATATAATACAGCAGTGTTCGAACCAGCCATTTTTGAGTTATTTCACTTTAACTAATTATATCGTATAATAATATGGCAGTTAAAATTTATCTTCGTTTGACGCAGTGGTGTAGCCAGCATTTTGGGGCGGGGGCAAACTATGAGGGTGCAGATCGCGGAGCAAAGCGTCGCAGTCAAAAATTTTTTGGGACCACGCCCATATTTCGTACGAATTCACCTTTCTTATGCTCCCTTGGAGACCCCCAAATAAAGTAAAAATCCGCTCTGCAGTTTTTCATGTCCAGAACTTTAATTTCAAGTACTAAATTTGTGTTTAGAGACATCATAGCTAGAGCATTTACTCAGCCATTTTCACAGAAATGTGTTTATATGTTTAAGGGTAAAACTTCTATTTTGTGCTTTTACTAACTCGTGTCAGGCTTAAATCTTGCTTGCTCAATACTTTAATTTTAAATAGAAATAAAGGTCTGTCTTTACCACCAAATAACTTTATTTGCCCCTCTAGGGTAGAAAACAAGGTTTATAAAAATACATGAAATGACGATGAGTTAAAATAAATTTCTTAATGAATGTGTTGTACTAGTTTCGACTTTAGAGAAAGTCATCCTCAGCAACTAACCATTTAAGAAATTTTATATATAAAGAAGTTAAAACAATTGGGGGAACAGAGAGGTGATTCAATAATACAATACAATATAATGCGGATTATGCAACCTTTGGAATCGACAGGAGTTTGAATAAGAACGATGTATCTCCATGTGAAGGTAGGGGTTTATTTATACGCAAGTAGAATTAAGGATCCTAATCATAGTCGAGTAATTTAAGTGATGTTAAAGTAAAACGTGTTGAAAAATAAGAATTGTAACATATCAATTCGTTCTCTTGTAAGTGAAACTAAATTGGTGAGGGGACATGATTAATGTTATGGTGGATTGTAAATGAACTTATAATCTTAATTCAATTTTATTTTATTTTATTTTTTAACAAGTGAATGGTGACCACTTGATGCATTCCTTTTTATTTTTTATTTGAGATGACATAGTCTCATTTTGACAACCCCCTTTTTAGATTTATAAGTTCATTTACAATCCACCATAACATTAATCATGTCCCCTCACCAATTTAGTTTCACTTACAAGAGAACGAATTGATATGTTACAATTCTTATTTTTCAACACGTTTTACTTTAACATCACTTAAATTACTCGACTATGATTAGGATCCTTAATTCTACTTGCGTATAAATCAACCCCTACCTTCACATGGAGATACATCGTTCTTATTCAAACTCCTGTCGATTCCAAAGGTTGCATAATCCGCATTATATTGTATTGTATTATTGAATCACCTCTCTGTTCCCCCAATTGTTTTAACTTCTTTATATATAAAATTTCTTAAATGGTTAGTTGCTGAGGATGACTTTCTCTAAAGTCGAAACTAGTACAACACATTCATTAAGAAATTTATTTTAACTCATCGTCATTTCATGTATTTTTATAAACCTTGTTTTCTACCCTAGAGGGGCAAATAAAGTTATTTGGTGGTAAAGACAGACCTTTATTTCTATTTACAATCTCGCCACAGAATATGGACTACTTCTTAAATCTTTAATTTTAAACTTATCTTCTAGTTGAAGATTGGCAGAATTACTATTTAGTATATTACTAATATATCGTTCACGCTAACTACGTAATGGATAACATGACAATACTTACTTATTCCCGTTGTCAGGGTTGCCACTATAAAAAAATATCTTAATACATCGTATGGATCTTTCATGGCATAGCCATTGTTGTAGGTTGAAAGTATTTAGTGTGACAGCATAAACATATAATAATAAATTTATCTTTGTACAAAGTAAAATTTGCGTATTAGAAAATACCGATAGGGGCGGGGGGGGGGGGGTCGATCGCCCTTCCCCTGGCCCCCTATACGCTACGCCACTGGTTTGACTTGGAAGTGTTTTTCACTAAGGATGAAAAACTTGTGTAATTTAACTTTAATATTCTAATGAGAACAATGCTTCAAATAGGTATTTCCAAAAATATTTAATGTTATTCCTAAACCTTCCCTAAGTCTTCATCTATCTATAATAATATAATATGATAGTTTGAGTGCTTTGATAACGAGATATTTTTTTAACCACATCGAGATTTATATAACTATTTTTATTTTAATTCTGTTTCAAGTTACCTAGCACGTCATGAATATTTTATTATTAAAGAATTTAACGAACGTATTAATATTTTATTAATAAAGCAGCTCCTCAGCTATAATAATTTAAATTAAAAACTGTGTCGCCTCAAAAGCCATGAAGGTACTTTAAGTGAAACTTTACAAATGATATGCAAACAATTGAAACTCGTGTTGCAACTTAAATTAAATACATGAATTCAAAATGACTGAGAGTATACAAAGTATGCTGCTAGATGGTATTTAAACGTTAATTAAATCGTGAGATATAAAATTTATGATTTATAAAAATATTTTTGTTCAAATTACCTTTTACAAAAGATTTAAATACGTTGTGTTATTAGCGTGACAGTAAAAACCCGACTGAAGATCTTTCTTGGATACCTGCGTATCCTCTCTGCTATGACCGTTGATGCTGATTTGGCAGTTAAGCGTTCTTGGTAAATGACATCTAATCCTGCGGTTAGGGTTGATATAATTCGTGTAAATTAAAATCTACCTTACTGCCTTGCTAATTTATGGTGACACTTTGTTGGGTCAGTAGATTATATAGTGTTATATTAAATGCACTGACGAGTAAAGTTGATTAACTAAGACTATTATTAATTAATTTAAAGAAATAGTCCATTCTCGAAGTGGAGTTGAAATATAGGGAAAAGGGGAAAGAAAGTCAAAAAGTCTTTCTCCACTAATTTAATAGTGAGCTATTAAAGGCTCAATTTAAAATTAAATTGTCTCTACATGTTTTGAAGGTAGTAACCTTCTTCTTCAGGAGACTAAAGTAGTGCTGCAGTTATTATTAGCAGTAGAGAGAAAACTGTGTTAGTGGAAAATGACGTTGATGGAGCTTTTTTTATTTAAAAATATTTTGACAAGATATTAAAAATTGAATGTAATCAGCATACTAAAATTGGAAATGAAAGTGTAATGTTATATTTAATTCAAAGTTTCTGAAAAGACACTGTCAATTTGTGGTCGAATTTATATCTTCCCTTTTAAATTTTTTTAAATTAACTGGGATTTGTTCAATGTGGAAATTTCGTGTTTTAATTTTGTAAAAAAAATATTTTTGTACTAATAGTTGGGTTTTCGACTAGGTTAATTTAATACGGTATTAAGACTTTTTTTATTTTATTATTCATTTCTGGAATATATATTAGAGGGACGTAATTATAGGGTCCGGATTTTTTAAGATTTATTCTAATTGAATTGTTATTATATTATTATAGAACAGATTTGGACAATTATTCTTGAAAAATTCCTGGATATGGTATATAATTTTGAAATATTTAGAACTTTTCTGAATTGTGAGCTTAGTTACATTAGCAAGATAACATACTCTTATAATACCCATAATATGTTATACCAATATACAAAAGTTAAAAATAGGAGTAAATAAAAGGTTGAAAGAAAAAGTGACGTAGGTACTAAATTATTTGATTTCTTATATGATTTTTTAACTTATACTTGAAAGACCCTGGAGATAATTTTAGACAGCAAAGCGGAAGACCACGGCCTCAGGGAGGTCGTTCCACAGTGATGACGTTCTCCAGATGAAAGAAATTTTAAACAGGTGAACTGCAGTGGATCGTCGCAGGAGGAATGTGCATGCAGTGTCGTGACCTAATTTGGACGTCGTGGAGGGAGGAACGTACAGGGCGTTAGGCGTTTTGGTCATAACAATGTTTCGCACGAAACAACAGAAGTGCACTAGCCTTTTTTGCTGCATAGTAAGCCAATTCAAATCAAGTATTTTTGCCGATATATGATCATATAAAAGATTAAAAATGAATCGTGCACAGTAATTCTGTATTTTCTGTATTCGATTTTGTTGAAATCTCTCCAAAAATGTTCCATATACAGAATAATTACAGTAATTAAAACATGAGAGGATCAAGGAATCGGTAAGTAATATTTTAGGAAATTTGGAGAGAACATGTCTGTAAGAATATAAAATAAATTTTAAGAGTGGCTCGAAATGTAGTCATAAGTTTTTTATTGAATTAACAATATCTAAGTTTGTATTGCCAATTTTAATATTAAAATTTCTATGAAGGTTGTGTCTTAGTGATTTAATTCCAAAAATCATTAGGTAAAACTTATTTGGATTTAGTTTTAAATTATGTGCAGCCGATAATTTGATGTCCTTGTCAAGTTGGGAATTTATTATTTTTACGGTGTATTCAGCTTGATCAGCCCTAAAGCTATAAAGCTAGTGTGTATCTGCGTATCATCACCATAAGCCTGGATTTTACACTCAGTAGTTGAATTGAGTAGGTCGTTTGTGTATAGAATTAATATTAGAGGTCCAATACAAATTATACTATCCCAAATCTGGGTTATCCAATAACCCCTGTCTATACTTAATAAATGACAGCTTCGTTAGCAAAAATTTAGTCTTAATTAATCCTGCAATGCTGTGCCTTATCGTAAAAAAAATCCCATCTAATTAAAACAACAAAGTTTTAATACTATAAGGAAAATCTTATCGTTCCCAAAAAAAATTGGCGTACTATCCGAGAAGCTTCTAATGAATTTGAGAATAAAAATTTAATAAAACCAATGAAAAAGGACGATGGACGGTCCCTCAGCCTATCTGGAGATTGCTGATCAAATTAAAACTTTCTTAGTACAGTCGAATCTAAACTTGCTCAAAAGATAGATTCAATATCCAAAACTTACAAGACTGTGTGTGCCAGTTCAAAGTTCTTCGAACCTATAAACGAACCAGTTTTAGTAAATATGATCGGTTCTGTAAAAAACACAAACTTGTGCGGAGACGATGTAGTTACATCACAAATAATAATAAAAAACCATAAGTATCAATAAACCTCTGTTACATCTTGTTAATGCTACCTTTTCAACCTGCCATTATTCAAGAAATCATTTATTGTACCAATTTATAAAGGCGATGATAAAACAGATAAAAATAACCATAGACCAATAACAATTTATAGCGTTTGTGTTTATTAAGTTGTAGAAAAATGCTCTAAAAAGAAACTTTGGAAACTTTCTTAAAAATAACATAATATCATCTCCTCGCACCATAAATAGCATTCCTATTAAATCGATTTAACCATGTAGCTAATGCTTAGTTTTAAGCGTAGGGTTATTGAAACAATAAGGTATGTCAATTTTTGTTATATATCTTTTATGTACAATGTAAAAAATGTTCTTTTTTAAAGTTCTGAAGATGGTTCAGACTAATAAACCGAAACGTCAACGATGTAATTTTTTTTTATTCTTCTCAACTAAAAGCCCAAGAAATCCCTAAATATTCTAAATTAACTTATTAGCAAATCTCGATTGGCTATAGAAAAAGAATAAAATTAAATTGAAAATAATTCATAAACTGTTCAAAGGCAAGAAAACGTTGTTGTTACAACGTACCTACCCTTAACTAAACCCTTAAAAAGGGAAAATGCAAAAAGACTTTCTTCGAATACAAATTAGATACTTAGCGATAAAATTGATTGGGGAATTAGGAATACTCAGCTTAATGGCATTTAAATGAATCCCACTATTAAGCAATTAAGCACGTGACACACCTAGAAAACTAATTTTTATTTTGTTATAGAGGGTAAGTAAGTTATCGGGTTCAAAAAAAGGAAAGCTTATAAAATCACTTCGTTGTCCGTCTGTGTATCTGTCTATGATAACATATAGGGTAAAATCTTCGAATTCGGCAAGAGTTGGGAAAAATCCAAGAAAATATAAATTTATAATTATTAATTATTTAAAATATTCCTGGCTCGTATCACTCGAGATCGGTAATTAGCAGCGTAAGCAGATGATGTGGTGGCCTTTGCTTATAAGTTGATTCTTACTCTACAGGCACCGCCCACTAAATATTAGCTTTTAAATTAGTCGCCTGTGGTACAGGGACAGAAAAAGCGAAAAAGACCAAATTAAAATCACCCTATGGATAATAGGCAAGCTAATTGATATGGGAATAGTCCGTCCGGGGTCCGGTCCGATAGCTTGACCGGGTATCCGATGTCCTGCAATATGCAGGTCCTAACCAGATCTAATTGACACAACAAGTGGTGTGCATTTAACCATATTATTCTATAATTTAAAAATCATTAGGTACACCTAAATACGTGCAATAGATTAAGTGAGGAAGCCTGGCTTCCACTTTTTTCGAGTGTCGAAATTATATTTTATACTTATTCTTGAAAGGGTTTTATGAATGATCCTTTTCTCTCAACATTTAAAAGACCTTACTTTTCCTAGTAGATTGTACCAGAATGAGTAATGTTATGAGAAAAGCATGCGCAAATAGCAAGTTCTATGGAATACCATTTGTATCTCTCAATATTTGACTCATTCTACCAATAGGATTTCAAATACATCTTTTGATAATCTATAATAACTAACCATTACTTCTAACTATATACGGTATAATAAACTTACTACATTACACTAATTTGAGTCAGGGAAACGGCACTTTACATCAATAGGCTAGTAAAGTTATCAAGCAATGAAACAGTTTGAAGGTGACACCTGCATTCAACTACTTTATTATAAGTTATTACGAAATATAATAATATGTCCAGATTACCTTAATTTTGGACGTAAGTTCTTTCAATTTGAAGAAATCATCATTCATAAAACCCTTTAAGATAATTCCCTTCTGTCGAAGTGATCGTTCTCTCGACTTGGAAAATAAGGCTCCTGAAGGAAGGCGTTTCACGTTTAACCGCAATTCAGCAGCCGTCCTTTAACACATAAATAAACAATATATTAACTCATTTAGAAGTGTCATTAGCATAAGTCGTGGTAAGATTTGAAGCGACTACAAAGTAATACAATAATTACGGCATAGCCACGCGACCACGTGACTGATCGCTTAACTAACTGATAATGACGATATCAACTAGGTGATTCATTGGCAACAAAATACACTTTTTGCTACTAGTAGGTATAGTTTACCTTACGGCGAAATGATAGTTTTAAACACTACTGAGAAAGAAATATCCCTTATTCTTAAGTTATTTTATCAAAGCTGTTTAACAGATTTGTTTATTTTAGGTCCATAGTAATAATAGTCATGAAACCAACGAAGGCACAAGTTAAACAAAACAATACTATAGCGCTGGACTTTTTCACGCGAATTGGAAACAAAAAGCTGGCGCTATTGTTAAGTACGAAGATTAAGAGATTGCATCTTCAAAAAATTTAAGAACATATGGACAGTGTTACGAAATATATAACCCTTGAGAAATAAACCTTTATTTGTCCAAAAGCTCCACGTCCACTGGATGCGTACGATCTTCTGGTCGTACGTAGTCGTCCATATGGGTTCGACTACGGCTCATGACAGTGGCAGGAAACTCGTATGCAATGGACGCCGGGTAATGCCTTTCCATATGGATAGCCTAAGTGTGATGTCACAAGGGACGTGTTTTTCAGAACCTTGCCAAATAAAAATAAATTTCATTGAAAGAGATTCTTGTAAGCCTTGGTGATATTATTGACCTATTTACAGTCTTAAATAGAGGTAAGTGTTTCCTGAAGATATTTTATCGGCGTCTGAATAAGTTTGAGGTTATGTTATTTTTGTTTACGCTATTGAATATTACGACATAATTGTTAATTTTAGGTAAAATAAAGCCTATGGTAGTGTTTATTTATTAATATGAAGTAAACTCAGTCTGCAGCCTGAATAACTTTTGTTATATATTCAAATCTACGTGGTTATGTGTTTTGTTACCTAATTGCAAACATAGCGAAGAAAATTTGCAAGGTTGTTATATTCCCTGCAAAGAGAGAGGAATGGAAAGCCTGGACATAACTTATAAGGTACCTTATAGAACAATCATTATTATGTTAAAAGTGGGTAAATGCCTTGGAGTCAAACCATGTCCTATGGATGCAATTTGATTAAGATCGAAGAAGTTCAGGCTATGATAAAAGACAAAGGACAAGGGTTATAATATTGTGGTAATTTAAATTATTATAAATAAATAAATAAACGACACAATATCAGCCAAATGTTAGTGTTCTAGCAGGAATAAAATGTCATCAACTGCATTATTTGGACGCTACTCCAATCCAGCCCCAGAAACTAAATCCAGCGAAATTAAAACAGCTGACGAGATATATCCGAGTTAGTTTATTCATACAGCCGTGGATCATCAGATTGCTCAGCAATTTTAGAAATACTTTAGGCTTTACAACTTTAATGTTGTTCAATTGTATTGAAATTATAAAAATTCAAATAAATATTTATTATTATTATTTTTGTTGCATTGTTCTATTATCTACATATTATATATTTCAAATTGAATTCGGTATAGCATTGATATTCCTGTGCATACATAGGGACATGAGAATTTTAACTAAAGCGTACTGAAAGTTTTTCAACTATTTTTGTAATTTCTTCTAAATGTTGCCTTAAAAAGTACTTTTCTGCTTCTAACTGTGCTCCTGAACTTCTTGAACATAAAGACACATCTTCTGCACTTGACAGTTCACTTGTTAATTGTTCAGCTTGTTTGGGGATCTATGACGCTCTGATTTAACTTAACAACCAACTTGCAAATTTTCTTCGCTTTGTTTGCAATCGGGTAACAAAACACATAACCACTTTAGCAGATATTGAATCTATTACAAAAATTATTCAGGCTATGGACTGGGTTTACTTTATATTAATAAATAATCACTACCATAAGCTTTACTTCACCAAAATGTAACAATTAGATCTTAATAAACAATACTGAAAACAAAGATAACAGCCTCAAACTTATTCAGATTCCGATAATTTATTTTCAGGAAACACTATCCTTTATCTGTAACTGTAAATAGGTCAATAATATCACCAAAAATATAAAGAATTTAAAGAAATTGCTGTATACCAAGGCTTGCAAAAATCTCTTAGGGAATTTTCAATGCAATTTATTTTTGTTTGGAAAGGTTTTTTTAAAGCGCGCCCATTGTGACGTCATCACTTAGGCTGTCTATTGAGAGATTAGTCGGACCTATATGGACGATCTCGTATATACGATAAGAAGGCTGTACGACTACCCGTCCAGTGGACAGCCAGTCTAATTTAAGTATTCACCTAAATAAAAAAAAACTCTAAAAATTAAAGAGTATTAATAATTAGGCCTGCTGCCAAAACGGTCCGTGTCAAAACGTCCTGTCGCTAAAATGTCCTATATAATAAATCTAAACAGAATACGTTATAATATAACTTACAGAAGAAAACGCCGCAGGCAAAATAGCAGATTAGGAATATAAAGAAAATACATTTCCTAGGGTTGTTCTTTTCCCCTTCGTCAGACTCATCTCCACACGCGTTTCGCCGTATCACGGTTCGTCAGTGAAACTAGGGTCTGACGAAAGGGAATGGTCTCAAAGTGGTTTTAACCACATAGGTACGATAACAAACTGAGAATTTAAGTAATTTTAGTAAATTTGAGTAATTTTTCCACATTAAATCAACTTCAATTCTTCACCTCTTCCAGAGTGATGACTTTCTCCAGATGGAAGAATTATTAAACAGTGTCGTTCGAGGGACACTAAACGGAACCACATACGGGTAGGCTGTAGTGGCTCGTTGTATATGTCTACCATGCACCGTGCTGGGTGGAATCTAAAAAAATTTTCTCTTCTTGATTATCACATACTTTTATTTTACATCATGACGTCACAATAATAAAATCTTTCAATCTTCAATCAAAAATACACTTCCACTTACACAAGTCCAGCGAAATACTCAACGTACTTTTAACCACAGCAGTGCGATATCAAAGTGAGAATGTAGCATAAGGCGACATCTCTCGGCGATCGAACGCATCAATGCAATTTAGCATACTTTCAGCAAAGCTGTTCAAACAAGGGAAAATGGTTTGTTCAGGTTAGTTGCTACATTTTTAACGCGCAATAAATTGGACTTATGGTTAAAGAAACAACATGTGTAGATACTTGATAATATTTTTTTATATACTTTCATTTAGTAATATGAATTTTACAGTTCTGTAAATCGTTTTGTAAGGGCATCTATTACAGCACTAGTGCTGTAATAGATGCCATTACAGCACTAGTGCTGTAATAGATGCCCTTACAAAACGATTTTTAATAGCAGGTGCATTTTTATTTTTAAAAATGCCTTTTGCCAAATATTTTTATTCATAGATGAAAGTAGATAAAATTTTGTACAATATTCTTGTTGTAAATTCATATAACTACACTCGATGTTTGATTAAACTCGGCTGACGCCTCGTTTAACAACTTTAACATCTCGTGTTGTAATATGAATCTTTACAACACTTATATCGTAAATAACTATTTTTGTACTAATGTGCATTCTAGCAAAATATAATTTAAAAAAAGGTTAAAATTTTATTCACTTATTTATATTCAGATGGATGTTTACGTTAGTACAATTTACTGTATCGCAAAATTGATTAGACTGACTTGTATATTTATGTTGTAACTAAGTGACTTTTGTCTTTCAGAGTAGACTAATAAAATATTCAACTGGTACTTGTATTAAATTGTGACATTATCAGGTTTTTTTATATTTATACCTACAATATTAGGTACCTAATTTTAGTAATACTGCTCCTGAAAGTTCAAGAAATAGTGTATAAACCAAGGGACTAAAGTACCTTAATCCCTTGGATGCAAGCTCCAATATTTATTCGTGGGATTAAATGAGTCACTTTAGTCTTATGGTTTATAATATACTATTACAGCTGCCTAAATTTGAATAATTTGAAAGGTCTCGTATCAGCGTTGTCAAATAAGTGTAGGTAAATTAAAAATCTTCTGTTTTATTTTTCAGTGGCGAATCCTTTTGTTTCATAGAGTTAAAATCATATTTATTATTGAAATAAGGGAAAAAGGTTTTACCTGAATTAAATATAAATGAAATATCAGTGTTAGTTAGAAATTCCGGCGAGTAATGAATAATTAATAGGGCCTATAACCCGTGGTCTATAATACCGTAGTTTTATAACGTTATGTTGGGACAATCGCAGTCTTCAGCCAGCAATAGAGAAAATTTAATTAGTTTGGGGTTCACCCGGACGGATATTATTATTTAGGTTAACCTTCATAAAGTATTTTATTAATTAACGAAAATTAATTTCGCCTCGATCGTTACAAAAAAACTGCCAATTTTGATAAGATTTCGAGTAAATTAGGGATACTAGTAATAGGTATACGCAAGTAAAAATTCATGGGAAAATTAAGGCTGGAATAACTATTATATCGAAAATGAAGATCGTTTTAGATTTATTTATCAAAGTTTCTATTTTCAAAAATTCGTGACCCAGATGTTAACTTTTTGCAAATTATTGCATATAACGGTTGAAATCAATTTTTATATTTCATAATGATAATAACGTACAGATTGCATTTGACAGATCACTCGGCAAGTTTCACCAGTTATTGTATGCTTTAGCAAGAATTTGTAGACCTACTTTTTAAACTGTATAACAGGACAATTAAATAATATTATTTATATCTTTTGAAATAATAGTATATTATTAACCAAGGTTTAGACAGCCATCATTACTGCCAGAGCGGCAAGTTTAAATCACGAGGAGCGAAGCGACGAGGGATTTAAGACGCGAGGGCTATAAGCTGTCTAAACCGTGGTTAATATAATAGTTTTTCCACTACTACAAACTTTTATAAGACATTTATCTTTATAGTATTAATAATTATAAAAAATGATAGGTAGGTATAAGTATATTTTTAATCAATTTACCTGCGCTTTGGAATTGCAAAATATTTTGTTGTTTTGTCAGGTGGCTTTGTTAATGTCAATTTTTGTTCATTTATGTCATCAGATTTTACGAGTATTCCGTTTTTTTTAAAAATCAGCGAAGAAAATGTTAGTGATATTATTATGTGTACACCTCCAGAATTAAGGATGGAAGCAGAAAAAATGTTGATTGTATCGATATTTTACAATATCAGGCAACTCTAATAATCTAATATGTATTGATAATTATCTGGTTGTCTAACCACATTCATGTTTATGAATTCATGTTGTAGAATCAAAAAGTCAAGTTACCTGCGTTCAAATAGATTCTTGAAGATCGGTCAATAATGGATTTCAATGCTTTATTATTGACCATGGCCAATACTAACTTATAAGGTAGAGAAAAACGATTTCTAACGTTAATAATCGGTTAATAATGGCGATGTTATAGGTTAGTAGTGGAAAAAATAGGTTTCTTATTCACGGGCCCATATACAGTGACCGGCAAACAGTTCGCAACATATGGGAAAAAATTTTATTAGCGGAATATCAAAAAATCTTCTCTGGGGGATCGGATGTGCATGTCTCATAACCTTAAAATCGATTTTGGCATACGTCACGTGACCACTGGTATGGCGGGAAAGTTGAAGAAACAAACATGAAATCATCAGAAATCAGATTAGTTAATGAGATATCGAAAAAATTCCAAGAATAAAAAGTGTTTAAAATTCCATTAGAACCTTGCATACAATGTTTTGGATCTCTACTTAAAAAACATGAAATCGAATTTTTTTGTAAATATTTTTTTACCGAATTAAAAATTTCCATATTTTTTCCTTTCTAATAGCTTCTTTAAAGTAAAAATGACTTCTGTTGAACACAACTAGAAATATTCTTTTGTTTTTCTGACAATTTGGGCAATAATTCAAAAAATTCGTTTACACTTGGATGCCAGCTGTTGCAATAGTCTATTTCTAATAACGTTATCGATATTTTTTATATCGAAATAATCTGTGACGTTAAGAAATCCTTAAATTTATTAATCCAAAACAAATTTTATTTATAACCGCAAAACAGAATTTTGAATTTTGTAGATAAACTTAAAACAAATCTAAAAATTAATAAAATTAAAATTATTTTATGGAGTCAAATAAACAACAATTTATGCATATACAAAACAAAATATTGACAAAGTAGGCGTTGAAAATAAAACAAGACACTTCTAATAGGAATCTGCCATTTTGTTCTACATAAATGTATTATTATTTTGACAACTTTATGGCATTTCTGTATTTTCGCTTTGTGAAGTATTTTATTAACTCTTTCTACTTAAATATTAAGTTTTGTATTTAAAATGCCCCCATCAGTATCCCTCGCAGAAAAAATAGAACTTATTCTAATTTGTGTGGATAATTACAAGAGTGCTTGAGAGGCAGTAGCAATATTCTGTGAAAGGCACCCTGATAATACTTTGCATTACTCTACAGTTACGCGATTGTTGAAGAAATTTAAGGAGACTGGTAGTGTAGAAAATCAATTCGAACTACCTCACGAGAAAACGGTGACTACTGATGAAAATGCTTTGGATGTACTACTTACAGTTTTAGAAACACCGCAAGTGGCAGTCATATTTCGGAGGTGACAAATATCGAAGGGCGATCGCTACGAAGAATATTAAAGAGAAACAAGTTTGTCCCGTACAAACCAAAGTTTGTGGAAGTGTTACAAGATCGAGACTATGATGCGCGTTTTGACTTTTGTGCATGGTTTCAGGGTATGGTCGAAGAAAACTTTAATTTTCCAAGGACAATTTTATTTTCAGATGAAGCTACTTTTACTTCCAACGGCACCGTGAGTTCCCAAAATTGTAGGTACTGGGCCGCTGAAAACCCAGGATTTGTTATTCAGTGTAAAGATCAGTATAGTTTTAAAGTAAATGTGTGGTGCGGAATTTTAGATACGAAAAAAATGTGATCGCCCCATTAAAGAAAAAATAGAATTAGTGTGTTTGAAATAAATATTTTTGATATCTGCGTTTTTCTTAGATGTTTACTTAGTTTAAATTATATGTATAGTCGAGATACAGGGTTAAAAAACTTATAAATATAAAATCATTTTTTCAATAAATATTAAATGGATCTGTTCTACATGTAATTTGATTAATGATACAAACAAGCTTTACGTGTCACAACTTTTTATTGGCCGTTTTCGTATTCAGATAGGTTAATTTTACTACAATATGCTATTCAGCTTTATGTTACAAAAACAAAAAAAAAACGGTGTCGCCTAGTGTAATAGTTCTATCGCAATTATAGATTTTAATTATGTATACTTTGATTGAATATACATATAATAAATTATATTTTATATTGACTACGGTACCTGTGTGTGATGTCCAAACGAATTACCCCTTGAATTTGCCGGCCTAATATCAAAATCAAATTATTAATTTTAATATGGCACCGAAATGTATAATAATGAAAATACGCACATAACATACTTATTTAAAATATTTAAGATATTTAAAATGATCAACGGCAGATGTAGCTTTAAGCGATATCTCGTGGCGATCAAATGCATCAACGGCTCAATCTAACCTTAGATACTCGGCCCGTAAATCGAATAGACTTTTAATGCTGCGCTCCTGGCTGTATTTTAATGATCAGTGCGTCGTTTGGTCGTTGCAGGAGTTTCCTTCTCGGTTTCGGACTAATTATTGTTAGATATTGCGCCAGGTGATGCATTTGATCGCCACCAGTCGGTCTAAGCTAAATCTGTCATTGATCATTCACCTCCTAGGGCCAAGAAGAGAGAAGAAGGTATTGCCTCCCTTCGTCGGATTTTAGAGGGCTAACTGACGAGCTGTTATACGGCGAAAAATATCTTAAAAGGGATATTTAAAAAATTATAAAAAACCGATTTTTAAAAAAAAAACTTTAACACCCTGTATATCAAGAACGAGGCAATTCCGGACACATGTTCATATGAACTTTTCTCTTAGCATATTATATATTTATAATCATCTCCTTAAGTTACGTACCGTACTTCTGAAACACCTTGTATATTGGAATTTTCAGGCTGATCATACCTACCTTGTAAATGCATCATCGAAATTAGGTAAAGAGTGAAATTTGAGGTTTGACTAAATGACCCCGTGGTCTTTGTACCACTGTTTCAGATATATTATTTCTTCCTCCAATTCTTGTGAAACTTCCAATTCGTATATCGAACTTAGAAATTGAAGTTTTTAAACCTCGAAAACCTATGAACTACAAATAACTATGATCCATAATTTTTAAATACTTAAATTCGGAAAATTTCTCTTCGTTCCGAATCCTTGGGCCTGGGAGGATTCCTCTTCTTTCTCCCCTCCCCCTCTTGACGGCCCTACATGGTCGCTCATATGTATTATGCTATACGCGGCCTTGCCTATTTAATCAATGTAAATACCTATATCGAAGCCGAGATGTCCTTGTCTCGTGAGGGGCATTTCGTCCAGAGCACATGTGCAAAAAATCAAACGGTAATTAAATTGGAGTTCAATCATTTTACTTGTACCTTACATTGCAACAAAAAGCAGATTTGAAGAAATAGTCCATACTTTCAGTGGAGTCAAAATAATGAGACTGCTTTGCTTTATTTCCAAATGCTGAATTGTTATTGACGACTCTTCGTAGGGGAGTCAAGGAGGACTTGACGAGTCTGTCACCAAGTATTTGATTGGCCACTACCAAAATTGAATATGTAAAAGGAGTTGGCATACCACATAGGACTATTAAAGTCGAATGCTTTTTCTTCTTTAGCTTGATTTAAATATTAAAAATAATTAGTCTTAACTTCTTGCTTTTTGGAAGTTTACGGAGTGCTTAATTAAGATCTTGCTTGGCTGACGTGTTTTTTCGTTTTACTTTGTTGTTGTTGCGTCTAACTTTATTTTATTATTTAACTATGTTGTTGCGGTTGCTCCTTGAAGTGCGCCCATATTTTAAAAAGGATATACCGGCTATGAATTGTTTTAATTATATCAATAAACTTTTGTACATTTAAAGTTCACATACTTCGATCGAGACATGCAAACAGGGCTCAGGAGTTCAGACTTAGTAAAAGTGGACCTGATGAAGAAAGCTGTTTTCACGGTTGGTCAAAAATTGTAGAAATAGAGCAGCGTGATGATATTTTGTTTCATTTATTATAATTTATTATTATTTAACATTGTTGTATATGTAAATGAAACAATGCAGTCTTCCTCCACAGTTTAATGTTAAATTAAATTTTAAGTTCCCAACATGTTTCGAATGCTTAAGCATTCATCATCAGGGGATACTAAAAGGATATTACATGATTGAGAATGAACAGTGAATATAAAATAAAGTTTTAGGACTTACCTAACATCCAGTTTAGAAGCGATGTATGTTGTCTCAAACTAAGGAGTACAACTTATAATGTGATACAGTAATATGTGAAAGTTGAAGGCTTGGTATGAACTAGATAGTTGTGTTGAAATTAATGTAAAGATAAAAATTTGAGTGAAATGTGAAATTTTAATAGAAAAAGAAGCATTTTAATGAGACAGTAAATTAATTTAAAGCATATGAAGGAAAAAGTTTTATTTTATATTATATGATATTAAATTTGTTAAACTTAGGTGTTTAACCGAATTTAGAAATTAAAAAATGGAGAATTAAAATAGGAAATTTAAATTAATATCTTTTAGCTGACATGATGGTATGGGGATATACCCCATATTTTAAATTGTATTTATATTTTTAACATTTTAATAAATTATTATTTAAAGGTTAGTGAAAAATTTTTAAGTTATGAATGAATTAAATATAACCTGTGCTACAACACGACCGTAGTACCCGCCTGCAACGTGGAAGGTAGTGAGGACCAGGTACAATTATTAGAAATATTAAAAATAAAAATTACTGTTGAAATATGATGAGAAGATTATACTAACTGGATATTAGGTTTACAGAAGCCAGACAAATCGATTGACATTTAGTTTTTGTCGTCACTGGACATATGAAGTCTCTGAAATTGGCAGAATACAGACATCTGTCAACAAATGGCAAATAAGAATGGTTATGTTTGAAAGGGAAGAGGATGAACAGTGAATATAAAATAAAGTTTTCGGAATTACCTAACATCCAGTTTACAAGCAATGTATGTTGTCTCAAAGTAATGAGTACAACTTATAATGTGATATAATAGTATGTGAAAGTTGAAGACTTGGTATAAACTAGTTAGTTGTACTATTGAAATTAATGTAAAGTTAAAATTTTTGGGCGAAATGTTAAATCTGAATCTGTTGTATATATTATAGTATAATGTTTTATTTTACGTTACATTTACATTTTTTTCCATCCTATTCAAATATTATTATAATTTGTGTCTTTTTTTGGTATAAAAATCACAAACGTTATTTCGTCGTGATGAAGATGTTTTGAAACTGGAGGACGGGGCTGCAGCCCCATAGCCCCTCCCCACTGACTGCGCCACTAGCTGCTTGTTTATATTTTAATAAAGAACTGTTAATTCCTTGTGAATCTGCTTATAAAAAGATTTAACCAAAGTCATTACATGTCAATGAATTTTATAAAAACAGTTAGAAGTTATTAATTAAGCCCTTATTTTAATCCAACGCCCCAAACCTAATTAATTAAAAGCTCAAAGAAAGCTCTTTTATATTTTATAGAATTTGTGGCCTTATTTTCATAAAAGTTAATTATTTCGGGCAAAGAGGAAGAAAAACTGACGGTCTGGTTAAATTGAAGTTTTAAGGGGTAAGGAATAGGCCATTAATGCGTTTAAAAATGGAAGCACCAAGTTGTGAAAAGCAAAAAAGGGGGCGCAAATGTATACATTTTTTAGTAGGTATTTGTATTGGGAGAAAACGGCCAATAAAAACGGCAGCGTACTGCGTAAATGTAAAAGTAATAAGGAATAAGGAGAAAATGTCTATATGCTGTGAAGGAAATGAAATAAGAAAAACGCTTAACTTAATGAATATTTAAGGTGCTGCTTCTCCTAATGCCTGCAAATGAAATTGCTATCGAATGAGTGTATTTTAAAGTTTTCTTTCGTAGAATAGTTTGGATCTAGCGCCTTTACATAAACATCTAAATAAATTTATTAATCATGTTCTTTTGTACCAACGCTTGTAAGCTTGTCACTGTTAACGGTTCCCTCCTCTTAAGAAAGGATTATTATAGGTGAATAACTTTGCATAACGGGACAATTATAAGTATTATGCTAAAAACTAAAAACTACACATATTGCTTTTATTTCTGTTATAACTTGTTCAGTGTTTTATTTTATTTTCAATTTTTTAAACATAAATTTGTCATCTCGGTACCCCTTTTCAGTTTTTCCTTTTTGTTTAGTTTGTCCAACTGACCTGAAGTCAATAGAACTATATATTAATTGTACAACTAAATAAACGTAGTGAAACTGAATTTTACATTTAAAAACCTTCTTACTTTTAAATCATTGTAAAAATTATTAGGAGGCCAGCGCACTCTTGGTGAGAGCCAGCTTTCATATTATTTGGTCCGCAAACTCCTTTTATTTCGAAAACACATTGAAATATTAATTGTGCGATCTATATTACCGATAGTGCACTAAACCAGAATGTGTGAAAATGGTTGCCTTAGTGCCTGCTCTTGTGATAAGGTTAGTTGTCTCCTTTAACGGATATGTTTCACCGTATAACGGCTCGTCAGTTAGCCCTCTGAAATCCGACGAAGGGAGGCAACACCTTCTTCTCTCTTCTTGACACTAGGAGGTGAATGATCAATGACAGATTTAGCTTAGAGCGACTGGTGGCGATTAAATGCATCACCTTGCCCAATATCTAACAAGAATTAGTCCGAAACCAAGAAGGAAACTCCTGCAACGACTAGACGACGCACTGATCATTAAAATGCAGCCAGGAGCGCAGCATTAAAAGTCTATTCGATTTACGGGCCGAGTATCTAAGGTTAGATTGAGCCGTTGATGCATTTGATCGCCACAAAATATCGCTTAAAACTACATCTGCCGTTGATTATTTTAAATATCTTAAATATTTTAATAAGTATGTTATATGCGTATTTTCATTATTATACATTTCGGTGCCATATTAAAATTTATAATTTGATTTTGATATTATGTCGGCAAATTCAAGGGGTAATTCGTTTGGTAATTCTATTGTCATTCAGCGATAAAATATTTTGGCCAAAAATAATTTTTACATTTTTAAAAAATTAAGTATTTTAATTGGACAATATTTTACTATGTATACTCATTAATTCATTAAATATTGTTGACACTGTGCGGCGGCTGATTTTAAGAGGTCCGAAATCTGGTAGAGTCAAATCTGGTCTTATCTGGCGGGTCCAAAGGTCACCGATTAAATGAATCATTTCGAAAATTCCAGAGCTCATCAAAATGTTGTAAATAAAAACCAATATGGCCGTATTTGGACAGCTGATTTTCCATAAAATTGAATGTTAATAGGTTAACCGTTAACTTCAAACTATCAGTCATAATCTAAATGACGGGTCTCGTTCCAAAATTAATTTCTTAGGGGTGCGTTCGTATTATTGCAGACGGTTAACACAATAGTTTTACATTTAACAAATTTAATAACCAAAATGATGGTGGAAAATTAGATAAACAATATACAGTAAAACCCCTGACTAGCGACCACCAAAAATGTCGATGAAATGTTAAATAAATTAAACAAATTTTAGTTTATTTCAGCAGATAATAATAAATTATATAAAAAAAATCAAATTACACATTGGCTAAATTTTTGTTGTATATTATCAGGCTAAAAAAATATTTCCAATTTAATAGGTTACCTACTTCAAAAGTCAACGAGAAAAAGCTACTAGAGCCGGTGAGGTATCAAATCCCAAATTTATTTTACACGTATTTTGCCCCTGTTAAGCCAATAAGCGCCCCGCTAAAGATAAGTGGGAGAAAGAAACGTATAAAGTCTAAACCGGTCTCAAAATGCGGGTCCAAAGGTCACGGATCATATAAATCAATTCGAAAATTCCACAGCTTATACCAAAATGCTGTGAGACTATGTAGGTATCAATATACCCGGAGAAAAGATACATAGTTTTATTATTTTAACTGTCGTGAAGTCGTGAAGATAGCCAGATATAATATTATTATTTTTGCAAAAATTATGTACATAATAGTACAGGGGTGGCGAATCTTTATGTATTAACGTGCATTTTTTCTAAAGAAATGTTTAATGAGGCCATAGACGCACCGTCGCAATTCGTAATATAATAATTCATAGTAAACTTTGTGATCGGTGGCGAGCCAAAATTTTATGTCGCGTGCCATTGGTTCGCCATCCCTGTAGATAGTATACCTTAAACGTATTTATTAAAAACGACAATAATAAACAGTGTAATTTATTTTAACAATTTTACTACTAAAACCTAAAAATTCAATGGCATTATTTAGTCTGATAAACTATTTCGAAAATGAAAGAAAAAGTGGAAATTGGCCAACCAATATGCAGGAAACCGTAGCGAAAGCACTGGGAATTAGTTTAAGGACTGTGCAGAATAATGTGCATAAAAGAAAGCATAATATCATACCGAAGAATACTAAAAAATGTAAACAAAGAAAACCGTTTATAAACTAATTATAGACTAAAAACTTTCATCGTCACTTATAAAATCTGAAAAGTCCTCGTCGTCTGAGTCGTCTTCGAATGGAGCAATTATCATTGGCGCTACTTCGACCAAAGAGTAGCATAACCAATAAGAGACGAAAGTATTGTCGGTTCCTTTGAAGTTTCATGTACCCAAATTCTATGACCTTGATAAACTTAAAACACAGTAAAAAATATCATATTCTTCTTCTTTTGTGCTGTGTACACTGTACACGGGGAAAAATGCTTACACTGTTTTGGTAATTTTATAATTGAACATTTTATGCTGCCGAACTTGATTGTGCGGTGCACCAGAAAGATATTATCAAGTGAAGCATTAATTAAAATTCTGATTTATAATAAATGTATGTGTTAAATAGCAATCTCCGTCGTTTCACTCTAGACAGAAACTTTACTGATAATTTTTATATTGTAGCAAATGATACATAAGTATAAAAATTATGAATGGTGTATTTTGCTTGTAAGGTCCAAATTATCAATGCCCGTGTATCTCTAATTACAAAATAACTTGTAAGAACACCATTGTTGGAAAAATTCTCATCATGAAGTTATGTGGCTGGTATCACTACCAGGACATTGATAACTTAGACCAGTGGGTTAAAAGAATTTCTAATATACCTATAAGATATATGCATGGGTACTTTGTATTTTGCTCTACTACAGTCACTTCTGAGCTATTGTCACTAGTTGGACATTGACAATTTGGGTATTAGCCCCATTACAACAATGTGCTGACAGTGATTACAGCCAACGATGGTATCCTTAGAAGTTATATCTTATGGCTAACATAAACCGAACATTCATAAATCGGATCTTAGTAGTTCAATGTCCAATAAAGTTATAAGAGAAATAACACAAAACTCTTAAAAAGTATATTTTATTTTATTGTAATCCTAAAGATGCCATTTTTATTTAAAAAAAATACATAGGTACACATAGTGCATTATAATATTAATAATTTATTATACATTCACTGTCCAAAATCTGTTAAAATAGATTTTAGTAAAGGTTATTACAATAAATAATATACAGATAACCAGGTTCTTTACTTAACATAAATAAGATTCATTTCAAGTATGATTTTGTTAGGATTCTTAGTGAATTTACTTGCTCCCTTACTTTTTCTTTTCTTGGAATTTCAGAACTCAAAAGAATTTATGTTTGAGTACTTGTTGACAGGGATAATAGAGGAGATGATGTACTGCCCCGATCCTTTTGTTCTCGTATCAAACTGAATCTAAAAAATAAATCCTATAAGTTATTAGACCACTACCTAATAAAAAAATACTTCCATGTCTTTCAAATTTTTTTAACAACCTGTCTATGACATTAAATAGTGTGTTAGTATGTTGGTAAATATGATTAATTAGCGACATTGTTATGACTTTAACCCAAAACTTACCTCCAATTTCTAAGGTCAGCTCTTCTAAATATTTACTTCAACTTGGCAGTTGTACTTGTGGGGTCATAGATAAGCCTAAAATTAAAAAGAAAACAGTTTTACAGTGTGACCCACTGTCAAGGCAGGATGTGCCTGCAGCAAAAGTAAAAATTTTTAAATTTCATTTAAAACCAAATTTACAGGGTCATGACTTTTATGATTCAAAATAATTTTAAATTTTAGTGAGGACGATTATATACCGGGTGGTGCACCGCCAGACTGGGCATAGGAAATCCCATGTAAATTTCGCTACCCTGAAATATTGGCTCCCCTGATAATTTTACATCAAAATTGTATTAGACTTTTTTGAAGGTCCTTGTATCATGGACTTGTCAACCAAGATTCATAATTTTCTAATAAGCTAATTCAAAGTTCTTTATTTATTTCATTTTGAGTAATTGCCTACATTAAATTAGTACAATCATTATTTGTTCTTGAATACTGTAAAACAAGTTACTAAATTAATAAAAAACTTTAGTATCATTTGACATTATCATAATAAAATTATTACTGGTGGTTTCATTGAGGTATGTATCAGAGCCGTATTTAATTTTTAACTGTTATTTGACTTATAGAAAATAATAAAATTTGGTGTGCGTGTCCATTATACAAGGACCTTCAAAAACGTCTAACACAATTTTGATGTAAAATTTATAGGGGAGCTAATATTTGAGGGTAGCCAAATTTACATGGGATTTCTTATGTCCAGTCTGGCGGTACACTACCCAGTATACACATATCACCCGATCCCGCCTATAAAGAATTCTAATTTGTACATAAAGTCTTGGATGTTTTTAAAATGACAAGCATCACTACATTTTGCATCTCTACTTGATTGTATTCATCAGTGAATCAACGTTTGCCACTTTGTTAATTTTATATTTAATTCTCTTTCTTTGTATTGTACTGGTAAAGTCTTCTTTAATAAATGCTACCTATTCATTATTTTATATTATATAATAATACTCACTTGCAACATCACTCAATGGTTAACTTGGATAAACTATACTTGTCTCCAGGCAAGCCAAAGCTTTTACTGATGAGGAACCTAGAATATAGTTAAAAAAAACCTTAAAATTGCAGTCAAATGTAATAATTTAAAATATTATTTTATCTGAATTGACCGATGTCTTATATACCAAGGGATCTTGGCAACCATTTTTCCATCAATCTAATGCATTTGTAAATACCCAGATATAAAGATTAAATAAAAACTAACCTGAAAGTTCAATAATTCTTGATGGAGTGTTCCACTGATAAGCTTCAATAGCTTTGTACTGAGAAAACATTGTGGGCAAAGCTTGTGCAATCAAAGTCTTACATGTTTCACCTTTAGTCATGTACTTCTCATTAAAATTTTTCTCACAAACCCTGTAGTTAATATTATGTATATCCAAGACATCCTTATACAGCAATTCTTCTCTCTTACGAGTGACAAGCCAGTCTTTACTTCTAAAAATACATACTTAATTAGATTTTAAAGAATGTATTTAATTTGTTAGCTTTCGTGCTTCGTATAAAATATTAAAAAGTTTAAAGAAAGACAATTCTAAGCTACCAGGTGGCTTATTTTAGGTACAAATGAGAACAACCTTTTATTTTATTTACAGTTAGCCATATAAGACAAGGCTTTAAATAAAAAAGTAGGTACCGGGGTACGTACATACTATTTTATTTTCTAAAACCTAGGTTTAGTTTAAAACCAGCCAAAAGTTTTGCTACTAAATTGCAGGAAACTGTAGCTAATATAACATAAACCAAGCCTTACTACAAAATTGACATTTTAAAAGCTATTCAACATCTTTCTATTACCTATTAGTTAATAAGGAATTCTGTTTCTGCTTATTTCGTTTTTAGAATAACTTTATTTACAATCACCGTGGCTGTAAATACCTAATAAATTAACATACATGTTATGTTTCCAAAAGCACAATATTTGTTTATAATATAGGTACATACCTGTGATATCCTTAGCAAATCTAAAAAATGATATTCCTTAGGCGGTTTTAGAAAGGCGTTCGGGGTAAGCACACGATATGCCACCCTTCTGCTTCTTTACTCCCGACATTAATATCAAAAGAAATCTCTTCTGAATTGTAAAAAACCAGGAGAAACTAATCACTTTTCCACTTTAAACTAAAGAAAAATAAAGGATCGTCTTGTTTTTTAGAAGTAAACAAACGATTTGACAGATTGCGAATGCTGTGAAATTAGCTGGGAATAATCCTTACCTTGTACATGCGCATAAAAAATTAGAACAGGCCGGAGCGGCCACTTTCGCCTCTTATTGGTTATGCTACTCTTTGCTTCGACATCTAGTACTTGTTCTTGATCCCACCAATCCCTTATTAATATTTCTATATGTTCCACTGATTTCTTCCAGTACTCTTGTGTAATATGATCCAAAGAATCTTGCCAAACTATTTGTACTTGGTCGGATTTAAGACCATCACCTACATGTTTTTCATAATAAGACTTTGCCCCGGCCCATATTAATTCTATTGCGTTAAACTGGCAACGATATGGCGGCAGTCGTAGAACCTCATGGCCATATTCACGCAATATTTCATCTACCGCGTATATTCTTGGTTTTTTAAGAGACTTTGCCATTGATAGGAGTTCCGATTTAAGCATATTTGGTGAAGGATTTTGGTTGTGTTTTTCAAGCCACTCATAAATATCATTTTTCCTCCAAGATGAAGTAGGCTGTTTATTTAAAATTCTTGAATGATATGATGCATTATCTAATACAATTTTATTAAAGACGGAGAATTCAAATTTGGTATCAATTGAACTTTTAACCATTTTTCAAACATTTCGCAATTCATATTATCATGATAGTTAGCACTTTTTGATGTTGAAAGAAAAAATTAAGCTTGCACCTGGAACATATCCTGTTACAAAACCAGCATGTAAAATAATGAACCGCTTTCCCGTGCCACATTCCTTTTTCCTTTTCACGCTTTTCACAGAATCATCTTGCCAAGATTTTGAACCACTTCCATTTGAAAATATCCACGTTTCGTCTAAAAATACCACTTTTCTAAATTTCGATTTTTAATTCTCCGTATAATTTTTTAAAAACTGAACACGCTGACTCACTATCTGTGGCTGCTCACATAAAAATCTTCGGTTACAGTCTTTTTTATAGCGAAAACCTAACTTTTTTATTAATTTTGATAGCGCTTCAAGTCCAATTTCCAAAACACCCCGAATTTTTAATGTTTCTTGTAAAACTGGAAGAGTTACATTGGTTTTTCACAAAGACCTATAATAAAATTTATTTTTTATATGTCTATGGTTTTTCATCTGTATAAATCGTAAATCACATTTCGAACTCCCATTTTAATATTTTCGCTTAAATCCTTAGTTTTTGGCTTTCTTCGTTTACATTTTTTAGTATTCTTGGGTATTATGTTATGTTTTTTTTTCATGCGCCATTCTCTGCACAGCCCTTAAACTAATTTCCAGTGCTATGGCTGCTGTTTCCTGAATATTGGTTGGCGAATTTCCACTTTTTCTTGCATTTTCGAAATAGCTTATCAGATTAAGTACCATTTTTTTTTGCTTGAGGATGCAAAAACCCAGAAAATTTTTTCATTTTGTCACAAACTGTCAAAGTCACAAAACTGACATCTTAAAATCAAGACGAAGGTGGCAGGTACTTGGGCAGGTACAAACTTTTGTGAATCGCTGAAAATTAAATACCTATCCTTTTCTTTTATGCCAAAATTGCATAAGTCTGTCATATTTGTCTGACGGATTTTATTTGGTTAGTATGATTAAACGCAATAAAAGAAAAGAAAAATTGAAAGTATGTCTTTGTTAAATCGTAAACCCGCCAGATAAGACCAGATTTGAATATATTTAAAAAATTACTACTGATAAAGCTCAATATTTTTCTTCGTCCTTTTTTAATTGTTGTATTCACGCGTCTCGGTCATAAAAGAAACAGCTATTTGTCAAGACATCACACACAGGTACCCGTAGTCAACATAAAATATACCTTATTATATGTATATTCTATCAATGTATACATAATTAAAATTTACAATTGTGATAGAACTATTACATTAGGCGACACAGTTTTTTTTTTGTTGTTGTAACATAAAGCTGAATAGCATATTGTAGTAGAATTAACCTATCTGAATACGAAAACGGCCAATAAAAAGTTGTGACACGTAAGGCTTGTTTGTTTCATTAATCAAACCACATGTAGAACAGTGTCATTTAATATTTATTGAAAAAATGATTTTACAAGTTTTTTAACACTGTATGTCGACTATACATATAATTTAAACTAAGTAAACATCTAAGAAAAACGCAGATATCAAAAACATTTATTTCAAACACACTAATTATATTTTTTCTTTTATGGGGCGATCACATTTTTTCTCTTCAAGAACCAACAATAATTATCCATCATGACTGGGGATACCATCGTCCTTGGTACCAAATTTCCATTGTCCTGATATCCTGATGGAGCCGTTCACACTACTCGTCGCTGACAGCGCCCAAATTCTCAGGAAAAAATGATGAATGGGAATGGAGAAAGTGAATTTTTAATGACATTCGGCAACCAAGCGAGTTATAGGAGTCTAAATGTTCATCGACTAGTTGGTCGTAGTTTGCATCCATACTGTTATGTAAAAATCCCCCCACTACACTTACAAATGAGTTCCTGCGTGGTGCGCTTTTTTCTAAAATTAACATCGTTCAGCAATTTTCTAATTTGTGGCCCAATAATAATGCCTTCTTTAATTTGGCGTCACATAACGGGAAAGACTTGTTTTAGGTATTTAAATCCTTCGCACTCTTTAATCATAGCCTTTACAAAGTTCTTCATTAGTCCAAAAGGAGGCAAAAGGATATTTTTATGTCTATAAGGGGCAAATACTTAACATTTTGAGATCCCGGTCGAAATTAACTCCTTTCCGGCCAAACTTTCATTACATAATGTTGATTTACTGCACGACTATCCCGCAAATAAAGAAAACAGCAATATTTTGTAAATCCTCCCCGAAGTCCCACCAATATTGCTTTAACTTTTAAATCCCTACATATCTAAAATAGATTGATTTAGCCGATACTTGATGGAAATCCATTATAAATTTTGAACAGAAACAAAGTTTTAAATTTCCACAATTTTAATTTTTTTTTTTTTTTTTAATGCCGTAACATGTTTCGGCACACGGTGCCTTCTTCGGACGGACTAAATATAAATAAAAAAAAAATCCCTACATATCTGCCATTTGTACCGGTTGTAGTTTATTTTACCTGAAAGTATATTTTCATAGGTTTCTTTCATTGTCACTGAATGGGCAACTGGTATTATAGATGATTTTAAATTTCCATTCCAGGTTTTAAACTATATTTCGATGAATCTATGAACAATCGCCACTCACAAGGAGAATACTCGATATATAGTTCCTACATTAAACCATCGATATCAGTACACGCACATAAAGAATTTTCTGTTTTAAAATGCACCCCTTTTAAATGACCCCTCATAAATTTACTACCTGCCAATATAAAAGGGTCTAATGAGCTCATTAAAAAGTGGAATATATTAGTGCTTTATGAATACTGTTTCTATTATTAGAAAGGTATTAGCATTGCGTAAATAATGGACTGAACTGTGTCACAATTATTGTGTCGGCCAGTATTAATTTTTAAATTTTATTTATCAAATAAGCATATTTCAATGTAGCCCTATACTATACCTAAACCCTTATCTAGTTTTTGTTTGGTTGGATACACAGAACGTTGCTGTATTTGCGGAAACCTCGTCCCAAATATAATTTGCATGTTTATCGCGCAAGGTTTGTAGCGAATAAAAATTATTCGACCGCATAAGTAATTGCAGCTCGGTTTAGAAGTCATAAACATTCACTGAATCCATTAAATCAAACATAGCGTTTGAAAACATCGCAATAGTAACGAACCGACAAATTTCACTTTTTAGTTCCCGCATTTTTCTTCTTTTTTTTTCGTTTATTTGCCATGTGGCTATGCTAACAAATCATCCATAAAAATTGCCAACAAACCTCTAGTCTAATTTATCGCTCTAAAAAAAAAATACGAGCGTTGCGTTTGGCGTCAGCAGTAGATACGGATCATTACCTTTTTTCTTGTACAATAAAATTCAATAACCAGTTAAAGGGGTCCGGAGATTATCAATAATATTGTCAGTATTTTTAAGGGTTTCAATTGAAGTGGAATTGATTGTTTTTCTCGGAGGTTTCTATGGCTACTTGCTCTCCAGTATCCGACTACTTATATATATTATTTTTATATTTACAAATATACACACAATTATGAACATCAATGCCCCAGCTTCTCTGTGAACGATTTAGTTGATGTTTCTATTCTCGTAATATGGATTTTTGTGCCTATAATGCTCAATTGTATCCAACTCAGTGTTGCCAACTCGGGGGAAATTTCCCGATTGGTGCAAAATTATAAGGTCCAAAGGGAAACGGGAACGTTTCACTAAAAAGGGCACGCTAACCAGTGAATTGACGAATTACTCCAATAATCTAATCAATGTTTAATGGTTCAGAGCGTTATTCATATTTTGTTGGAAACACCGCAATCAGAGTATTTATGGGACGCAGTGTTTTTTAACTAACGCTTCAGACTTCTTCTCTTCTTCTTCTAGATTAATGTCGATATCGATTTGTAGATGTCGTGTCCTCCATGACATAACGTGACAACATGCCTGCGACAGACAGATGAGATGACTTACAGATTGCAGCTTGCGGCATATAAAAGAAAAAGATAGAAATAATTCTTTTTTGCTTTAGTTCTACCAATCAAAGTCGCCATGAGTTTGAGGCTTTACCGAATTTACGGTGATTTGTGATTACCCGACTACTTATGAACTATAAACTTAATAAACAGGTCTGTACACTTGACTCTCAGCCCTACATGGCACGGGACATTGTTTCAGGAAGAAAAGGCAAAGAAGATTTTACTATGTTGTGCATTCGTGAGATTTCCTTTAAAAAAGGAAAATACACCTTATTAAAGCTATTCGGTCTTGCATCGAAAAACAGAATACTGTGATGCATCTCACAATTAATTGAAGGGGCAAGTGGATATAGGTGTTATGTAACAAACTATTTCTTTTTAGTAAATTGACATTAAAGTTAACTTATTGCAGTTTTTGTTAAACAAACAAAGCAAAATTATTTTAGTATTATATGACTTACTAGAATTTAATGACAGTACATTTTTTTAATGTTTTTCTCCAAAATCAGCAATATATTCAAATCTTGTGTATACAACACCTTGATTTATTTTAATCTTCACAGAAACAGAATGAAAAATCCGTGCTATGGATTAACATTTATTGAAGAACTACATAATAGAATACATACAAAAATCTATTTTGTACGTTTACGTTTTTTTCTGCTAATTCATCATTTGCAAATTTAAAAATATCTATTCGTAAAATCATCGGTGTTCAGTAACGACAAATGGTAAGTAAGCTTAAAGATTTTGAATTTTTTCCTTGGAAACACTGTCTATTTTATCGACTTGTTGTTAAAACTCGATGTTGCCCGCCGTTTTGGATTTTTTAATATATATATACCTTCTTAAATGGTGTGGTTTTATCCTAACTGTCTTCATAAAGGTAGCGTTCAAATTCATCAATTCGGATCCACTTGATTCTATCTCAAAATGGTATTTTTTCGTTTAATATGTATTATTTTTCTTGCTTTTCAGTTCTTATAGTTTAGTGGTAAAATTTTCAGCAACCATAAAATAATTATGCATATTGATTAAAAATTAATTTTACTTTTCCCACTTTTTATTATATGTCGGTACTACTGCTTCGAAGTTAAAATATTCTCATTTTTACTGAGCACCTCTTCTATTCGATTAAAATCCCTTCGGGAAATTTGTTATCAATATTCTTGAACATACTGTTCAATACTAAGTACTGATAAAAACAGATCAATCTAAAATTCTAATTATTACCCGCACAAGAATCTAATCATACGATTAAATTATTTTTTGTTTTAATTTCGTCTGATTACTGTATGTATACACTGCCATAGACTACTTATAACTTCTCTAAAACTGGACATAAATGGTCTTAAATACAGATTTGGGTTTTCTTGTCCTATTGTTGGCTGCTTACCCTCGGAAAAAAGGAAAGGGAGATGCTACTCTAAGAGACCGCTTTACTCACAAACATTTACCATAGTTCTGTGCGATACTGACCCAGAGGATTACAAACAATGTCGAACGAATGGGCAAATAAGGTGTTGACACCTTATTAAAGATGATTCGGCCTTGCGTCAAAAAACTGGATAATATGATGCGTCTCACAGTTATTCCTGTTAGTCAAGAACATTGACATAAGTACCATTGACAATATTTGTGACCATCCTCGGGCCACTTAAAAGTTTCAAGGAAGACTGCGGAAAACGCATTTTGTATGCATATATAGCACAGATTAATTTCTCTGTGCCATCCGTAACTAACCTAAACTCACCTGCTGCCTGCACAGATTCGGGAAAAGATGAGGTATATAAATTCAAAAATATGTTGAATATTAATTATTGTTTTTTTTACAGCAAATGTTAATGATGTTAAGTAATGATTTGTGTATAATATTAGGGCCCTACTGTTTAGCGATAGATCTCAATACCTGTTGGGTATCAGTAAATACCAGCATTATCAATCAATCAGTTATTGCGTCATCTTTAACAGTCGTTACCAGTAATTTGAGTCATCGCTTTTACTGCTGAGGATTCTTATCATTGCCTGAGAAGAAACGTTACTCTCTTTAGGAAAACAGGTTCTATACAACATATTTTGGACGAAAAATAGGGTTTAGTAGTTTTCTTCTGAATTACCCTGTATAAAAAGTACCTACATCGCAACCATACTGTAAGCAAATTATATTTTCTGTACACTCTGCTAGAGATAACCCTAAATAGAACGTCAGATTAGTTAGTTTTAACAAGATCATGGCATCTTAAAATAAAAACATAGAAATAATAAATATTTTTGCTGCACACCATATTTTATTTTTTGAGGGAACAAAATAATTTAATCTAACTAATATTTTATTATGCACTTTAACTTAAAGCACCTTCCAAATTTTATATTAATGCATAAAAGTACAAGTTTTCTCTTCATTTAAATATATCCTCCGAATTAAAACAACATTTATTAATAAACATTTTTTCTAAAATAAAAAATGGAGGTACTTTACTCTTAGCGGAATTTCCAATATTTGACTCTCCCTCGTATACCATAAGACTTTTACCGGATTTGATGAGTGTTGTTTTGGTTTGAGGATTTACAGAACTTTTCGGAAATAAATTAAATTTCCTAAATTTATAGATAAAAAATTTTCCCATAATTTCCAACTTTCTGTCGGTCACTGTTTATGTAATCCCCTTATAATTGTGATCTAAACCAAGCCCTACGTTTCTCAGTCAAAGCCCTCTTGAATGAAAATAATTTTTGCTCGCTCGGTTATAACCCTAAACCTTCTGTAACTTTATGTTTATTTATAATATCATGTCATTGCATAATTTAATTTATTTGTTTTGTTTTCTGTATAACGATACATAGCCGCTGGTCTGTGTGATAATGCGTCACATTTTTATGGAATCGTCATGCAGTCACGACTAACCAGGCGAAACTTTATTTAAAGTGAAATATCTCAAAAATGGCTGGTGGCTCATTGTCCGTCTTGGTCCCCCACTTCGTTTCAATGTGTCTGTTTCATGATGAAGTCGATGAATACTTTGGAAGGTTTTTCTATCAGGAACATTACGGTCAAGAAATCGTTTAATGTATAACCGCCTAGTTTGTAATGAATTGCCATCAGCAAGTCTGTAAATGAAATGCATGTCAGTCATCTCGGCACTCGTATAGCGATTTTTGTTAGAGGACTTCATTAACAAAAGTTTGACTATTTAAGAAGTGCAAATATAAACATAATACAGTGCGCGTATGTTTGTCAATGTTATCTTTTTACTTACAAACAGTATTTTCTAAAACAACTAAAATACTACTGTTTCAATTCATGACTTGATTGAGCAATCAAATTTGGAGGTTGTAGATTGAAAATACCTTTTCAACAGGGTTAGTTCTGGTTAGTTCACTCGACCTCACCTATCATTGTATCCAAAATGGCGCCCTGACGGCATCTTAATAAATAGAGTCAACAATTTCAACTTAAAAAGTAGTATTTTAGTTATTATTAAACGTACCAAAATTTTATTATCCTCACCTTTGTTAATCAAAAGTTAACAGTATGGGGACATATTTCTGAAATGTAAAAATTAAGCTGAATTCAAAAATGTGACAACATAATAATATGGTGAATTTCATTGACCGTTGCTACTGCAGAATGATTTAGGCGAGTTTTCACTATACTGGAAAAATAATAAACCATTTCTAAACTTAGACAAATGTACATCTATATCTTTTTTAAGAAATTTTAGTATTTTCTCCCATGGTTACAATTTTAGAGGATTTTTGCCTAAACAAATTGAAAAAATAAAAGCACATTGATTATAATACCGCTGAATGTAACAGACTGATAGGTTTTATCATTAGATCCTGTAAATATGTATCATCATCACAATGTCTCAAAAGTTTGTATTGTGAATTCGTCTATCATTAAACATTAGTTGTAATATGTTTGATAGTAGGTTAAGCTTTGCTTCTGTTGTCTGGTCACCGCAATATGTCATATATAAGGGCAGATTCGAAAGTATCCAGAATAAATTCTTAAGATTCTTAGGTTTCAAAAAAAATGGGGTATTTGATGCTAACTTGATAGACCTTCGCGAAACTTTTTAGTCTAGATGCTTGGCGTACTAATTCCGGTATCTGTTTTCTATATAAAGTTATGAACAATCAAATTGATGCGCCAAATATTTTTTTTAATATTTATTCACGCACATTATCTAACACATACTTATTTTCCACCTGTGTTTGTAGAACGAACTTTAGGTAAACACTCGCCTATGAATCGAATTACGTGTATTTATAAAAGTTGTTTATCAGGATATTGACTTATTTAATGTATCTCTATTGAATTTTAAGAAAATAATAAAAGGTCATATCACTATCTTGCGGAGTACGTAGGTAGGGTATATAATGTAACAATATATCTATTTACCTCATTGTAATCCGTAGGTGCCATACTTGAGCCTTTGGCCTATAGGCATTATATTTGTGCTTAAATAAATAAATAAATAAGTTGGTCTTTTGTTTCTTTGGTTAACATGTTATTAAGTTAAAAAATTATAAAAAAAAGATAAACAAAAGCAAGAATTAGTGCTACAGCGACTACTAAACAGGATCTAAAGTAATATCGTAAGCTGCTCCCCACGCAATAATAGGTACTATACGACAAAGTCGAAGGATTTGCATGTGTGCTTGTGCTATATAAATTCCTATATACAGGGTGTTTATTAAACATACGGCAAAAATTGAAGGAGCTATTCCCTGGACTATATTCTAAGAATATTTGGTCCTTTGACAATTTTGGAAAAGCCGCTTACCAAAAACTACATGTAAAGTTTCCTAATCTACAAGGTACTGTTGAAAATGACTACTCCCAGCTAGGATGCAAGAATCCAATCTTGTCCTGATTGACTGCCGAATTCTTTTAAAAACACCAGGGGTCGTTTCTTATTGAGTTATACCCAGCAATCATCCGATTTCTTCCACATTCTCCACTGGAGTAGCATAAACTAATGACTGTAGATGGCCCCATAGGAAATATTCCTGGGAGTTTAAGTCCGGTGATCGAGCAGTCCACAAGTGAGGTCCACCTTGATCAATTCAGCGATCTCCGTATGTTACTGTTAAAAACTCACGAGGAACCACACTAAAATGCGCTGGTTCTCCATCGTGCATAAACCACATTGCATATCTTGTTGCCAATGGTACATCCTCTAAGGTAGCGTTTGTTCCAAAAAGTTGCGGTACATCTCGGTGGCAAGTTTTCCTGATATAAATACCGGTCCAATTAACCAGTCACCCGCAAATTCCAACCCAAACGTTCAACGAGGACTGATGTAGAAAAGAATCTTCAAGTGCCTCAAGTGGATTTTCTTCAGCCCACATATGGTAGTTGTGAAAATTCCTTATTGCATTTCTTGAGAAATCCGATTCATCGGTAGAAAGAGTCAGCGTACTGACGCTAACCTCAATTACTGAGATGAGGGATTTGAACCAATGTGTGCAAAAGCCTTTGACAGAATGCAATCCGTGGGGAAGAATCAGCAAGAAGAAGTGCTTGAACGCGTTGTATGTGGTATGGGTACAACAAATAGTCACTAAGGATTTTCCAAATAGTTCCATTTCTTACATTTGCGGTAGTTACAATTTTTCGAGTAAAAGTACCTAGATCTTCCTCCATCATGTCCAGCTCAGTCCCTTCCACTTCCACCATTGTTACCGTCATTGTCCGTCTTGGTCCCCCACTTCGTTTCAATGTGTCTGTTTCATGATGACGTCGATGAATACTTTGGAAGGTTTTTCTATCAGGAACATTACGGTCAAGAAATCGTTTAATGTATAACCGCCTAGTTTGTAATGAATTGCCATCAGCAAGTCTGTAAATGAAATGCATGTCAGTCATCTCGGCACTCGTATAGCGATTTTTGTTAGAGGACTTCATTAACAAAAGTTTGACTATTTAAGAAGTTTAACTATTAAAAACAGAAAATGCACGTCAAACAACAAAACAACTTCGACACATAAAGAATGATCGATTATTACGAGACGTATTTAAATGAATTTATACGTTTAAACTGATTCGCTTTAAATATAACATATTAAAAAAAATTAAACTCGGTAAGCTCAGTGTAGTACCCCATAAGTACTTTTATTTCGACTGCTTTAATAATTTGAAAAATATCAAAATTGGTTTGGCGAAAAAATCTCCCGCCCTATATCTTCGAAACAAACCGGTTTTTCAAAAATCATCAAAGAATAAAATATTCTTAGAATAGTCCAGGGAATAACCTCTTCTGTTTTTGCCGTATTTTTAATAAACATCCTGTATAATATTATTAAAACCCAAGTTTTAATTAATTCAAAAACATTAATATTAAAACGCTGCTATTTTACATACTTACTGCAAAAAATAATGCCCCCAACAATAAGGTATTTACGCAGAAAACGGTATACGATTAAGGGCCGGCAAAAAGTCATGAACGTAACTTTATAATTTCACCCTTCACTCACTTTTTGTACCTAAATGTTAAACGCTAAAAGGTTCTGCGTTAACGTGGTTAATACATTTTTACTTTGCAGTATTAAAGCTCTGGAAATTTTTACGAATCAGTAAAGCTTATTCTAATATTTCACTAATTGACGGTTTTACGTCAAACTAACTTAGTATTTTTTTTATTTAAAAAAGTATGTTGCTAAACATACATAGACTTCTAGTTTCACAGTCAAGGCAAAAAGCAAGTTAGCTTAAAATCTGGAAAATGCCAACATAATGTGAATTATATTGCAAGCCAGTAGTAAATGCCATGATTTTATCTTAGACCTGTAGATACACAGAATAAAAAAAAAAAAAAAAAACGTATTTTTCTGTGGCCTATATTAACAAATATTTTTTCATTTTAATAAAATGTTCGCTTTGGCTGATCAGAGATTTCCAATATTGATAAACATTGGAAAAATAATATTTTCTTATATAAAGCAATTAAACTTATCAAAAACTTGAAACGGTTTTATGGAATTTCGAGAATTGATGCCAATAAAAGGACTAATTATTTAAGAATTCCTGCATTTATAAATATTTCTCGAGTTTGTTTCGGGTTTGTTAAAATTTATTATTGATTTATATTTCTTTGCGTGCAAAGAGGCCACACATTATGTGGACTTATCATAATTTAGAAGTATATGACAAACAATATTATATCAAAAATGTACACACCTGCAACGGTCTAAGTATATGTATATTAAAGTACAAGCTTTATAAAGCATCATTTTAGTACATGCATCTGTGTTAGAACTCGAGCCGCTTGCGGAGCAAACATGTACTTTATACTATTTTTTCTATGTCGCATTTATTTTCAACAAAAAACCTATATTATTTGTAAAGAAAATATGCCGTACAAATTTCGTAAATTTGAATTCGTTAATTTAATATTGGTAATACTATCAAATATCTGGTCTTTTGCTACCAACAATTCATTCATTTTATTATCCGTGTTTATGCTATCCAAAATACTTGACTAAAAAAAATATTTTATTAATGGTCAGGTTGTCACAACAAAGTAATGCCCCACCAAATATATAGTTTCGTAAAGCTGAGCATTATTCGATTTTTTTTGCCTTTCATTAAGTAGTCATAATGAAACCCAAATATCAGGGAATGGTAGCTATACCTATTCTTTGCCTTGATAGGTATCACGATTAATAATTATTCGTTAATAATATGAACTTTATTAGAATGTAGGTATAAAGTCGAATAACCGGTGTGTTTTGTCAAATATACGAATAGAAGCATCTGCCATAGGGTTTTTTAGCTTAAGGCTGCACTACAGTTGGGAATTTTCTATTGCTGCAACATATAATTGCAGTATTTTTATTGCGAGCAGTCGCGAAACTTGTTTAGTAATCAGTTGTTAAAATTCGTATTGCAATTGCCAGAAATACCTCCTGATCTATTTTTATTTTCAGTTGCAAGCCCAATTCTGTGTGTACTTAAGGTTAAGGACCTTATACTGTATTCTTCTTATAAATAAATTGTTAACATTTGTTCAAATAATTCAATAAATAAATAAATTTGAATATTGCTACAATATTCTGAATGGAGTGCTCTATCGACCAATAAATTCGGATTGTCTTGGAGATTTACAAGCCCCTTCCTCAATCCGTCGTTATTCGGGCTATCATTGACTCTATTTGTTGATAAGTAATTTCAATTGCTTTTAATTTATGTGTGTTGAGGTAGGGTTTGGATCTTAATTTTTTTCTACTTTATTTATGATTAATTTCCTATTTTTAAAATGTTTGTGCGCCTCGTATACTTTAACATGACCACTGATTATATTTTTCATATTGAAGCAAAACGTTCCTCACAAATTTAAAATTTAGAAAGTTTACTAGAGATCGAAGACATACTGAATAAATAATGTATTAAGGTATGTATAACTTCCCACGTCTATGAAACTAGTGTTTGTGTGTAAAAAAGGTGGGTAAAATATTTTACCCAAAACTGTCGACTTTTTCCAAGCTGAGTTATGTTACTGATAATATGTCATCAGTTTCAACAAAAGATTTTCAACAGCACTCATGTTTTGTTTGTAATCAATCGCGGATATGCAGTTCACATTATTATGCAAAAGTAATTTCCGTTATCTGTTCCGCTGATTTATCGCTTCACGTCAGCACGTCGGTTTAAAACACATTTAGCATATAAATTGCCTTTTTTGCGGGCTATATTACCGAAGTTATGGTCTCTTATTTTTACAGCCTAATGATGATCTATCATTGCATCAAGAATGAATGGAATAAGCTCATAGATGACGAAAATATAGGACCACGTGATTACGTCACTTTCGGAAAAATTGCGTCCCAGTCGGGGTTGTGAGATGATATATATCGGTAATTTATCTTAGATACTATTCGAAGGTCTTTTGTTTTTTTATTCGTTTTTATTAGATTTTAGAGGAGCCAGCCGTTGACACAGATTTATTAGAATTTGGAATATAAACGTCAAAAATAAGCGAACGATTAGTAGATTTGCTTAAAATTTACGGGGTAGCTGTAATAATATTTTCATTAAAAAAATATATAGCCTTAACGAAATTTATGTTTAAAGAATAAGATGCAAAATTGCTGATGAAAATTAGTGTTAATATTTTAATACAAAATTAGACAATATGGATATAATTAATCATTAATTTTATTTTTTCTATCAGACTTGCTTTGACTTTGCCAAAAAACAGTAAGGACCCCGCACTTTTCTTATGGAAAGTGGGTTTCGGCCAATTTTTCTGAAACTTGGCACAATGATAGTTCGTAGCAAGCTGATCAAAAGCCTTCATGGACCCAAAACCGCAAAACCCCCCCAACCCTCCAAAACTACCCCTGAAGGGTCCGAGGATATCCTGTGAGGAGGGGAATTGGTTTCGGCCAATTTTTCTGAAACTTGGCACAATGATAGTTATATAATATGATGATAGATAACAAGCTAATTAAAAGTTACAATGGACCCGAAACCCCAAAACCCCCCGAACCCCTACAAAACAAGAGTCCGAGGGGTATCATGGGAGGAGAAAAATTGGTTTCGGCCAATTTTTCTGAAACTTGGCACAATGATAGTTCATAACAAGCTGACCAAAAATTATAATGGACCCGAAACCCCAAAACCCCCCCAGCCCCTCCGAAGCAAGAGCCGAGGGTATTATGGGAGGAGGGGAATGAGTTTTGGCATTTTTTTCATATGGACACATTATAGATTTCCTCTTGAATCTTCAATATATTGAAGGAGAGTCGTTGGTGGGTATTTTATATTTTCCAGATGACGAGCGTACCCGAGGAACCACATTACCGCTGCTACATGTGCACAGCATCCCAGTGTCCGAGCTCCCGCTTTACAAGTACAGTAATAATGGAAATTTTGTGCTTCATCTTCAAACATTTCGGCATCTACTGAGTACGATATCCACAACTGATGTTTTGTGCCCCTTGAAAAACGTGAATAGAGCCTTATCCTTATCGCTCTCAGTTCAGCGAATCGCCGATCAAATTGAAAAGTATCGTCCTCGTCCCTCATGATTTTATCCTGAACGTATGCAGGAGCTAACGCAACTTGGTAAACTCCCACAGTTAAGTTCTCCAAATCATCCAAATCAAGGTGTGGGAAGTCTGGAAATGTATTTTCGTTGAGGCGTTCCCGCCCAACAATTCTTGATCTTAATGCATTATCTACTTCAAGTCTAGCTTGCATAATGTTCGGCTCTAATGAGCGATTAAGCAAAATTTGTGCATATTGCACATTAGCACCATTCATATAAATCAGTTCTTTGTACCTATTTATAATTGCTGCCGCTATTTTCAAAAAGTCTTTTAAATTCTTGGCATGTTGTATGCATATGGCGTTTTTGAAAAACTTGAATATGCTTTTCAAGTGTCCATTCCGGGATTCTACTATCCACCGCGTTTTTGTTATCAGTCTAGCAGCATTCAGCATAGCATCAGTACTATATTGCTTTTGATTCCTTCCGAGAGATGGAGGTATTTTAACTGTTATGCCTCTGTTTTCCAAAAAATCCTTAACGTCTCGGTAACCACGATCAAGTATAACAATATCTTGCTCCTGCAGCCATTCAGCTATATTGTTTTCACCTTCTTTTTGCATTTCATTGAGCAACATAGCGGCATCATTATTAGCATTATCGGAGAAGTAAGGACCTTGCACATCAAGTATATATCCATCTGATGCTACTAATAAAGCCGGTTTTACAAGATTATAATTTTTATAGGTACTGAAAGACTGTCGAGCCACTTGGAAGTTACTACTTTCATCTAACTCAAGGTACGTTCCGTCTATGTAAATAATTGATACACGATTATTCGGATTTGGATTGTATAAATGATTTGCAAAGTCAGTTACATGGTTATTAACAAACGTTTCGTGATCAATATCTTGTAAACCGACATTTTGGGGAACAAACCGTTGCATCAAGGATCTTCGTACAACACATATAGCCATGCTTACAGACTGTCGACTATTATATCCAAATATGCTAGCAAGAAATTCATCAGTTGCTCCTTGTCGAAGTTTGCAAAGGAATGTCAGTAGATCACGTTTTGTTACATTCCCAAATTGATTTCCCTCAAATACTGGATCGCAATAAGTAAAAAGTTCTCTAAATTGTTCTTTTGTAATTGGGCTAAAGCTAGAAAAATCACTATCAAAGATTTTGTCTTCATCGTCGAATTTGGTACTAGATTGATCATTTGCAACAGTTCGGAGTTTCGCAAGAAAAATACTCAGTTGGTTTTCTTTCAAACGGTAGGGTCTATATATACAATTCAATACGTCATAGAACTGGTCAAGCAAGATACCTGATTCATTCAAATGTATATCACACGATTTTGTGTTCTTCGAAGCATAGATATTTTTTTTTTAAATATATATGGACTCTGCATTCAACGCTTATTCTTGTTATATTAACATTATTACCGCAAATAAAACAAGCATTGGACGAAGATTGACGTAACACATTGAGTTTCAACGCCAAAGGATCTGCTTGAAGTGCTGCTATTTCGTTTACAATTGATACATTGCAATTGTTACATAATCGAGTGTTAGCATCGACAACTAAAGGACCCCGATTATCAGCATTTCGTCTCAATATAGCTATTTCTCGTTTTAATATATCTTCATCGCGATCAACTCGAGCCATCTGTTGTGGTAACATTCGCCTATTGCAAGTTACGCAAGATAATCGATTCGCCATTTTAAGGAAAGGCCTAACTAAGTTAATATAATTACAGTAGAACTTTGGCAATTCGGATACCCTGTAAACCGGATACTCCAGTCAATCGGACACCCCGTAAACCGGACACTACTCCAGTCAGTCAATCGGGCACTTGCTACAATTCGGACACTGTCAGATTTCTACCTCTATCCGTATACTGCCAAAAAGCACGACAAATCACAACGACTGAATGCGAAATAGTAAACAATAGTAGGTATATTACGTTACAACACCGGAAAGCACTATTTTAAAGGACAAAAACAATCGACACACTTTGTTTCAAATCTAAAATAAGTTTCATACCTGACGTTTAAACACTTCAACACAATTTTTAATAAACCATAAATAGTATCTGACAGTACGTTGCCATGTAAATGAAGCATGAAAATAAGCAACAGTCAAAGCCTACTTATTGTTGGTTTTGTTTAATCGCGACGAAATGAAAAAAACGATTTTTTGAAAGAAAAATCGATGGAACAGTTTCTAACTATCCTAAAAAGGACCGGTTTTGTAGGGGTTGGGGGGGTTTTGGGGTTTCGGGTCCATTATAACTTTTGATCAGCTTGTTATGAACTATCATTGTGCCAAGTTTCAGAAAAATTGGCCGAAACCCACTTTCCATAAGAAAAGTGCGGGGTCCTTTCTGCATTTTTCCTGAATATTCCTTTTGTTCTTTTCCTATATTGGAATATAAAGAGTTGCGTGTGTTTAGTTGAAAGATAAATACCCAATTTTTACTTAAATCTGTTGAATTTAATATATGAAAAAATTGTTAAAAATATAGGTACCTACTAAACGTACCGGTATAATGTGATGGATTAGACCAGAAAAACATATCTCTCTAAGTGCCACACTTAAGTCATCATATAACCTTTATTATTAATTCATGCATTGCTACTGGCAAGTTTCCAAGTAAATGGAAAATTGCTAATGTTCTTCCTATTGCAAAAAAAACCGATCCGTGTGAACTTTCCAACTTTAGACAAATTAGCTTGTTACCCGTGTTCTAAAAAATTCTAGAAATAATTATATCTGGGCAACTAATTAATTTTTCTTCTGAACAAAAAATTATTCATCCAACTCAGTCTGGGTTTAGAACGCAACACGCGCTTATAAAAGTAAGTGATGACATCATTTGCGCCACTCATGACAGTAAATGCACTTGTTTGATACTTCTGGACTATAGTAAGGCCTTCGACACCCTTGATCATAATATACTGGGCACCAAGTTAAAATATTATGGACTTGATGACACCGCTGTTGACCTCATTAAGAGTTACCTCCATGACAGATGCCAAAGAGTATTTTTCAACAATAGCTTTTCTGATTTTCTAACTTGAAACGTGACGTGCCCCAGGGTAGCATTTTGTGCCCATTACTGTTCTTAATTTTTACTGCGAATTTTGAAAGTCATCTACAACACTCACAGTTCCACCAGTATGCTAATGACTTTCAACTATATCACAGGTTTGGTCCTGAGAGTGTGAGGGTTGCTGAAGCCTGTATCACTAAAGACCTGGACAGGATTTATAAGATATCAGATGCACATAACCTGTTGCTGAATCAATCCAAAACTTAGCTCATTCTATTTGGTAATAAGAACATGGAAGTCTCTAGCCTTATTAATATTAAATTAAACAATATTAAATTAACTTCCACTGAATCTTGCAAAAACCTAGGTGTTCATTTTGATTCGAAATTAGGGTTCAAAAATCATGTTTCTTTTCTATTACAGAAAGGCTATGGTAAACTAAGAAATATCTATATGTTTAAACAATTCCTCTTAACTCCAATTAAATTAAGGTTGTGTGACTCGATCATTTTATCTTCTTTGTCCTACTGTGATGTATTGTTTTGGCCAGCTCTACTTTACGAGGACAAAAATAGTTTACAAAAATTACAGAATGACTGTCTAAGATTTTGTTATGGAGTAAGAAAGTATGATCACATTACACCATACTTCCTAGAGTCAGGTTGGCTGGATCACAGGTTTACCATGCACCTATGTACGGTAATTTTTAAAGTATTGAAATTCGGACAGCCGGATTATCTTCTTAAAAAAGTTATCAAGGGCTCTGATGTGCACGGACGTGCTACACGATACAACGACCTTCTTAATATCCCTAGGCATAAAACTGCTTCATTTCAGCGCTCCTTCAATTATGATGCTGCTAGATGCTATAACAATGTTCCGACAAATATCAAAGACTGCTCAAGTACCGAAACATTTAAAAGACATCATAAAACTTAGAACAGGGGTTCTTAAATCAAATACACTGTTCCGCTTTATTATAATATGTTAAAACTAGTTTTGTATTTTGTAATATATTTCATTCTTGCTTGGTGAATTTTATGACCTGATCGTTGAAACATGATTGATCGCTACATACCATTAAATTATATATTTTTAGTTAAGTCTAATGTTCTACTACTATTTCGCATTATTATGTCTTCTATATTTTTATGAAATCTATAAATCGGCTATTTATTATTATTATTATTAAATATACTTATATATTCCTTTAATTTCATTAATCGCAGTATACTATGTCAAATCTTAACACATCAAGAATGCCTTAACGTTTTTATACAAATTATTGCTTTTCAAAACTCATAAAAATAACGCAACGTCAGTTTCTTTCTGCATAGCATTTACTTGATTTTTATCGCATGTGTGCAAATGTGGCGAGATGCCCTTAATGAGACAATGGCATCTCGTTTTCTCTATTGTTACATTGGTTGACTGTAATATATTATGCGTTTAAACTAGACTAGAATCCAATGAACTACATCATTAATTTTACGTTTAACTGCAAACTGTATTATAATCGTAATCATATAAAATTTATAAATACATTTTGGTTCGTTTTGGTTCTTATAAATGATGGCTTTCACCACAATGGCAAATTTAATATAGCTCTATTATTTTTAAAATAAAACTAGTTATTGTTATTTACGGTTTTAAACTTTTTTTTTATTATACTATTCATACATAATATTATATCTGCACAATGGGCTTCGTTCATAAACAAATAATTTTATAATTAAACTTATATTTTAGAAATATTATTATTGTACTTACAGGTCGAGCAATATAGCATGAGCTTTGCCCTTCGGGTGCGCAGTAGAAATTATAATAGTCTCTGCCGCCCGGGACGTCATTGGAACTCATAAGTATCATTTAGTTAGTGATAATTTAGCGTCTTGTCTCAACGAACAACTCCGCCAAATTTCACCAAAATCGGCAAAATGATCTTTGAGATACTTATTAATAAAAAACGATTTTTTTTTAAACCTTGACACCCTGTACCTTGAAAACCAGACTTTATAGCACACATGCTTTCGCTATCATAATAACATAAGGTCGTATGTGAAATTTTTCATGTTTTAAGATATTAACAGCAACATATGTAAAAATGGTCCATTGTACAATATGAATGAAGGTTGTAAGTGATTTTTAACGGAAAAATCTAAAAACTACCAATACTTAAATCACGTATGTGCCAAAATAAGTTTTACAATATGGAAGATGGTCGCATGTACAGTCAGGTGAACATAATATACGAGAATCAGTAGCACATTAGTCATTATGAGTATCACATAAAGTCGCATGTGCATACACATTACACATTCGCTCATAACATTTAAATAAGTTATTGACAGGGAGTCGTATGTATCCACTTACTACCTTTTGTCAAAATATTACTTGGAGTTTGACGCAAAAAATATAGAAAAACATCGTATGTGCGCATATACGGTCTTATCTCATGACCAATTTATGATGACCAAATGAAATATTAATTGTTCCCAATGTCTTTGATTGTTCCTTGCATTTGGCAGAAGTTAGTATCGTACGATCGTACGTATACGTATTACGTTGTTCCTTGAGTGAAAAATGGTGGCAGCTTTCGGGGGGTCTATCAGAGTTTCATTAATTAATACAGCCAGTTTCCCATGCGCGCACCTAAATTCGTTAATCCAGTAATTATGTACTCCGTCCGGGCTAGGCGCTTTCCGGTTATGTAACTCCCTGGTGGTAGCACATATTTCTGCCGCTGTGAATGGTTCGTGTTGCATTTCGTTGTAGTTCTGAGAGATTACATTTTCTTCACGAATTCAACTAGCGTTAACGTTGTAGTTTGTAGGTCTGGCTGCTGATCCCTCCAGAATTGGTCTATTGGTTCTTTTGTTGGATATGTGCTTTCCTCTTCTTTTTCTCCACTATTTAGTGCCCCGTAAAAAGCTTTTTCTGATTTTTTGAGTAGAGCGTTGTTTGTCTCCTCGCATTACTGGCTTTGTATCGCCTTAAACGGCCTGCGTATACGGACAGTTTCTGTTTTAATGTATCAAGGCTTTGTTGTGGGGAGATATTTTCTGCATCTTGTCTTGAGTGAATCCTGTTTTTAGTCCTTATAGCTTCTACAGATCGTAGTACTGTTTCTGATCTGACTGCACTTATGTAAGATTGAAGTTGTTCAATAATTCTTCTGAGCGCTTCTATTTTCCTCTGGATTCTTTGCTGCCTTGCGGGAATTCGGGCTTCGGCTCTTGCCTGGTGGTAATTTTGTTTTATTTTCGCTCAAGCTGATTTGGCTACTGCTAATGCTGCCCAGTATATTACTGTGTGTATTGTTTCCAATGATGTTGCTCTTGCAACATACTCTGTAAGGATTCTGTTGTTCATTACCTCTAGTGTGGCTGCTAGTTTTTTCGAGGAGTTTAGCTTGGGTAGTGGTGGTCTACACAGTTGATCTGTTTCTCGTTCAATTTCTCTCTTAATTGTACTGATCTGCTACTCTTTGCTCTGAGATTTGGAGTTGTTGGTATGTATTGCAGAAACCAGCGTGCAATCTTTGACGTTATCCGGTCGTATCTTGGTCCAGTTGCGCCACCCTGTGAAAAGTACGCATTATAGTTTCGTGAATGGCTGTTGTCCACTTCATGCGCTGTCTAGGACGTCCCGCTTGGGTAAGCACTGGCTGTAGCTCTTGCGCAGCACCTTCAACGGTCGAAGTACTGGTTCTTGCTTGACTCCTTGGCGTTGTTTCTTCTATTACTGTTATTATTATTATTATCATTACCATTATTATTATCAATAATAATAATAAAAATATTATTATTAGGTATATACTACGCCTAGCAAATTATCTATCAAGATCACAGATAGAATATATTTACTTTTACCTCAAAAATATTAGTCATTATACTATCAAAGGTTTCGTAGGGATTAGTTATTTATTTTTCATGTCTTTTTTATCGAATTTAAGTATATTATTTTTCGGAATAAAAAAAAACCTTACACATTAGGCATAAAGTCGTAAATAACAACTTAATTTCACTTTTACTTATAAAAAGGTCGTATGTGAATTAATTTTTCAAAATTTCTTGAATAAATTAGTTTTTTGACAACGGTAACGTAAAAAATATAACTCTTGATAATGAATCCAAAATCAAATCAGTTATATTTCAAATTAATTAATTTTACAAGTCTATTTATCTCAAAACAACTAATTTGAACATACGACCTTATGTAATTATGGTAACCAATATGAACTTCTCTACTTGAATTTGGTTCAGGAATGCGCGCTTGGAATTATGGCCTATCATGAAGTAACACCCTGTATAAGCAATTGAAAGTTTAGTGACATTATACAATAAGCAACAATTGATGTTGATTATTTATTCATAGTTTCATCTAAGGTAGCTATGGATCCCCGTAGATCTGTTTACTAATTTCAACTTTTACGACGTTGTCGCCACGTTATTTTTTAATTTAGTCCTTACTTTGTCATTATAATAGACTTATTTCTAAGAAAAGCTAATAATTCGCCTTTTTTTACGCATGAACATCAAATTGACATGCTGTTAATCTACGGAGAGGCTAGAAAAAACCGAAGAGAGGTGAAAACTCTGTATGTACAGAGGTTTCCCGAACGCGAGTACCCAAGCGATAAATATTGTTCATGGTTAGAAAATCATTTGAAGCACAAGAACGAAAATCAAAACAAAAATTGCTTTATTATTAATGAGGACGCAGAAACAAATACACTGGCTTGTGTTAAATTGACAAGGCAAATTGAGAATTATATAGGCATCAGTGGAGAGAAGGCTAGAAAAATTTCGGAAAAACATGACTATAAATCCTTTAAAAACCAAATCCATCGCCATCTTTATGAGGGCGAGTACATTCGAAAATTGGAATTTTGTAACTGGTATCTTAAAGAGGAGCGGTAACAGCCACTTTTAAAATAACAAATTTTATTTTCTGACGAATCCCGTTTCATCAACTTGGGGATGTTCAACAGAAATAATAGCAGGTATTGGGTAACTGAAAACAATCATCTAGTTAGGGAAGGGGCGTTTCAGGAAAGATTTGACATCAACATATAACTGGGCGTTATAGGAAGACGTATAATATGCCCTATATTTTTGAAGAACATTTAAGCCTGACTTCTCCTCAGAACCACATTGAAAATCTTTTGAAAAATTTACCTGTTAGGCAACACGCATAAATATTCGATCCACAAAACGGGGCTCCGGAACACAATGGTAGAATCTCGACACCTTATTTAAATGCGAGTTTTGGAAATCGTTGGATTGATACTAATGGCCAGCAAGGTTCCCTGACCTAACACCCCTTGATTTTTTTTTACTGGTGCCACATCAAAGAGAAGACGTATAGAACAAAATCTCAGGACCTCCAAGACCAAAGAGACAAAATAATTCGAACAATAAACAATATTACACCAATAGAAATGAGCAATGTTCGCCGACAATTCCAAGAAAGAATTCATTCGTACTAAGAAGCAAACGGCCACCGTTTTGAGAATTTAATTTATGGTTAATTTATTAGTGATTAGTTTGTATTTTTTACATATTATTTTATTAATTATAAAGTTAACAAAAATATTTTTTTTAGAGGATACTCTACTGTTATGTATTCTACCATAGTTTCCTAATAAAGCCTGACTTTTAGTTGCTTTTATAACTTAAAAACTAATAAATTTAGATATAGGGAAGCATAAATGAAAAATATTTAGGAAAGTAAGATAATTTTCAATATTAGATTTAAAAGCGGGAGTGCTATTAATTTATTCGAGAAATTTGTGTTTGAATGTGAAATTTTGAAGCACATCCGGTTAAGCCGGAAGTGAAATAGTTGTGACTAATTTATACAAAATAACTAAAAATAAGGAAGAAAATAATATTACCTCCGTTTTAAAATTTCCAAAGCCATTTCCTCGGAAACTGTCTGAGATAGGTATAGGATGTGTTTCATATTTTCTGCTTAGAATTCTTCGTAGATTGCATCTTTTTAAAAATATACACGGTGTTCTATATAAAATAACAAGGTTGTGTGCACTTTCAGTTCAACCGGAAGTGACAGTCAAATGTTTACTGAAAATGTGCAGACAGTGCAACCATATAACCTACCAAAATTTCATTATAATGTTTTATTTTATAAGAACGTGACAAGCTGGGTAGTAATTTCGTTGTCAGTCGGTAGTTTGTAGAGGTGTGTGTCTCTGCGTTAATTAGTTATTAATATTTTTCATTAATTTTTTTATTTAAATTTTGATATTCCAAAAATTATTTGATTTGTTCGATCAACTTTATATACAATTTGTTTTGGATGTGATTAGAAACAAGAAAAATAATTGTGCCTCTTCCACATCATTACGTTTATAGCCGGGTAATTTTTTTTAAATCTAAAAAAAGTACAGTTGATTGTGACAATGTTCATGTTGGTCTGTCAGAAAAAGAAAGCATATCTGAATAATAAAATTATGATCTGTTTCTTGTGTTGAAAATGCCTGTATTATATTTAAAGGTAGGTAATTTAATATATCTACTAGTAAGTATTAAAAGGTACAGGTTATATTATCTGTTATATTATGTTTGAGTTGTTATACTTGCCATATTGTTTCTGGCGCCGTTTGTATAATAACCTTTCACACTGTATAAATAAATGATTGGTGAATATCTCAAGTCATATTTTCAAAACATTTTATATGAAAAATTGCATGTGTAACTCGGAGCGACTGAACGATTTCACGAGTGTGATATCAGGCTGCTTTGTTTATATGTAAAAAGTATAAAAATAATAGTTGCAAAAGTCAGCTATTCTAATTTTTTATGTGCAGAAGATTTTTAGTACTTATTCGTATGTCTCCAACTCGCAGGTCCGTAATATCCTTAATTTTTGACCGACTAATTTGTAAGTGCTTTTCAAGTTTTCGATGAATTATTTAGAGACGCAATTCTGAGGTAGTACATTTTTGATGCCCTAGTAGCAGACGCGACAGGGTTACGTAGTGATCTGTAATTATCACGGTCAGTTTGTAATTTTGCCCTGATCTGTCTCTAAGTTTTTTTAGATATTTCAATTTACCATTCAATCTCAATTCTATCTTCTAGAGTGTGAACCATTTTAAATCAAACTAAATGCGCTAGTATTCAGAAGTAGAGTTAACAAATATATTAAATTAAAACTACTTCTTGCTCACACCCATGCTCTTTTTCTTCAGTTACAAAGTCTTGCCTGAAATAAACATAAGGACAAAAATAAATTAAATGTACCTATTCAAAGTGGTGGCCACTGGACGATCTGAGGGATTGGACCGCTATTTTTAAATTAAAAACAGTTCTTATAACAAAAGTTATGTAGCTTTGAGGTACTTGAATCCTTTTTTGACTTGTTGACCGCAAACATGGGATAAAACCTTTAATTTATTACTGAAGTTAGAAAATTCAAATGTGGGAGAATTGCCAAATATAAAAAAGAACGACAAAATGTAGCTAATAAAAATATTTTAGATTTTTAAGAGGATTGGTCCAGGAGGTAGAGAGCTGAAGTATTTTATAATATTACTTACTTAAATTTCGCCCCACTCACTATTATTGTTGTCGTGATTTTTTTCTCACAAGCTTCAGAATAACTTAATTTTTTAAATGAATACCCGGTATAAAAGTGCTGAAAAAAATATTTTAGGACACTCGTGTGTTATGTTTCATTAAACCCTTGAAACCGTCATGTCAGTCGACCTACGGCCTCATGGTCAAATCTTGTTTATGCATGACCTATGGATGTTTAACATTACAAATTAATACCGTAAAGAGCTATAATGCATGATCAAATTATCTTTATATCATACTGTATTGTAAAACACACCTTTACATATTTGAATTTATTCCAGAAAATAAGGTTTTACAGCAAGTCCGGTAAAATTTTTTTACCGGACTAGTGCTGTAAAATTTCTTTACCGGACTGAAATTTGCAAGTTTTAGTTTAATCAATTTCAAACACACAATGTTTCCATCAGTAAATATAAGCACTTTTCAAATATACGACGCAGAATAAAACTTCATTATAATTTCAAAACATAATTATAATTTTCAACAGAACAGTATGAAATAAAATATTGTACGTCATTCGTCCGGCAAATCCTTTACAGTATTCGTTTCAAAATTCCAGACTCGGATCCTTCGTCGCCTCGTCTCGAAACATTTCACTCATACTGTAAAAGTTGATTTACCGGCCTTATAACGTAAATATCTATTAATCTAGTTATAGCTGATGTCAATATTTCATTGATTTTAGCGAGAAAAAACAAAAATCCCTTAATAACCCGTTAATAACTAATATTATATATTTTCCTACGACCACCTACGAAAGTGAGCAAAAAAGCACGGTTATAACATACGCTTGTTGAAAAGTAGATTACCTCCTTGATCAACATGCCAACAGATGCATAGTTCCAATTTCATGGCCAAGCTATTTGTTTTTGTTTTCTTTTTATTTTACTTTTTAACTGTAGAGTTGAAACAGTATTAACTAAAGACTGAAATTAGGGTTTTTTAATAAATAATTTGTTGTCGTAGCAAAAATAGCATACACTGTGTTCAAAAAGTCCCGGACCGATCAATTATTTAGAAAATGGCGCACAATATAAAAAAAACTTTCGGAATAAAAGTTATAGGCCTTAAAAAATCTATAAAACAAGGGCACCTGTAATTATACAGGGTGCCTCAAACAGTCATGGTAGACAAAACTTTCATTTTTTTAAATGGAATGCCCTATATCTTATAATACTTTTGGATTCTACACAAAATATCAATTATTTTTTAATAAGCACACTAAAAGGGTGCCTGAAACAGTCATGGTAAACAAAACTTTCATTTTTTTCAAATGAAATGCCCTATATCTCATTTTACTTTTGGATTCTACATAAAATATCAATTATTTTTTAATAAGCACACTATAAGTCCAAACTTAATAGTTTCTGAGATATCGACTTTCGAAAAATTACATTTTTGAACTTTGACAGCTTGTAGCTCTCTAACGGTATATCTTAGAGCAAAACGGCTTGCATGTCCCTCTATCTTACTATTTTATTATCTTCCCAGAAGTGTAAACTTCCGGTTAAACCGGATGTAACTCGAGAACCGAAAATATAGTACTTCCGGTTTAACCCAAAGTTGATGTTTTTAGGAAGATAATTACGAAGTAAGATGGGGACTTGTAAGCCGTTTTGCTCTAAGAATATACCATTAGAGAGCTAGAAGCTGTCAAAGTTCAAAAATGTAATTTTTCGAAACTCGATATCTCAGAAACTATTAAGTTTGGACTTATAGTGTGCTTATTAAAAAATAATTGATATTTTATGTAGAATTCAAAAGTATAATAAGATATAGGGCATTCCATTTTAAAAAAATGAAAGTTTTGTTTACCATGACTGTTTCAGGCACCCTGTATAATTACAGGTGTCCTAGTTTTATAGATTTTTTTTTAAGACTTACAACTTTTATACCGAAAGTTTTTTTATATTGTGCGCTATTTCCTAAATAATTGACCGGTCCGGGACTTTTTCAACACAGTGTATATTACTTGTGCAAAAGTGATTAACTGTTGTTGTCATGTAATATACTATTACGCAACTATATAAATACACTACACCAAGTACACCACACTCTAGCCCAAGGAACCAGGAACTCAAAACGCAATTTGAAATATATTTATTTTCATTCGCATACATTACCGTAACGTGATCTATCTCTGAAAGCCTCGGTCCTCTAGAAACTTAACTGTCATTCAAATATTATACATAATATACATACTGTACGGTGGTTGTTTACTGGTGCGTCATTACCAAATTACGAGGTTCAAAAAGTCAAAACCAAGTCTAAGCATCAACATTTTTGGTGGCTAGCCTTCAGAATCAATAATAATAACAAATAGCCATAATTATCTACCGCTAACATAAAAGTACGATAAATATTACTCTGAAAGGAACAGTTCATAAAATAATTGAATTTCGCGGCACAAAATAGTTATTTATGTATCTAGGGAATTATAATGGTCTTAATTACCGAGGGCAAAGTTTACGTCCCGAGGGCCTTTGGCCCGAGGGACAGCAATTGCCCGAGGTAATTGAGACCCTTATAATTCCAGTGATACATAGATAATTTTATTTCTGACCGATTTTAGTAACATTTTGTTCATTTTTAAAGTGGAATAAATGTTTCAATAGATGAAAATCAAATTGACATTAGATGTCAATCGTTTGATTTTATGTCAAATTTTTCTTAATATCCCAAGGGAGTTATGACCCTTATAATTCTCGCGTAACTAAGACGTTATAAGCTAATAATATACCGGTCAGAAATAAACATTTTAAAACACGTTAAAGTTGCCAGATCGAAACAATGACTTTGACATCAAATATCATTTGTCTCTGTCTAGCACGTTACTTTAAACTCGAGACGTATTGCGCAAGCCCGGAGACCCTCTTATATATTTTTTTTTACTTTTAAGGCTATAATCAATAAAGTGGGGAGTGATAAATCACGTTCTCCCGCTGTGCTGACTGTATGTATGGCGCAGAACTTAATATATTTTAACACATGTTTTCTTACAAGTTAATAATCATTTTAAAAAAACCGAATGATAAATAATCATTGTATAACCATTTTGCAAAAACGAAAGTAGCTCTTTTTTACAATAGTGTGACATTGGTTTATCAAAGATCATTATTGCCACCAGTACCCTCTTCTCTCTCGTCTGATTATATTTTCTCCTCTATTGTAGTCCAATATAACTTAATTAATATTATAGAGAGCTGTTATTATAAATTTTCTTAAATATATTTAATTTCTCGGCATAGATTGAGAATCTGGAAAATGTAAAACATTTAATAATATTCCAATATGCTTAGATCGCTCCTATGTTCAAAAAGTGAGTTATTGAATAGCGCTATTAATTATAACATGACAGGTGCAATTTCCATCATTAGCGAACAGCAATAGCAGACGAAACTATAGTAGGTAATTAGATTTCCTATTTGAACAACAAAACGTCTATATATTGTCCGTGGACACTTGTTCTCGCTAATGGCGACAAGCTGACGATTATGTCATGCATAAACCATTCCAAGGAGAAATGGAACTACACGTTTAATACATCTTATACGAAAATTCTGTAATTTTGTGCAAGTGAATTGTAATAGAAATGTATTGGTACATTTAAGGTATAAGGTCATTTATAATGACTCATGTTCGTGTCTTTATTTATGGATATATGAAAAAGTTGTAATTTAGAAAATGTAGATCTTCAACCCAACTTTTAAAAATTCTTATCAGAGAAAATAAAATTACTATCAGAAGTTCAAAATGTTTGCAAAATATTTATTTTTTCTAATGGAATCTATGTACAGGTTTCCGCAAAATGAAGTAAGTACCCATAATCAAAGCTATTTAATTTCATAATAATATAATGAGATATAAAATTAATATTAAGCCACAGTTTCGCGGTAAATGGAAATTTCAGACAGATATGTCAAAGGATTTGTGAGAAATGACATTTAAGCTGTGGATATCATTGGTTAAATATTCAACACTCTTTTGAGTTAGAGACTTATTTTAAAAATATTAATTCTGTAATTATAAAATACGACTTATAAAATAATGGATTTAAAAAGGCTCTTTAATGAAGCTTTGGGTAAAATCAGTGCGGGAAAGTGGAAAAAGTGTATCGATCATGTGATAGAAGAAGGAGCCAAAATGTGGCAGGTAGATATAATAATCGAAGAAATGGTTGAACCGCTTATTATAAACGATGTTAATAAAAGTTTATCTTCCGAATCGGACTATGATTAAGCCGTAACGACAAAGTATTAACTTGATCGAATCAGCCGATACTTGGTGAAGATCCATAATTAATTACGGGTAAACAGAAAAACAGGAGTTTTACTGGTAAATTTCCACTGTATTACATCAAATAAATTGACATGTTTCGCTACACAGTAGCTTCTTCAGAATAAAGTGTGAAACCCGTAATTATTGACAAAGTATTATTCTATTTTTGAAAATGCTGTGTTTGTAAGAATATATATTATACCTTGTTTTTGTAATTATATTATCTAAATAGTACCACCCATTGTTATTTATTAGTTAATACGATTTTTTAAATGTTTTTATTTGTTATGAATACCTACAAATATAATATAACACCAAGTGTTAATTTCCTCGTCACTTTCATATAAATCCACGGGATTCAGTTCCTAGTCAAATAAGAATTAAAAAATTGGCATTCAAGTTTCGCAGTACTTGGTACTTGTACTACTACTGTTACGTCACAACGTTATCAACAGGTATTGTGTAAATTTTAACAAATTCGTAATGTTAATGTGAATATGCTGGAAACTGATTGATTAAAAGAACAGTAAGAAAAGAACCCTTGTGCAGTCACAGCTATCTGCAAAAAATAATAGAATATCCAAGATACTTTTTCCAAAGTCAGCTTGATGACATAAAGAGCATCGATCGGGCTTCAAAGTGACCGGCATCATAATCAGGGTTGTCAGATCTTTTTTTTTTTTAATTCTTTGAGTTTTTTTTTTTTTAATTCTTTGAGTTTTCTTTATTAAAATTGTTCTTTTATACCAGTATTCATCATTTCATTTCATGGTCAGGAGTTTAATGCTTTTTTATGTCATCAAATTAAGCTTGGAACAACTATAACAAAGACAGACCCTATAGCCTTACCGAAGAGCCGTAATACGGCGAAATGCGTCCAAGGATTAGGCCTGACGAAGAGAAAAGGGACAAACTTCATTCTTTTAACTATAACAAAATTTCGGAGTCGATATCTTCTTTAGATTTCGATATTTTTAACAATGTTTTAATATATTTTTTGATGGATTTGAGAATTAGGATACCTATAGTCACGCATATTCTCGCCCCGATTTGTGTTCATTTGAATTATTTTTGAAGAATAAACGTAAAAATCACAGTTTCTTCATCAGTACTATACCTAACTTTCAGGTATTTTTGTTGCGTATTTTCTCCACTTTTTAAATTAGTAAGCATTTTTTTTTAAATAAAAAATAAAATATTTTTTTTTCCACGTTTTGCGGAAGTACCGCGGTTGTGTTCGCACAAAGGTTGTATGGAATCTTCTTTTTAAACTTTTAAAATTTTTTATATTTTTAAATAAAACCTTTTTAAACTTAACAACTAATTTATTCAACATAAAATAAAATGATAATTTTTTATCATTCTTCTAAAATATGGGGCAAAGCCCCGTATTATCATATTAGCTAAAATTAAGACAAACCCCTCTTATTTTTAAAAACCTTTCATTAGTTTATACAAAATTGTTATAAAAATTTTTTTATTAAATAGAACCTATAATTTGAAAAATTAAAAGAAAACTTCCCTCCTCCAGAGTTCACATTCTTTCTTTATTTAACTTAACATATGTGTTACTCATCTAAACTTAACCATACAAGCTCATGATTCTTAATTTTTTTAAACAAACTTTCTTTAATTACCTTCAGATGTCATAATCTTCTATTATCATACTTAAATATGTTACACTTATCTAAATTACAAAACTCAATCTTAACTTTACTTCTCATTCCATTTATTTAACCATTTAATGCACCAAGTCTCCAGCCTTTCTGTTGTACTCATTTATTTGAGACAACTTATTATTTCGATGTTAAACTCGATGTTGGTATCCCCTGAAGATGAGTACTTAAGTGATCGAAACATGTCGGGAACCTAATAACTTTTATGTTAACAATTAAACTGTGGAGGAAGACTGCATTGTTTATTTCATTTTATTTCATATTACATTGACTCCACTGAAAGTATGGACTATTTTTTCAACAAAAAATAAAATATTTCTTGGGAGTTTTTCTTATAACTTTTGGTGGAAAATTTATTATTCTTCGAATTCAGCAACCCAGAAAAAATAAAGTAAGCCTATGTCCAGAATAGATATTTAAAATTTCCGCAAAAAAAAACGTTTTTTTTGCCACAAAAGTTGAAAAAAACGGAAATATTTTTATATTATTTTAGATAATATTAATAAATTGTTGCTCAGGCAGAAAAATACCCCAAAAATGAAATAATTTCCCTAAAAGTACCCACAAAGACAGGATGCTCTATTTATTAATGTGGATTCAATTTTAAGAAACAAGGAAGCTTTGCAGTGTATTGTATAACTAGATCATCTGAGTGTCAACCAAACCAATCAAAAATGTATTAATATTAGATGATCATTTTTGGAAAACTCTACAACATTTTAAACAACTCCTGCTTCTTATAGCAAAATCAATAAATCTGATAGAGTCAGATAAATCTCTATTGTCAGAAATGCCCTTTATCTTTAAGTATATTAAAGATGCAATAATTATTATCTCGGCAGAAGATGACCCCATTAGAGGAAATCTTAGAGAAAACTTGTTAAAGCGCCTCGAATTTCGTTGTAACCTCATTCATTTTGCAGCAAATCTTCTTGACTCCCATTTTAAAAGGGAACATTTAAATGAAGACCAAGTTATGATGGTTATTGATTTTATTTTAGAACTAGCTCGTTTATCACATTTAGATGTAGGGAAAGTCGTGGCAAATTTAGCCCACTTTAGAACAGGAACAGGATTTATTAATAGAAATTCTTTATGTGAATTTGCAAGCAGCACCCATCCTGTAATATAGTGGCAGGGATTGTGTACCTCGCAGCCGCTTATGCCAGTAGCCTCCAGTATTTTAAATAAACCTCTATCTTCCGCCTCTTGAGAAAGAAAGTGGTCGTTACATAATGTCATACATACAAATAAAATAAATAGATTTACAAAGATAAAGTTCAAAAACTTGTTGCTATTCAGTCTAGTTTAAATTTAGATGAAAATTATCAATTAATTTATAATGCTAGACCATGTCGGCTATTAGAACAGGATAATATAGATACTGAATATATCCAGGATGACGAAGAGCAATATGATGCTGCAGAATCGTAATCAAATGATTTCTCTGATGTTGAAGAATCAGACGATGAAATGCCTTTTAGTGTTTTGACTTTGGCTTCGGCTAAATAATCTTCCCTGTAGTTAACATCTGTTGTTGTTTCTACTTTTTCTGTTAACAGAGTGTACCTAAATGTTTTGTTTTTATTACTTTAAAATAAAATATTAGGTATTACATATAAAATGTTAGTTCTTTGTTTTTATTTAAATTACTTCAAGATACTAAGATACTGGAAAAATATAGTTATGTAATTTGTACTCATAACATATGCACATTATATCATATATCAAAAAATATCTTTTCAGGTCTCCGCTTTTGTTTTTGTATGCCCGATTCAATAGTGCTATAGGTGATGTTGCAAAGTTTATAGTTTCTCTTAGATATCTAAACTTTTTTACTTTAAATAAAACACTTGGAGTATATCTTATTGCATTTTTAAATTTCTACTTGTGTTCTGCATGCATTTCACGTAACACGTCGTATACCAATATCAATCATCGACAGTTTAAAGATTATACTAAAGTTTAGCGCGATAGCCAAATTTGTGTGTATAATATAGGTATGGTATGTTCAACTGTTTATGAATTTTACAAAAAGTGAAATACGTGTTTATTCAATTTATAAGAATAAATAAAAACTGATTTTATAAGTGTTCTAACTTCGTCATCTAGCTTTTCTAGCTTGCCCTTGTAGTGAGCATTTTAATCACATCACATATTTCCTCAGATTAAGACTTATTCTTTTTATATTTTTTACCCCAGTGTTAATGAAACAAAAGTATAGTCTCAAATAAAGCATTTACTATAATTTACAAACCAAAAATAAATTCCTTAACAAAAAATGTGCACTGTGAAAAATCGGTGTGCTCAAAAATACAAGAATAAATAAAAAGAAAACGTTCAGTACATTAGAATTTTTTTTTAACACAGACACATTTCGGCGCAAAAACAAATGATAATTCTAATATCAAAATGTATTCATATTATGTCTATCATTATTAATGTAATAATGCCGGGGCAAGTGAAGCTACCTATTTCACATCTATAGAACAACGTTTTTCGAGCGTCAATATTTTCTTCTGGCAAATTGAAGTTCTGTCTTCTTCTTGTTCGCAGTTCAATTGGTAGAGCCAGTATTGAGAAACGACGTATCAAGTGCGGGTTACATAATTCCACAGGTAATTTTTTAAAATAAATTCTCTAGTGTTAGTTGATATACTTGATACTGGTACTGATTACTGATACTTTTACAAATTAAAATTCTTGATAAAGCTTCAGTGAGCGAAACTAGTCGAATTTTGTGAATAATTCTTTGAAGTTTCAAAGATAGTGGAATTAAAGTAATAAGTGTGTTTACTTTCTCACATAATTTAGTTATGGAATTCCACCAAGTAACGACAGAGTCACTTTATATGTTTAAATTAATGCCTGCAACGTCTAGAATCGTAAAAAAATTCTAAGTGGTCATCGGCAGCAGAATCTGAACACAGAACAATAAAATTTAAGTTCATTCACTACATCAACACCTCTTTTAGTCAAGTTATAGTTTTCGTGATTTCTCATATTCGATCCGCCCTAATTCGGCAAGTTTCTGCCCTCCGCTCATGTTTTAAACCTTAAATAGTAATAACATGTTATTAGTTCACTGCTCACGGATCCTTGTAATCAGTCAGGAAACACACCGCATTACAGGCAATACACACTAAATATCCAATTGGACTAATCTTAAAGAAGACACCCAGATGGTGACAGTTCCGCTTGAAATCTTATATATGCAATATGGTGATTTTGGTAAAGTCTATACGAAGTCAATTGATACAGCATAAAAAAAATATTGCAAAAACTCAGCTTATCGGCGACATCTCATTACGAAGTATGGGCGGCGTGCAACGCGAAATGGAAAAATATTATACTACATTAATTTATTTTATTTTCCATCTACCTTATCTTATCAATATGTATATTATATGATTCCTGTGATTGTGTTATTATTATTACCAAACAAAATATAAGGAACGAGTGCTACGACTCTAGGTTTTTAAAATAAATAATTATTGACTCACTTACCTATTGGAATAATGAAGAAGATAAAATTCTTAGTTTCTTTCATTCAATAAAAGTAAAGTAAAAAAAATAATATGGAGGCAGACGAAAAATAGAATCACCATTTGCTTTAAACAGTTCATCAATAACATACTCCAAGGTGACGGCCTGGTCGCGTGGCAGCATTCTCGCTTCCCATGCTACAGGTACCTGGTTTAAGCCCGGGCTGGCCCAGCAGACTTTTTCAGTTTGCAGGGCCCAGGTCACTATACTATGTAGTGCTGCGTACGCAACACACACCGACAAATTCTCAACGGCACTTTAGTCTAGTAGGTACTCTAGAAACGGCATGTTGACGAAGGAGGGACCCTTGAGCCAAATGAAGGATGATCAGTGGTGCGGATGGTGTATCTCGGACACTGCCTGATATTCGTATGGTTGAGGTAAGAACCTTGACCAGAGAATTGGCGGCGGAGTCTCGAGTGCACGGGTCGGATGCTGTCCCGGATGGTTCGAGGGTCCCCGCGACATACATAACTCTGTTTAGCGGCACACAAAGACGTTTAAGGGCCGGTTCGCCGAGGTTTGTGGTGAGCAAAGAGACGTTAATAATAACAAGACCGTAAAATACTGTGCCGAGAATAACATCTGTCGGTTATATTGTGGTTCGGAACCCACGTTAAACTGTAGGTCCCGTCTGGCTGACATTACCCAGACGTTAAAACGGGGTTGGCAAAAAGGGTCAAAACTGGCCTACTTGCTTGGCGTCAAAGCCTCCCCGTCCACTACTACTACTACAACTACTACTACTCCTTTTTAAAATTTTTCCTTTTATTTAGTGTAAATAACTCCTTTTCTGTCTTTTCTCGGATATTTCTATGCCTTTATTTTCCATAAATTTTAAATATATGGGCTTTTTGTACTGGTGATCGGAATTTTTGTTTTGTAACGAGAATGGTACGATGCATTGTCCATAACTTTTATCGAATTGGGTAGGATATTTGGTATCAGCTGATGCTGCTCTGCCCATTTCCCAAATAAGACGGCTCGCATGTCCTCGCGATAGTCAGCAGAGGATTGCTTTATGTTTTTGGCAGACAACAATAATGCATTAAGAATAAACCCAATTTTACTTCCAGCATAAAGAATTATAATTCCTTTCGCCTAGAGCATGGAGTACTTAACGTACACTTTTTACTGTTATCTACCCACCCATATTGGACGACATCGTGGGTATCAAACCATGCCTCGTCAAGATAAATTATGTTTCTATTTGCATCCCTGTATTCTTTTATTTTGCGCAAGTACTCTTGTCGATGGTCAACTATATTTTGTATATAATTCCATAATAACCATTCGTTTGTCCAATTTTTTATAAATAGAACCGCAATCGAGTAAACCATTTCTTAAAGTATCTAACGATTTATAGTTACCTATAGTCTGATAGTCCCTTAATTTATCCCAAATCATCTCTAACATGGCACGTTAATTTCATAGTAATTAATACACAACTCGACTCCTTGGCTGCCGTAAAAAGCTTCTTCAGTTTTTGTCCAACTCTGTTCCATTTTGAAATGGAACTGGGCTGGTCATGTAGCTAGATTTACGGACGGGCGGTGGACCCGAAAGATCTTGGAATGGAGACCGCGGCAGGATGCATATCGTAGTAGGGGACGCCCACCAACAAGATGGTCCGACGATATCAAGAGACTCCGGACAAATTGGATAAGTGCTGCTCAAGAACGGCATGGATGGAATCGATTACGGGAGGCTTATGTCCAGCAGTGGACGCAGATGAGCTGATTGATGATGATGATGATGATGTTCCGTTTAATATAGAATGGCCGACGATATCTGCAGCTCTTATAACCCTATAAATTAATACACGGTTAACTTGGGTCAGTTCACAAATCCTACTCACAATATTGTTTTCTGAAGAACTATTATTTTCACGTTTAAGACAAAAATAAATATTTAAAATGATGCGTTGAGTTTGAACATTAAGGTCTTTATTTACAAATTCTGTTTGAATTGACTCTAGATTAGCACTAAAATAGTCAGTTTCGTTGGCACTAGTATTGAAAGGTTGCCAAAATGTCTTTTTTTTCTCGAATTATTAACCAAAACACGAAATAAAATTAAGCAAGAGATTTTATCAATAGCCACAGCCACTTAAAATAATTTCTAACGCTGTTTGGCTATACCGCACTGCCTTGAATTTATTTAAGCATGCGACTAAAAAATATCAGCTTCAATTTTGGAATAAAAAAACTATGACCAATCAGCACTCTGCCCTCATGAGGAAGAACGCGGTACGTTACGATAGCTGTTGTAGTTACAGCCGCGTTGTAGTTATCTAATTAAATATTTTATGTACAGTACTTTTATATGATAATGTTGTTTATTACTGATCAAGTCGTATTTTACAAATAAAACCCCTAACTTATAAACTATGACAACAAAAACTTTCAATTTCTTAATATACCGCGTTTATCCATAGTAGATAGCGTACAGAGTAATTGCGGTACTTTCTAAGAAACCCTGTTTAAGCGCTATTAATTTGTATATTTTTTACAACAGTGATTGGTTTTAAGTCGTAAATTCCAAATATCAGTAATATACAGCCGATAAAAAAAATTGTGTAAAAAAATCAAGATTTATTTAAACAAATAAAGGCACACTAAAACAGCAAAAAGTAAATTCATACAATGATAGTCTTATTAGTACGAAATACATGTTAAGTATATGTAATAAAATTATCAAAAATATAATTATTATTACCCTTCACATTCGGGCAGATTTTTTCAAAAGTCCGTTCTGTTCTCTGGAATTATGTCATTTAGTAAAATATTGAGAATATCTATCTTAGATTTAGAAAAGTCATACGGTTGAGAGAGGCTAGTTAAGGATTTTACCAATTTAAATTTTCTCATTGCTTTTTTATATAAAAAAATCCAAAGTTTTAAATTCTTCATTTGGATCGAACGAGTTATTGTATGTTAAAACAAAACATCCACGGGTAGCTCTTAGCTGCTTAATTGTTGCCAAAAGTTGTCGGTTACTGTCCTGCTTCACTTTTGGTTTGGATTTTAAGTTTCCCATAAATAAAAATCTCTAAATTACACTATCTTAACTTCTACCTTACATTTTGACTTTAACTAGGATCTTGTTTCACTAGCGCCTGTTAGCCGCCATTTAATACCGCAATTGGTTATTTTCATATGATTTCACAACGACTTTTCTTGGAGGATACCTGTGGAGGACACACATAGCAAGCGGTTAGGTTTTAGGTTATACTTCATATTTTCCTTACGGTTTACTTTGAGTTGTAACAAATTAATTCTAAAATGACTTGGAGTTAAACTACATCAAAACTGAAAGAACCTGCCAAAGAAAGGTATCAAAGCCATATGTTTACAAATAAACTATAGCGTTCTAGAACTCAGTTACCTATGTAGATACTATAACCTAAGCATTGAACCCTTAGGCCAACATTATGAATGTCCTGGTAAATCTTACGACACGATAACTTCTATGGATGAAATTGTTAGAACAATTATTATTGTTATGGAAGCTACGTGACTGTTATCTAACAGGACACTGATAAGTTGGGTATTATCAACTAACCGAAACAATGTTACAAACAAAAAGTGCCTCCTTACGGGTTGCAAACGTCACGCCGTACAATGCCAGGAGATCTAGCCGACACTACCCAAAAACGCGGTATAAGCGGGTCACTAAAGAAGAACGCGGTATCTTTCGGCGCGAGAATTGTTTATACCGCGTTATTCTCTATTATGTTGAAGATATCGCGCTTATCCTTACAATGAAGGGTTATTTCCAACATACGGCATGGGTTGAGTATGTTTAGTTTCATTGATAATTAAAAGATACCTACCGCTATTTCACTTAGTATACATCAAAATAACTATTTTAATGACTTTGACATCAAAAACTGAATATTGGTATATTTTTAACATACCGCGTTTCTCCTAATGAGGATTGCCTGGCCAGTGGCTAATCGAACGCGCTCGACGGCTAATCCCGCCCATATTTTTGCATATCAAGCGCTTTCCGTTCGCGTTGACTATCTACGAGGAGTAATCCATATAAAATTTGTATACTTCTGTGATGTGAAAACAAGTAAATTGAAGTAGCCCGTATCATCATTTAACTCCATGCTATCTCAACTTAGATCTTATAAACTTTAAAAGCGTGTGCCAATAATTATTCATAGCGCGAGTGATTGGTTAAAGATCACTCGGACGAAAAAAAAATTAACTGAAACTAAATCAACCTAAACACAATATTCAGTGCATTCGTAAAGTAGCGAATAAATTCAATAAAAATTAAGAGCGGAGTTTGTAAAGAAATCACTCGAACCCATCGATTTGTATTTTCAGTTTACAGTTTTTTGACATTGCAGCGAAATATACGGGGTATATCAAAGAATAAATATAACGTATTCGCTTCTTTTTAAATGAAAACACCAATGTTTTATTGCAGAATTAGACAGAGCATCTTTTTTTACATACGGCAAGGTAAATAAGGTTAGTGGTTACATAAGGAAATTTTGAAGAAAAATTGTCTTAAAAATTAAAAAAGTGAAAAAAACCGTTGATAATCTGACAATAGCCAAGGCGATCTACAATTTTTTTAACGTTGTTAATGATATCTGCGTTAATGTTTCTATTTCTTGTGTAATCGTGCTTTTAAATCTTCTAGATTCGCTGGGCGATTCACGTATACTTTACTTTTGAAGTATCCCCACAAGAAAAAATCAAGAGGAGGTAAATCTGCCGACCTGGGTGGCCACTCAATCGTCTCTCTCCTACCTATCCAACAGTTTGAAAAAACTTCATCTAAATAAGCGCGAACAGGTAAACCGTAATGTGACGGGGCTCCATCTTGTTGGAAAAAGAGGTCACACTGGTGTACATGGGGTTCTTCTAAATCCGATTATAAGAATGGGGTAATTTTAAAAAAACTCCAAATGTCTTGCACCAGTGAGAGTATTTTCAAAGAAGTAAGGACCTAAAACTCCGCCGTCAACTATACCGTACCACACGTTTACTTTTTGAGGGTGTTGTGTATGACAATCTGAATACCAATGAAGATTTTTGCTTGCCCAATAACCACAATTTTGTCTATTTACATGACCGTTTAATGTAAATGTCGCTTGGTCAGAAAAAAAATATTCCTTTTACAAAGTTATTGTTACCGTTACGAAATTGTTGCATTTGCTCACAAAATTCAGTTCCCCGAGCAAAATCATCTTCCGACAGTTCCTGAACTAAGAATATCTTGTAGGGATCGAACTTTGCTTTTTTCAGTACTTTGTGCAGAGTACATCCAAATAATGAACATTAGAAGCCGTTTCCGTAATTGGTGTTTGAGAATTATCTTGCACTGTTAACAGTACGTTAAGCTCATCCTCTTCAGTTATTGAGGGTCGACCCGATTTTTGAATATCTTGAACATGCCCAAATTCTCGGAACTTTGTCTCAACTCTGCTTACCATACTTTGCTTAATATCCGGCCGATTAGGGTGAGTTGCAGTACAGAGAGCAAACAAGTGAACCACTTCTGAGTGCGCGACATATCTCCGAAACCAATTTCAATTCTTTCACGTTCGCGTTATTTTCTCATTTTTCACAAAATTAAGGTAAAGTATTTTCGTTTTACTGAATAAGCCCACTATCTCATTACTTTCATCTATCAAAAAGACTAAACATTAAATACAAGTACCTAAAATAATTCTAACAAAATGTACAATATTAACTTTTTCTGACACTGACAACAAAGTAAGTAACTAAAATAACAATACTCCTGATGTGCTGCATGTTTTGCAGGTAAAACAGATTGTCAACGGTGCTTAATTTGAACATTTACTTTAGATACATATTTTGTCATTTTTAATTTTTAGGACACTTTTTATTCAAAATTTCCTCATGTAGCCACTACCCTTATTTACCTTACCGTATGTAAAAAAATGTGCTTTTCTAATTCTGCAATAAAAAATTAGGGTGTCCATTAAAGAATAAACGAAGATGTAATATCTCGTTTTTGATATACCCTGTATATTTCGCTGTAACATTAAATAAACTCTTAATTGAAAATACAAATTGACGGGTCCGAGCGTTTTTTTTAAAAACTCCCCTCTTATTACTTTATAGTATATGTATAGGTACATAGTATATCATTATATACAGGGTGATTTTTAAGGTAATAATTTTTTTGCAACTGTGTATACAACTACTTAAAAGAAACAACTTTTTCAAATAACTTTGTTTAAATAACTCAAAAATAAAGGAGATACGCTAATGTAAAGAGCCTACGATACGACTGCTGATAAATTTTTTTGTTGGTTTTATTTTTTTATGTCAAGCAGTGAAGTCTCAATTTGTTGTCAGTTCATCGCGTAGATTTCAGTTAGTTTGGGAGTGTTTAAAAATAAAAATGGCTCATGTGTATGAAAAAATATCTCCTTTATTTTTGAGCTATTTAAAAAAAGTTATTTGAAAAGTTGTTTCTTTTAAGTAGTTGTATACACAGTTGAAAAAAAGTATCACCTTAGAAATCACCCTGTATAGTATATAATACGAACCGGTCTTAGAGCTAATAATATCTTTTACAACGTAATAGTCAATAGTCATGCTGTTGACTTCAGAAACTCTCATCACTAATTCTACCAAAGATATTTTATTAAATTATTCCATAATTTTAGGCAACTAATTACTAACAGATTCGAACGGCTTTCAAAGGTCTTATTCGATATAAAGGGACGATAGAATTTGGCTTAATTAGAGTTCTTGAAAGCCGGCTATTTCAATTAGCGGCGATCGGAATAACAGATCTCTTAAAAAGTATATTCGATATCAAATTATTTTCAATAAAATATATACTTCTTTGATTTTTGGTCCATCGCTACGGTTTATATTAAACGTACTAAATTTCAGTAATAATAATTTTCACAAATATTTTTGCATTTCTGTACCTGGAGTACTCACTATTCGAGCTAGTTGCACACGAATTGGATTAAAGGAATGCCTTTATTTATAAATTAATATCTATTTCATTATGACAACTGTAAGGAGGACAAAACTACTTGATATTTAGAAAAATCTGCCGTTAACTAAACTCTATTTCAGAATTATTACAAAGTTAATATATATATTTTAAAGCTTGTTGATGCATATTTGATGCATGAAACTTTGGCTGAAAAGGCCTAGGGGCAAAACAAAATATGGAGTCCCATTTATAATTATATATTAATATAAAATAAATAAAGGGTAATAATCACAGTATTTTTTCAATAATTATACTTATACATTATTTATTACAGACAATTCGCTGAAATCTTAACTGATTGAAATTCGTTTGCCGTAACGATAAATCACAAGAAAAAGTTTCACAGCATTTCAGTTGTTTACATCTAATATCAACAAGTGAAAACAGTAATCATAATTTGGAAATTTTGACGACAATGACGTATTTTTAATGATCAAGAAACGGGCTAGCTCTTTGACATCTTTTATAAGACTGATCTGTTTCAAAAATATCGACCTAACAGAAACCAACTGAGATGAAAAAGAAGATGAGACGTCATTTGAAAAAGTTTTTGAAAACTCATCAGCTTTTTGCTCCACTCTTCATTGAATTTGTGAGATATTGAGTTTGCACGATCTGAAAGTATCCAAAACATTCTTCATTCTAGCAAATCTATTTCCAGGTTGCGATGATATAGTATCTATCATTGGGTAGAGACAGGGGCGGTCATATCAACATTTTGAGGGGGGGCCATGCAGTGGCGGCTCATGCTAATTTAGAGAGGCGTTGGCAGGAAAAGTCGTAGGAATAATTTTGCCCTTTTTGTTGATGATTGTTGGTTTTCAAGTAGGAAAAATACGCAAAAAACGGCTAAGTAAATTTTAAGAAAATTATAGATACCTATACTATATTATTCCTACTTACTTAACTATTTTTATTAATATTTTTTGCGGTTAAATATTTTTAAAAAATTAAGGGTTTGACACGATTGGTCAATTTGTGGAGGCAGGGCTTTTATAATGTAAATTGCCCCCCCCCCCCCGTATGACCGCCCCTGGGTAGAGAATACTCACTCGGAAGCGTTGTTGAGGATCATTAAATCTCTCATCTTGGGACAATTCATCGAAGTGAGACTTGACATTAGGTGATCTTTTATTTTAATCTCGATTTTCCAGTTATCGCAAATTTCTGACACATTTATCAGTAATAAACCAAAAGTTACTCTTAAACTCTGACTACTACTCGAACAATTTGGAAGGTAAGTTCATAATTCGCAATATTTCATCTTGAAGAACAAGGAGAACAAGAAGAAAACCGAACTCAATATCTTGATTTTTTTCTGAATCCCTAACGCCATGTTTCTTTCACTAGACTTTTTTGTTATCAATGTTATGTGGCTTAATCATCTAAGTATATCGCAAAACATTTGTTTGAAAGCATGAACAGCATCGTACCTCCCAAAAAAGCGACTTAGATTGAAGGTTTTACCGTTTTCGTAAACGCTTTGTAATTACTCCCATCGACTTACACTATTGCCAAAAAAATTGCACACAGATTGAACAGTTTTAAAGAATTCCTCGATGTTCCTATTAGACGATACTACGTTTTTTAAAAGAAGATGCAAGTTATGTCGAAAGTGTGCATGTCGATATACATCTTTGATTCTCTGTTGAAATCATGAATAAGCGCCGCTCATGACCGCTGCACCGTCATATGCCTGACTCCTACATTTTAGAAGATCAATGCACTTTTCATCTAAATAATCTAACATAAGCTTTTCGAGGCCTAAAGCCGATTGATTATAGCAATAAATGAAGTAAATACTTCGTATATGAGCAGAAATCGAATTTTATAAAATAGCCCCTGTTAACATTGGGTCAGACTAGCATACATTGAAATTAACTTATCATTTTTTATAACGTAGATTGATTCGTTTCGATAATTATTTTCTAAATAATTTCTTTAGAGATTTTTTTCCAACTTTTTTTTAGATCGGGTTAAATAATTTCCCTTTATCATCCCCTGCCGAGGGAACATTGTGAGTCGGGGGCCCCGGTTCTCCTATTATAGTTTCGGCCCTGGCTGGATCGTATATCAACAAAAACTTTGCGAACCTGAAAACTAAGACCCTGAGAAAATTTGACATTAACTATTAAAATTTAATATTAAACATTATAATAAATATTTTATTAGTCGAGCCAGAAAATATATTTTAGGATCATATTACATTAATGTTTCATCGAAATTAATTTATGAACACATTTACGGTCCAATAACAAATTAAACATTATAAATTGTTTTTGTATGTTGCTGAACCGTGATGCCTTTAATGCTGATGACTAAAATCGGTAAACTAGTTTAAAATACAGACTCGTAAAATTATTTCTATTTATTAAGCATACAGTGGCGGTTCGTGTCAAAAACATTAAGGGGTTCACAAAATACATGTGTTAAATATTGCGAGTACCTATTTAAGAAAAATTGTTTTAAAGGTAATGCACCAAGTAATTCCTTTAGTAATTGCACCATATATTTATTTTCCGAAGAATGACATCTCGCTACGGTATCTTTTTCCCAACATTTCGCCTTTTATTTATTTTGATCGTATTAATAAGACTAAAAGACAATAATTGTTTAAACCCTGTCAGATGCTTCTTAATATAAGTGGGTATAACATGTGTATGGGATTCGTCAAAAAGCAGAGGCTACGGGGTTCATTCGGAATTATTAAATTGAAAGATACAAGAAAATAGTAGTTTCCACCACTTCAGGTTTATTCTTTATACGATGCTTTAAACTATTGCTAAAAACAAGATATCTTCAGCTTTTGCCAAAAAACAGAGACTACGGGTTTTTTTCAAAGTTTGGAAAATTTGATACCTAGGTAAGTTGACAAGAAAATAGTACTCTCCACCAGTTCACGTTTGTACTTTATACGATGCTTTATAATAATGCTAGGCACAACATATCTTTAGCATTTGCCATTAAACAGGGGCTACGGAGTTCATCTAAAAGTTTGAAAATTTTATATTCAATGTTAGACGAAAATCGTAGTTTCTATCAGTTCACGTTTATACCTTATACGATACTTTATATTATTGCTAAAAATAATATATTATCTTTAGCATTTGCCAATAAACAGAGGCTGTGGGGGTACATTCAAAAGTTTGTTTGAAAATTTTATAGTAAAATTGACAGGAAAATTCTAGTTTTTACCAGTTCACGTTTATACTTTACACGATGCTTGATAATATTGCTAGAAACAAGATATCTTTAAAACTTGCCAAAAAACAGAGGCTACGGGGTTCATTCTAAACGTTGCAAATGTGATAGTAAAATACACAAGAAAATTTCAGTTTTCACCAGTTCACGTTTATACTATACACGATGCTTTAAACTATTGCTAGAAACAACATATCTTCACCTTTTACCAAAGAACAGAGACTACGGGGTCAAATTCTATATTTTGAAAATTATATAGTAAATTTTACTAGAAAATTTCAGTTTTGACCAGTTCACGTTTATACTATATTCGATGCTTTAAACTATTTCTAGAAACTGTAGTCAAGGGGTCAGTCACCCCCTAGATGCCCAACACCACCACTTTAAAATTTCAAATGGCACCTCCTCCTTATACCTCAAATGAAAGGTCTTACTGAGTAGTATTTAGTTGCACAAAAAAAATCGATAGAAAAGAAAATTTGTAATGTGAATTAAGCAAAACTTTGTAATTTATAAAAATATAGAAATATTGAATCTTGTTGAAAGTGTAGCAAATTTTCATCTAAGTTCCTATTTCCGGCAATATCCAGCTGATTTGGATTTAAAAATAGGTCGTACTACTGTTTACAACAAAATGGAATGCATTTTGAGCATTTAAGTAAATAAAATAATATAACTTTTTTTTTATTTTCAATTTTATTCAAATCACAAGTTTTGTTTTCTATCGATTTTTTTTGTGCAGCTAAATACTCCTCAGTAAGACCTTTTATTTGAGGTATAACAAAGGGGGTGGTGCGATTTGAAATTTTCAAGTGGTGGTGTGGGGCGTTTAGGGGGTGACTGACTCCTCGACTATAGTATGGTGGTTCTAGTTCCCCCTACTCAAGTAACGTTTCTACCAAATCGCGTTGTTTTAACTTTTATAGTATTCGAGATATTTGCATTGACAGTTTTCAAATTGACAGCCTGTATATAAAATATAGTATAAACGTGAACTATCAAATTTTCAAAATTTACAATGAACTCCGTAGCCTCTGTTTTTGGGCAAAAGCCGAAGATATGTTGTTTCTAGCAATAGTTTAAAGCATCGTATAACGTATAAATGTGATTTGGTGAAAACTGGAATCTTCGTGTCAATTTTACTATAAAATTTTCAAATTTTTAAATGTACCCCACAGCCTCTGTTTTTTGGCAAATGCTAAAGATATATTACGTATAAACGTGAACTGGTAGAAACTAAGATTTTCTTCTAACATTGAATATAAAATTTTCCAAACTTTTAAAAAAACCTCGTAGCCTCTGTTTTTTGGCCAGATAACCAATTTTTATGTTCGGAGTTCGGAATATCTAACCTCACCAACTTGATCATAACTTCAACCTCACCAACTTTTTGAGTTTATAAATTCAGCTTTAGTATCGTGGCTTCTTTTGGCTTGTATTTGGCTTTAGTTGCTTTGGTTTATAATATATTATTATGCGGCGGTTTATGGACGGCATATTTGAGAAAAACATCGATCGCCAATTATTGACAGCGCGGGAACAAGGGGTTTTAGTTAATTAGGGGTATTACCGATATTATATTAGCGGGACGTTAGTTGAATAGATACTCTATAAATCAATGTAGAGTTCTATAAAATGCACCTAAATTAAATATTAAATTAATGCTTACGTGTTTTGGTGAATATTATGTGTTTTTGTGTTTTCTTTGTATTTCCTAGGGAAACAGTTGTGCTCTTATATAAGAGCCGCTACTGACTATAAATATCATTGCTGTGTAAATAGGGCTGTGTAAATATTATCAATGCTATATGGAAATCACAATGTTGTAATATAATATGTAAATTTTACTAAATTAATAATTTGATTGGCATCTATTTTAACATATTAGAAGTTTATAAAACTCCGTAAAAATCTAAACTCTGAAATTAAATTATCACTTTTTCCTTTTCTCTGGCAGAGTTTTAAAACTGGTGACAAATATCGCAGAGAACTGTGGTTTAATGCTGCCAACGACCCAGCGACACTTTGCAAATAAAGTTAATTTACGTTACCTATTTCCAAACAATGGGGTTTCCTTTTTCATCAAGTTTTAATTAATTAATAATTTTAATTATGTCTGTGCACTCTCATTTCTTTGCCCGTTTTTTAAAATATAATTTTATTTTACTTGTCTTGCTAAAGGTAATCAACAACTTCTTTTTTTTCTGCATACTTTTCAGATTCTGTAATATTTAAAAAGTTGTATTTCTTACTTTTTTACTTTGTAACTTTTAATTGGCAAGTTTTCATTCAATTGTGTCGATGTTTAACGTTCATTTTGTTATATCTATTTTTATTATTTTGAGTCTTTTGTAATAGGGTATGGTACAGGATGATTTACCCCTTAAGTTCTTAATTTTTTATGCTAGGTAAAAATAAAAAGTATTAGCATGTAGGATATTTGAAATACTTTTCGCAGATTCCCTTAGTCACTTCGTATACAGGATATATAAATTATCCAACTTTTGGATTGTATCTAAAATTCTAAATGCCCTTTTCCCACAACTGTTATGAATAGAGTTCTTTACAATCTCTGACAATACAGTCACCAGAAACTGTTTAATAATAGGGAAAGGGGGAAAAAAAAGTCAAAAAGTCTTTCTCCACTAATTAGTGGAGAAAGACTTTTTGACTGGAAATACCCTGTACACTATTAACGATCTGAGAAAGTAGTTTTATTCATCTTTAGATACATTTTCCAAAAAAAACTGTTTAGGCCGTAGGTACTATATAATTGGTAATCGTGCAAATTTTAAAAATATTGGTCACTATACAGGATGTACCAAAAAATTGAGTCATGCAGAGCAAAGTTGTATTTTTTGCAAATTAAACGTCCTGTATATTATATACTTTTTAGAATTTACGTTTTTATACAAAAGTTTTTATTAATACTATAATGGATCTAAACTTATAGCTTCTGATGTCTTTAGGTTTCTTACGAAAAACTCCTAAATTCAAGGATTAATTATTTATTAAGCTACGCCCTTAATCTTGCGAGAAAAGTATTTATATTTGGTAACAGAGTACGAAGATGTAACAAATACTACGCCCATCAGATATTTGTGCGTGTTTAAAGTATATGACTCTGATCATCGACTTAACACAAGATGGACGTAGCCAGTCATTCATAAAAAGGTCTATCGTCTGTCTCAAACAACCAACAGGAAACGGGGGGGGGGGGGGGGGGGTTTGGGGGGGTGAGGGGTATATACTGCGGCTTCTAATTAGAAGCTGGACTCAAACTGCGATGTGACAAAAAGCGCAACGCCGCGCACCGCACATCATGGTCAAATTGGTACAATTATTCAGGGGCGTAACAGTTTTGTGTTAATTTGTAATAAATTTGACAAAATATGATCGAAAATTTTAGGTGAAGTATTCATAAATTCAAAATACTTTTACGGTTTCTAAGTAACATGAAAATGACTTGCGGCTGAACTAACCTGCCAAAATTCTGACAGTAGATGTTTAAAGTTTAAAGAAAACTGCTGATAAAATATTTATCCGATTGTAAAATCTGAATGATTTCTTTACTTTTATTTTTTTTATCAATAAAACCGCTGCTTAAAATTTTTAAAGACAACAATATAACCAATTTTTTTTTTGGTTTGATAAAATAAGAAAAAGTAGTCGGGTATGGGGCTCTTTTGTATATTTCAAGGGGATATTCTATATATGAAAATAAGTTCCTATAAATAAAAGTCCTTAAATATCTTATAAGGAAGTTATGGCTGTCTAAAGGTGACCTTCAAAGACTAGTTTCAATTTTATTTCTCTGCAACCGCTTGAAGGACACAAGTGCCTTTTAGCGTACGAAGTAATATTAATAAACGGTAATTTTTGATATTGAGAGTTAAGATTAAATTTAATTAGCCCCTAAAGGACCTACATTTATATAAACTTTTTTTTCATGTAGAATATCCCCTGGAAATATACGAATTTTAATTGAAATTGAATTTCCGGACAACCTGTATATAGTAGAATGGAATAGAACTTATTCGTAATAAAAAACAAAGTTTTGAAATATTATATAAAGGTATTTAGTAAATAATTTAGGTTAATTCTAAATTTTTAATTTAAAAACTATTTTATTCCTAAACTATATAAAAAAAACAGACTTGTGGAAGAAATTTTATACCAAGATTGAGTTTATATCATTTTAACAAATACATAATAATAATAATTTAAGGCTACCACCATAAACACAAGCACTTCTTTTGCCTCCGGTAGTATCTAAATTAGTACCAATATTCACATAACCAGAAAACTTTGTTCCTGCCCACCCTCTCTGAGAAACTTGAGTAAGCCAGCTAAAGTCATAATCCTTGCTCTTAACCTTCGTATGGTGGTATTAGGTAAGTCCCTTAATTTTTTTTCTTTGTTTTAATGTTGTGTTTTTCATCGCGTTAAAATTCTTTTTAGGTATACTGTCACAATCTTCCAAGGACATATCTCCAAGGTAGTTTCTTTTTCTACAACAATTATTTTCACTTTGTCAACTCCATGCATAGTGCATTATATTATGTAAACATAATATAATTAATAGGGTAATCTGTGATAACTATTAGTCATTATTGTTACCAAAACTGTCGAAAAATATTTACCTCTTTCCTGATCTTCCCACAGGACGAAGCTTTCCTTTAAAACCTGATTTCAGCCCCACAAGCTTTTCTATTTTTATTAATATCTGAACTTCTGTTCCCGAACCGGTTAAGGTTGTTCAAGATCCTACTGAACTGGGACTTTGATGTTGAACCTTTCAAGTAGATGGGGAATCTAGGCTTCGATGTGAACTTTGTAGGATCCACACTTGCTGATGGTTCGAGGTGGGCTAAAATCATTATTAGTTAATACAGTTATATAACGTTTTAGTTATACTTGTCAAAATAAAAAATGTCACTAATCTAGACACAAAAATAAAACAGAAAGTTGAAATAAACTGAAACGAACGCTGAAACCTAAGAAACCCCCTTCATGTAAAATATATCTATGACTAGGCTGTTCTACCTAGTTTTGCCCGTGAGTTAGGCAAGAATTTAACCTCTAACCTCTTTAAGTTTGATTATAATATACCAAACTATACCACATCTGTATTCCACTAAGGGCACATTTTCTAATAAATCATTTAAGTTTTGTTGCAAGAATTGCAAATACATGGTGCGGTGGCACCAGCTCGTTCATTGGCTTTGTTTGACGTTTCATGCAAAACTAACCTTAATGGCACCATTTAATCTGCCTCCAATAACGAGCGGTCCAATGAGATGATTCGCAGTAACCCCCGCTCACATGTTAACCTTGGACCTTTGTTGGTGCTTTGTCTGTACTGTTTCATGGGGATTCTCTTTATGCCAGATATGCGATTTATGGCAACTGAAGGTTCCTTGCTCTCCTTGGAAGCCCTTCTTTACCACAATGAGACAAAAAACTTCCTAAAATAGATTAGCACAAATATTGGCTACTTTAGTAAGTATTTTTTTTTTATTTTACTTGACTTTTTACCTGTTCTCGTGAACTACGATCAACCTTGTCAAAAGTTCTTTGGTGCGGTAAACGTCGATTTGAAAATGTATCAGAATAGACTTTTCTCTCCTACACACAATTGCTGAGTGCGTGCCCATAAATTAGATTCATGTCAGCATATTCACTATAACAATAATCCTCCATTACTTAAGTCTTATGTGCTCAATCAATCAGACAGTTTAGAAAAGTCTTGTCAATAATATACTGATAACGAAATAAAAACAACTGCTGTTTTATTGTAGTATTCTAATTTGTTATTTGCTGTTACGCAAAAAATTAATTTTCCTCGAACATGGTTAATTTTATCAAAACAAGTGTAGATTACCCTTTTTAAATAGGAATGACCAGAGTATTTAAAAAATCAGTTTTCAGCTCTTTAAAATGACTCCTGTCAAAATTTTGGCCCAACTAGTGTGGTGGCAAGTCCGTCCCTGACTTCCCGAATGATGTAAATCATCTACTGTAGTATGGTTTTATGAGTCTTTATGGTTTACATAAAATATTTAAATTTTATTTAATTATGTATGTCGGTTCAAAAGTTACAAAGGAAAGGTATGTAAACATTAAATAATTAATCTGGGTACCCCTTGCGTTGCGGGTCACTTTAGTATTTTTTTTTCTATGACAAACTACTCTCCCGAGAGTATGCCATATACTTACTGGACACCTTATATTTTTGTTTATTACATTCCCACGATTTTGGACCACATTGTTTTATTCTATAGATTTCTGTTATCAAGTGATACAGTATTACTTGATATGGGCCATTTAAAAAGTTTTAAGAATGTTTAAAATATAAATTCCACTTCTAACTTCGACATCTATTGTATTTATTTTAAAAAAGGGAAAACTGGCAAGAATGACTTTTGGATTAACACGCCTCATATGTTTTGCTTTTTACACATCACCCAACTTAATTCACGGGGAAAAAAATCGTTTTCTTCCCGAATTTAATAAACTTAGACGAGAAAGGTTTATCTACCCTTTTTGAAAAAAGATTGTATTTTTCGACGCCAGCAAAATGCCAATCATGCGGTTGCTAGGTCAATCAATTCACGGTGTGACTTTTAAGGGGAGAAACTTTTGCCTATAGCAACAGACTAATAGAAATTTATTTTTATGGGAGTCTGTCTGGTGCAGTAATATAATATTTAAAATAACCGGAGAAATTTGTTTGGAAAAGAATTGCACCAGATATAAAAAATGCCAAGAGAGATTTATTGTAGTACCTAGTTGGATATCTCACCTTGTGATAAAGAAAATTGCTTGCATTCCACTTTTCAATAGCAGATAAGTTAGTGTGTCTCTGGATTGGATACCGCACTCTAGTGAATATTCTTATTTTTATTGTTTTTGAAAAAGCAATTTCTGATGCAACAAAGTTGTTCTTACGAGCAAAGCCTTAACACTATTCTTTAATAAAAGAAATCCGAGAATTTTTGCGTGTTTGTATTTTCCCTAAATATAGGGTATGCAGAGTTTTTTTAAAGTGTTACAGGGCAATATCCCAAGAACGGTTTTAAATATTTTTATGAAATTTTGGTGAAGTAGAAGGTATGTGGAGGGGGACATATTTTTTATTCTTAATTTTGAAGGTTGGGGGCAAGTTGGAATTTGATATGTTATGACGTGTATTTGTTGCTAAAACTTGAATCTACGTGAAGAACTATATATGTTATCAAATATTTCTTTAACTTGCTCCCCTAGTTACGAAATTATGATTTATTATGGTATTGCAATAAAGAAATAATTAACAACCTTTTGGGAATCAAGTTTTAATTTTAACTCCCAACATTAAACGGTGAGGCTTTGTATATTCCTCGAGTTAGGTTATTTCACTGGTTCGTTTTATATATTGGTTAGGTAAATTAAATAGTTAGATCCCATTTAATTTGGCGTTTATTTATCCAAATCGGCACTTGTTTACACAATAACTTTTTAATACATGATTAATTACTGACTTATAACATTACTAACTTTTAATACCATTACTACACTTATAACTTGATGCTTTTATTTCAGCGATGCTATATTATCATGTCCGTCGGATGATGACTTATTTAAATTTTTACGTACGTAATTCTAAAACGATTTTTATCCAGTATTCACATTTTTCATTGGCATTAAAAGCATCTGTTATTTTCAGTTACATGTTTATACTTCGCCACGATATTTATCAATTATATCAACTTACATCTTATTGTTCTTTGTAAGATTTGAAGATCTTTTTCTTTTAATTTCCGATTCCATATTATCAAATGCCTTTATTTAAAAAGTAAAGCACTTCTGCAAGTCATAACCGGGGAACCGGAACACCAAAAACATAACCTAACCTAACCCTTAAATTGCCCAAAAGTTAGTTACAATACGAAAATAACTAAATTTTGTAGTTTAACTGATCTGCTGTTAACTGCAAGCGGTACAACACAATCAAATTTAACTAACGTTTATGATTAAAACAACGTTTAGTTAAACTTCAGTTAATAGAAAGCTGGTGCAACTACCCACAAATGAATTTCGTACCCGCTCTAACATTTCAAGTGTCATTGATATGCAGGCAGAACGGATTCAATTAATATCATCTAAAGTTGTAGGTGCAGCCGCCACCACTTTGTCCTATATAAAGCCCCATAAGCAGAAGTTAAGGGCTGACCCCCTCGGGAATCATCTGGGAGCCGAGCAAGTAAGTTGACTAGACCAACTCGATGAATTCACCTGTTTTTAAATATTTCATTTAAAGAGCTACAGGGCTTGTACTGCATAATGGGATGGAGCTCCGTTTTGCTAAACCCACAGGCAACGATTTATGGTCATTGGGAAACCTGCAAAAGTGAAACTAGTGATATCAGCAGTGGTCTTGGAACCCTGCATGGTGATTGTCAGTCACAGCCTGGAACTAGCCAGAGTGAAATTATCCAGTTGGCAAAGAAAAAGAAAAGCGATAACTGTGAAAAGGGAAGTGTAGGTGGACGTGAAAATAGTGGGTAGTCCAATATACGTAATGAGCCGATAATCTGTGTCGTTTTGACTGCAAAGGATGGAAACGATGTTCTTTTAGAAAGCATAGATACATCTGGTCATCCCCATACAGCTGACTATCTTGCCGAATTGGCTATTAACTCAATAAATAAGTGCAAAAATGATTATAACTGTAAAGTTACCAGTATTGTTACAGATAATGCGAGCAACATCAGAGCATAAAGATCAAATTGATCCAGTGATTTTTAAAAAAGTTTTAGATATCTGTAATAAAAGGATGGCTGAAGATTTTCTACAGTTGCTAAAACCAATTTCTATAGCACTGAATGTAATGCAACAAAAAGGTGCATTTTCATCTCAAGCAGTTTACATATGGAAAAAGTTACTGGCCATTTTTGACAGTTTCCATTACTAGCTGAAGAAAAGAGAGATGCTCTACACATTGTTTCCAAATATTTTGCAGACACAGGATTATTACCATTACTAATTAAGTTGGAAGCTAAGTCGAACCCTTTTCACAAAACTCTGTTTCAGAGGAAATAACCAAAAATGTAACAGCAGTACAGTGGTGGAGATCTCAAAAAGATGTTTCAGAAATTAAGCAAGTGCTCCCTATAGTAATTTCTGTTTTGTGTGCCTGTGCATCGTCTGCTGATATCGAAAGGATGTTTTCTACTTATGGATTCGTACATTCAGATATAAGAAACAGACTTGGCAGTGACTAAGCAGCTAAACTAGTATTTCTATTGCATTATAACACTTAGGTTTTCTTATATTTTTTTTTTGTTTCAATTAAGTATTTTTTTTGTATTAAAAAGGTTTTTTTAGTTCTAATTTTATAATTTTTTTAAAGTTTAATTTTTTTAATAACCAGCGTTTTCTTCGATTATTATAATAAAATAATAAATAACACCACATAAAAATGCGTTATTTTTGTATGAACAAATACATTTTAAGTGTTAAAATTTTAAAACTCTTTTTTAAATTAATCATGATTAAAAAAAAAATCATACTGATTAAAATCATCATTTTAATCGGCAATTTAATCAATTGATTTTAATCATCTCAACCCTGCTTTAAACACTGCAAAATTTCAACAAAATGGGCTAAATGATTATTAAAATATTACGAGAAAACAATTTTTTTTTTATAGTGTGAGACCCTGTATCTTTAAAACGAAGCATTACCGGATCTATGTTTGTTTAAGTTAAAGGATGTCTAAAGTATGAAACTACCTTAACGTTGAATTTTTTGAATACGGTTAAGGGTTCTTTGTCCAGTTTTGCTGACTAAATTTTGTCGTAACTCAAAATCCATGCCGTAATGTAATTTGTGTAATCACAAAAAAAAATCAATATTGGTTAATAATAATTTTCTTAGGGATCTTGGAAAAGGGCGCCAAAATCAAGCTCGCAGACGGGCCTTTAGGAGCCCAGGAACGCTCCTCTCTGCTCTTTTCCTTAAGGAAAATTTTGTAGCATCTAGTATTTAAAATTATATAGATACTTAATATTTTTACATCCCCAGTAGCATCAAATTTTTAAATTAATTTACGCAACGGTATTCCAGTCGATGAGAATATCGCTATATCCCTGTTTATCATTCCATTTTTATTTCTTAAAACGAAGTTGCAAAATCTTTAAATTAAAATCCAGAAATTCGCTGTTTCCAAGCTGCCAATTTTCTAACTTTAACTTTAAAAAGCTTATTTGAACGTCATTTGACTTCAATGGTTAAATTAATTTTCCTGAAAAAGCACTTTACTTTTCTTAGACAACTTACGTTATATCGACAACAGATCTTCAACTGTATGTTAAGTACTTGTATACATTGGGAAAATAAATAAATAAAAATATATATTTTTACTTTTTTATTGTAATATATTCATTCCATTTGTATTGAGATTTATTTGTGATATGTATAATGGTTCTTATTCGTGATCCTGCAGATATACAGTATGTCCACGAAAAAATGACTGATCAACAAAGGTAGAAAGACAATAGCAACTTGCATAACGAAATTGATAATTCCATAATTTATAAAAATTTTAGTCAGTCACCAATGTCGGGCGTTTAAACCAAAATGGAAGATGGTGCCTGTTGCTTAAAATTTTGTTTCATAATAGGAGAAAAAATATTAGGAAATAGGTTATTTTACAACAACATTTTATTTTCTGATGGATTTATGTGGCTACTTAAAGCAAGAAATCTACAACAACATTTTTTTAAATAGGATTGTAGTGGAAGGGGCGACGAGGTGGCACAGGAGTGAACCAATCTCTCGGTGGTCTGTATGGTTTGTTGGGATTGGAGTGGATGTGTGATCGTGTAACGAGAGGGTTCAGGAAAACGTCCGTCCGTTTGTAGTAATCGATAATGAGTTTATCTATGGGTTCAGTGATTATCGGCATTTGTAGGTCATTGTGCAGAGTTTGCACCCTCATGAAGCGTGGAGCACCCGTCACGATGCTAAGGACTTTGTTCTGAAAATATCGAAATTTGCAGAAAGCTGACTTATTTAAGGTGCGCCAGGAGGCGACACCATAAATCAGTACTGGCCGAATAATAATAGTCTTGTAAAGAAATGTCTTTGTCCGTAAGTATAGTCTACTTCTACTATTGAGAGTAGATGGCAAGCGAGAGGGTTCGGAATTGTCGGTCCAAGCCAGCTGCTTATCGAAGCTCAGACACAGATATTTAACTTTCTCACACCAGCTTAGACTGGTGTTTTTGACTTTTAGTCTAATTTGTGAAAATTTGCTTCTGGCTCTTGAAAAGTAGATAGCTTGGGTTTTGGCATTATTAAGGCGAATCTTCCATTTATCCACCCACGCCTCGATAAGTTTTATGTGACGTTGCAGCGCTGAGACTACCAACCTTGGCTGTTTGGCGAATTTCTAAAAGAAGAATCTTGAGGAAATGTGGAAGCTGTTCACACAATATTGGGTCTCTGTACTAGGGATTTCGACAAGAAATGAAAAATGTGTTGTTTGTCTGAGATCTATATTCTACAAGTTTAATATGTATAATTTCCCTAATATGTGTGAAACTTATTCTCACTGTTTAAATTTTCAGCAATAATCATTATTTACATTAATACAAATAGGTATGCAAAAATTTAATTTTAGAATTATTTTAATAATAATTCGGATTTAGGCTTTCCAATCAATTGAGGAGGATTTTTCGAAAAAACTTTATGATATAGTACTTCATTTAAGATTTCATATCGTATCCCCACTTATATAACTCTCCTTAATTAATATATCATGTGTTAATACCATAATCATAATATTAATAATGACTAATAGTTATTTTATACAAATAATGCATGCAGGAGATAATAAAGTAACATATTGAAAAGGGCGCAACTCAAGTACGTGCTTAGGTCCGATACACATATTTGTTAGCACTTTTGTATGTATATTGATTTCTATCAGCAAATAATATTATGAAATAGATAAATTTTGAATTTTGAATTTGGGTTTGAATACATTTAAATGTTTTCAAAATTGAGTATATACTGTAGGTAGATATATCCGGGGAAAGAGAGCGACATTAGAATTTTAATTCACGACTCTTCTCCGTACCACTCAATCAGACAAATTTCAAATCTAAATTAAACATAATTGGGCAAATTGGCATCAATGGTGGCTATCCCTAGAGATTACTTAATAATATTTACCATAAATACCTAACTAAACATATAAACAATCAAGAACCACCAAATAAAAAATTTCACTCCCTCTTTTTCTGGGAACCCATTTCTTATTAACTAAAAAATATATTTCAATCCTATGACTTTAATATCAGCTTCAAAACCAAACATTCACTTGGCTCTTACATTGGTAATTCTAAAGACAAAGTCCCCCCTCTATAGACAACCCTACAGTGTATGAGGCGTGCTGTTCAACTAAGGGCCGTTCTACCCCCTATGTTAGACAAACAGAAAGAAAATTTCAGACTCGCGTTAGTAAACATTGTAAAGAGATAGAAAGTACATAAAATTTAAATTTATCTCCCTCTAAAATCAAATGTAACTTTTAAAGGCGTGTGTCCATAAACAAGCGCAACTTCCACCCAGATACAAACGGTAAATTCTTACATTTTTGTAATAAAGGCAACACATTGGATGTGCTTCAGATCATGGAGTCTTACTAACTCTACATTACCTATTCGTTCTCCCCAAGGAAGTCAAATTATTTCTTTATTCTATTTTCACACTCTTTTGCAACTTTTGCTTCCTAGGGTACATATGTTTACAAACATTGGTTGGTTTTTGATAATTTATGTTTTTAGTATTAAGTGTTACTATATTGTTTCCCCCCTTTTTCGACTCGTAAATTCAGTGCAGTTTCTTTTTTCCCTCCTTTGGACATAAATAACCCAATTTTTTTAACAAATTGTACAATTCAATCATTCGTTGACAGATTTCTTCAGGATGGTCACTCTTCAGGTACTTTAGGCGTCCAGTGATCACAACTCAAAGTTCTTTTCCATAAATAATTGAGAGATCCTCGCGGATCTTGAAAACTCAATATCGAGTATTTTACAAAGTTTTATGATGGTTGTCAATTTTGATGATATCACATCCATTTTCCAAGTAAGCTTCACTTCGAGACACGTGTGTATAGAGTAAACACGGTGGTGATCAGAAATATTTAAGTTAAATTTTTTAAAAAGTTTTTGTTTTAATTCTTTCATTTTTCAAAATGATGTATCCTTTTCAATTTTGATTGCCATGGGGCATATACCCATTTTCTAATTTCTTTCTTTTAAATTAACTTTTTAATAAGAAGCCTGTCTTCAACCATCACAAAATAATCAATAAAATTTAAAATGTCTTAATTTAAAAATGTTTTGTTCAAACTAAAATACGTTTTCACAATTCACATGAAATCTTTTTAATATAATCAAAATTACAATTTTATAATTTAATTTCCAAGGTCACTCCGTTTCCACAATATTTGAATTTCCTACTCACTTCCAGTTGTACCTACTCATTTATTTGAGTATCCCCTAAAGATGGACGTCTAGACGCCCGAAACATGTAGGGAATATTACCAACATTTTTTCTATTAAGATTTTGTGAAGGAAGACTTGATTCTTTTATTTGGAGAATTTTAAAAGCTCCCTTAAATAGTTTCGCAGAAATATAATGACAGCAAACGGTAAGAGACGTCATTAGGTTATCATAAACATAGCGCTTCAAAGAGCAAAAATTTTATCCTTATCTCAGACGAACATTGTTCGTTTGAGATCCTTATACTGAATTTTCAATGTTGAATAAAATAACGAAATGCGTTAATAAACGGCAAGGGGCTTGCGATCGAGAGTGACTTTTTCTACCTTGAATATTAAACAACTTCATATCATCATAAACGATTTAGATATCTTTTACGCAATACTTAAGTGAAATACAATTATTGGATAACGTTATAAATACGACGTAGCTTAATATACCAAAAGGGACTGGGTAATTTAATTTCTGTTTTATACAGTTAAGATGAGGCACTGGCTAAAAAAACCATGTTTTCAGAGAAAAATACTTTCAAATGACTTTTTCATCCAATCTCGCAAACCTCGAAAGAAAATCTTTTTCTCCCAGATGTTTAATAAAATTAGCTGAAAGTGGTTTGTTTGCCCGCCCTTGCTGGAAAAGTTTGAATTTTCAAATAGCCGCAGGAAGTTAATCTTGTATTCGCTGCGATAAATTTGTGACTTTTTTTTTTAGAATACAATTTTCACGAACTACGACCTGAAGTGACGTAACCTAAAAAAGTATTAAATAGATACATAATTGCGGTGAACAGACGAAAAGTATTTGCATTGCAGCACAGGAGGAGCCAAAATATAGTAGTTAATGCACTGGATTGCTGATTTTCAGAGTTGGTAAACCTGGTTGTGGCAATGTACACTGTTAGAAGAGAATAATCAAATTTAACGTTTTTAAAGTCCCAGGAGATCCACTCTCGGTTTTTTGTCAATTTAACTCATAACGTTTAAGTCATATAGTAACTAATAAAATGTGTCATTATTTTAACATTAATTTGACATTATTGTATAGCAAAAATAACTACTAAGTCAGTTAACTTAAAACTTTATTTATTATAATGTTAAGTTGTTTTGTAAATTACATTTTTCAAGTGATTTAACAAAAAATCATGTAAACTAACTGCGATGCTCATGTCTGCAGTAACTTTTACTTTGTAAGAAAATTAATATTACTGTTTTTTAATCACGTTAAGACCTCGCCTTGAACATATTTAACTTTTGTACGTTATTTATTTTGATTTCCGTACTTATTCAAAATGAGTACTTTTAAAATAAATATCAGTTTAACATACTCAAAATAATAAGTTATATTGTTGAGAACAAGATGGATTATTTCACAATTTCGATTTAGACAAGTGAAAAAGTACTATGAATTATTTAAGCTAGAACAACTAAACGATCTGAAAACATTTTTAGATCTTTTCCTTTATGCAATACTATAGTACCTACTCGTTCATTCGTCCAAAAATGATAAAATGGAAACACAACTTTAAAAGGTATACTAATGGTAACTTAATATAGTGTTATAGCAAAAATTACTACTTATAATAAACCAAAAAATATTTCTAACAATTTATTATCGGAAAATTACAGGTACGTTATTTTTATTATTAATTAATATTATTCCATCAGATTACCAAAGCAGAAACATCCAGACTTTTAACTATAATATAATATATTAAAAATCAGTAAGTTATAAAGAAACTTAAGTCTAGTTAATATAAACGCGAATCGCCAATTTCGTTATCATTGGTTAATATTAATTAATCTGTAAAATTTATTTAAAATTTTACCAATTGAAATGACATTCGCGATGTAATAAAAAATAATTTCGGTAATATTTTAATATTATTTACCATATTATTATCTTAAAGCTATAATATATAATATAGGTATACAATACACATTGAGGAAATATTCTCTTTTGAATTAAAGGAAATATATATCTTGAAATATTCAACTTATCTTAGAGACTAAATTTTTGTTTAACAAATATTCTGTAATTGTTAATATACGCAGTGCAGTATTAACTTGTAGCATTTACCTTGTAGCCTGTAACCTTGTAGTACTGAACTTATTTATTGTAACATATATTCCGGTACAGCACCTGAAATATTTTTAATTTACAAGTTTTAAGGATAATACTTTTCAGGTCAGCAAATTCGCTTTTAAAAATTGATAAAAGCAGTTGTCTACCTACACACCCACCTAGGGGTGGGAAACTCTTTAAATAGGTGCGGAAACTATCGAAATATATTTATATAAATACATTTAAATACATATACACATTTGAACACAAATAAATACATTTAAATACATTTAAATACAAATGAATACAAATAAATACATAGAAATACAAATAAAGACAAATAAATACAAATGAATACCAATGAATACAAATAAATGCACACTGTAAATATTACTTTTATTTTATGTTGAAATAACTTTCAAAAATATTTCGTATTAAATCTTTTTTGGGTATATTTATGACTAAAAGAAGAATCAAAACGATTATACATTTTATAAATGTAACTTGTAGATACTGATATTTACTTGAGTGACAAAATTATTGTTTGTTAATTTTAACACACTATAATAACGACTCTTAAAAAATTAGTTTCTAAAAACTGATTTTTACTGAACATAAAGACTTAAAGTTACTTATATTTTAAGTTAGTTGTGCTTTACTAAAATTGACAATGAGATTTTTTGATTAACACGGCCATGATTTCTAACAGTGTAATGAGTGGTAATAATCACAGCTGTCATTGCCAACCGGACTCCGAAGAAATTATTTTTGGACCTATAATGTGCTGTATTGCAAAAGATGTTTATAGTGATTATTTACCTCATCCATTATAAAAGCGGGTTGATTTTCACCTGATTATTCAGCGATAATCCCCCGCTCTCCGGTGAAAATCACCCTTGTCAAAAGTGAAAATCTCACCCGTCAGAAAACCAGCGATAATCTCCCGCTCTCCGGTGAAAATCACCCTTGTCAAAAGTGAAAATCTCACCCGTCAGAAATCGTTAGTTTTTTATTTGGTAAATAATCTTCAAAATACATTTCGGGATTGGGAAATAATCAGAAAATCATTCTCAGATTTTTTGCCATTAGGAAATCGCTCTCGGGCAAGCCCTCGAGCGATTTCCACGGCAAAGAATCTTCGTAATGATTTTCGATAATTTCCCTATCCCTTAATATATTACTACAGATAATTTTTCGTTCGGTTCACCGCATTTTTTCCCCTTTGGCATCAATAATAAGAATTTACTAAAATATACCTTCCTGTAAAATAAGCTTAACTTGACAAAATATGGAAAAAACACTTTTGGCCGCCTTCTTAAATTCGAGGGTAAGTTTAGTTTTAATTTTGCCGTTAAAAAAATTCGCTGTGCTATTTTCAATCGCACACTGAAAAAAATAATCTTTAAACCAAAAGCCTACGGCATTCATTTAAAAGCATCGCGCTTTTTAACAGGTTCAAATGCTTAGGGTCTTAACAGAAAACTTCAACTCCTTTGTCTCAAGTTGCTTCGATTTTATTTAGCTGAAAGTTATTTCTCCTGAGCCAAATTGTCTTAAGTCAAAAGGCAAGAGCTTCTGGCGCTATTTATTTAGAGTTTAAACAAAAATCAACACTTTACCCCAAGTAATAGTAGTTGGTGGTTCAAAATCCACGAGCTTAAGTAATATCCCAAGTTGCTTGCCTGCATTTTTTTTCATGTCGAGTGAATTGAAAGTACTCTTAAGACAAGATATTTACGGTATTCGCTCAAGATTAGGTTACTTCAGGGTAGCGCAATCGCAGCTCTGTAATTTTCGCTCAACACCTACGATCTTGAATTATTGTCATAAGTCATTTAAAATTACCCTTGAAGCAAAATATTAAAAGTATTCGGCTAAGATTAAGTTCCTTGAGAGAGTAGTAACGCATTTACCAATGGAAAACAAATCTAGTTAGAGTGATGAGGTGCTTGCTGTACAGGGACATTTTTTAAGTGTCTCACCCGATTGGCGATTTTCCTGCTGACTATAATAAAATACAAATTACACATTTCCTAATGATTTTCCGCAAGGAAGCCAAATTTAATGTGAAAAAATATATGGTTTCACAAATTTGACAGATCCCAAGCAGCATCAACAGTGACAAATACCAGTGTTTAAGTCTTTGTAACTTATATTTAAGTTATGGGTAGAAATTGAAACCTTAAATGCCTATTTAAACAGAAAAATACCTAATGATCCTCTGTCGCAGTTACTATAACGTAACAGTTACTCGAAATTTCTCACATGGAGTAATGACATAGCATATACCCACACAAAGTCATATAAACTAACCATTAACTTCAAAAAACGTCTTTAACGTATTTTCACTGTAAGGTCGCCGATCATTGGTAGCGGGAACCATGGATTTTACCAAAATGCGTTGCCAAAGTGATTTTTACCAGTGAGAAAAAATTAACAGTAGTCGCGACTTAACTGGGTGCTGTAATATAACTTTAAAGTTAGTAACATATTAGTCACCGTAATCGTTGCATATTAGTAAGTTATACTACAAAATCGTACCGCAAAGTTGCGCTAACCAGTTAAATTAATAGTTTTGCGACTTTGGAGTGCCCGTAACCGCTAAAAGTTACTTTATGGTTTATGCCAGTTTACGGTAGGTATTATTTATTCCAGATTGATGCCTACATTTTTAGGTTATAACACCGTGTTATTATCTCGTGTAGTTTGTAAGGTGGCAAATAATTGAAAATGTCTAGTACAATGGAAAAAAAAAATATATAGGCACTCGACTACTTTTTACGGAAAGTGTAAAAAACAGCTAAAATGTTATTCTTTAGAAGAGCAGAATTTAAAACAGTTCTTTCATGTTGTTGCCACAGCGCCCAATTTGGCGGAAGTAAAACAACTTTATTCAAACGACACCACAACTAACCAAGAATCTCACTGTAATAGAATTTTGGAAGATTTTGGACCAGCAACTGATCACATAGATACATTAGATTATGTGGAAGAACACGAAGAAAATGAAGCAGAAGCATTTACCATATGGCAACAATTGAAAGAGGGGGCCCTTAAGCACAGAATAACCCATTGTGCCCTTATAAAAGTCAATCAATAGAGAAATAGCGAGTAGAGTAGCCTAACTAATAATTTTATTGTTGCTTGTGGTTTTAAAATCGCAAATTTTTTAAATGAGAAAATCTAGAGTAAGAGTTACTAAGATATAGGAAAAAATACTTACTGGTGGCAAGACTATCTTTCATGGTAACATTTTTTTAGCCCGCCATTTTTTTTACATGAAATAGTCGATGTCATTTTATTGACCATATAAAATTAACGGATTGGTAAAGTTTACTTTTAAATTGACCTGTAATATGAGTATATTTCTGTTTAAAAAGGTAATAAAATTAAAACTGACGTTATCAGAGTATCAAAACATATATGATACACACGCACAACCTTAAATTACTCAGAGAAAAATTAAAAATTAAGAAATGGCCACGATGAAGCGAAGGGAAATGAACACGTACTACAGACCACGGACCACGACAAGTTGGGTGATTTCCCCCTCTCTAGGCATATATTACAGCAAATTCACAAGACCGAAGTTCTTTTTGCTTAAAACCGAAATGTTTGATTAACTTATCGAGTTAACCCTTAACAGTATATAATTTACCATCGACAAAAATGTTGTTTTGTTATGAAACCCTGAGGGATTCTGTCCGAAACCCCTTTATTTGAAGTTTTTCAGTAAAGTGAATCGCACTTGGCTTAAAGTATTATTTATATTCATTTGTAAAATATCTCTCTCCGAGAGAGAATAACTGATCTAGAGGAATATCGAAACCAAGAGAGTTCCAAAAATTATTAAAACTCCTCTGTTCACTTGCAAGAAAGCATTTCACTTTGCACCAAGAAAACCTACTTTCTAATAAAAGATTATAGGTCAAGAAAGTCAAATAATATACCCTTTTTTATCAGTGCAACAGTTTTTAGTATTTTTATTATTTATCGAGTTCCGGGATACGTACTACCAATATATCATCACCACTACATGTAGGTCATAAAATATAGAATAAATTCAAGATTTTTAAAACGCTTAGCATTAAAAAAATCTCTATAAAGGGTGGCCCCTCAAAAGGTTTGCTAAAATTAACCTTAATTTTTGAAATGGTGATTTGCTTTTTGTTATTATTATTTGCAAATTTCTAAACATTTTTCAAACAAAATGTCATTTACCTAAACTAAATTGTTTTCGGTCGACGATGTTTTAAAAATTTTGGATAAATTTTTAAAAACTGCCAAAGTCCCCGAACAACAGCATTATTTATTGTGAATATCATATTATTATTATCAAGTAACAGGAACAGATCTGTTGTTGGTTTTTGTGCAAATTTATAAAATTACGCTTTCACAAAAGAAATATCGGTAATGTTAAAGCACTCGGGGTATTACCCCCAGAAATTAATCGACGTCCTAGAAACCACAACATGATTGACAGCCTGCGGTCATCGGCAAATAGAAACTTCGGTGGAAGCGACAGGATGTTACGACTCTTCCCTAATTTTATTAAATAAGGGCAGATTGTTAACCTTAATTTCGAAGGGGCCGCTAACAAAACAAACACACTGAAATAGATTTTCTCAGAATTATTTTAATATTGAAAGTTTTTTTTTTTGTTTTAATTAAAACTGTGTAAAAATTCGATTTATTTTTTGAAACACTCGCGAAAATAAATATAACAAAATATATGAATAAATAGCCCTGGTCAGCATAAGGGCCGTTTAATCCATCTGTTCTCAAAAATTTGTGATTTGAAATCACACTGATAAAATTAATTATTTGAATTAATGAGAAATAATATTAAATGTATTTTTTGGTTTTTACTCACTTTGTCAGGACACAGGAAAATTCATTGACAAAATTAACTTTTCTTGAGTGGGCCATCAACAGCACAAATAACTACACGTGGAACGTGTTCATCAGTCGAAATTTGATGGTTATTTAAAATAAATGATAGAATTTGTCTCGTCATTGAAATGACATTGTTGACGTTGTTGAAAGTAAAAAGCGGACAATTTGAAGATTGTTAAGGTTAGAGAATATTGAAATTTTTAAAAATTAATTCAGAAGGCGTCTGTGTAAAGGAATGTAACTTCTGTTTAGATTAACTTAAACTTAAATTAATTTAAACAAAGGCAGTTGTCCATTAATTCTTTATTAATCTCTATGTCCTTCATAAAATCGAGTCTGTTAAAATTTTTGGGAGATATATCATGAATAATCTTTGAATTAGCAGAGGGACTGAAAGTATGATTAGAAATTTTGAGGGGTTGGCCAAAAGCAGAAGAGGATCTCGAAAAGTGTTCTTTTATACGTGTCCTTAATGGTCTACAAGTACGACCAATGTAGGTACTGTTACAAGAATTACGATTTAATTTATATACTCTTAGAAAGATGTTCAATTTTATCCTTGGAATTTACAATGTGTGTTGCTAGACTGTTATTGGTTTTGAAAGAAACACTGAGATTTGGGTTTGATTGTGTAAGTATTTGTTTAATGTTAGAATTAGTGTTTTGATCGAGGAACATATTTTTTATCGATCTTAGTGGGAAGAGGGTATAACTCGTTTCTAATTCTTCTGCATTCTGTTTTGAGATCAAGGAATCTATCATATTTGGGTCGTAGTTGTTATTGAAAGCTATTTGTTTTAAAATATTTACTTCGTTCTGGTAGTTTTCTTTTGTCATGAGAATATTAAGAAGTCTATTTATGTAACAATGAAAAGATGCTAATTTATGTTGTTGATGATGATTTGAATTGTAAGGGATGACATGATCTGTTTTAGTGGGTTTCCTGTAGATTTGAAATTGTAGGTTAGTTCTGGATTTAAGGTAAGGTCTAAAAAATTGATTGTTTTGTTGTTTTCTGTCTCAAGTGTGAAAGATATATTGGGATTATTGGGGTGTACGTTATTAAGTTTATTGAGTATTTTTAAGGTTCCTTCGTTGTTGCAATTCAAAAAACACAAACAATCGTCTACATACCTGTACCAGTGGAGGATCTTAGGGTTGTTTGCTGACATTATGTAATTGTTTTCCAAAGAATCCATAAATACATCCGCTAAAAAAGGAGTATTTGGCTCCTTCCCATGGAAAGTCCGTCTGGTTGTTGGTAAAATTTATTATTGAAGCAAAAATAATTTTGGGATAAACAAAAATTAAGTAAAGTTAGAGTATTGGGGACAGTCGTGAATAGGTTTGTAACGTCAAAGGAGACAAGTAGAAAGTTTTGAGGTAAATTTAAATACTTGAGTTTATTGACCAAATCTAGAATGTTAAGTATTGTGTATGCAGGTTTGAAATTGGTTAATGATTTTATAGGATTGAGTGTGAAAGTAGAAATGTTGGAAATGGGAGTGTTAGTGAAACTTACCACTACTCTGATAGGGGTATCAATTTTGTGGATCTTGGGTAATCCGTATAAACGTGACAAGATGGGATTGCTGGAAATGATGTTTCTTGGTGCCTCGTTATCATCCAAGAATACACTATAATATTTTAAAAATCTAGTTGTTTTTCTAATGGATCTATCGTGAGGATTGTCTGTTAAGGTTCTGAAATTGTTATCCTGTGGAAAGCTTTCAACCTTAGATACATAGTCTGATTTTTTAAAGTAAATAGGTTTAAAGTTAAGTTAACAAAATGTTTATTTGATTGTTATTTATATATATTTTTTCAAGTATATATTTATTTTACTTTTATTTTACATGTATTTGCCGTAACAACAACGTTATTTAATTTATTTGTATATCGCTCTGTACGCAACAACTTAATTTGGTTAAGTATTCTTAAGATTTTAAAAATGTAGGTTCTCAATTGCTTTGAATTCGTTTAAATTTCTTGTTGTTCATTGGAAGAATTAAATTTGTCAAATAAATGCTCCTAAGTCAAAAACTATTCTAGATGGGTATAGGAACATGATACATAGAAAGATAGAAAATTTTAACAGCTTTTAGGATCAGAGATAAAATACAGGGTGTTCCATTAACAAAAGTATAATTTTGACAATTTTTCCAAATCATCAAAATATTTGCATTTTTGAAACACCCTGTGCTATAATAATTAAGATATCGATACAAAGTAATATGTCTTTGGATATTACTTAACTTTCCACCAAATTTCCAAGTTCTAATCTGTCACGAAGTCAAAAATATCGGCAGTTTTTAAAGGTCATGTTTTGCGAAAAAAAAGAAAGAAATTAATTATTATCTCGAAAACGATGACAGATAGGTATAGGAAAATATTAAGAGAAGTTATTAAGAAATTAATAAGGATTGTAAAAAAAAATTAATATACAGGGTATTCCATTTAAAATATCAAAGTAGCTAGTACTTTTTAGTAGAACCGGCAACACTGCATAGTTAAAAATATTTTTAAAGGAGAGAGCACGTCCACTTATGCATGCAACCAAATTTTCAAAGTGATCCGTTGGTTGGTTCGTCCAAAACGTCTAATAGGCCATCCACTATCAATCACCCTGTATACAATAATTTTGGCATGCAAGATAATTTCTTCATCGATTTATCTCGACAACGACGCCCTAAATCATGTCTAACAATGACCACCTTTTCTTGAAAAAAAAAAGGTTAAAGTTCTCTAATTTGATATAAAAAAGTATAAAATTCAATTTGAAAAGGAGTTAGGTATATTTTAACTTCGCCCGTCCCTATTTCTGACGCTGCTTGTAAATTGTCGAAATTTTAACGACAACAGTTCGATTCTGCATATTATTATAAAGCTTACTAGAATGATAAAATTTTAAATTTGTATCTTTATTGGTTTCAAAAATATTAAGAAGAGAACATCTTCAGGGTCTACTCTCCGCGATGCTGTAGCTCGGGGTTGGGGGCCTCATTCGACAAAATATTACGTGACCTTCTGACCCTATTTTGACTGAACCTACTCAATCCCTAATTATTGGCCATACCTATTAGGACGCCTTTCATACTGATAGTCTGAGGGTCAAATTCCAGAACATGAATTATGAATGGAGTATGAATTATAACGATTTGTTTAGTCAAGATTTCGTAAATATCATAGTTATAAAACATCACTTTTACATATCACGGATAATATCCTAGCGGCTATCCATTGCGAACTTACAACATAAATTTTACCTGACTACTCCAAAGCTTTTGACAGTTTAAATCATTATATACTTCTGGCAATCTTAAAATTCCTTGGTCTCGAGTCTTGATCCTAGTGCGTGTCAGCAGTCAGTGTAACTTATCTCCATGCCGTTTATGCCTATGGGCGTTGTGTGCGGCGTTCCATAGGGATCCATCCTTGGTCTTATATTTCTGAGTTTCTACACCTCCAGCTAGCTTAACACCTAAGATATGCTTCTGTATACCTTTATTCGGACGACACTCAACTGTATATATCATCTCGCCCTCAAAATAGCCTTGCGGTAAATTATAGGTTATCAAGTGATCTCGAAGTACTGTTACAGTCGTCTACAAGACATTGGCTTGAACCTGAACTAACCTACTCAGCTATTGGCAGGGACCTTAGACTTTTGCTTAAAAATAAACTTTGGTTCTCGTAACATACAGGTTGTTATTTAAGTACATGGCCAAACTTCAAGGGGTTATTATTTTAGTGATTCTAAGACAAAACGTTTATATAAACATAGGTCCGGTATTGCTTTGTTTTCAAGATACAGAGTGTCAAACTTTTGTAATATAAGTAACGAATTTTATAGCTTAAACTCTTAAAAACATTTGAAATAGTTACCATCAAATAATTACGTATGCACTGTTTAAAGTTATGTCAGTAATGCCAAAGACAAATTTGTTTGAACAATTATTTTTCCTTCCATGGCACATACTTTTTTGTAACTTTCAAAACACTGCAGTAATAAACAACGTTATTTGTTTTATCGAAAACAGTTATTCTGAGCGAAAAAATTCAAAAGATGAATTTCGTTTAATTTTAATTGCTTAACCATAAATAAAAATAACTTTATTTCATGTCCATGGACAACAATAAAAACACTTTTAAATTATTTATAAACCACAAAACTTTTTTTTATTGATTGCAATCAAGTAATTTTTATGTTTTCTCTCAAAAACGAAGCAAGATACGAAAACAATGCTAAAAATAAAAAAGTTGTAGTTTTAGTTGCCTAATGTAAGAAAAATACAATAATTGCAAAAAAAATTAGTGGCGCACATTCTTTTGTCAAAAATCTTAGTTAAGGTGGCTTCCGGGACGCCACTGGACTTAAAAAATTGTAATCCAGTCAGGGCTAAATTAGCCCCTTACTACCCTAAATGACACTGCCAAATTTCAACAAAATCGGCTGAAGGATTATTTAGATATTTACGAAAAAACGACTTTCTTGAAAAAGTTTGACACCCAGTATCTTTAAAACGAAACATTACCGCATACACTTTTTGTCTCAGATCACTCAAAGAATCACCCCTTGAAGTTATGCCATGTACTTAAGTAACACCCTGTATAAATATCTGTATTCAGAAAGCTGAACTAACTAACCTGAATTAACCCGAACCAAAACTAATTTTTAATCAGAGAAACTTATTAAATACAGGCTTTACAAATTTGTTATACGATGGTCTGGTCTCATCACAATTCACCTTCTCTGTGATTCGCTATATCGTCCCTGTCTTTGAGAACAGGATGCTAGACGCATCCAACATATCCAGAATAGCTGTGTACTGATATTGGGTGACATAAGAAGATATGATAGAGGAGTGAGTGGTCAAATGAGGGAAATAAGAATGCTTCAAAGTCTAGGCCTTTTCAATAAAATAATTTGTAAAAATGTCCAGCATATCTATACCAAAAAATCGAATTTAGATATGATGCACATTACACATGTCTTTGATCTAATGTATAAACTTATAGCTACACAAGTCTACATTATTTGAAACGTATTTCTCTTATCAATTACCCCTACTTTACAATAAAATCCCGGTAAATATGCTCCAACCCAAATGTTTAAACTTGCAATACGCCACCTAATCCTGAAGTTCTGTCAGGTTTAACAATAACTCTCTGTCCACACCTCTTTAGTTATGGACAAAGATATTTCATTGATAGCTAAGAAATTCTTAAATTTATAACAAATTTGCGGGTATGTAATATATTATAAAAGCTGCTTAGGTTAAGTGAAGAATCCTTTTGTATCTTATAGAATAAAGACATGTTATTATTATTATAATAATTATTATTACGTATTAAATAGTACAGGAGAAATAAACCGCAGAATTAAATTAGTGTTTAAGTTGTTAGATTATTTCCGAACAATGGTTATTCGACCAGTTCATAATATTTCTATTATTTACGGTCGAATTCTTTGGTTTTATTCAATTTTTATAATCATTTAAACCAATATTATAAATAACTAGATTCGCAAATTCTTGTATTATCATCTATATATTTATCGGAGTTATTTACAGTGAAAATAATTTCCACGTTCTAATATATGACTATAAACTGATACATTACTGAGTGATTGGCTGCCAGTGCTGTCGGCATTGTTACAGCAGATGTGAGAACATAGAATAATATCCAAGCAAGCGAAAATAATCGAATTATTACGAATTATTGCAAATGGTTTTAGTATATTAAATTCAGTTGCTAATTCACTTGAATCTATTGTTTAAGCGAAAATAGCCCGAGCACCTAATTCATTAATAATTTAATCTACTTTGTTCTAAGAACATATAAAAAAAATTAGAGGATTGCCAAGACAATAAACAAAAATTGCAAAGTGTCATCATTAATATAATGTATAAGTAAATTCTTTTTTATATAACAATCAAGGCCTACCACATTATTATAATATGGACATTTGATTATCGCGCTCTAATATTTTCAGAAACAGTCGAAGATAGGGTATAGGACATAAATGAAATATATGAATCTACGAAGGCGTAGAAGTGCCATGTAAAAAAAAATTTAGGCATTATGAAATTTTGACTTTAATCTCGAAATTTCCCCTTTAAACTCGAAATTTCGACTTTAAACTCGAAATATCGGCTTCAATCTCGAAATTTCGACTTTAAACTCGAGATTTTGACTTTAAACTAGAATTTTTGACTTTAAACTCAAAATATCGATTATGAACTCGACGCTTCGACTGTAAACTCTATATTTCGATTTTAAACTCGAAATCTCGACTTTAATCTCGAAATTTTGACTTTAAACTCGAAATGTTTGACGTAGCTGGAATACTATCCGATACCAAGGATGGTGCTAAAAATATGATTTCAATACTAACTGTACTGTACTATTCACGCACATTGTACTTTTCATTATTGCGAAATTTAAATTTGTAATTATTGTATAATGGCCGTTTGAGAAATAAAGGAATTAGTGAACGAAAATTTGAAATTTTCTTCGTTTTGCGAATATATTTTCTTCTACCTAACATTTTCGTACAACGCCTACTCTTCAACTTTGGGATATACAAAGTATTACATTATTTTCTTAGAAGCTTTAGTTCAAAACATTCATCATTAACAATATGTTCTAGCAGTCCAATATAAACAATGCTTAACGCTTATCTTTCCTCTAAATCTGACTATGAAATAATCTCCGATATCAAAATTTTTATTCTTATTTGACTTTAGGTAAACCGACCAAGGTTGGTCCTCGTCGTCAGTTTCGAAGTCACTGGAGCTATAAACATCGGAGTAATTTAAACGGTTTTAGGTCGAGATTTCATAATGCTTAATTTTTTTTACATGGCACTTTTACGCCTTCGTAGGTATCTATACATAAAAAATAAATTATATAAGGCTTAATATACCAGGTCAGGGTTTCATTTGAAATAATAGTTTAGATATCAAGGGAAAAAACTTTAAAGTTGGCCACATCACCAATATCGACATTAAATTAGACATATTTAGAAACTCCCATATCCCAAATTTTTTAAATTTACCTTTAATACTTTCTGGGATATTAAGCCGTGGCGCGACTTTTAACTAACCAAGTTATATATTTTTTTCTCGTTTTCTATTTCATTTGTTCAAGAAAAATTAAATAACTCATAAAAATAACAAGATATCTTACTTCATCAATATCAAACTTTATTTTATGGAACTCTTTTCAAAAACAAATTATGAATTGCTTGAAATCAAAATTCAAGTAGTAAGTTGAAAGTCGAATTTTCTTGAAACCTATATAATATAATAAAATATAATAAAAAACTTCCTATTCAAATATAGGGTATCCTATTTAAAAAAATGTAACTTGCTGAAACCTGACATTTTGAGCGCACCCTGTACAATTCAAAATATTTTTAAAATGTGCAGAATATCCAACCATACCCTAACACAAAAGCTTCATCGGCAACTCGTACGTTCAAGGCATATAACTACCCCGCGAAATCGTTGATTCATCCGGTACTATTAATTCACTTTAACTCTGTAACGCACACAAACGCATTAAATTATTAAAGTTCCATTGAATAGGAACCAAGGATTTATTTAGAAAAAATGACAAATTATTAGAACGTATCACAACCAATTTTTTCTTTGATTTCATCAACCTTTTTTCAATAGAAACTGAATGGAACGCTTTGGAAGCTTCCGGGCTTTTATAATTGCCAACATATCAACAAAAATATTACTTTTCCTGCTGTTCTCACATAATATATTGTTTTTATTAAGTGAACATAATTCTAAAGAAATGTCAAACCCGATTTGCTAATGGACTGCAAGTAATACAAACAAAATATCAATAGTAGAGGAAATTAAAGTCTTACTTATTATATTTCACAATTTAATTCAGTTTCCTGACAAATATCAATATACTGGAATATTTCTTTAAATTGTCTGTACAAAAAGCAAGAGATAAATTTGGTAAATAAATTAACAAATACAATACATTTTATTAAATACTTTAAAAAAGTCTTTAATTTTTTTTATAGTATATTCGGTTCAGAATAATAAGAATCTGTATAAAAGTTAGTCATTTATGTTATTTTGGAGTCATTTCTCATTAATTGATATTTAATTAAAATTTAAATTAAAGAATTAACCCAGATAAAACCAGAACAGATGTGTAAGCTCCTATCCCGTCTGTACTTCATGCGACTATGAGCCAATGATTGAGCAACAACAAATTGTTTTTAAGCTATCGATAAAATAAGTAAATTGGTCATAACGGGCCATGAGGTGTTTACCAAATAGCCCCGATTTCACAATAATTGACACATTTAAAAATGTCGTTTATGGTCCCTTGATATACTACTATTAGGGAACCCCATTTGGGGGAATGTAGCTCTCACAGGAGACATTTATCGATAAAAAATATGATTATTTTTAGATGCAGATTATAATCTGAAGATATACCCCTTAATCTCGGGACACCCTGCAATATGTCGTCTCGGTTCTGCTTTATGGCATAGAGTCGTTGAAATTATCAGAAAAAACTACAAGAAAGTTGACAACCTTCTAAATGGATCACTACCGAAGGATTTTGAGAATTTCTTGGATTGACCATAAAACTAATATGATAAAGAAGAATTTTGAAATTAAGGCAAGGAAACTATAGAATATTAGGGGAACATAATTGAAAACAAGAGGATATGGCATATTGAACAGACCATTGCATGGAAAGCTTCCGGGAAGACGAAGAGCAGGTACAGAAGCGATCTATTGACTGAAGAATCTTAACGTTTGTCAATTACCTTGTATAAACTAAAATATTTTTTGGTTATAGTAAAGTTTTCTTCCTCGCCGTTTGGTTGAAATTTTGTGTTTTTTAATTTTGTGGGTTTATAGGTCATATATAAATAAAAGCTAGTTTAAGCTGACGTTTCGGTTTATTTCAAATTTAGACCATTATCAGAACTACAAAATACATGATAATTAGAGAATGACATGAAATTAATATAAAAAAAAAACATAATTTTATTTGCGTATTTTGCACAGTCACTTATACTTATATTTATATTCCGACCTGTCATAATGACATTATTATGGATTTCATTTTCAGTGTCAAAATGACATACTTTATAGGACTGAGTACTTAATGAAAAATAGACGCAAAAATGAAAAAAATTATTATTTATTTTTTTACCTTTTCGTGTACGATATTGACAACCTTTTTCTGGGAACACCAAGTTTTGTAATTGGCATAAGTTTTTTCATATATGCCTTCAGACTTTTCGGGCAACAAACCAACAACTGCTTTATTGGCCAAGTCTTCGATTTCTGATGGCAAATTATTCATATTATATTATATAAACGTTAAAATTAAAAATTCAATTCTGACTATGACAATACAAACAAATATTTCTATAGTTACCTGGTTTTATTAAAATCAAGTTATTAGTTTACTGACGAAAACTTAAAATTCATAAAAAAAAACACAAAAATCGTCGGAATATAAAATATTGTATGAAATTCGGATCATAAACAATCATTATGGTACACGCCGTGTTATTAGACTCGGCTGACGCCTCGTCCAATAATACTTACGGCTAGTACCATAATGATCGTTATTATGATCCTTATAACATAAATATCTATTATATGTTTATTTATTGAGATTGATAACAACACCACTAATTTCACGGTTCTAATTTTGTTGATAGGAGGGTAGGTATTAAACAAGTATTAAATATGGGAAAGACTAATTATTTAAGTTCGGTTTTTTATTATTTCTATTATTATGCTAATTATGGTTATGGTAAAAATTTGAAATTTATTTTATTCTTTTTTTCGTTTTCTTTTGACCTTGAGCATAGCTCATTTAGCCACAGCAGAATAATATATTATTATTTTATTATATTAAAGTTAAAATATGATTGCTCAAATGCTTCTATGGAAATAATGTAGTTAAGGGTACATGACATAGGAATATGCACGGGGCAGTCGCTTAAGGCCACTGGGGCCTATCAGTGCGACTTTTGGTTTGCACGGGACAGTAAAGACCACACAAAAACGAAAAAACATATAAAGACAAGCAAGGACTGTATAGAGGATCTTTAAGGTATAATAATTTATACTTTAAACCTGGACAGTTTAATGCAATTAATAAATATACCTTCTGTAACTGTGTTTATGTTAGCCATCGACATTAGAGAGGTAAAATTGAGAGGCAATACATTATGCTTGGCGAGTTCTGAACAGAGGAAGTCTGTTGCTGTTCTGTTAAGGTGGCAATTAAAAATCTTGTGGTTTATATGGTTGATAGATTGACTATCACAAGAGCAGTGTTCTACAATACAATTAATAAAAATAGAATAAGCGTAATTTACACTCACTCTAGCAAAAATAAAATAACTTTATCTTACTACCATACATTCCAGAAATCAATACAAAAATTAGAACCGTACTTAAACCCCACAAACAAATACTACTGATAAACCACCTAATAACACGAAAATCCTTTTTACAAATTTAAAACCAACTACCCCTGAACTAAATCAAGTAAATATAATATATAAAATAGATTGTTTGGATTGTCCAAGTCGTACATTAAAATTAGAATATATGAACATAAATACAGCATAAGGAACATCAACTAAACATACACCGCTTTATTAAAGCATGCAATTGACAATCTACACAATTTTGATTTCAATAATACCGACATTTTGGACAATGAGACAAACATTAAACAAAGAAATATGTATGCAAGAAATGATTCATATTAAAAAAAATAAAAGTACCCTAAATTTTAGAACCGACACTGATAATCTTAGCACTATTTATAGTTCTGACATGGAAGCCTTCATCCCTTTCTCAAAGCCTTGGTTTACCAAAAATTGCGAACGAGCTGTTAAATCAAAAAATCATTTCTACCGACAATGGCGTAAAAATCCTACCGCCGAAAATTGTACCATCTTTGTTAACGCTCGAAACCAATGAAAGCAAACGATAAACCAAAGCAAACAAGCACACAACCAGAGGATCAAAGACAAACTTCTTGAATGTCCTAACGGCTCAAGATAATTTTGGTCGGTAGCTAAGGCCGTTAGTCAGAACTTTACCAAGTCAACCATTCCACCTCTAACACGTTCTGATGGCACCATTGCGACCAAAGCACAGGAAAAAGGAAACTTACTGGCGGATCTATTCTCTTCACACTCAACGGTTAATTTTCAGGGAAGTACTCCACCGAACATTCCCCCTGTAGAATCGAGAATGCCCGAGATTGTTTTCCGCCACCGCCATGTTAAACGAATCTTGACGAGTCTTGACACTAAAAAGGCTTCTGGTCCTGACGATATTCTAGTCATTGTAATTATGACATGCGCTCTTTTGGAAAAAAACTAAAAATCCTATATATAGCTTCGCTGATGACAGCACACTTGTTTCATCTTTACTTTGGATGCTCGGACATCGGCTGCTAATGCACATCTCTATATACAGCAAGAGGTCTCACATCTCAACAAAGACCTGGAAGAGATTCTGTCGACAGTAGCCAAGTAGAATTTAACGCTAAAAAGACCAAAGCGGCAGTTTTCTCCAAAAAAGTTAATGTGGAAGAACCGAAAATAGTTATGGCGGGACACTCGATTCTCTTGGCTTCATCAATTCATTTATTGGGCGTAAATTTGGATAGTCATATGTCTTGGCATAGACACGTTGCGGCCATTGCTAAGGCAGCCTCGCAGAAGCTTGGAGTACTTTTCCGAACTAAGAACCTCTATACACCCCAACAACTTTTGATGCTCTATAAAGCACAAATTCGACCATCGCTGGAGTACTGTTCGCATATTTGAGGCTCTGCTCCTAAACATACCCTGAGATTGCTAGATTCCATTCGAAGAAGAGCCATTTGCTTGATAGGTGACCATAGTCTGACAAGCAACCTGGAAAGCCTCGAACATCGAAGGCGGGTTGGCGACTTGAGTCTATTTTACAAATATTTTCATGGCAAGTGCTCAACTGAGGTTGTCCGCTTGATACCACCCAGACCGGTGCATGGTAGAAGCACCCGACGAGCCACTGCAGCCCACCAGTACCTGGTTCAGCTTACTGTCCTTCAAACGACACTGTTTAAAAATTCTTTCATCTGGAGAACGTCATCACTCTGGAATGACCTCCCTGAGATCGTGTTCCCCAACGAGTATAATCTCCAAAGATTCGAGACCAACGTTTCCTGCGCACACGCACCGCTCCCAGAGCGCCATAAAGGATTTATCCTGCAGGGCTGTGCTTTATCATAAAAAAAAAAGTAATTTAGTTACCTAATCAATTTTAAATTTCTACCATTAACATAATTATTAGCATAACAATAAAAATAGGAAATCACCCAACTTTGTCTTTTCCATATTTAATACTTATTCAATACTTGCCCTCCTACCAATAAAATTAAAACCTGTTAAATTAGTGCTGTTATAAATATCAATCAATAACCATAAGTGACTGTGTAAAATACGCAAATGAAGATTTGCTTCTTTTTTATATTAATTTCATGTCATTCTATAATTTTCATGTATTTTGTAGTTCTGATGAGGGTTTAAATTTGAAATAAACCAAAACGTCAACCTAAACTAAACTCTTATTCATATATGACCTATAAACCCACACAAATGAAAAATAAATTTTTTTTTAGTCATGCCCGTTAATAATCTACACAGCTATGGTAAATAATCTTATCTGTATCTCATCAAGAATCCAAGATACCTTCCGTCCGTACACTAAATGGTCACCCTGTATCAAGGACCTTTATTTTACAACAAAATGTATACCACATTAACTTAATATACGTAAATAAACATTTTCGGTCGTATATCATTCAATATTCATTCATTGTTATAAAATCCCTTTAGATCTCCAAAAAGAAAATGACGAAAGTCTAGCTCAAGATTTTATTAAACATAAATCACATTTAAAACACAGTGTGGCATAAGGGCTCGGGGCATTACGGAATAACGAAAAGAAAGAAGAGTAAGTACCTAAATCATTTTATAGAGGGCTCATATTTTAGGTTGAAGATGGGACTGGGAAAAACGTTTAAGGGAAGGTAATTATTTTACTAACGTGGGTTTATGCTGACAACAAAATTGGTTGTTTTTCCGCTCGGGGTTCTACATTTTTCTTAAAACAAATGTTAGAGTAAGGGCGCTTCTTTAAAATTATGAGGTATATTAAATGATAAAGTTCGGACGTTTAATTTTTTTTATAATGAGGCAGTTTTTCACAATACTTATCTGATAAAAAAAAGTTCATGTTCTGTACTTTAAAATGTTTTTTTTTTAATGACTATTTACAAAAGCTTGGAAACAAAGGAAAAAAAATATCAAAGCATCTAGGTCAATACAGAGTGTCCCAAAATTTATGCCTCTGCTTTTGGGAATTTATTCAGGGGATTTAAGCTAATCGAAAATTTGCCGCTTGTCCTTCGTTATAGAGTTATTAATAGAAAAGAGATACAAATTTAGCATTTAATATTAAAACCAAATTACAAACAAATAATAATTAAAAAACAAATTAATGTACCGTTGTTAAAAAAAAAAACGCATCCTGCTTCAAAGCAGACATTCGCACGATTTATCGTGGAAGCACGAACCCTCAGCAGCATGTTTTTATCTATAAATGTCACAGCAGCATGGATACGTACCCCTCTTCATGATTCACAACAGGTTCGAGATAAACTTATTCTTTAAAGAATATCTAGATATCTAGGAGGAATTTTCTTACTGCTATTCAATAATGTGCCGGGGCAAACAATAAACTCGCTGCGATCTATTCTCTGCGTCACTTAAAAACATACGAAATAGAAATTCGCACCATGACCAACCATTTTAAGACCAATATTCGACCTGTAGGTACTAACTTACGGTATTCCCATAATAAACAAGACTTGCTTAATATTCCAAAACGAGGTACTCAAAATTATTAAGGATAGTGATGTACGATGACACATGCTTTAAATAACGATCTTGAATGCCGACTGACGTTGCCGACTGATCACCAACTACTCCAAACGGACTGACGTGTCACAAAAGGAACTTATTACTCGCTTACACATATTCGCGCTTCCAAATAAACTCTACAAATTTCCAAGGAGGGGATTGGACCTTCCCGCCTTTAAATAATTTGATATAATTCCAACATCAACCATAGGAACCCAATGAAAAAAGAGAAGTTAATTAAACATGCCTAGGTTATAGTAGACACATATTCTCAGATCTGAACGTCTTTAATAATATCTTATTTTTAAGTAATTTGCAAAGATGTTTGCATAACTACGTTAATTTAATCCGTCAACATTAAGCCCCTTTTTTTCTTTTCCTCTTCTTATTATTTGCTTAGAACCGAGGCTTCTACTTATTTCAATTGTAAAGTTAAAGTTCTTTTGTCTCCGCGCAAAGCCAATCTGAATCCCCTGTAATATTTTAATTTATTGTGTTATAAGTGTAGATATTTAGCGGTTGTTTTATATTTCGCCTGTTTCAGGATATTTTAATTAGTGTTTTCTTATATAAAGGTGAGGCTTGATCGCGTGGCAGCATTCTCGCTTCCTATGCTACAGGTACCTGTTTCAAGCCCGGGCTGACCAAGCAGACTTTTTTAGTTTGAATGGTTCAGGTCACCATGCTACGTAGTATTGCGTATGTAACACGCACCGACAAATTTTCAACGACACTCTAGTTTAGTACTCTAGAAACAGCATGATGTCGATGGAGAGACCCTTGAGCCAAGTGAGAGGATAATCAGTGGTGCGGATGGTGTATATCCGACACTGACTGATGTTCGTATGGTTAAGGTAAAAACCTTGACCAGAAAATTGGTGACGGAGTCTCGCGTGCACGAGTCTGATGCTGTTCCGGATGGTTCGAGGGTCCCCGCGGTATACATTACTCTCTAAGTTGCACACAAGGACGTTTAAGGGTTGGCTCGTCAAAGTTTGTGGTTAGCAAAGAGATGTTAATAATAACAAGACCGTAAAAATCCTGTTCCGAGAATAACGTCTGTCGGTTACATTGTGGTTCGGAACCCACGTTAAACTGTAAGTCACACCTGGATGACATTGCCCAGACATTAAGACGGGGTCGGCAAGAGAGGGTCAAAACTGGCCTACTTGCTTGGCGTCAAAAGCCTTCCCGTCCGCTACTACTACTACTACATAATGTTAGGTCTGATGATGCCTAAACGGGGGAAAAAAAGAAAATGTGAGACTTGCTGTTTTAATAAGTGCATGTTGTTATGTTAAAGGCGCGTTTCCATTCCGGTAAGACCAGGCCCGTATCCAGAAATTTGTTTCGGGGGGGGGGGGGGGGGGGGGAAGGAGCTCAAGGACGAAAATCATTCGAAAATGTGGACTTATTTTAATTAATTCAGAGCAAAGCGAATCACACATTAAAACTTAAATCATTATGTGACGTTTAATCCATTATTATTTATAGTGCAATAAAAAGATGCAGTACAAGGTGTACAATAAACAAAAAAAATTTCAAATTTCGGAATTTTGGGGGGTGGGCCGCCCCCCCCCCCTTTGGATACGTGCTTGGGTAAGACCGATCGGCTTTTTCTATTCGGTATACCACGATGGAGGGTCCAGTTTCCACTTTGGTCAGCTCGGCAAGGCTCGGCATGTAAAATACAATTTCAAATCATCAGTGTAAGCAGAATGGTTGATGACGAGGATGTTCTTCTTGCTTCCGCGGCATTTGTAATCGTGGTCTCGAGAAGAAAAATCCAAAAAAAAACGCGATTCTGAGCCCACTAAGTCTAGCTATTAGGTAAAACAGCCACATAACTTCCATGATAACAATTGTTCCAACAGTGGTATCCTTAAAAGTTATCTTGTAGTTAGAGATACTAGGGCTTTCATAATTTAGATCGTAATGGCTAAATAAAAGACTATATTGAAATATTGAATCTAGAATACAGATCTAATGGCGGATTCAGAAAATTAGTTACTGGAGATTCATATCATTAACTTATGTATATTTTTAAAATATCTAATTACAAAATAATCCGATCAGTGACATCCCGAGTTGTTCCAGAAGTTTGTACAGCACTTATAGAAGAAAGAACTTCAGGACTTTTTTAACAATGATATAAAACAACATTTATTCTAGGATCGACTGAAAGCAATATATTCACTGCATATTTTTTTTTTAATCATAAAAAAATATTATTATTTATATCATAATAATATGATGGGACAGGGGTTAATGAAACACTCGCAGAAATTAGCGAGGTAGTTATGGAAGACCTTGTCATCATGAAATAAAGCTTGAGCCCTCACCAAACCGATCGGTATTGCGTTTCCACTTTGGGCCAGGCGAGACGTTTCCAGTTATGCAGCACTGGTCGCGATCGCGTCTTTTTACAAATATTTAATTGGATTAGTTCAGAATAGTTTTTGTAAATTAATATAAATTTTTCTTTTTTAGTACATACTGGAGAACCACCTCCCTTTTTTTTAAACGATGGTACGTTAAAGATTTTTTTCAAAATTATTAATACTGCTGGAACTAAGTAGCCGTAACCTCTATTATTCAGCAAACATGTTCTGCAAATTATTCTCCATTTTGATTTAAAAAAAGGTCTTTGACAAGCCTAAATTGTTTTATTAAGACAAAACATCTACAATATGGTCCTTTACCAAAGAAGGAGCGGGACAGGATATTTTATTTTATGTATTCTCAGGTCTATAAAAAAGATATTATCTTTCAAATAAACTAAAGATATAGGCTATTTTCTTGCCCTATAGGCACTATTACGTTTGGAAAACGGCTCCGAGATAAAGAAAAGGTTAAATACGGAAAAAACTTGAGTAGGCCCTCCAGAAATATCATACCCTAAAAAGTTTAATAACTTTTAGTAACTGATCCTTATAAATGTTCTTTTCTTTGAGGGGGTAATAGGTTTATATGGCAGTTTTCGTTTCCACATAAAAATTTCATGAACATTTTCTTTTCGGCTTTTTTTATTGGCCCTAAATTTTTCTTTACCCTAACTAACCTAAATTTCAGTTATTAAGATACAATATATTATGTGTAATGTAAGCGACAAAAAAGTAGAAAGAGGAAAAAAGTACTCACAATATAAATGCAATACTTATATATTTACTTAAAATATCAATGATCTGACCGAAGTGAGTGCAGGAGGAATACTTTTGATTGGGATTCTGATTTTTTAAATAAAACATCTTACCGAACAATATAGTGAAAGGTTGGGCACTATTTATTTGCAAACTAATTTTTTAAAATTTCTGTTTATTCCGTACTTAAGTCAAGGGTATTTTACAATTTACTTTCAGCTTACAAAATTATCTATTCACAAAGTTAGATAAATTTAATTTAGTAGGTATGTTGCTACAGACTACCATACTCCTAACTAATTTTGTTGTCAGAATAGGTTGGCTTCTGGTGTGATGAAATACAGAGTGTTCCTAAAAGGTCTTTACATAATCCTAGCCAAAAGTCCAAAGCTAAGATATGGCGATCTAGCCGTACTTCAGTTCAAAAGTTGACAGTTTCCGAAATACAGGGCGTCAAAATTGTTACTATTTGAATTCTAAATATTTATCTCAATAATAGTAGAATTTGCGGCAAATTTGGGGGGAAAGGATTTTTTGGGATGCGAAATTTAGATCTGATAAGTTTTGTATACCTTTCAGATGATTAGTGGTGGTGTAATGGGACCTATAAAAAAATTTTAATAACATATTTTAACAAATAAAACCCACTTTTAAAGAAAAATTATTTATTTATTAATAATAATAGAATAAAAAAATGATAAAACGTAAGGTTTATTATAAATATTAATAATATACTTTTTACAGTTAGAAATTTGTAGGCCTTAAGTGAATGTAATAAAACTCGTTTTTGACTCCATGATCTTGTTTGTTAAATATTTTATTATCTAAAGAATTCTCAACATAGCCTTCTGCTGCAGAAGAGGATTTCCAGCCCATATGACGCTTGAACATCTGCATATCTGCATTGCCATCAACCAACATGGTGAACATAGATACAATTCTATTCAGTATTCTTCTATGTGCTATACGAGACGGTGTAGGGTTTGATAAAACAATGGTATATATTTGAAATACCTTTTTTTGTCATTTACAATACAATACAATAAGTCTTTATTAACACAAATTCAAGTAGTTACTGTCAACATATGTTTTAGGAAACAAATATAAAATATAATATAGGAACAAACAAATGTTTTAACAAAGCAAGCTACAAAGCTTCAACAGCTTGTGGGTAGCTTATTTGCGTAACGAACCCATTAAATAGTAAATACAAAAAAGAAAAATATCTAATCAATTATACTACAAATATTAAAGCAAATAATTTAAAGTAATCAAAATATTCAGCGGAGAAGAAAGTAAAATATCAAATTAGTGGTAATTAAATCATTAATATAATTATGACAGTTCCACTAAAAAAGAACAGAAATATAGCAATTAAAGATATCAAATCAACTGGTACTACCTACCTTATTTTACAGGATGAATCTAAAAAATTGAACGGACACCACCTACCGAGTTGTATACATATACCAACACCAATAATAAATTAGTAATCATATATGGTTTTAAAAATCGAATCATTATTATATTATTCACTGAGTAATATGCAATTTAAAATGTCTTATATTTTTTTTTTCTAATAGGGTATATAGCTTAGTACCAAGATAAGGAAAAGTGTATCTTGTTATTTTATAATTAAAAGCTGAGAACTTTAACACTCATATTGGTTACCGTTCTAGTAGTTCTATGGACATACATTACTGTAGGAAAAGTATTTATATTTTTATGTATATAAATTAATACATTTTTAGCATATAGTTGTTTGTACCACGGACATAACCTTAAATTCTCTAAAAATTTCAATACTAGAAAATCAATCATCTAGGTTTTTTTAAAATTATTTTAATAATGCCTTCTTGGCTTCTTCTAATTTATTTATAGTGATGTTATAAACGGAGCCACAGACCACTGCGCATTTGTTGTCTGAACTATTTCATAATAGACCATATTTATTGTTTTGCGGCATAAGATATTTCGAAGTATTAGGAATTTATACATGGTTTTCCTTATTTTGCTCGTAATTTCTCTGATGTGTTTCTTGCAGGAAAGTCGGTTGTTAATCAAATCCCCAAGATACTTAGTATATGCGCAATACTCAATGTTAATATTATTCATGTAAAGTTGAGGTTTGTTATATCTTGTTTGGCAAAGCAACTATTTTTGATATGTTAAGAGTAAGGAGATTAGCTCGAAGCCAATTATTAATAGTCAATATACGTGCCTTTACCTTGTTTACAACATCGCCTCAGGTCGGGGCCGCAAATGACACGCAGATGTATCATCGGCATATCCCGTAATAAAACCACCAGTATTTAGATTAAAGCTATCATTCAGGTAAATAGAAAAAAAGTCTATTAGAAGAGTGGTTTCACATAATATCTAGGTGACATTTCTACATTAATTGTTAAAAAAAAATCGCTCTCCCAGAGCAGAGCATTACGTATGGTTAAGTCTATCCGACAGTATTTACTTTAATAAAATATTTGGTCCAATTGCATCAATTAATATAAAATGTATAGAAAAACAGGATTATAATTTTGAAAATGTATTAGATAGGTAATAATATTCAACGTTTCAATTATAGTGAAAAATATTTATTGCTTTATTAAAAACTAAGCTTAAATATCTAATTTGAAGAGAAATTCTACATGTCGTCGATATGAACTAATAAAACAATAATTGAGCAGCTGCAATGTTAACACTTCCAATCACCAAAATTAGCAAAACGGTTTTCAATTGTTTAGCAAATAATGTATGTCTCTTAATTCGGTCGGCTGATTGGTTCAAATCAGTCAAACCAGTTTTGTTTACAAATCAGCTTAGTTTTTACTTTAACAACCGCATACCCACGTATGTTTGCTGTAAATTGCCGGATTAATAGTCCTGTTTAAAGTTCGTGACACGGATTGCGCGGAGCAGTTCTCACAAGTCTTTTTATTTTGGATTTATCGATGGAAGATCGACTGCAAACTGGCTCCGCCATTAAATTTCGAACAAAACTAATTCTTATTAAATTTAAAACAACCAAAATGTACACAGACAAACTTACAAATGCTCAGTACAAATGTCACACGTCGTCAGCTAAAAGCGGATTTGTATTTAAAAACTGAACAATAAGGTGGGCCATAGTTTTTTAAAATAATTTTTTTTTAAACGCTAAGCGGAAAACTTGCCTCTAGGGTAGCTTAGTAAAATGCAAAAAAAATAAAAAAAACTTTGCCATGGCTGTTTCTAAGAAATTTACTGGCAGCGAGTTTAATTGTCCGTTATTTGGTCACCCAAAAGATTTACCTGTTAGTAAACTTCCAGCTTACGAAGACGTCCCGAAGTGTTTTTTTGATGAACATTACATCTCAGCTTTGAAAACAAACCACAGGTCTGTTAGTCGCGCAAATGCGCATTAATTTGGAAAATACTGCGCTGACTAGCGATCGCTTGGGGTTATCAGATAGAGTAGCTGCAGCTGTCGCTTCAAGTGCGTTGCAAGATCTTGGTATTGTAAGTGATGATGACCACACCCATGTTGTTGACAAAAATAGGGAAAAATGTGTTAACCTCTCAGAACTTCAAAATCAGAACGAAAAAAACATAACCCAATACAAGAACTAGATATATTTTAATGGAAGGAAGGATAATACTCTCGTGATTAAGCAAGTAAACTCAAAGCAGTTTTAAAGAATCATAAAAGAGGAACATTACTCAATTTTACAAAAACCAGGTTCTGTGTACGTTGGTCATATTTCGCCCTCTTCTGGGTCTGCGCGAAACATTGCCAATAGCATTCTCTCTTATTTGATTCAAGCTAGATTTTCTCTTTATGAACTGGACGTAATTGGGTGTGATGGCACGGTTACGAATACGGGATGGAGAACCGGTGTTATATTCGCACAATTAAAGAACAAGTTAAAAGACCACTACAGTGGAGGCATGTCTTTTACATTTCCAGAAATTGACCGAAAAACCTTAAGCAGAGATCAACTGTACCTGCTGGGCATAAGTTACGCTATAAAATCCGGCAGCTGTCCTGAAGATTAATCTGCTCGTGAACCTGGTCCACTTTGCCACGCAAGATGGTTAACAACGGCGAATAGAGTCCTCTGATTGTATTTAAGTACTAAAAACCCACCAGATGAACACAAGATATTAGTCTCTTTTATCCTAAAGTCATATGCCTGTATGGTTTCATATTAAGGAAAGTAACTACTTCACAAATGGTCCAGAACATGTTTTTGAAGCTGTAAAATTGTCAAGATTTCTGCCAGAAAAATTGCTAGAAGTCACTGACCTAGTAATTGAGAGAAACGCATTTTATGCCCATCCAGAGAACTTGCTTTTGACTATCATAGTAGATAAAAGGAATCATATAAGAGAGCTGGGTTTGAGAAGAATTCTAAAGGCTAGAAACTTATCTTCTAAAAGACAGTCAATCAGGAATTTTCAACCACATTAATTTCCTGGCTACAGACTACATAGAAATCATTGACTGGAACACCGCTACACTTTCACCACTACCTTTACTGCGAAGAATAACGGATGCAGAGATTGGATCAAAAGTCAAATCAGGTGAAACAGCGGCTGAGTGAAACTGATAAATCCCCATGTCAAATTAAATCAGTCGAACTATGCGTGAAGCTGGTAACGGAGGCGTCACAAAAAGTCGACGGCTTTACTTCGAGAGATGGTTTTATAAAAACTACACTTCTTTCAAGATCTGCAATGCCAAGTTTTTCAAGCAAAAAGTAAAGGACTATATTTCATTACATACTGAAATTTTACACAATTAGAATTTTTTTTTTGTTTCAATAGAATTTTGTCAAATTTTGTGAAAAATGTATGTTTGCTTTTAAACGCGAAACCTTAATAATAATTTGTAAAATGTATTCTTTTTAGCTTTATTTATCTTTCCTGTACTTTCTTCAACTAAAATATGCCTATAGCTCCTTGTTATACAAGTTAATTTATTTTTCTCCATTTATTAGAAAATTAATTAAAGTAGTATATTTTCTCAAAGTTTAGGGTCGATGCGCTACCGCCAGATGTGAAAGTTTATTTTTATTTCTTTTGCATTTTACTAAGCTACCCTAGAGGCAAGATATCCGCACTATGACGTTTAAAAAAAATGAAAAAATATTTTCGGTCCAGCCTACTAAACAAAGTTTGAACTTGATGTGAAATGTTATGCCCGGTTCCGACGCAGCCAGTAGTTTAGACGAGTGGTCGAGTAATTTATTATTTGACCACTTTGAACGCATCCATTTTAGTCGAGTCCAACGGCCGAGTTTAGTAAATAGAGCTCTATTCTATTTTTGTGGGCGAGTAGCAGCCCCCACCACATAAGATAACCGACTGGCGCACCAACTAAACGTGGGTGAACAGGCAAGTGCTTATTTTGGTTTAGTATCTACTTTTTCTTATCGTGGTATGTTGGTAATAATATAAATACTTTTTAATAATAATAGCAAGATGGTCCGAAGATGATACCACTTCGTTGAAGAATATGTTAAACATGAATACCTGTGGTATGTCAGAAACGAACTGTAGAAAAATAAAGAGAAACGACAAGCAGGTTATTTAAACATCCAAGAATTGATGGCAATAGAAGGTTTCGGCCAAAAATAAATTGTTAAAAAAATTAAAAACATAAAGATCGACATATTTTCACGAAAGAAAGAAACTCAGCGATTCAAATAGAAAATATAATATACTGGCTGCAATTTTGTGGCGACGAAAATAGCATCCCTCATTGTAGTATAATTGTTTTAAATATCTAATTTAATATTGGCTAGCAAACTATTAAATGTATCTTGCGATATTCTGACAGCAAGAAAATATCCTTTTGAATCTTCTAAAGTCAGATCTTTTAAAAGACAACCTGATCTACCGATCCACTTTTTTACCCACATGCGTTTAGGGCTTTGCATTTTCTGCCAAACATATGCTTTCTGTTACGTTAATAAGCAGTATTAAAAGTGATCGAAGAATACATCCTATTTTTTTTAATCTGCTCCTCTCGATTCATTATAATAATAATAATAATATTTTAAGAAGTAAACACACAATTTTTTAAATTTTCAACAAAATCACTGCTCGAGTGCTAAACAACTTTACTAAAAACTGGCTGCATGTGAACCGTTGTTGTCACTCTACTTGAATAAATAAACTCTACTAATTTACTTGACTTGTGCGAACGGTAGATATTGACTTGACTAAATTACTTACTCTACTTAACTACTGCCCACGTGTGAACCTTGCTTCATAGAGCATAAGCTAAACACCAACATGCATGCCCCTGATATAACCGATTGATTTGCATTTTGATCGCAACCCGCAACCCATACCTATAATACAACAACTGCCGTAGGAAGAAATTTAAGAAATAGTAATATCTAATAACATTTTATTATCTACATCTATTATGCATTTTATTACTTTTCTTATAATACAGACAGATGGTTTTACTGATTTTGTCTATTTAATAATTAAACTGTATTTATAATAAAACGTTCACACCATTTTTTGATTTAATTTAGGACGCACCAAATTAGGACTTGATCGTTGTATTATCGTAAAGTTAAAATTTAAGTAAAAGAATAAAAGAAACCATATAAAACCATGACGCGGCATAAGTGTTCCTTGAATACAAAATTTGCTGATGCATTACTTTATCGGCAAGGGAACACATTTTTATAAATTTTCTTTGAAAGCTCACGTTACATTGATCCGTGAAAAATATGTCGCAGGGTATGCAAAACGATTGACAGAGTTTTTATATTTAAATGGATTTTCTTGCATTAGTGCTTCCATATTTTTAATATATTTTCATGGAATATTTTTATTATGGGTTATAAAAATTATATTATTTTTATTTTACCTATTAGGGTTGGCCAGCCAGTAAACTTGCGTTTATTAAACGTACCCAAAAGTCTCGATATGTAAGTCCATTATGAACAACAGACAATTCAGTTTTCAGGCCGACAAGAACACAGGAGATGCAATTTTTCAGTTTCTTGAAATGGTTTATCGATCTGTCAATATTGGGGGGGCTACCGCGGCGGTGTTCTGTGACTTGTCCAAGGCTCTTGACTGTATTAGTCACGGGATACTGCTGCGTAAGTTTCAACAGTATGGATTTAGAGGAGTCGCATTGAGGTGGTACGAGTCGTTTCTTGGTGGTCGGAGTCAGCGAGTGTTTGTTGGGTCATCTGCTTTGCAGAGTAGAGTGATTGATTGTGGCGTACCACAGGGTTCTGTATTAGGACTTATCCTCTTTTTGCTTTATATAAATGACCTAGTTCATGTTAATATTCAGGGGACGTTCACTCTTTTTGCGGATGATACGACATAAGATCTTATGGCACGCGGACGCAGTTGATCGGCTGAGCGAGCTGATTTCGAATGATATGTTGAAAGTGAGGAAGTGGTTTGACTCTAACCTTCTTATAGTAAACATGGACAAGACCCACACAGTTGGATTTTGATGTGAGCTAGATCCTGTTCAGTTTAAAAGTGACTCCCTTATTGTTTCCGTCAATAGTGCGAAGTTTCTTGGAATAAGATTTGATATGAATTTAAAATTCGATAATCATGTCCTGTATCTGAGTGGGAGACTGGCTTCGGCGTGTTTTGCAGTTCGGACGGTTGTTGGAGAATTAGGTATGTCGACTGCAAGAGGTGTTTACTATGCACTGGTTGAATCGGTAATTCGATATGGGGTCGCATTTTGGGGGCTATGTAATCTGGGACTATTCGAAACAATATTTATTTTGCAAAAACGTGCATTGAGATATTTATGTAAAGCTAGACCCAGGGACTCCTGCAGACCATTGTTCATATCCCAAAAAATATTAACCCTAACCTCCCTTCTCATATTGGAGACTTGTCTTTAAAAACAGAAATAGGTTTTTGAAGACGAAACCTAATCATCATACGCGACAGACCCGCGACTTACCATTACCCATACCAACCTCCACCTTTACTAAAAGATCCTTGATATATCAAAGTCGGAAAATATTTAATCGCCTCCCTATCTAAATTAAAACTTAAAAATCCATAACTCTATTTCGTAGAACAGTAAGGAAACACCTGTTAACTGGGTCTAGGACATTTAGCCGTCGCCGTTTCGCCGTCGCCGTTTCGCCGTCGCCGTTTCGCCGTCGCCGTTTCGCCGTCGCGACAATTCGCCGGCAGCCGATTCGCCGTGGGCCGTTTCGCCGTCAAATAGAAATTAATAAAATACGTAAAAAAGGTTATAATATATATTGCTAAATTTTAACAAAATTGTTTGATAAAAATATACCTACATAGGCAAGTCAATAATAATAATTAGGGTTATTGGAATTCGGGTCTAGGACGTTCAGCCGTCGCCGTTTCTAATCTAATCCACCTTTTTGGGTCCAATTCGGTATATGCTAGATATAAAAAAATTGTAATAATTATAGACTTATATTGGTTAAACAGCGCTAACACGGCATCTAATCCACCTTTTTGGGTCCAATTCGGTATATGCTAGATATAAAAAAATTGTAATAATTATAGACTTATATTCTATTTGACGGCGAAACGGCCCACGGCGAATCGGCTGCCGGCGAATTGTCGCGACGGCGAAACGGCGACGGCGAAACGGCGACGGCGAATAGTCCCATCCCCTTGTTAACTAGGGCCTATTATTATAGTTACACAAATATTTTTCCTCCAGCTTGATTGACTAGAGATTCTGTTTATCGGGGGATTTTGGGAATAAGAGAGAAATCTGCCACTTACTTTCTTACCAGGGCGTGTTATTCTCTTGAGGAGTTTTTTAATAAGTACTAGGCTTGACCAGTTGTTAGTGTATGTATTGTATACATTTTGATTATCTGTCAGCTGTGTTGTTGCTTTTATTTGTTCAATTGTTTAATGCTGTATTATATAATTTAGTTATGTTATGTGCTTTGTCAACAAATTTTTTTGTTTTTATGACAATAAAGCTATTTTGAGTTTGAAATTTTAATTTATGGCATATTATAAGTAATGTGTCAAATAATGAATATAAAATATAGTTAAAAAAACATCACTATTAATTAATGTACTTTTTTTATGATCAGGTACAACCTTTGCAGTGCTCTGTGAGGGGTGCGTGTGCGAATAAAGTGATTGACGTTGATCGTAAATCTTTGAAGATTATATTCGTTTGAGAACACCATCTCAGTGAGGCCGTTTCAGAGTGATGACATTCTCTAAACATATGTGTAATAGAGGCTTAAATCACTAACCTGTCTCCAATGACTGTTTTTCCGTTATTGGCCGCCGATAAAGCGAATTGCTCTTCTTTGGATGGAATCAGTCTCAGATTGTTTTCTCACAAATGTGCAAAGCTGCTGTTGTACTATGACCGTAACATGATTATGGCAGGACATATTACCATCGAAATTGATGATCAATAAATTAATTAAAAAACTTCCAATATTAATGTATCCATGAATAATATGCAGGGTATTTCAGAAGCATGGTACGTAACTTAAGGGGGTGATTTCCTATAATATTCTAAGAGAAAAAGTTTATATGAACATGTGTCCGCAGTTGCCCCGTGTATGATATACAGGGGTGTTAAAATTTTCTTTAAAAAAATCGGTTTTTTATAATTTTTTTAAATATCCTTTTCCCGATTTTAATGAAATTGGGTATCGTTATTCGTAATGATAGGGAGCTTTATTAGCCTAACGAGATTAAATTTTTTAAGTCCAGTGGCGTTTAGGGGAGCACCTTAACGAATATTACTGATAAAAAATATACGTCACTTTTTTTTTTAATTTTGATATTTTTTCTCGGATTTAGCAACTAATAATACAACTTTTTTGAATAATTGAATTGTTTTCGTAAATATATGGTTCGAAGAAGTTAATATAGTTTAAGGTAGTGAGGAATTAGGGTAAAATTTTGTGTAAGAAAAAATAAGAGTTTCTGTTGATCAAGAAGTTAGAAGCTTTGATATTGTATAAGTAGCTAGTATTGGACAGTCGACCAACCTCCGTCCTCCGGAGGAGCTTATATCTCCGGAATCAATAGACCGGTTTAAAACAGAGCACTTTAGCAAGGTCTAGTTTTCAAACAGGTATAAAACAGATCTGTTTTTGAATGTTGTACAGTTTTGTATTTATTAGGTGATTATATTTTGTCACTTAAAAATTATTACGTAAAGAACCCACAGGGTCGAGTTATTGAAAGACATTAACAGTAACACTTGAGACGCGATAAGCGTGTGACCCGAGACCTTTTTTTAAGTGGAAAACAGTTGAAGTTAGTTTTTAGGCAGAGAATAAGATTATGTTTTATGTTTTTTAAAAACCTTCATAGACAACGCGTCGGAAGAGGCAAACACTCGCCCACCATTTTATTAAACTAAATAAAATGATTACACTTATACAGAGTTTTAATTTATTACAAAAGTAACGCGATCTGTTTGGATCCACTACACAACATTGGTCCTTCGAGCCTGGATAGTTAAATCGGCAAAACGGTCGGTAAAAACGGCTTTGTTCGGCAGCACAACCGGGAAAGCTAATATACAAGTGCGACAAAACGGTCGTCAAAGGGACTTTTCGGCAACACAGTCGGAAAACCAAATACCTACAACAGTTTGTTTGGCAACACAGCTGAAAGAAAACCACAACCAAGGAAAATGGCGTCGATTGGTAAGTCGTCAATATTCCTTTTTACCATTTCCTTTACATATTCAATTGCATTATCTGATACTTTAGTGTGTTTAGAGATTTAAAAAAAAATATGGCTTCTGAAAATACTAACAATGCACTCGATTTAGCTGATATGTTAGCCAAATTAAAGTTAAAACGGGGACAAGTCAAATCCCAATTAACTAGATTTATTACATACCTAGATAATTTTGAATCTTTTTCGGGAAATTATGAAGAAGTTAGTGCTCGCGTAGAGAGAACAACGTTTCTTTTGGATCAATTTAATGACATCCAAACCGAAATTGAATACTTATCGGGAAATATTTCTCAGGACGCCGAGCGAGATGATTTCGAATCAAAATTCTTTAAGGCTATCGGTCAAGCCAAGAAAATGCTTTCAGATTTTTTGAAAACGCAAGATACACCACCAAATCCTGGTGCAAGCATTTTTAGTGTTAATAATGCAATTGGAAATACAAATGTTAATTTACAAGGTCCGGTAAGATTACCACCGATTAGCTTACCAGAATTTTATGGGGCCTACAGTCAATGGATGACATTCTATGACATTTTTAATTCTTTAGTACATTCAAATGCGCAGTTAAATGATGTACAAAAATTCTGGTACTTAAAATCATGCCTGAAAGGCGAAGCTGCTCATTTAATTCAGTCACTTGAAATTTCAAATCAAAACTATCAAATTGCTTGGGATATGTTAAGGGATAGGTTTGAAAACAAGAGATTGATTGTACACACTCACATAAAACATATTTTGGATGGTTTCACAATGAAAAACGAGTCACATTCTCAACTAAGAAATTTATTGGATAATTTCAACAAGAATTTACGTGCGTTAAAGGCACTTGGGCAGCCCATAGATATGTGGGATACACTTCTCATATACATATTGGGTAACAAACTTGACATTGTAACTAAACGGGAATGGGAGGAACATTTAAATAAACAAGGAATTGACTTTCCTACGGTGTCTCAACTAACGGAATTTCTAACCAAGCGTTGCAATTTCTTAGAGACCCTGGAAAGCAAAAATAAGACAGACAGAGGACAACAACACAACAAAATTCTAACACACGTGACGACAGGAAAGATTTCTTGTGCCTTTTGTCATAAAAATCATTTAAACTTTCAATGCGAAAAAATACATACAATGCCGAAAAGGGATCTTTACACAGAAATTAAAAAACATAAACTATGCATCAACTGTCTAAGACCTTTTCATGATCACAATTCCTGCAATTCAGCAGGCTGTAAAAACTGCGGTCGAAAACATAATTCATTATTACATTTATTCTTTAATAACAGCGGTAACGTTGTCGGCGTCAATAGCTCTGTTAATAACCCAAACACTGTCGATCGCGACAATAATAACAAATCCCATGGCGGGTCACAAAGTACCCATAATACTCAAACTTTACTCTCAACGGAAATTAGTCGAGAAAATAAACAAACCTCAAATGATGCCTCAACTTCCAAGATCCAAGATTTTTCTAATCAAAACATAACAATGCATTGTTTATCGACTGGAAACAACAAACAAATACTTTTGGCAACAGCCATGATTAAAATTTTAGATTGCAATGGAAAAATAATAGAAGCTAGGGCCATTCTAGACAGTGCATCTCAAAGTAATTTTATTACCGATTTATTGGCTAGGCAACTCAATCTAAAAACTAAAAATTTTAGTATTCCCGTGGCTGGGATAAATAACTCTCTTAGCAAAATTTCAAAAAAGGTTGACGCCACATTTTATTCTGTCAGCGAAAAATATCAAATGAAAGATTCATTTTTAATTGTAAACAAAATTACCGAAAATCTTCCGCAAACCTCTTTTGACTTGTCTAACATAGACCTACCAAACAATATTGAATTTGCCGATAAAAATTTTAATTTGTCGCGCCCTGTAGATGTTTTGTTAGGAGTAAACATATTCTATGACATACTATGTGTAGGACAAATTAAATTGGGCAAAGGCAAACTAATCTTAAACAAAACTAAACTGGGTTGGATTTTTGCAGGAACCTTATTTTTTGATTACAATGCATCATATAAAATTAATGACTCCACCATTTGTAACCTTTCAATAACAAATAATGAGTTGCATAGGCAAATCGAAAAATTTTGGACTGTAGAAAATTGCGACACTAAAAAACGGGACATTTTACCACAAGATTTGGCATGCGAAAAACATTTCACTGAAAACTATAGACGCGTATCGCAAGGTCGTTTTGAAGTAAGTTTACCCTTATCAAATAATTCTTTCGAATTGGGTGATTCGAAAAATGCAGCTATCAATCGATTTTACAGTCTCGAAAGAAGATTACAAAGGGACGAAAATTTAAAACGCGATTATATTAATTTTATGTCGGAATATGAAAAATTGGGACATATGTCACAAATCAGTTTGAATATAGACACGATTGACACGACATATTACTTACCACATCACGGTGTTGTCAAGGTTGACAGTACTACAACAAAATTACGCGTCGTGTATGATGCTTCGGCAAAAAGCGATAGCGGAGTGTCTTTAAACGACATCCTAATGACGGGTCCTGTCATACAACCAGATTTATTAACTATTATTTTAAACTTTAGACTTCATAATGTAGTTTTTACCGGGGACATTGAAAAAATGTATCGACAGGTCCAATTAAGGGAATGTGATCGACATTTGCAGCGTATTGTATGGCGTTCAAGTCCGAATGAGGATCTTAAGTTTTATACTTTAAACACTGTAACATATGGAACTGCACCTGCTTCATTTTTAGCGATTAGATCTTTAAATCAAGCCGCTATTGATAACGCTAAAAATTTGCAGAATGCTAGTAACGCAATTTTGAATTGTTTTTATGTTGATGATTTGCTAACTGGATCCGACTCTGTTAAAAATGCTATCACATTAAAAAACCAAATAATTCAGATTCTAAATGGTGCATGCTTTCCATTACGAAAATTTTATTCGAACAAGCCGGAAGTGTTAGCTGATTGCGATCAGGGTCAGTTAGAAAATTATGATTTATCTGAAGATAAAACTCGCAAAACACTTGGATTATTTTGGCAACCAAATAAAGATACTTTAGGTTATTCAATTAACTTTGAGAACTACGCAACGGTAACAAAACGTCAGATTTTATCGGTTATCGCAAAAATATTTGACCCTTTAGGTCTGGCAGGCCCGATTACTGTACGTGCAAAAATAATTATGCAACGTCTTTGGCAGTGTAAGTTAGGCTGGGACGAATCGGTGCCCTTAGATATTTATACACTTTGGACTTCATTTTTTGAACAACTACCAATCCTTGACAAAATAAAAATACCGCGTCAAGTAGTCACTCCAAATTATATAACTATAGAATTGCATGGTTTTTGCGACGCAAGCGAAGCCGCGTACGGTTCTTGTATATATTTAGTTACGACAGATATTAACGGGTTACGTCATTCAAGGTTATTATGCGCTAAAGGTCGAGTTGCTCCTTTAAAAACAATCTCATTGCCTCGGTTGGAACTTTGTGGGGCTCTACTTTTAGCGTGCTTGGCAAAAAATGTAGAAAGGTCTCTCGAAATTGACATAAAAAATAAATTTTTTTGGTGCGATTCCACTATTGCACTGTCGTGGATCGCGGGTGAACCGAGTAACTGGAATACCTTTGTAGCTAACAGGGTAACACAAATACATGAATTGACTGACAAATTCAAATGGAGACACGTTGGCTCCAAAGAAAATTCAGCAGACGTACTTTCCCGCGGATTAAATCCGCAACAATTACTTGATTGTCACTTGTGGTGGCACGGACCAGAATTTCTGACAAAACATGAAAGCTTCTGGCCCGTTTTAGATCAAATTAATATTGACAACATACCGGACAGAAAACGGACAATTCAACTATCGTTTATGACTAACACAACTTATCAGGGTCAGGATATTTTTAGAAGATATTCAAATTTCAATAAACTGCTTCGAATTTTTGCATATATATTAAGATTTATGCTAAATATTAAAACAAAACATAAAACCAGCAGAATTTTTGCGGAAATATCTCAAAATGAGTTAGATCAATCATTAAACACTTTAATAAAAATGGTTCAATATTATGAATATTCCAAAGAAATTAACGATTTGCGGAAACACAAACAAATTTCTAGGGACAGTAAACTGTTTTCATTGAATCCATTTATTGACGAGCAGGGTATATTACGCGTGGGTGGAAGAATTCGACACTCGACCTTGACTCCTGATATGAAACATCCAATTTTATTACCTCCTTATCATGATTTTACTAGACTTCTAATTGAGCATGAGCACAAACGAAACTTACATGCAGCAACTCAAGCTCTTTTGGTAATTTTGCGAAATAAATATTGGATTATTCATGGCAAAAATGCAGTAAAGCGTGCTATCAATCAATGTCTTGTTTGTTTCAAATCTAAACCTTATGTGAGCACTCCGATGATGGGTGATCTTCCTCAATCAAGACTAATGCCTTCACGTCCATTTTTAACTGTAGGCTGCGATTTTGCTGGTCCTATATTGATAAAGGATGGTAAACTACGTTCTCGCAAGATAATAAAGGCTTACATTTGTATTTTCATTTGTTTTGTTACACGAGCTATTCATATTGAGCTCGTTGGAGATCTAAGTACCGATTCATTTTTAAATGCATTAAAGCGATTTGTCTCTCGAAGAGGACTATGCAAAAATATTTACTCTGATAACGGAAAAAATTTTGTAGGAGCTAACTTTGCACTACAAAAACTTAGTAAATTCTTACAGGACGTTTCAAAGGGTCATAAAATATCAACATTTCTACTCGAAAACGATATTAAGTGGCATTTTATACCACCACGATCACCTTCATTTGGAGGTCTTTGGGAGGCTGCGGTAAAGTCTACCAAATTTCACTTAACCAGAGTCTTAAAAGAGGCTTACTTATCTTATGAATCTCTTTATACAGTATTGTGTCAGGTAGAGGCTATTTTAAATTCTCGACCTCTGACCCCATTATCCAATGATCCCGATGATCTTCATGTCCTAACCAATAGCCATTTCCTAATTGGCGACCTACTTACCTCCATTCCACAGCGAGATGTCACCGAGGTACCTACTAACAGATTGGTTCTGTACGAACGTCTTCAGCAATTAGTTCAGCATTTCTGGAGACGATGGTCATCCGAATACTTAACATCTTTGCAGTCAAGAGCAAAGTGTGGACGCAACAAGGGGCCACCTATCAAGATCGGATCCCTAGTGCTTTTACGTGAGGAAAACCTTCCCCCTCAGCAATGGTCATTAGGCAGAATCATTAAAGTTCATCCCGGAAAAGACAATGTCATCCGCGTAGTGTCCGTAAAAACTAAGACGGGAGTTTTTAAACGTGCGGTTACTAAAATAAGTGTTTTACCGATTGAGATGGACTAAAGGACTCTATTTTATTTTTTACTTTATGTTTACATTTTTTTTTTATACATTAATTTTATATATTTTGTATGTTGGTATACATCTTGTAACCTATATCATTGAAATTACTCTTTCAAGGTGGGCGGGATGTACAGTTTTGTATTTATTAGGTGATTATATTTTGTCACTTAAAAATTATTACGTAAAGAACCCACAGGGTCGAGTTATTGAAAGACATTAACAGTAACACTTGAGACGCGATAAGCGTGTGACCCGAGACCTTTTTTTAAGTGGAAAACAGTTGAAGTTAGTTTTTAGGCAGAGAATAAGATTATGTTTTATGTTTTTTAAAAACCTTCATAGACAACGCGTCGGAAGAGGCAAACACTCGCCCACCATTTTATTAAACTAAATAAAATGATTACACTTATACAGAGTTTTAATTTATTACAAAAGTAACGCGATCTGTTTGGATCCACTACACATCAAATGTAATTAGCAATAACTAGCATACCTACGTTGGAAAAACTTGTTATTGCAAACTCCCTACCTGATGTTGTCTAGATGTTAAGGGCAGCAATTTCTGGTTCAAAATGTTTGCTTAGAAGAGCGATTTTAAAACAGTTGCTTAGCTAATCTTAAATTAAACATTACCCTTTTTGACTTTTAAACAACACAACTTACTGACCGACAGAAATATTGCACCTAGTGCCGGGTGGTGAAACAGTAAACAAAGCTCCATTTTTTTGCTAAATGCCGTACTTTAAGCCATTTATAATTCTTAAGAGGAAATATTATTACAGTTAAAGGCCAGTTCACATTTTTTTTGAACTTTTGCTCTAGCCAAAACAAACAGCATGAATAGCTACCGTGGGAGCAAAAATTATTATTATCAAAGTGTGCTTTGCATCTAAGGCCGTACTGCTTACCGGTAGGACTTAATACCTGTTGGGTGTCAGTAAATAATATATAAATAAATACCAGCATAATCAATCACTCAGTTATTCCGTCATCTCTAACAGTCGTTACAAGTAATTGGATTCATCGCCAATTTATCAAATTTCTTGAATAATTCACTCAATGGGTTTTACGTAACAGCATAAAAAATTCATGGTTAAAGCGTGTTTTTCAAACGGGGTTAGAGTAAATGTTATAATACAATCAACGTTTATAAATAAACGACTTTCGCGAAAATTTTCGTAACATCGCTTGTACTGCTGGGGATTTTTATCATTGCCTGAGAAGAACCGTGGCTTTGTTAAGGGCAGCAGATTGTATACAACATGAAAAGGGAACTGGAAGACCAGAATATGTAATAACAGAAGAGCTTGTTGCAAGCGTTCGTGAAATAATGCAAAATACGCCAACATAATGTGTAAGACGCCTGTCCCAAGAAGTGGGAAGATCTTGAAACATGCAGGACTATTCTTAAAAAACAGTTAAATTTGTGTTAAAAAGTGCAAGTATTCCAAGAAATACGAGCTGCAGATTACGCAGGAATTACTATCAGTGGTTTACTCAAAATTTATTGACAATAAATGATTTTTTTGGCCTGACATTCTTTTCTGATTAAGCCTGGTTCTACATCACCGGTTATGTAAATTATTAAAATACACGTATGTGGAGTAGTGCTGGTGTCTGGTTGGCTGTTTACCGAAGAAGAATAATTGTTAGTCCTATTTTTTTCTATGACAATATTTTAAATTCATTTGTGGAGCAATTACTTAACGATGAACTACGTTTTGGTTATTTTTAATAGGAAGGTGCAACCGCCCATAGATCCGCCGAACAATAAACTACTCTCGCAATTTTTTCGACGACAGATTGATCAGCAGGAGAGTGGGAGTAGGAGTAGCCAGTAACAGCAGTAAATAGAGGTCATTTCTATTCACTGGACTGGAATCATTAGTGCTCGAATTTACAGCTAAATGTTTTAATATACTACAGTACTGGATTTAGTAACTTATTCCAGTTACATTTATTTTACACTTAGATACTGATTTAAATTACTAATGCCGGATATTATAGGTTCGGATTTCTTTGAAGGTCACAGTTTAACCTGAGAATTGATTAATAACCAGTGCCTATTCGACAACTTAAACTGAAGATTTAAGTTAACCGTAACCTATAACACCTAACATTACAAAATAAAACATCTTTTAAGTTTAAACCTTATTTGTGTGTCTGTTATTTATCGAACCTTTTTTATTCTCCTTTAGAAGTTTACTTATAACTTTTTCGAATTATCTTCCGTTAATTTTTTAAAGACAATTTTATGTAATTTAAATTCAGTGTTGTTTACTGGCTTATAAATCAATCGTGCATGATTCTACTTACCATTAGCTTTTATTTCTAAATCTTTATTTTAAACTGAATCGATTTAACTCAATTGAAAATTCAGAACACTGAAGAAAAACAGAAACCTATTCCCGTGCAGAAACTATACAAACGCTTCTGAAATTGCCCAAAATATATTCAAGAGAACAAAAACATAGGCTTTTAAAGGAGTCTAATAATAATTTGCTTGTATCAATGGCTTTCCACATCAGCTTCGTTAGTATTCCGTAGGCACGTACGCGCCATGATGTATTCAGTGATCGTCGGGTTGCGGTTTTGCCCATCAGCTTCGAATTTTGAAATTAACATATGAATTGCTCCTGATAACAAAATACGACAACGTGATAACAGTCGTTTCCGTTGTTAAAAGAGCCTTAGTGTTAAAGAGAATTAGAAATATGAGTCCCTGAATGAGGATCTCGTTAAATAGCACAATGTGGATAGAACTTTATGTTCTAACCGATAAAACTAGAAACCTAGACGTCTTAAAATGTAACTAAATAATTAAGCTCTGTATAAACGATTAAGCCTTTAGGGAAATATGAACGTTTTTGTTTACTTCCAAGAAAGTGACAACTATAAGCCGTGCAAAAATTTACTGTAGCAACTATGCCAGTCAGTTAATTGTAAAGGTACCTATAAATTATTAGGGTGCGTAGTTCGGCAACCTATATAATAATAGAAGTTTTGATCCAATCCTAGAGATCTTAAAAACTGTGAAAAGTATCGATATTTTGCACCGACACTAAATTGTGTCCTTAATTCATGAATATTAAGATCAGTTAAGGTTTGACACTGATATAAAAACTAACCATATATACTAAATATATATCGCTCGATAACTATCAAAAACTGTCGAACATATCGAACCTAACCTTACTTTTTCTATTTGATTCTAAGATGCATCAATCATTTTTATCATAAAGTTTGTTCTTTTCTACATATTAACAATTCTTAGCAATATTATTGCAGCCAATATTCATATGATGCACAAGTAGAATCTTATCACCCACAGGATCTGTTATTGGTTAAAGCTAATTTGTAACAAAACCGTGCAATTAGGTATACAGCGTTGTTGGTATGTATGGAGACGGTCGACTATTTCCTAAAGTATAATAGTTAGCAAAAAATATTTTAGACAAACGTTTTAGGGGTTTTAAAGGACTATTAGAATTTAAAAAAAATTATACAGGATGAGTCAGAAAACCGTAGAGAAGCAAAGTTACTTTTTTTTAAATGGAATAGCCTATATCTTGGAATATTTCTGGATTTTACATAAAATAACAATTATTTTTTATTAAATGCATTATAAGTCTACACCTAATAGTTTTTGAGATATCGACTTTTGAAAAATGACATTTTTGAATTTTGACAGCTTCTAGCTTTCTAACGGTACGTCTTAGAGCAAAATAACTTTCATATCCCTATCTTACTTTTTCATTATCTTTCCAAAAACATCAAATTCCTGTTAAACCGGAAGTACTGTATTTCCGGCTCTTAAGTTACCGCCGGTTTAACCGGAAGTTGACACTTTTAGGAAGATAACAAGAAACTAAGATAGGGACATGTAAGCGGTTTTACTCTAAGACGTACCATTAAAAAGCTAGAAGCTGTCAAAGTCCAAAAATGTCATTTTTCAAAAGTTGATATCTCAGAAACTATTACGTTTAGACTTATAATGCACTTATTAAAAAATAATTGTTATTTTATGTGAAATCGAAAAATGTTCTAAAATATGGGGTGTTCTATTTTAAAAAAAGTTGCTTTGTTCCTCTACGGTTTTCTGACTCATTCTGTATACTTATTTTTCTAAAATTCTAATAGACCTTAAGAAACCCTGAAACTATTGTCTAAAATACTTTTTGCTAACTGTTTTACTTTAAAAAATAATCGACCTTTTCCATACATACCAACGACCCTGTAACTGTATAATGTAGGACTAAAAGTTATGACTCGTGTCATCCCTTATTTTAAAGATACCTAATTTTGATTTCTTGTTGACCTTGTTGTACTTTCATTTTAAAAACTGATATAGGATAAAAGGTATAAAATCAAATGGACAGTTCTTTCTTATAGTGTAGGAAAGTTAGATGTCAAGGTTGAAAATAGTTATTTAATACAAGCATATTTTAATGAAAATGTACGAGGAATAACTTCCTAAACAACATAGTAAAAGTCCCATCAAATAGGACTATGGCAAGTTGCAAAAATCGGTCGCCATTTTGTTTTTGTCATTTTATTGCAAATATCTCAAAAACTATGAGGTTTATGAAGTAAAGTCAAGAGATAATTTTTATGTAAAATTTAAAACTACACTTGGGGTGATATATCAAAAAGATGTATTTCAAGTTTAACAAAATTATTCATATGAAAACATAATTTTCGTCCTCGTCATTTTCAGGTATGATGCAGGAATTGTAGCAATCAACTCCTAAGCATTGACCATACTTGGAGGAACATCTTGACCCTAGTTTTTTGCAGGAGCATGATTTTTGCCACATGACGCTTCCTTGCAGTTACAGAAAACCATTTTTAATATGTCAGAAGGAGCAATTTCTTTTGTTGCGGATGTAGGAACCAGATGTCCCTCTCTATCTCGTTGCCAACCATAGGCTAATGGATCCAACTTGCATCCCATCCACTCTTGTACCTAAAAAGTAGCATAAAACTTTATTATTTCGGCTAAGTAATAATAATTAGAGAACATACTTGATAATAGACTCTCAAAACATGTTGTACAGCAGCGTCTTTGATTGGGGGAAGCGCTGCCAAATTAAAGTTTCCAGACAGACCTTGACGAGATGTTATTCGATTATATAAAGTATACCTTAACGTGTCAATTTCTTCTTTGCTCTTCTTGGGCCTATATAACTTTGTAATGAATTGTACACCTGCTTCTATTAACTGGTTCTTATCCGAATTTTGTTGTAAAATATTTGAAGGCTTTCGCATAAAGAAATGTCATTCTTCAACAACTGTAAACAGAGTTTTTGCTTTTTTTGAATATGAACGAGGTTGTGTCACAACCTGATATAGCATGAAGAAACAATATGTACTGTTTAATATGCCCTAGTTTTTCTTGAAGCTCTGATATTTTCGTTGCTTTATTAGCTTTGGCAGCTTTTCCTGGCCGGAGCAAAAACATTTTATCATATTCTGAATCAACAGAACGGCAATATCTGTGTCCTCAGATACAACTACGATTGGTCTACCAGAACTTGAAAGTTCTACTGCAGTTCTAACGATTAAATAGTCTGCGTCACTTCCAGCCAGTATTACCTTTAAGACTGTTTTTTTAAATCTAAACTTTAAAAGCTCTATCAGTTTCTGTTTGTTATTATTATTTCGTGAAAATTCTTCTTGTGGCTTAACAATTGTATTCTCCAACTTTACTGATATTTCCAAAGCATTTTGTGATCTGACCTGTTGCAAAGCATCCTTTGTTGAAAAATGATCTGAATTGTATCCATTAAAAACAATTACACAGTCCTGGCCATAAACATGTTTAACGTAATTAACATATTGGTCGCAAATTTGGTTAAACGTGGCAGGCTTCTGCCATAAAACTTTAAGTAAGAGAAAACCACCATCAAATACATATATTGCATTTTGCTCAGTGCTCGAAGTAGGTGTAGTTAGAGCATCAAATTCTTTTAAGAGAAGGCTTTTTGTTCCTTTTTTCAAAACACCATCCTTAAACAGTGACAGCGGATATGGAGATAATTCGAACCTAAAACAGTCTTTTATTTCTTCTGGAGTTTTGTGAGAGCAAATAATTCTATTAAATATGCATAGGACGTTCACATAATTGCTATTAATTTTAATGCTATTAATACTACTCATTTGTGAAAAATTCTTGATTCGATCTGTTCGCTTGCACTTAATCTCTGTGAATAATTTGCCTACATTTTTGATGAGTAATTTTCTTCTAATTTCATCCGCCAAATCGCAGTTTATATCGGGTTAAGCTATACGGCCAGAGAACAGTGATGTGAACTCCTTACATTTAAAAGGGTTGTATTCCTCTAGCCAATCTAAAATTTTTCGCAAGTCAGTTTTATCTCGTTGTTGGCGTGAACGACTTAACTCTATATGCTGTTCAGAAGAGACTGACTTACATCCCAAAAAATCTTCCATAGCTGTTGATACAGGCATACAAACTGACATATCAGCTATCCATCTGGCCAAAGAAGAATTAGTAAACCCACGCCCATCGGTTAAGCCTCCAGAATACTTATTCTCACTACCGAAAACAAACGTATCGTGCCCGTGAAAAACGACACTAAATCAAGATGCTTGATGTCGCAAGGCGTAAATACCGTCTAGTCAGCTGACGCGGCGTTGCCAGTTCTGGTGTGGGTACCTAAATGTCAGAAAAAAATACCATAAGTTTTATTCGTGGCTATGGCATTATTAATTAACTAATACTACACTCAGATTTTTTTTTTATTAATAACTGTTGAAAAAATTTTTGGTGCATTCCATTTTTTTGCAACTTGCCATTACCAGAATCTACGGGACTTTTAGTATGTCATTTAAGACCCTATTTTAAGTACTTTCCCGCTGAAAAACATTTGTATATAATTTTTTCAGAAGTTTGGACAAAATTCCGACAACTTCACTACACTATTATTATAAAACGCGACAACGATTTTTTCTTCGTTTCACTATCCCTAGATCAGATCAAATTTAAAAATCTTTAGTCTACGTTGGCAAAAAAAGTATGTCAATTTTTTTTTATTTTTCAGCAGAGTTATACAATATTTAGGAGGCAAACAAAAAATTCCTAAACTAGAAGAGTATATTACACCATTTACAAGCTTTCCACAATCTTAATTTGTTCTATTACTTAGCTTTATATTAATATAATATTTGAATGGTGGAGGTCGTTACTTTAGGGAAATCCATTATATACGTAATAAAAGACAAATTATGTGTTAAATAAATGTCCACTGTAGGTATTGGACAAAATATTTTAGTCTGAGGTTCGGTACTATAACTAATTTTAACTTAAAGTTAGTTTTAGACACATAGTAAGATCTAATTACTAATTGGATTGGATGGAATTCCACTGAGCCCGTATTATATCCAATGAAACAAATTTAATAGAATGCGAATTGTTCACCTCTCCTTGATCGTCTAATAATATTTAAGAATTTTATAGGCGATTTATTTCCAGTCTCTCTAGAAGATTTTTTACATAGGTTGAGTTGGAATTACTGGAGGGAAGACTTTCTGTCACTCTGGTTCTGAAAGACCTGCCTTTTCGGCCTATATATATTTTTGGACAGTGGTTTTCACATTAAATAATAAAATTAAAGTAACAATACTATATAATAATGTACTGACAAATTTGGTTATACTCCTATTGGTTATTCGTTTTTTCTAATATTTTAACAGATACTTTGCATTTCATTAGGTGTACTGTACAAATAATAGTTAATTTCTTATTGTGAAAATATATTTCTTTAAATGCTCTAGTACTCTCAGTTGCATTAATTGTTTTTATTTATATTCTTGTGAATTTGTACAAATGTTTTATTTTGTTACATTTAATAACTTAACTTATATGAGGTGGTTGAATGAGGGTAGTGTGAAGAACTATTGATTTACTGAATCATATTATCTTTGAAAAGAGTATTTTACTGATAAGCCTTGTTTAGCCCTGAGTCACTAAATATTTTCATATTACATACACTTCCAGGGATAAAATACTTGCTAAATGCACACATCTCGACACCCACCACACAATACGAAATACAGGTGATAACTTTAGTTAAGGACATTATTTAAATCTTGAAAGGTAAGTATTAAGTTTAGGTTTGTATTGACTGCTTATATCCTATATTGTTATAAACATAAAATATATGCCTCATTTCTTGTAACTGCCGAGTGAATAATATTCCTATTTGGCTTTGTTATATTGTTAAAGGAAGCAGGCGTATGATTGTCTGTCCTTTACTTTCCTAAAACATATTCTTTAATGCTTTTGCTTTATCGTCATTGGGTATGCTAGTTCTTCTTATACAACGGTAACTAAAGCTTCGGTTTCCTACAAAGCGATACCGCAAAAGAGCGGCCGTAATTTGACGGCGAGCTTCGCCGCGATAAAGCGTGTATGTACTTGCAAATCGGAGTGTGTTCCTCCAGAGCGTTCGGCGCAAAAAATACAGCAGAAAGACGCAACCCTCTGTCTCGCGTTTTTTTTTATAAATATCAGATTCTTGCCTTCTGCTCTCTTCTTCTGACGATTCTTCGTCCTCAAGAACTCTTAGAATAGCCAAACTTAGGTCGTCCATCTTGTAAATACCACACACAATCTTTGATTTGAACTGTCAACTGACTCTTGCCGCCGTATTTTATCGCACCGTATTTTTAATGTTACTTTACAATAATATTCACCGTCCAAAGTGACCGTACTACTGGTGGTAAGAACGGCCGCCAAATTACGGCCGCTCTTTTGCGGTACCGCTTTGTAGGAAACCGCAGCTTAACCCCTTGCTCAGAATTTCACGACATTATATATAGGCTGGTTAAACTGGTATAGGTTTGACACTGATGCAATTAATTTTCTTCTCAAAAAAGCTTTTAAACAGTCTTCTCTTGTTCTTCTTGAGACCATTCATCCTTTTCTTGGTATTTTATGAATATAATTAATTTCTCTTTGAGTAATCTTTTTTTAACAGTCCTAAAAGTTAGAACAAAGGGCGTTTGTACTACTTACGGCGTGAATATTATTAAAATAAATTATTTACTTACCATAGTTGGTGTTAACTTGACAGAAATACAATTTACAACCATTTCGCCATTTCTATTTTGAAAATTTAACGCGTTTTTGTGAAACAAATTTATTAATTCTTTAAGAAGTGTAAATACTCACATTCTTTTATATCAAAAATAATAGAATAATACATAAACTGCTTTTTTTTTATTTTACATTTCCTTTAAGCGGCGAATATACAAAATGATAAAGTAGAACGCAAGAAAACTTATAAAATTACGGAAGAAAAATAAACTCTTGAGGATACTGATTTTCAACGTAACTCCCTTGATTTATTATACATTTTTAGATATTTCCTAATAACTTATGATTTATTGAGTTCATAATGGACCCTCAATAGTCTCTATTTAGCACCAAAATTTCTTCTCGAATTCTTTGTCCCAAAACTTGAATATTTTCTGGCCTATTGTAATAAACTTTGTTTTTTAAATAGCCCCAAAGAGAAATATCCGTCACAGGGGGGGCTGTTTGCCGGTCACATTATTGGCCCGTTTCTTCCAATCAAATTATATGTTTCATTTAAATACCTTGTAACAGGGGCAACATTATGGGCTGGCGCACCGTCCTGCTGCCAGATAAGCGTAGCGTGTTGGTTGAGAGGATGCTCTTCTAGAAAGTTTTCAATCTCATTCTCAAGAAATTCCAAATATCTTAGGCCAGTTAAAGTCCTATTATAAATTTTTGGACCAATGACTTTATTTCCTATAATGCCGCACCAAACATTTATATACCTACGCCGTTAATTCTAACAGGCTGACTTTTGTGGGGATTAGAAGTTGCTCAAAAATGTTTATTTTGTGATATTCTGTTAATTTTGTGACTGGTAAAAATTTAAAGGGATAATGACAGTATTGCTTTTAAATTTCGTGAATTTTTGATAAAGATTTGATAAAATAGCCCGCCGCATTTGGTACAGAATACTCTTTTTTTTTGTAATACAAAAGTAATTATAGTAGGATTTAATAATAAGTATAAATAATGAAAATAATCACCTTCATAGAACAGTAAGACATTTAAGTCTAATTCCTCATCCTTCATTGCTGTCTTCTTTTTCCTTTCTAAGCTTTTTATCATTCTAAATTTTTTACAACATATTTAATAGTGCTTTTGGAAGGTACAAATCTATTGGGAAATAACCTGTGGTATTCATTACGAGTTGTAAATGAATTTCTATTATTTGAATAATATAGACGGATAACATCGAATTTTTCTGCTGCAGGATATCCCATTTTATTATAAGAAATACAAAGAAAAATGTTAGTTTATTACAAGCAAACAAGTAAGCAATGCCAAAAATGTCATAATAACATTTATTTTGTTTTCCATGGCTTTCTAGACATAATAATTGCAATAAGAGAAGGTCGGCATCATTTGATTTTCAAAGCATTCTAGACTTATTAACGAAAATAAATACAACTTTTTAAAATTTTGATTGCTAATATCTTAAAAACGGCTTGAGCTAATATAGACAAACTATATATTTTTGGAATCAGGAAATGAAGATCTATAATTTTAATTAAATGGATACAGTGTGTTCTATTTAAAAAAACATAAGTTGCTCATTTTTTTCGGTATTCTAATCATCTTTTGAAAACTTTTTGCTAAGATTCTGATGACTCAGTAAAAATCCTAAAACTTTCGTATTTAAAGTTTTTTTCTATCTCTTATTGTTTTCGCTCTAGATAGGGGTCTAAATATAAGCCAAAACCCTGTACACGATACGTATTTTAATTATTTTGGTGCTCTGCGAGTAATGTGTGTGCGTAGAAAGCGATTTACGTTGGTTCTGAATTTTTAGAGATTATACTCGATTGGAAACGGTGTCGTTGGAGAGATACTAAGGTGAACCACGTACGGGTGGTTCCTCGTGTATTTCTACCATGCATCGCTTTAGGTGGAATCAAGCGGGTAACCTCAGTTGAATACTTGCAATAAAAATATTTGTACCTTCGATGTTCTCGGCTTTAAAGGTTGTTTGTCAGATCATGATTGCCGAGCAAGCGAATGGATCGCACAAATTTCTTACGAACTCAATGTCATTTTAAATTTCAAGACTAAAGCACAACCTAGTAGATGTTAACCAAAAATATCATCTAATTTTTTTAAGCTTTTTTCTTCTTTATGTTCGGCTCAAAAAATTTTATTCTTGATAAAAGTTGATGCATGTCCGATAATCATTTCAGGTGGCTTCAAGTCAAATAAAATACAGTAGGACAAAAATTATCAGGGCCTACTTAAACAATGATTTCCCAGACCACTGGATTATAACTAATGGACCTGTAAGATGGCCACCAAGGTCATCCGACTTGTCGGTTTTTAATTTCTTCTTGTGGGGATACCTCGAAAATAAAATTTATTCTATTCAATACCAAACAATTGCACATTTAAGAAATGCCACTAAAACAGCATTTAGGGAGTTACAAACGCGGTCTTTTATTATTTCAAATTAATCAAGGCGAATAAGAACTACCTATGTGTGAAATATGTCTAAGGCATAATGGAGAATAATTTTAGCAATATTTATGAGGAAGTTCTATAAATCTTCAGCTTTAGTAAAACACAACTCGATGTATGCATTGTTATTATTCTTACTGAAATATAACTGCTAAGTAGATCAAGGTGTCCAAATAATATTTCTTCTGCAGTAATTATCAAAGCATTAACAGTTTTTCTAAATACCCGTCATGGCCTACTAACAAAAAATGTATATTTTTTAATAAAACGTAAATTTCGTGCTTAATATTAAAAATAAAAATAAGGTATAATATATTTCTGAGAAGCTTGTTATAAACTAAATTATATTATTAAAAAATATATAGGGTAACCTATTTAAAAAAAAGCAAGTTTGTTTTTTTTCTCGGAAACTATTCAACGTAAAAAAACCGTGAGTATGTCGATGTATTCTACGTAGAAAACTACAAAAAGAACATTTGTTTTCTCTTTGATAAGCTACAGGGTAGCCTAAATATGGGGGGTGTCCCACAATGTAAAATTTTCAAAAACATCCTGTATATCAAGAACAAGGAGGACTACAAAAATTCTAATTGCGGCATCTTTTGTTCTACAAAAAAGTAGCATAGTGCTGCAACAACCGTATTCTTCTATCGTTACTAATAACGGAGATACCCCGTAAAACCATCGAAAACTGGACACCCTGTATATGGATATTAATTAAATTGAGCATAACACTGTATTAATACAAAAAATGTAAACTAAATTCGATTAGTCATAATTAATAATGTTTACACACATGTTTATGTCTAAAAAGTTAGGTACCAGAAGCTTTATGAAATCGTTCTAGCCTCAAAAGAATAGACTGAAAACTGTTTTCTTTGCGAACAAAGAAACGTTCTATTTATATAGGTATCTAAGCGCCAAAAAGGCTTTCTTCCAAATCTTATAAAAATTGAAACGAGTTTGACCAAACGTAATAATGAATTTTTAATATTTCTGAAAGACTTACTGTTTACTAGCGATGAATAATAGAGAAGCCATGAAAAATAAATGCCAATTCAGTATATAAGGTTAAGGAAACACGAAAAGCACCACAAAGGGATGTTTTTGTCCTTGTAATAAAAGGATGTGTGATCTAGAAACCTCCTAAGAAATATATAGATTTATTGAAGAGCGCGTTTTTTTTTAAATATTTTAATATGATTCCAGGTATTAAACTTTCAACCCTATGCTTGGTCACAGAAAATATAGCTACGCAAGGCTTATCCAACTCACTAAGGTAAAATATTACAACTTGACGGCTGGTATTATACACATATTATCTGTATACAGTGAGAACGTAAAGGTTGGAACAAATTCATTTAAAATTAGTGTGTTTTTTCGCAAAACGCTCAAACCCGTCAATTTCTTATTTCTGTCGTGCATATTTTGAAGCTCATTTCATGTTTACAGGTTGTACCAAAAACAAGTTATGACGGTTAAGTTTATTCTTTCAAATGGATACCCATATTTAATAATATTTTTCTGGATTCTTCATAAAATGCTAAACATATTTCACGAGAAATGTCATATACCTAAATTCAGGTCGAATTCAACACATGATTTTTTTATTGTTACTTAAATCAAAGAGTAACCAAACTAATAAGAGGCGAAAGCTTTGTCGGCTTCTTTGATGTTGATGTACCCAAATTCTGTGACCTTGATACCACCAGATACACAGTAAAAAATAGGATACATTAAATTTATAGGATAAAAATTTATATCCGAATACGGTCTACACGGGAAAAAAATCGGTCCTGTTACAGGCAACAAGACAGGCTTTACATCCAAAAATATGATTAAATTAATTGAATATTCAATATCTTTTAATGAAAATAGTATTCAAACTTAGGCCTGTTTTGTGTAACCTTATTTCATCTTATTCATATAGCTAAATGCCTAGTCCTTATGTACGTAAAAAAGCATGCTGACTTCCTACTACTACTACAAAGTTAAATACGATAAACTAATGTTGCATAAACCCAGCATTGCTTTAATACAAAATTGTTAGTTTGGTTGGTAATCTTGTTTCTATTCATTGTCTATTCAAAAGGATTTTTTTTAATGATCAATTTGTGTAAATGCTTACCACTTATATTTAATATAAATAGATTAACTCTTTCTTAACACACCTTACTGTATCCGTTGGAAATCTGAAAAATGAAATTCCTTTGCCGGTTCTATTAGGACACCCACGGTAAGCACACGATGTACCACCTTTAAGCTTCGTTAACTACCGACACGTCACAAAACAATAATAAGCTTTGGAATTATTAAAAAATACGTCCTAACACACTAAAAACATCGATGGAAAAAACTGAAACAAGAAAACCACAAGAATTATCACTTTGTTTACGTCAAAACACGAATGACAGTGATTGATAACAAAATATGAAACATCAAGTTTGACTGATATACTACTAACTTCGCGCATGCGCATACAAATTTGGTTTCGCCGGACTGGCTTTCTCTCGCCTCTTATTGGTTATGTTACTCTTTGCTTAAATCATTAAAACTGTAGTAAATAAAGCCTTTGGTTGTTAGGTTGTCACACTGACAGTGACGCTTGTCCCCTGATTTGAGTAGTTTTGCCTCAAGTCAATGTGTCTGGCAAAAGTTACTTTAATAGTCTAATTAATTTTAAAAAATGGTACGCTTAAGTGAAAGAGAGCGAAAAGAAATATTAACAATGATTAATTATGGAGATAGAATGCGCACACAAATGGAAGTTTGCGAACTCTTCAATAACGAGTATCCTCACAGAGGACCGATATCTCAATCCACTGTTAGTAAAATAAAAAAAAAATATAGAGATTTAGGTCAGGTTAGTTAGTATTAGAAGATACAAAATTAACTGTGTTATTGTAGGTTCAAGAAGACCACCATAAGGCGAGTAGTACTGTTGCTTTGGAAAATCATATCTGCAAAACACCCGTCCTAAAGTATTTAGACAAAAATAAATTCCATCCTTAGAAAGACCAATTGGTTCATGAACTCAATGAAAATGATCCAGACAGAAGAGTCCAATTTTGCGGAATAATGATGCATGTGTGCAATAATCATCCACAGTTTTTGAAACGTATTTTCGGATGAGGCAACGTTGTGTTTGGATGGAAGTGTAAACAAACAAGACTGTTGAATTTGACGGTATTGGGCTACAGAAAGTCCACGCTAGATTATGGAATGTCACACCCAATATCCTCAAAAAGTTAATGTTTGGGCCGGCATTGTTGAAAATAAAATTTTGGGGCCCTTTCTCATTGACGAAAATTTGATAAGTAAAACATATTTAGAATTCTTAGAAAATGATCCGGCACTGTGCCTTGCACATTATACCCCAATCCAGAAGATCCTGATGCACCGAACAATATTTTGTGGTATCAGCAAGACGAGGCTCCGGCCCATTACACCCGCCGTGTGCGTAAATACCTTAATACAGTTTTTCGCGAACGATGGATTGGCCGATGAGGTCCAATTGAAAGTCTTAAGATATTATGTTATCCAACCAAACAATATTGAAGATTTTGAGAACAGAATAAGGGACGAAATAAGATTGATAGAGTCGTTAATAACATTCTGCAAGAATTTGAAGATCGTCTGGGGTACTGCCAGAATATTGGTGGAGGTTATTTCCAACATTTGATAAAGTGACTTTTAGTTCGTTTTAAATTTTCTTTTCTTTTCGCTAATAAATAAAAATACTCACTTTAGATTGCTAGAATATGACACTGCTTCTGTTGAACTGCTTACGCTTTTCAATGTCGTCTCTTTAAAGGAATTTAATTTTTCCAAAGGCGGGGATGCTTGCTTGTCCTGCACTGACGAGAACCAAAGAAGCTCGAAGCAGGTCTGCAGGTACTTAACTCTGTTAGACAGAATACGGGAAATTTTGCTTTGTAATTCAGCGCTCGTTGGGGCATATAACCTAGACTAAAGATTAGCTGCTTTAGTATCGTTTATTTAATCTTTATTGTATAAGGTGTCAGTATGTGGTTAGAGGGAAAAATTATATTCAGCCCTATGATTAAACACACAAGGTAACTCTAGACGCTAACTTTAAAATTACCTGTTTTTCAACGACAACGACGAAAAATTGACAAGTAGGCTTTTTTCGGTTGTTATCATGGAAACGGTACGTTAAAAGTTAACTTGTGTATTTAATCATAGAACTGAATATCAGCTAAATATTAGGGTCTAAAACGTTTAAAAAATGGTGTATAAATATATCTCTCCGATGAAGAAAAGTGTACTCTTGTAAACCCTCTACTGTTTGTCTCCCCACTTCAGGACAGGTAGATGAATATCGACTTAAGAGGAGGTCGAGAACTTGTCCACCTGTAATTCTCATCATATAGTCCTATCCAGAAGTTTAGTACGTTCGATCATAAATTTGTAACCAGTCGATTTATATTGAGTTCTCACGAGAGGAGTTAAAGAAACACAAACGTAAGCTAACGAAAAATTATAATGGAAGTTGTCCTTAGCTTGCTGAAGATTCCAATAAACCCATGAATAGTTTCGATAAAGCAACTAAAGCTGAAAAATACAATTATTTTAAAGTAAAGCACGTTCAAGAGCTTTTGCCTAATGATAAGGTCAGATTTTATGATGTATGCAAGAATATATGATAAATATCGCTTAATTGATTTATTTTTAAAGAAAACACGCTTATTATTATTTCCTTGAAATGTGTTTTTTTTTGTATGATAAGGCACATCACTGCAGGATTACTCCTGTAGGGTGCTCTGCGAGCGGTGCGTGTGCGCAGGACACGATTAACGTTGGTCTTGAATCTTTAAAGATTATACTCGTTGGAGAACACGGCCTCTGGAAGGTTGTTCCAGGGTGATGACGTTTTCCAGATAAAATAAATTTAAACAGTGTCGTTCGAGGGACACTAAGCTAAATCACGTACGGGTGGACTGCAGTGGCTCGTCATGTATTTCTACCATGGACCGCTCTGGGTGGAACCAACTGTCACCCCAAAAAAAAATTTTTTCCAGGTCTTCGTTCTGATGTGAGACCTTTGCTGCCTATAGAGATGTGCATTAGCACTCGATGTTGGAGCAACCAAGGTAAAAGATGAAACAAGTGTCACACAGCGAAGTTATATAGAGGATTTTTAGTGTTTTCCAAAATTTGGAACATTAAGGGACTTCGGCGTTGATGTTAAATATGTCTGAAAGAAACCCGTCCATCGCCACTCGCAGAAAACGGTCTTTAAGAGAGCTTGACAGTCATGAACAGAATTGAACCGGCATTCCGTATGCTCTTACTTTAGTTAGGAGCCCCTCATGCCATACTCGGTTAAAAGTCTTGGAAATGTCCAGTGCTACCGCCCGGGACTCCCCGTGATGTTCTATTGCGTTGTTCCAAACGTGAGTAACATAAGCGAGGAGGTCTCCTGTTGATCTAGACCTACGGAATCCATACTGGCGGTCACTAATAATGTTGAAACCTTCCAGGTACTTTAATCGTTTTTCGTTAATAGCCCTCTCCATAACTTTTGATATAACCGAAAGCAATGCGACTGGACGGTAGTTGTTTGGCAAGGTCTTCTTGCCTTTTTGGGGTATGGGCTAAACTAGCACAGTTTTCCAGCAAGAAGGAAATATTTATATTTTGTAAGATAACTTAAATAGCCTACAAACTATCGGTGTCAATTCATCAACGCATGCCTTAATTACGATGACTGGAATTTCGTTAGGGCCAGAAACTTTTTTGGTGTCAAGACTCCTAAAGATTCGTTTAACATGGCGCTGCCGGAAAACAATCTTAGGCATTATCGATTCTACAGGGGGAATGTTCGATGTAGTCTTTGGCTGAAACTTAACCGCTGAAGATGAAGAGAATAGTTCCGCCAGTAAGTTTGCTTTTTCCTGAGTTTTGGTCGCAATTGTGCCATCAGAACGTGTTAGAGGTGGAATGGTTGACTTGGTAAAGTTCTGACTGACGGCCTTAGCTACCAATTAAAATGATCTTGATCCGTTAGAACATTCAAGAAGTTTGTCTTTCCTCGTCTGGTTATTTGCTCCTTTGCTTTGGTTTATCTTTTGCTTGCGTTGGTTTCGAGCGTTAATAAATATGGTACGATTTCGATAATTTCTTGATTTAACAATTCGTTTGCAATTCTTGTTAAAAATGCTTGCCGTTAGAAGGGCACTTTTTTGAGAAAGAAATGAAGGCTTCCATGCCAGTAAGAATAGCCTTCGAAACTTCTATGGAAATCGCTTGGTGTCCGGTAAAGGCAGTACCTCAAAGTCATTGGGTTCGAGTGACTCCTCTGACAAGGAGACAAAGGCAAAAATTGCGCCTAAAACGGTGATTGAAGCCGTACCGAGGATATAAATAGTTGACTAAACCAATCGATGTTTTTACCTTTATTTCGGTTAGTGCGAGTATATGAAGTTTGGTAGATTGTAGATGTTGATTGACTGCATTGATGTTCGAGTGAATAGTGTATAAAATAACCAAACTCCTACAAGCAATGTACTTTTCTTAGATGAAAGTACTTTCTGTACAAATTGTACGTACAGCGAACAAAATAAAAGAAAATGAGAGCATTTTTCAGATATCTCTATAGATATTTTAGGATTGTAATTCAGCTGACCTAACCTAAGATCCCTGGATTTTGCCGATTTTGATGAATCGATAAACTAGAAGAGATCCTAACATGAGGTTGAAAATTAAGCAATCAAAATACCAAGGTTCGGGTTAAAAGAAAAAGAATTGACAACATTAATTTAATTCTGTACACCAACACTCTATCAATTCCTATCATTGTTAAAGTGAGTGAATCTTTTGTCCTGATTGAAAACCACTAAATTATTTAATATTTAGCAGGCAAGCAGTAGGTTGATTATTCTAAATACTACCAAATCTACATCTTAATATTCTACTTCAAAGGTTTTACTTCTAAAAGCTTGTCGTAGACACAACCAGATCTCGCGATACATTTCTGTTCAGTGTTCTTAACTAAAATGGTGTTTTTACCTGAAAGCGGATTCGATCTCTTAACCTTACATTAAAAAGCACTTTCTCAAGAGATTCGGAATTGTTTTCATCATGATAGATAGTGCCTATTATTATTACATGTTGTATGGGGTTTATTTGTGCCACCTGAAATCATGCTGATGTACCTTTAAGGAGAAGGTAAAATAAGAAATGGTCCGTCAAGTGTGTTATACATTAAATATATACATTTTACATAATGATATAAACTATAAATATCAAAACTGGAAACTGTAGGTTTCAACTATGAAGGCAATTAAATATATTTTTTTTACAAATTTTAACTTTTTTCTTGTCCACCAAATAAAATGTATTTCTTTTTATTCAGTTATACCTAAACACAGATGTTTTATTGTTTTATTGTTTTATATTCATCAAGTTATAGGTAGTTAGTATGATTGTTATGAAATATCGGGATTTGTTATTTTTGATTACTCGGTGGAATAAGTGTTCAAATAAATAAGATTTCGTTTTCAACATATCAATAAAATTGTGTAAAGTGTATACTGATCGTTTCTGATATGTTCATGATAAAATATTTTATCTAAGAAAGAACATCCCCTAAGCACTGAAATAGGTTCATCTCGGTTACTTTAAAATTTCGGTCGCCTAAGAAGATAAAATAGGAAAATTGTCAGGAACTGAAGATGATAAACTAAAAGAATAAATGGCTGATGGCCCACCAAAAAAAGAAGATTTTACCGCCACATTACACATAAAACTAGAATTTGTAAAAAAATTTCGTCAATGCTTTAAAGAAAACTCCGATCTTCTAATATTAATGCAGTCCCGATCTTTCTGGGGCGAAGCTTAAAGATGATTTATATTTTTCGGTCATCAAATTAAAAAAATGTTAAAGGATGAGAGACTATCTTTCAGATATTGAAAAACCTGCTTGGTATTCTTTGAGACTCATCCTCCAAGAGTTTCTAGCGAATTTCAAAAAGAGGACCATAATTACCAACAATTAGTTTAGTAGCTGCTTATAGCAGAAGTCTAAACAATGGATGTTAACATACCTATGAAAATTAATTTTTGAAATAGCACCTCGACTTCTTTTCTGAACTAGCCTAGAAAGCGTTATCGAACAACATGGCGAGCGTTTTCACCAAAAAGCTTTAAACAAAATTATTAAGGGTACTAGGATGAAAACTTATTACATGAGTACTGTTAATATGTTGTTGGACGTATACAGATACTAAAAGTTCCCAGAACCAATTAATATTTGTTAAAAAAAATTATTCTCATTTAAAACGAAATGAACGTATCTTTACTACAGGATACCTGAGACGTTAAATGTACGTTTCCATTATGTTCATTATTCCACCAGCGACACCACTTTCTACTTAAGAGCGCTTGAAACACAATCCCAAGAATGATTATTTATGAGCCACTGGCGTAGGTACAGGCTTAATATTTTTTTTTAGTTGCTACTCTTTAGGAAACAAGTAATCCCAGTTACATACAAGGAAGGAAACAATAAATAGTTTTACAGGGTATGTCAATATATTTTTGAGTTATTTGATTTAGTAAATAAGGATCTTTATTACATACCATGTTTTGAATCTGCTTGTGCATTTAACTCGAATATACAACATGATACGATAAATACCTCGAAATACGTGCCATATGCCTAAACTTGTTTTTAAAATTTATGTGCCCCCTAACGGAGATAGAGAGCCCAAAGGGGTACCCATCGACTTACCTTTTCGGCTCGTTTGAACCGACATGCATTACTTAATGAACTTTTAATATTCTATATAGGCTATAAAGACTCATAAAACCATACTATAGTAGAAGTTTTACATCATTAGGGACGTCAGGAACCCACATTCATTGGCCCAAAGTTTTGACAGGTGTCGTTGTTGCACAGCTGAAAACTGATTTTTTAAATACTCTGGCATACCTCTTTAAAAAAGGTACTGTACATTTTTTCGGATAAAATTAGCCGCTTTTGAAAATATAAGTTTTTTGAATAACACGTTATTAAAATGGGCGTAGGAAATTTCGGCCCCGGCCAGGTAGCAGCTCGATTTTGACAGGAACTTTCGGCCCCGGCCAGGTAGCAGCCCGATTTTGACAGGAACTTTCGGCCCCGGGATGGAAGGGTCATGTTTTTATTACAGGCATTTTCGGCCCCAATGGTCTAACGTTATAACATTTTAATTTTTTTATGATCTTTTGTGTTTTGAATCATTTATAAACTAACTCAATTTTTGACCTGCAACTCGGCTAATGCGGTTTTATAGACTTATATTGGTTAAACAGCGCTAACACGGCATCTAATCCACCTTTTTGGTTCCAATTCGCCTTTTTCAAGTTCACCGGGGAATATTATTATTAATTGTTTGCCCCTTTTATAGACTTATATTGGTTAAACAGCGCTAACACGGCATCTAATCCACCTTTTTGGTTCAATTCGCATTACCTGCAATGTTTGGGGCCGAAATTTCTTGCAAGATTACTTGACCTAAAATTTCTAGCAGGTACCTTACCCAATATGGGGACGAAAGTTCCGCCGAACATTAAAATGATAAATCAGAATACTACAATAAAACATCAGTCATGTTTATTTCGTTAACAATGTGTTCCTGATAACACTTTTTTAAATTGTCTGGTTGATTGATTACATAAGACTTAAGTAATGTAGGATTATTTCTATAGTGAATATGCTGACATGCATCTAGTTTTGGACAAACACTCGGCAGTTCGGTGGAGGCGAGATGAATTTATTCTGATGCATTTCCAAATCGACGTTTACTGCACCGATAAATTTTTGAAAGGGTTGATCGTAGCTTAAGAAAAACAGATGAAAAGTCAAGTGAAATAAAAAAAAATGCTAAAAGTAGCTTATCTTTTGCTAGTCTATTTTAGGAAGTTTCTTGCCGCATAGTGGTGGAGAAGAGCATTCAAGAAAAGCAAGAAACCCTCAGTTAAAGAAGGAAATTCTGGATGGGATTGCTAAAAAACCCTCTAATAGTGTAAGAAAACTGTCGGTCCCAGTTCATGCGTTAAAGTAAGTTGTTCATGAGATCCTTCGAGATGTCTCCCGCTGATTATCTTGCAAGAGTCATTACGCAAATTGGGTTTTGCAACGATTAGGCAAAATCATAATGTTACTAATATTTTTACCCGAGACGGAGTAATAAATTGCCATAATTTGAATATGTCGCATAAAGAAAATCCCCATAAAACAGTACAGACAATTAAAGCACCATCATAAGTTTATGGTTAACATGTGGGCGTGGATTATTGGACCGCTCTTTATTGAAGGCAGATAACATAGTGCCGAGTAGTTACAATTTTTGCAACAAAACAAATGTGCCCTAAGAAATTAGAAATCAGATGTGGTATGCCCCAGTTTGGCAATATAGTTCAACAGCACTTATCAGATACTTTTGGTAGTCGATGGATAGGTCGAGGTGGGCCAATTTTATCGCCACCGAGGTCGCCCACATGACTAAATTGGATTTCTTTTAATGGGGAAATTTAAAGAGGCTTGTATATTCGACGCCGTATACTCCACGGAATATCTGAGATTCCAGACAATCTTGCAAATATTCTTTCAAGTTGAGCGGTTAAGAAAATGTATAAAAGTGCCGGGTGCCCATTTTGAAAATTTGCTGAAGCAAACAAGAAGAGTCAAATATTTCACATTTTTAACATTGTTGCCTTTAAGTGATTTCCGAAATGTCAACCCTTTCAATAGTTCCTTTGTGCGACACACTTCGATTGGGAATGCATTAATGCGATGTAATAACCACAAATTTGATAATTTTAATGCGACTTATTAGTTATGTTGTTATTTGATTAGGTACTGTGTTAAACTAACTTATGTTAATAAACTTGATTATTAAATAACTTTTGAAAATCAGTGCTTAAACGTGTTATACAAACATTTTATTTTCTTCGAAAACAGCTAATTTTATCGAAACAAATGTGGAGTTCCGTTTTTATACAGGAATGACAAGAGTATTTGAAGTATCAGTTTTCAGCTCTGTTAAGTAACACCTGTCAATATTTTGACCCAACGAGTGTTGTGATATAGCTATTTATACAATAAGTTGCGAAATGAGTGTCTTTTAGGCACGAGACGTGAAAATTGTCCAACGAGGCAAAGCCGAGTTGGACAACACATCTAGTGGCTTAAAGACATCGTTTCGTAACGAATTATATACAAGATTTTTTGTGAAAGCGGAGAATTTGGTAATTTAAGCTTTTATTAGTATTTTTAAACATTTTGAAAAGTAGGCAGGCAATCTGTTTCTAAGGCATTGTTTATGCATTATTTAATGTCAAGTGTATTGTCAAGTTCGAACGTCGCGTTTTGCCTTTTTTCCCGCAAAGTTTTTCGAAAAAATTACTTCAAATGAGTGATATTGACGAGTCTTTGGATATTGAACAAGCTGCTGAAGCTACGCTATCCACGTTAGTACCCGAAAAATCGAAACATTTATACGAAAAAACCTACGACAACTTTGAAACCTGGGCCAAAGAAAAACATATTGAGAACTTTACAGAAAAGGTATTACTAGCCTATTTCCTCAAGCTGTCCACCACCTTAAGGCCGTCAACTTTGTGGAGCAAATATTCGATGCTCCGCACCATGATTTATCTGAACAAAAACGTAGATATTTGCAAATTTATAAACCTTATTGTATTTTTAAAAAGGAAAGCTACCGGATATCAGCCAAAGAAATCAAAAATATTTACAAAGCTGGAAATAGAACGCTTTATAAAACAAGCTGATGATAAATAATTCCTGTTAGCCAAAGTTGTTTTAATCTTTGGAGTATTTAGAGCATGTAGGAGGGAAGAAATCACATTTTTGAAATTATATGCCATCAAAGATTGTCAGTCGTTTATCAGTGTCAAAATTCCGAACACAAAAACTCATGTTCCAAGAATGTTTACGATTACTGAGGGATCAATAGATGGCATCAATTTTTTAGATCTATTTCGTAAGTACGCAAAACTTCGTCCACTGAATACGACACATCAGCGATTTTTCTTGACATATCGAAGTGGTAAATGCTGTACCCTGCCAGTTGGAATTAATACAATTTGAGGTATGCCAAAAAAAAATAGCGGAATTCCTTGGACTCCCCAACACCAATGAATACACTGGCCATTGCTTCCGGCGCAGCTCTGCAACAATGTTGGCAGATTCTGGAGCAGACATGACACTTTTAAAGCGTCATGGAGGTTGGCGATCAAGCTCAGTTGCCGAGAGTTATATAGAAAATTCAATTGAACAGAAAAACGAAATAGCAAAAAGAATCATAGGGCAGAAAGATACGCCAAATACAAAAATAAAAGAAGTTCACTCAAAAGCAGAAGTTAGCATTGTCAGTACTAGCAGTTTATCCATTCCGACTACTAATAATTACATTGCTCTCAAAGAAGAGAAGCTAGATGCCTCTAGAATTCAGTTCAACAGTTTACATAATTGTACATTTAACATAATATATAATAAATAGATATTTTCATTGATTTTAATGTTTCATTTTTACTTTTGGGCACTAGTGCCTAAAACTGTCACATTTAGACACTAGTGCCTAAAAGAGTGTAATTTCGAAATTCTAATCAATATCGAAATATGTCTATTTCGAAATGCTTTCACAAAAAATCCGTTTCTGACTTTCCTGACGATGTAAAACATCTACTGTATAGTTTTATGAGTCTTATGGCCTACATAAAATTTCATTAAATTATACGTGTCGGTTCAAAAGTTAAAGCCGAAAAGGTAAGTCAATGGGTACCCCTTTGACTCTCTGTATCTCCGTTAAGGGGCACTTTAGGATTTCTTTTTCTATGACAAATTAGGGTTATTTTGACCTCCACTATACGCCCGTTTTCTTGCTTGAGCCATAAAGAACTTTTCCTATTTTGATCCGGATCGCTATGAAAGAATAAATGATTTTCGCCTTTGTAATAAGTTGTTATTTTTATTTTATAATAGACCTATTTTTCACCTCAGTGCTCATCGCTACGGCCATTTTTGAAGACACGAAATATTAAATAAGCAGACAGTTTTGCTGAAAATATCTGTTCAGTGGTAGGTTTCGAAGATTAATCTCGGTGAAGTTTTTATTGATGGTACACACAACAGCGATTAATAACAAAAAATTGTTGAATGAAACTCTATATTTTTCAAAAAATAAACAATGGTGTTTGAGGCTACATTCAATGCAAAAGCTTTCTTACATTGTGCTAATAAATAACAATGGATCACGGTGTTGCCAAACTTTGCCATACTGTTTCAGAAAAAATTGTACAGGGTTATCCAACCAAGACCGGACAAGGCGATTTTTTGACTTTTCCTGTACTTTTATAAAAAAACTGAAATAGTCATCTTAAGTCATTTTCTCCCGCGAATTCGAATATCTTCAGCAAAAAACAATTGAACATCAAACAAAAGTACTAGGGGTCACTTTGATATTTTTTTAAATGGGATGCCGTATTTTTAATGAGCTTATCCGATTTCTCATATAAATTTTGATCTAAAATGTTGGATTTTTAATTCAAAAACGCCTTTTTTCTTCAGTTTTAAATTCGGAAAATGTTCGTCTACCGTAAGATTAATACCTGATAGATGGATACCCGTTCACCTGTTCACCCTTTAACCTGCTTTAAATCGTCCGTCAGTTAGACAAAATAATCAAGTTTCAAATTTCTATATATTTTTCACTAATTAATTACAAATTTAGTAGTTTTTGCAAATCTATTATTGCTTACGTATAAAAAAAGTATGACATATTAGAAAAAACTATAAACTAAAGTGAATAACTTTAATCTCAATAATATAATTGTTCTATGTGTCCTCCATTATTTTCAAAACATGACCGATGCCCCCTTTTCAATCTCTCCAAAGAATCTCTTACAATATTTTGGTCCTGGTTAAGTCTATTAATTTCATTTATAATTTTTTGCTGAATGTCCTCCAGACTTCTGTTGGGTCGTTGATAAACTACATTTTTTAAATGACCCCATAAAAATGTATCCATTGGCGTGATATCGGGGCTATTTGGTGGCCAATGAATTGTTCCGTTACGGCCAATCCACTGATTGTAACGCTCGTTTAGGTATGTTACTACTTCTCGAACTGCATGAGGCGGAGCACCATCCTGCTGCCAAATGATATTATTGTAGGCTTGCAATGGCAACCTTTCCAAGAAATCCTCGATATCGTTATGACGAAAATGGAGGTATCTTTGGCCTGTTAAAGAGCCACGATAAAATAGTGGTCCAATAATTCGATTTTCTAACATCCCACACCAAACATTAAGTGAGCTCCAACCTTGAAACTTTATCATTTCATATCTATGAGGGTTAACTGCTGCCCAGTATCTTGTATTTTTCCGATTGTATACCCCCGATGTTGTAAATGACGCTTCGTCACTCCATAGAATTTTATTATATAAATTATAATCTTCGTCTTGCTCTCTCATCAGCATTGAAGCAACAAATCAAAATCGCAGTTCTTTTTGAAGCTGTGTTAAGTATTGAACGGGAAGGATGCAATATGGTTTTAGACCACATTTTTTTAAAGTTCTGTGAACTGTTCCATAGCTTACTCTCCGGAGCCCTGGACCATACCTTACTTCTCGTACCGCTTGCGGAATAGAACTCTTCGGATTTATAGTAAAATATTAAACAATAGCTCGATCCCTTATATTCCGTCTTTTCATCTTTCTTGGCTTATCTTTCAATGTCTTACTTTCTTCAAATAGGGTCTTAATTCTGAGAATTGTATCCACTGAAATGTGTCTCTGGAAACTCTCAAAAAATGTTCTTTGTGTTTGTCGAACATTCTCTCCACTTTTGTAATATAATTTTATTACATTTAGCCGTTCTTCTAAAGAATATTTCATTATTTGTAATTAATTCGTGAAAAATATATAGAAACTTGAAACTTGATTATTTTGTCTAACTGACGGACGCTTTAAAGCAGGTTAAAGGGTGAACAGGTGAAACGGGTATCCATCTATCAGGTATTAATCTTACGGTAGACGAACATTTTCCGAATTTAAAACTGAAGAAAAAAGGCGTTTTTGAATTAAAAATCCAGCATTTTAGATCAAAATTTATATGAGAAATCGGATAAGCTCATTAAAAATACGGCATCCCATTTTAAAAAATATCAAAGTGACCCCTAGTACTTTTGTTTGATGTTCAATTGTTTTTTGCTGAAGATATTCGAATTCGCGGGAAAAAATGACTTAAGATGGCTATTTCAGTTTTTTTATAAAAGTACAGGAAAAGTCAAAAAATCGCCTTGTCTAGTCTTGGTTGGATAACCCTGTACTTACAGACTTTCATCATGGAAAAGGTGCTTTTCCGATCTATAAACGGGCCCTTATCTTAAAATTAATATGGCAAGGTCGGCTTATTACAGCTGAAAGCTAGAACCTCAAAAAAAGACAAGACTGACGGCCAAATCAAAGAATTTTAATGGTGGAAATGTATTACGATTGAATTTTAATAATTTTAAAAGTAAAATATATTTTTGTATGATAAAACGTACTGTTATGTAAAGTTTGAATTAGGATAAATCTATAAAAATTAAAATATAATATGCGACACTTACGCCTATTTGTGAAGTGTGCAAATATAAGAATATAAAATACATACTTGGTAATTTTTTTCCTATTCTGGATATTTTGTGTAGCACAATTTGTTTGTCCAAGGGTTTTTTTTTTTAAATGCTTATAATCTTCTGTATCTGTATGTTAATTTCAAGAATTGTTTAATTCTGTCACTCATATCTGATGCTTACCATAAGCTGGTTTTCCTATGTGTTTGCGAGTTACGAGTTTCGAGTTACTCGAGATGTCCGTATGTTTCGAATTGGCGCAACGCAAGCTCATACAAATTTGTCTTGGAAAAAAGTCTATATGCAGCACAGATTGTTTTAAGCAATTTGGATTATAACTTGTGATGCAATTTATTTTGGTCGGTTCTAATATTTTTCTATTCTGATAGGTAGTTGTGGGATTTTTTTTTAATAGTTGCGTGTTATTAAGCTAAATTAGTTTATTTTTGTTCAAGACATCCTTAATGAACATAATATAATTATTTATCGATTTTGCGTAGCTTAGCATTAATTTCAAAATATTTTAAACAATTGAGTAAGTATATTTGAGTAAAATTAGATAATGGTAGTTCTAGTAAAAAAATTAAAAAATACCCGTGACCAGTTAAAAAAAATGGTGGGTGTTCTACTTGAAAAAAATTAGATATTAAAATTAGCCGAATATTTCAAGTCGACACAAACACCCGTCATAATAAATTTAAGTAGTACGAGAAAATGAGTATGTGGCATGTATCTTATAAAGTCCACCAAAATGATATTTGCCGAAATTGTTGGCGACAATATCGGTAATTTGTGTGTATATTTCCGAAAAACATTTGCTAAGAAACATTCACCCGACTCCATCAAAACAATAATATTCGTTTTGCGTGTTCAATTTTAAACAGCGAGTAGATGAACAGTTAACAATGACATGCAGAACGAGAATGTTATGATTATTTTGGTAGTTGCATACTTTGTTAAAATATAGACTATCAAAATTCCCACACTCTTGTCATTTCTTAATTTTAAGTTTTTAATTCGGTAAAGAAATATGCGAAATACACTAAATTTTTATACCCTGCGGGCATGTAAATAATAAATAGGTCATACAAAGTCGGCGACTTTTTTGAAACTTTGTAGGACACATGTGTCGACGACCCTGTCGCCGTGGTGATGTTCCGCCTTCAAGGTATACATTTTGTTTACATTGTTGCATAAATATTTTAAAAATTTTAAACAAATTGCGTAAAAAATATGATTTAAAGTAGGACTAAATTTTCAAACTTCAATATGTTTAGTCAACGAATAACCTTTTTAATTTTGTGAGTAAAATATTCAAACACCCTATAATGGGGACTCTCCGTAATATCAAATCGCTCCGACAGAAAAAATATATATATATACAGGGTGTCCGGGAAATGAGCATGACAAGATAAGATGACAAGTTCCTATACTTTTTTTTCTTACAGACCCTCCCAATGGAGATATTATGTGCCCCTGAGGGACGCCGCTGGAAATCGGTATACCTTGAATAACTTTCAAAGCACTTAATATAATTTATTAAAAACTTAATACGTTTTTAAACGTTTCATTTTATCGACAATAAACAAGAGAACCTTTTTCTTAGCCTAAGGTGAAAGCTACCCAGATTTACTATTTTTAAGTCTTTATCATACAGGTTATTAAAAATTTAAGCATAGTAAGCATAGCATAGCAAGTTGTAAAGCTTAGTCCGCCCCTGGTAAAAGCTAAATATGTTTCAAGGACACAGAGGTTCTTACTAGTGTCCATCACATTAAATTTTTATTAAATTATATTAAGTACTTTGTAACTTATTTAAGAAAAACCGATTTTTATAGGAACTTGTCATCTTATTTTTTCATGTTCTATCCGAATCCGAGAGATTTCTCATATTTTCCCGGACACCCTGTATACATCTTTTTTTCAAATTAACAATAATATTTTTTCTTTCAAAACAAATGTACACGTGCTTTTTATTTTGCACAAAACCCTTAGGTATAGGTACATTCGAAGTCAAAAATTGCTCAGGTTAGGTTAGGTTTGTCATATTTTCATCACCAAATTACACTATCCCTTGAAAATTCCGGTATTTTTCATGCAAGTGTCCCTTCCAAGAATTTGTTAAAGAAAAATTTGCGTTGTTTGAAAATAACTTATTTTCGTTAATTGACAAAATGACTACTAAACCTTCGGGTCCTGTCAGGTTTATAAAATGAAATTTAGGAACATACTTTTCTCCCAAAAACTAAGTTCATTGTTCAACTTCTACTGAAAAATGGCGAGCTGCAATGAAGGGTTCCATAACCTTCTTAACTACCAACAAAAAGGAGTAAAAAAAATATTTTTGTGGAAACTACACGGTTTTAAAAAAAGGAGATGTTGATGTTTTGAGCAATTTTCAACCTCGAATAAACTCAAAACGTCTGGGAGTTTGGCAAAAAAAAATACATTCACATTTTTTGTTTTGTATTAAAAACAAAAAGTACTTGAAGTTGAAAGGCTAAACGTGCATCCAGACTTGTGACAATACCTCGTGTCGTGACCGTGTCGCGAACATCTTCCTGACGGGGCGAACCTCGACGCGTGTCATTGTTGTCTACCATCGTTTCTTGTCATCTTCGCGAGCTTATATGCGTTTCGCTCATTTGAGTAAAAATACTCAACGTGCATATATAAATCAAAACGCTCCGCTAATACGCGGTTTCGTTCAGACTTGGCGAACCAGGTTGCGTGGCATCCCTTTGCTGCGACGCAAAAAACTGACAAAATATATGGAACGAACTGATGACACGCGGTAAAAGCGGCGATGTCACGCGTTGCGGTTACGGGGAACCGTCCAGATGACACGCGACGAGGTTCGCGACTGTTTCACTACACGGGGTTTTGTTATAAGTCTGGAAGCACTTTAGCATGTCTCCAGCAGTCAAAACTAGCTCAATACTGAAAAGTCGCATTCTAATTTTGCTAACGTATAATTTTAATTTACAAACGAGGACAACGTGTACATAAACCCCAGATGCCCTTAAATAACTTCAAATCTTTGTTTGTTGTTTATGGAAGTACTTAAATTAAAACGTCTTTTAGAAATACAGAGTTAAAAGAACTAAAATATTTACTCTGCGAACTAATTTAGAATTTATCAAAGTTTTAGGTAGGTTAAGAGCTATTCTAGGATAGAACAAATGCAAATAAAATATTTTATTATGAAAGTCCTGTTAAGAACGACAAAATGAAAATGCTTTAAACTATATTAAGTAGTTTTGTAAACATAGTATTTTCTGAAGGAACTTACTGCGGTTAATAAAACGTTTTTAGTGCTTTTCTTCCTGCTTTTATGAAAATTGTTTATGCTAGAGTTAACCTTATTCAGTTTTGTCTTGCAAAATTATATTTTTCAAATAATAGGAAATAATTTTATTAGTTATCTGGCATAACATACAATATGACAGAGAATACATTTTCAGATTAGTTGGGTTAGTTAGTTTCAAATTGTTCCAAAAGAAGATGAAATATTTTTAATTTGCCTTAATTACAAAATAAAATTTATCGCGAAATGTACAAAAATTTAAAGTATTTATAAACAGTTCATTTAATTAATTAATATATTTTAAATTTTTGAACTGAATGTTTAGGTTTATTTTATTTTATAAAGAAAATTTTTGAAATGTCTACTAAATTAAAATTCTTTGCAGAACAGCTAGCCTTTGAACTTTTAATTAGTCCAATGAAGTTAGAAAGTCGACCTATTCCTAAGATACCTTAGTACAAAAACGTTCTGCATACAAGAATCATTATTAGTTGTGCAACTTTGATGCTGAATGCATTTTAACTAAAATTATAACTTTGTTAAAATAGTATTGTCCTTTGTGATATACAGAACAGTAGTAGTAGTACAAAAGTTTAAACACAATATATATTTATTATTAGGAATTATTTATTACATATTAGATTCGGAATAATTCAAGGCAGTATACAGGGCTGCCCGGAAGTCCGGAATAAAATTAATATAGCCTTAACCTCTAACTTTTGGGGATAATGCTCGGACACGTCAATTTAGTTTTATATATGCTCACATTTTGACGTTATTCGTTTGTTTTTTTGTAGACATTTGTCAAAGATATTACGATATCGATCTTTTTTTTTAATGGAAACATACAGCTTGTGATACATCATTTGAAAGCTAATATCTCGTACAGTATGCTCATAAATTTTGACTCGATTCTGTTAAGCTATTTCAAAATGGTGACTGTTTAAATTTTTAAAAAAATCCCTATTTAAATAAGCGAAAATGATAAATCATTGAGGCTTTTTCTACCTTTCAATGTAAGAAATCTTCTTTGTTTCACGTTCTGACATTTTGTGACATTGTGACTTAACAATAGTTATGGTTTATTTGTTATTTATTTTGTCAAAAAAAATAAAAATGTAACGAAGCAAAACAAAACACAACAAAAAGGTGATTTAACGTGGCAAATGCTGGAAATGTCCTCCACCCTCCACTTGGCATGCTCGCAGACGATGGTAAAATCCGTCGACGGAATTTCGAATGGCTTCAGCCGGTATGTTATGTGTCTCCAATCTAATCTTGTTTTTCAAATCTTTAATATTATTTGGCCTATTTTGGTAAACTTTTTCTTTTAAATACCCCCAAAGAAAATAGTCTAGAGACGTTAAGTCTGGGGACCTCGGTGGCTATTCAATTGTACCACGTCGTCTCATCCAGCGACCTGGAAATATCTGATCTAAATATCTTCTCACATTGACACCAAAATGCGGGGGAGCGCCATCTTGCTGAAACCAAATTGTTTCAATAGGTATATCTGGATCTACTTTATTGGGAAAAATTACAGCTAGAGCAGGCCTCAACTCGAACGTTAAGAAATCCAGGTACCGTTCATCTGTGAGGTTTCCTTCCAAAAAGAATAATTAGAAAGAACATTTACTTTCTGGGGCCGCCGAGTATGCGCTTCAAATATCCATCGTGGATTTTCTTGACTCCAGAAACGATAATTATGTCTGTTAACCACCCCGTTTAAATAGAAACTAGCTTGATCCGAAAATAATATGTTTTGTGGAAACCTATTATTCTCGTCACACCGTCTCATCATTTCTTCGCAAAATTGCAAATCGCCTATCATAGTCATCTTCTAAAAGCTCTTGGACAAGACATACTTTATAAGGGTTGTATTTTTCTGCTTTCAAAACTCTTAGTACCTCTAGATGTATCATGATTTTGAGCCAATGAAACTGTTGAAACGTGCGGATTATCCTGCAGAGATAATGCAATATCCAATTTTTCATCGTCGCCTAAAACACGTGGCCGTCCATTCCTAGGCAAGTCCTTTACTGTGTGTTCATCAAATTTGTAGAATATTTTACTAACAGTGCCCTGTGAAATTTGACTTTCCGGATATTTAGCATTAAATAAAGTGCACACTTTACTTTGAGTTCTTATTTTATCTCCACATCCTAACAATATCAAGACTTTGATACGCTGCCTTTCCGACAAAACCATTTTTTGTTTTATTTATTTTTATTTTATATTATTTATTTGTTTAGAAAATTGTAAAATAATACTTCGGAAATAACTAAATTAATTTTACAAGTTCAGCGTGAAACAGTGAAGATTTCTTTCCTTGAAACGTAAAAAAAAACATCAATGATTTATCATTTCCGCTTATTTAAATAGGGATTTTTATAAAACTTTTAACAGTCGCCATTTTGAAATAGCTTGACAGAACCTCGCCAAAATTTATGAGCATACTGTACAAGATATCAGCTTTCAAATGATGTATCACAAAATGTATGTTTCCACTTAAAATAAAGATCGATGTCATCATATCTTTGACAAATGTCTATAAAAACAGGCGAATAACGTCAAAATGTGAGCATATATAAAACTAAATTGACGTGTCCGAGCATTTTCCCCAAAAGTTACAGGTTTAGGCTATATTAATTTTATTCCGGACTTCTGGGCAGCCCTGTATATACTGCGAGTCCCAGAGGTATTGTCTAAATTTATTTAAAATTCAGCGGCGTGTTTTATGGAGAAACACTCGGACCCGTCGAATTTTATTTCTTAATGTGTATTTCTTTTATGGTAAATTCATGTATACAGGGTAGTCCAAAAATAACTTGCGACCATCAGCTTCATTTTTTCAGATTCTATTTTTTATTTAATTTTGTATCGAATTCTACGTATGTTTCATGTACCATATCCGCCGGGCACATCCTATACCTAAACTCAACAGTTATCGAAAAAATTGCGATTGAACATATCAATAAGTAAGACCTGTTTATTTAAAAAGAACAGAACAACAAATCAAACTAAATGCGGAAAATTTGCGCCATTTACGGCTTGACAATATCCAAGGCGATCAATAAACTCTCCTTCCACGTTTTCTACTATTTCCGGAGTTATGGCACGCACTTTTCTTCGGATCCTCTCTTCCAACTCCTGCAGATTGTTTGACCTGTCAACAAATACTTGACAGAACGTAGCTTCATCGCGGTTTTTTTTTTTAAATAAGAATTTTTTTCGTAATTATTATTGATATTTTTTAAGAGCAAAACTAAACTTTTTCTAATAGGACAAACCGTGTTCAAGCAATAATTACAATACTGCTCCTTTAAACACATTTTCTAAAATATCTAGTTGAAATTAAGCTAAAACCCTCTTGTAAAGAAAATGGGAACGCCAATAGCTCATAAACTGCTGTTCTAATCACAAAATGGAACTCTCTTTGTTTTTTAGAATCGCGAGGGTTCCATAATTTGTAAAAAAAATGACTCTTGCCATTTAAGAAATGATGTTTTTCTGAAATAACTTCAAAACGGGTAATACTGGGGGAAATATGTTTTGTTATTTTTCTTAGTTGGACTATATTCTAAAATTTTGCTTTTGGGGCTATAGGTCTCTCTTTAAATAAAGTTTGCCTGTGTTATGGTTAAAAAATAAGTGATTTTTGCAATTATCATATTTTGTACATATCAACGAAGTAGCCTGTTAAGTTGCAAAGTCAAACTAATGATATATAGTTGCACTTTTTCACATTTATAAAAATTTACCCCTTCTAAACACAGGGGCGTACAAGTGGCAGACTTTTTCTTGTTGTTTCCAATGACTCTAAAAAAAATTGTATATAAGTATTTGTCAAATTGAGAAATATTGTGTCTTTATAAGAATGGTATAATCAACACAAAGCATACCCTATTGAACGACAACCAACAATATTTTGGTTAAATAATAATTGATAGCGCTAGGGTCAGATGGACTAAGAAATACATTTTCCAGTGTGGCGATTAAAATTTTGTAAAGTACCTTAATAATTTTGTATCGAGTTAGGTCAGGAATACACAAGTCTCAAACAACTATGTTTTATTTTTCGCAAAAACCTGATTTTACAGAGCTTTCCAGGCACGATAATTTGACTCTGGTATGCTAACCTCTCGGTTAACCTGGACCTAACTAAAAATACACAAACAAAAATATCTACTTTATTTGTTCAACAACTTGTTCCTGAAAACAGCTAAAATATATCCTAAAACTCTTGACTCTAACTAGAATATACATAGGGCACCTACTATATACGTAAAAAAGTTTCTACTTACAGGACCTTACTAATTTATGATATATGCCTAATAGTTTGATTATTTTTTTACTCACCCATTATTGGCGAGATATGTCTACTTCTGACTCTGACCCTGACCATATTACGTCACCTGCATGTCACCGGTCTGCCGACATTAGCGGTTTCGATAGGTAAACTGGTCCATAATATATTTTGGCGCGAGTGCATTTCCCGGCATATTTCTTTTAAAATTTTGAACCACGTTTTGCATTAAAACTTTTAGAATGGCAACCTTACTCTTTACCAAGTCTATAGCGTTTTTGTATTTCTTGCATACCCTGCAAAAAATCACAAATTTTTGGTATCGTGGATCATATTTTCAAAGCAAGCAAGAGCCTTTACAGTTTTTCCAAGCTTAATTTGATGGCATAAAAAAGCGTTAAACTCCTGACCATAGGCGTCGCTTCTACCAAATAATTAAAATGCGGATTGCTGTAAATTTTAATATGATTGAATAGTATATATTATAGCTGGTTCATTATAGTTTGTATCGATAAAGGGTTTGCACCCGTGACTTCGCTTGCAAAGAATATCCTTAAAATGGGGTTTCTGTAAAGAAAAATGCTAATTTTGTCAAAAACAATTTAAAAATATAGTAAATATCGATAAGAGGTTTGTACCCGTGACATCGCCTGCAAGGAACACATGCATTTAATATTTTTAGAATGGTCTTTCGGTAAGAAAAATGCTTATTTTGTCGAAAACAATTATTAAAAAAAAACAGTCTTTGTCCAGCCAGGACCGCAAAGAGGTACTATCAGTTTTCCTTGCCAAGAAAGGGGCTGGTACTATGTTAGTTTAAATATACAGTTAGTAGTTAGAATTCACTATATATATTTTAACAACAAATTGATCGCATCAGCAGAATCACAGTAAACGTTTTGTAATATAACAAATTTTTAAGATACGTGAACCTGAACTAACCTGAACTAACCTGAACATAATTACTTAAAAATTCATAAACAATTTAATGACTGGAATTGTCAGAACAGTCAGAAGTAGAATCATTTCCAGGTTAGATTAAGTACTACTGGCGCTATAGGTAGTGAAACAGAATATCCATTTTTTATTTTTTTAACATGAGCTACGCAATTTTGCCATACATCGCTATTCATTTCGTTATTACCTGCCGAATATTATGTAGGACAACTGCGCATAAAGTTGGAGATTGATTATTGAGGGATATTCTTTGCTGACAAGAGCAACACATTAGGTACAAAGTCATCTTTACTTCCGGTAAGATAACGCGTCCTCTTCTCAAACACGGTGTACCAAAAGTACAATTTCTACTGTCTACCCAATCATACTTAACAACATCATAAGTATCAAACCAATTCATTTAAATAAATTATACTTTTGTCGAATTCATAGTACTCCTTTATTTTGCGCAAATAGTCCTCTCGTAGTTCAATGATACGCGGAGATTCCATTATAACCATTAGATTATCTAATTTTTTATGTTTAAAGCCACATTTTAACAAAACATTACTCAATGTTGTTGTAACCTCGCAATTTATCACAAACCAGTTCTAAAGTTGGCACTATATTATCCTCGTAAAAGTTGTAAATAGTTTGCAGAATAAAATCCATTGTAGTATTGTCAGCCGTTTTGAATTTTTGATTTATTGGTGTGCCCTTTATGGAATGACCGGTTACAGTCCCCAGATTAATTACGTTATAAATTCTTTTAAAACCCAAGTTGTGTTAATTCATTACAGGTACATTCTTGTAGAAAGCGTATTTTCAGTATTTCTCGAACTTTCTTTTTTAAACACGCGTACATATTTAAAATAATGCGTTGACATTGAACATGTAAATCTTTGTTTCTTAATTCCGTAATTATTTCGCTTTCGATGGCCGACTCTGGCACCGACTCATTATATTCCTGCGATAATTCACCTTGACCTTCTGTTTCAAATTGTCGCTAAAAAGCCATACTGAGTGGCGTAACTAAGGGCATGTGCACCCCCCCGCAAAATTTTTAAAGCGCTCTGCTATTTTGCACCTGTCTTAATCCTCCACACTTACAGTATAGTCAAAAATAGTCACAGCACGAATTTTAGCTTATTGCCCTGCGCCAAAATATGAATTTTAATGTGACAACAAGCTTTTATCTTATACTGATATTAGGGTATAATATTAAATTATTAAAATTGTTAATTATGATTTAGTACGTTACCCTTATTTTATATCGACTCATATTACATTATTTCTCATTCATTGTTGTTTATTTTTAACCTTAATATTGTGATAATGAAACTATTATTTTCGTCGATTTTCATTTAATTTATTTTTTTCAAGGGACTTGAGGGCGCCCCTCCGCAATGCGGGGCGTGCGGGGGCGGTTTTTACGCCACTGATACTAATATAATAAGATATAGGTAACAAGTAAAAACTTACCTGTCTAAAACCACACAGTTATAGCAGAAAATAAAACATGTAAATTACAGTAAATCGTTTCAACCATCCACGCCGCTGCCGCGCCCTGAACCCTCAACTGATTTTAAAGGTGATAAGGGATCACCCAATTGGCGAAGCTTTAACTATTTGCTGTTCTTGTCAACAGCATATAAATTTATATATTTAGATGCTGCTCTATTAATTTTCCCCCCGGAAAAAGTAGTTCAGGTTAGTTTAAAAATGTGCTTTAAATTGCGTGTGTGCGTCGACGGGCTATCTCCAGAGTGTTGCCAGTTCTACAAAGTTTTCGTAAGTGTAGGAGGAACATAAGGGTTTGTAAATTGTTTATTTTTTTTTTTTTGTTTAACAACAGTGAAGTTCCTTTTAGTTTTATTTAAATTATTTTTTTATAAATATTATACCTGAAGTACTTAAAAAATTATTATAATATTCATGAATGGCTTGTTCTTTTTTTCTTTGACATTGGAAATTTCTTGGTTTAAAGTAGATTTGCAAACTTGCTTACAAGACAGTTATTGACTATCAATTAAATACTGATATAAAAGAACACTTTTAATAATAGAAACTTAAAGAATATTTAAAAAAAGATCTGACAACCCCGAATATGATGCCGGTCCCTTTGAAGCCTGGTCGAAGCTTTTCTATCGAGTTTTTTATTCATCAAACTGACTTTGGAAAAAGTACACAAACAATGATCTTTTTTCATATATTTCACATTTTGCTGATTTTTGAACACTTTTCAGAAAAAAAAAATTAAGAAGAAAAGTTTGCCGTTCTGGTATTATATACATTTCTTTTTTTTTTGGTTTTTTGGTAAGAAGTCTTTCAAAGGTAAGTCCTTATTAGTGCAATATTTTCTTCAAAAAGTTTACTTGTATCAGTTCCATGTGACTTACTTGTTACAAGTATTAATTGTACTGGGGAAAAAGCTAATATACTTAATTAATTAATTGATAAGATTTTTGCCCAGGAAAAAGCTAGTATTGTTACTTGGTAAAAAAATTATGTTTCACGGTAAATTGGGAAAAGAGAAATGAAACGGTCAGTTTAAAACGCACAGTAATAAAGTGGAAATACTTAGTAAGGCAAAAAATTGTGTTTTTTTTTCGGTTATGAAAATAGTAACGTAGTATTCCAAAAACTTTATTTGTTTAAAAAAAAATTGATCTATATATTAAACTCCCAAAGAAAGAACTAGTACGAAATTTGTAATATTTTTCCTTAAACAAAACTGAAAAATAAACAAAATATGTTACTAACAAAAGAAATTGCTAGATTTATCCGATGGAAAAGTTTTAAATTTGCACCTAACTAGAGTTTTCCGTCTGCAATAAATTCCGTAAATATTCTATTTTTTACAAGATGTTTACTCTAGTCGAGAGAGGGCTTTTATAGCATCCATCCTAAGCAACAAACTTCATTATATTTTATTTTTATTTATGTCTCAGCTAAAAATGTATCAATCGTCCATATTTAGGTTAGGTTTTATCGTGATTCGAAAGAGTTTTATCGTGATTCGAAAGAGTTGCAAATTTTGACTAAATCGATTTAAACTTTGTGAGAGAGGGCCTTTGCCGTCCTAACCCAATTGTTTCTGTGCGAGTTCGAAAAATGAATAGTTTTTTTTAATGGTTTAAAGTAAACAAACGTATATTATAGCATTGAGGCTTAAGAGAAATTTGGATCAAAATTATGAATTTACTACCGGGAAGTGTTCCTTAAAGGACGTAAAATGTACATTCAAATTTTTTATATATCTTATAAAGAGTGAGATAGAAATAAAACGTTATTTTTAAACGGCGAAATTTTGTATCAAAAAGTCCGCTTTTATATCTATATCATTTTTGGATTTTTTTCTACACTTTCTTTGCATCTTACACTAAAAAAAAGGCAAAAGTTTTCACTGAAATTACAGAAGAATAGAGTTTTAAGCCACAAAAACCTACGTCATGGCAGCTTTACGGTTGTGAATGCCTACGTGTCAAATATTCTTTCAAAAAGTCGATTTTTGTTTTAAACATTTTCCTAAAAGGGTTTCTAGAAATATTGGTTCCTAGTTTTGTTTTCCAAATTTTTTTTCTTAAGGTCTACTAAAATTAAACCCATTAAACAATAATCATTTGTTACAGTTTCTAATAGGCAATTTAAAAAGATTTAAATATCATTTAAAAAAAAATGATGTGTATGTCCCATATTTGTGAATTTCGTTGTATACACTAAAATATTTTATAGCTCTTAGTTACTAAAATTCAGCATTATACTTGTTAAATTAATTAATATTATAAACAAGAATACTAAATGTCAACGAGAAAGTCTTTTGTTATCAAATATTAATTAAACAATGTATCGGCATGCTAGGTGTAAGATTTTTATTATCTACTACAATCTATACTATTATATCGAAAATATGCCACCCTGTACACTGTACAATAAGATAAAACGATATAGCGTTTTACGATGAAAATGCTGTAAGATCTGTTGCGAAACAGCTCAGCTTTATATCAAGTTTTGCACAAAAAGTCGACGTAAAAGCAAAATATTATAACAGTAATATAACAGCTTTCACATCACTTTAATGGTTCCAACGCGTGATTCGGCAGAGAAGTTTTCATGTGAACAGAAATTTTTATTCTCAGGAAACGTTTACGTGTCAGTTCCCCCGAGAATAAGGCACTACATTTTTGAAAAGGAATGTTATCCTTGAGACGTCGGATCTTTTAAAATATTAAACATGTTAAACGAAAAACGTTGTAAGTTGGAAGGAAATAATTTATTTTAAACCACATATTATATACAGAACTATGACGGCAATACGAATATATTGCAAATGAAGTGCGGCATTTCTAAAACTTAGTGTGAATATCGAGATGCTCTGGGTACCAAAGAAACCATATTCCCTGTGCAAGTGCTTGCCCAGAGACGCCAAGACATATTATAGGGATGTTAACATAATTATCTACTTTATAGATTTCTTCCAGACCTTTGTTAATGTCCACTATAATAAACTTGTAGAGATTTAGAGTCAATCAAAATAGATGATGAACCAGGCATTATATTAATTGATACTCTTTATTGGAAACAACAAGCAACGATAAATAAAACGACTAAAATGCGCAGACGAGTTGCGTCTCTCGCCAGCTTAATTTATTTTAACCTATACTCTGAACGAATAATTCAGGGGTACCGGTCGAAACGGAATACAAGGTAACGGAGAACCCATTAACGATATTAAATATGCGGACGATTTTGGCATTGCGACTGCTAGTTTTGATGAATTGCAAACCGTTTGCGAGAATGGACCAATATTTTAACTTATGCAGTAGTACTTCGAAAATGAAATGCAATCTAAAATATATATAAAACAGTACAAAAAAATATAAAATATACAATGGCGAGGCGAAAGGAAGCAGCTAACCGTTAGATTTCTAATTGTTGGTACTCGGTCCGTAAACCAAATTGGCTTTTAATGCTGCGCCTCTGGCGGCGACTCCTGTAATAATGTCTGGTCTTTGCAGGAGCTTCCCTCTCGATTTTTGACCGATTCTTGGGGCCAGGTAATTCACTTGATTGCCACGAGAAGTCGCTTGAAAACTACATCTACAATCATTAGAAGCAAAAATGTTCAGGTGTTATTTTTTCTTTTATTTAATGTATGGCGCCGACGCGGGAAGAGTCAATGAAACAACACTTACAAAAATAAACTCCTTCGAAACTTCTCCGAAACATATGTGTGGCGAATATTGCAGGAAGAGGATCATCTATGTCCTCTATGATGCTCTGCAACGGTACGTGTGCGTAGGAACACGACCTAGAGAAGATTGTTCCAGAGTAATGACGTTCTCCAAATGAAGGAATTTTTAAACGATGTCGTTCGAGGAACGCTAAGCTAAATTACGTACGGGTGGGCTGCTGTGGTGCATCGTGTTCTGTAGAATCAAGAGGATATTATCAGTTGAAAATTTGACATCCAAATATGTATTTGTATTATTTAAATGAAACCATGTTTTATTTAGAACTTGGTGTCAGGTGTGGAGTCCTAAACAAAACCAATTATTTCAGTTGGTTAAAGAAAAATATGTCAGTGTGTCTATTTTACAATATTTTAATGGTAGTTTACCTATAATTAACATACACAATGTGACAGTTCTCACTATTAATTTGAAGCGTGTTTGATATATAATGAGAGACCAGCTGAATTTGCATCCAGAACACTAAAGTCCAAGTAATCAATGTTCTGTTAACGCTAACTATAAGATAACTTTTAGGAATACCATGGGGCTGTTACCGCTAGGAGAATTTTCATAATTTGGACCTTAGACTGGCTGTATAAATGTAATGTTAGTTCAATGACTACAGTTGTTTCAACTCGCAATCCTTCGAAAATTTCATGACTTTATCTATGACCTGAAAATAACTATTTACTATGCAAACAGATCACAGGCCTCCCGTTATCATTATAAAACAAGAAATCTTTAAATAAATATATGTACCACATATAGCCATATTATCCTATTAAAAGTATGATTCTGGTATATCAACTTTGCAGAAGTTGCATGCAATATAATGGAAGTTGTAAGTGGATTAACTGAAGTAGCACTCAGAGACGGTAGAAAAAAACAATTGGGAAGAGAAACAGGCAAATATTATATTTTAAACATAATTAATAAGTATCACTTATAGGGCTGCTCTTAGCAAGAAAATATAAAGTATTCAAATACATAATTAACAGGAACAACAACAGCATAACTCTTAATGAACAGATAACTTAGTATGCCATAGATCCAAACCAATGTAAAATAAATATTTGAAAAAATTTAAAATGGGTCAAAGATATACCATGATAAGGCAGTATAAAGCAAACCAGAATTTCATATAGGACAAAATGTATTATTTGTTTAGGATACAAAAAACAAAAGGCAAAACTTAAAAAATGCTCATACACCTAGACGGAGATAAAGTTGTTAGAAGCAATTCGATATTAATTAAACCAACAAGAAAAGTAACGTCGAAAACAATGAAGATAATCAACGGAGAGATAGAGAGAGAAATAAAGAAACACAAATAAGAAATAAGATGATAAACACGGTGAATTATTGAAAAAAAATATAACGAAAAGTGGAATTCTTGTTGTAACTATTATATAAAATTTAAGTACTACCTCGAATCATTAATTTTTCACTAGCTTTTACATTAATTCCATAAGTGTTGCAAATTTTTATTGTTTTATAAACCTTAAAAGGAAAGAAGGAAATGTTATATTAATTCTGAGACCGAAGGGAGGGCGCCCACTAGAGCAGCGCATTACTTAAGGTGAAGTGTCCATGAAGCACATTTGAAACGCACGTCATGTATACAATATGTATGCTTGAAGTACGCGCATATCAAATGTTTGGTGGGCGCTCTCCCTAAAGAGGACAGTAGACTTTAAGGCATTGTTTTTCATTGTTTATGTCAAGAAAGTAGAGAAACATCGAATATTAAAACTATGTTTTCTTCCTTCTGACTGGGACAAGGATGTAGTTTATATCAAAATCCACAGTAAGTCTCATTGCAAGTTATTAGGTTAATATCCCAGAGGAGAGCCGGTATAGTTGAAAAAAAATCTAAAAATAAACATTTCTTTTGAGCAATCCCAGGTGACAGTAAAGATATCAACAATAAACATTTAAAAAATATGGATTGCAGTCTGTATTGTGCCGGTGGGCCGGTACGTCATTACTTCCACGAGACTAAAACCATATGAATCTAATCAAAATCACAAGGTTCAAAAAGTCAAAACAAAGTCTAAGTTGATGAATGTCAAAATTTTTGTGTCTAGCGTTAAGACTCAATAATAATAACAAATATCCACAATAACGTTCCGCCAACACGAAAGAACATTAAAAATGGCTCTGACAAGAAGAGTTTATAGGATTATTGATATTGAATTGCAAGGTACAAAAACGTTTAAAAACAAATTAAAGTTGACAGATCAAAACGATCATTTTGACATCAATGAACAACTCTCCAAATATCTTTTGTTGTTTGTCTAGCACGTTACTTTGAATTCGAGACGTATTGCGCAACCCCGGAGACGCTTTATTATGTTCTTATTCACTTTTAACAGTATAATAAATAAAGATTGGGTGTTGTAAATCACGTTATTTTTTAATCGTTTATCCACGACACACCGGCAAAGAACGACTGTTATTTGTACTGAGAAACGGTAATGGGACTGAAACCATAAATTTTGTACATTCAGTATTATACAACTAACAGCTGCAGTTGGTTGGGCATTATAAGGAAGCTTGTGTTACGCCCTATAAATCGACAGTCAAAAATCAAATTAATTTATCTACAAGCGTGCGGTAAGTATCACTTTACCGCACTAGTGCTGTAAGTAATTACATACTATAAAAACAAGTTTTTATATTACTCAAGTGTATTTTTTATTTTTAAAAGAAACTCTATTAAACATTATACCGGGTGTTGCATCGTCGAGCGGGACATAGGAAATCCCATGTAATTTTAAATGGGGTCAATTATTGGCTTCCCTAATTATTTTAGAGAAAAATTCTATTTAGGTTTATTAAAGAGCACTAAAACCCACATTCAAAAGAATAACTTTAGATATCTTTGATGAGCCCGTTTACGGGTTATCGCCGATTTCTTTTTAACTATTTCTCCTTTTTATGGCCCCGTATTTGCGGGCACCAGTCAAAAGATGACTGTCAAATAAAGTTGTCATTTTGAGGAATATTTCAACATCTTCTTAAATCCTAAAGTTCTAACAATTTAATAGTACCTACCTATTAATTAGTAAAATATTGAAACATGTAAAATGTCATAATTAACCTTGTAATTGGATACTTTATTTTAGTTTTATTCAGATTAATTTGTACTCATAAATACACCTTTAATATTTTCGATGTAGGTACGAGTTTTTATAACAATAAAGCACGCATTTCAAAATCACAGAACAATAAAGGTTAGAGAAATGTTACAACAATGTTAAAGTTTCGAAACATGGGTCATCTATGAACCAACTGCATGGCTAACCCACCGGCAAAATAGAATTATATTTTACCGATAATGTCATGATGGCATTATAGAAATCTGACATACCGACTGAAGAAATGCGCGGGAATATTTGAAAATATATTATAATTTTTAAATAAATTTTAGTTTCGATTCGATTTGACTAACATTACAGTTGGATTTCAAAAGATATATGTTTGGCAGGAATACACAAGCTGCTCGCCTTATAAGTAAATGTGAGCAGCTTGTGATAATTTCTAACCAATTTAAAAATATATCTTCTGGAATACAATTATATAGTAATGTTACAACCAAATTGAATCAAAACTCTAAAATTTATTACACATTAATTGTTTTCATTACTGTTTTTTTTAATTATAAAACAATGTCTAGTGAATTATCATAATAAAAGAAATTATGATCAAAATATATTTATTTAGAATATTTATATTAAAAAGATACCTACATATGATTTAAGAATACAATATACAACACTAAAGTTTTTAGATTTTCTCACTGATAATTATTACAGCGAGGGAAGCCTAGGAGTGTGGTTAGACTGAAACAGAAAAAAAAATCTTTTCAATTAGGATATAAGGTATAATAGGTACGAAAACTTTTATATTTTGCCCAATTAGAGTGAGGAGAGAAACATTGGCCAGTTAAATTGCATAGCAGGTGCATGCCTGTACCCTCCCCAAGACACATGTAAAAGCTTACACTCTCAAGGAGACTACATTTGAGGACACTGTATATTTTACTGTATAACCCCATACTGTACGAAAACAAGTAAAACCCAATTTAAGAAACATATTCCAGTAAATACTCTTCATACCTATCACTAAATTTGCAAACAAATCCATGGAAAAAATATAATACCTATGTTATTCTTCCTATATTGGATTTTAATTTATTAAATGTAATTTTTTTATTAACTCATTAATGCCCAGGTTTATAGGTTATAGTTAACTTCATTCTTCAGTTCATCTCAGGCTAAACTGTATTTTTGAAAATAAACCGAACTAACCTAAAGTAGACTAAAAAATATCAATAACGGTATACATATATCCAATGTTTAACTACAAACAAAATGTTTGTCCTGTACCTAGACACAGACTAATTTAATAGTATTTATACCAAAAACATTTTCTAAACTTGTATTTTATAGAAGGCAATGCAGTAAGTACTTAAGGGAGATACATACCTATAAGTATTTATTTCAGTTAGTGGCCGACTATATTATGCAAGTGATATCAGTATATTATATTGATACATTCACAGACAGTTATTAGAAACTACATGCTACAGAAAAATAAAGATTACTACAAGCTGTTAAACACAAGGGATGGTGTAGGTATATGTAAAAATATTCATAATTTAACTGCAAGGAAGGTAGGTAAACAGAAGTGATTCACCAGTTTTGAAAAATAAGGAAGGAACTAATTAATAACATTTTTACCCAGACACACTTCAAAAGATCATTATTAGAAAGTTGTGAATCTAAAACTATACTTATCAACTTACTTCAGTATAAACTTACAATAAATATACTTCCAAAAGTCATCAATCCCAAAGCATGGTCGACAGCGAAGTTTTAGCTAAAAAATATCCCAAGAAGGAACTTACTCGCTCATGAAAAAATAAACCAAGGACTTAGATATCACTATAAACTTACCAAAAAGCCCCACTAATTCATTCCAAGATCAAATTAAACCCATTTTATAAAGAAAAAGTCGTGGAAAAAATCACAAACGCGTCAGAAGACCAGAGGAGAAGTAAACTGTCATTTTCATAAAATAAATAAGTGTTGCAAAAAAAAAGACTAGCTTTTTAATGTTTTTGTAAGATTTCAACCGAAAATGATGATAGTATGAACTTAAATTAATTACATATCCAATTAAATCATTAAAACTTATTAAAAATATTTGATTAGCGAAGATTATTAATGAAATCTTAACTCGAAATAAGAAAACCAAAAGTTACTAGCAGATATGTCAAACCCTCCCGCCCCCCTGATATGAACTGCCCATAAATTGCTTGTTGCCCTACTCTCGTATTTTAGTGACATGCCCCTGTTCAAAATGACAACTTTATTTGACAGTCATCTTTTACCTTGACTGGTGCCCGCAAATACGGGGCCATAAAAAGGAGAAATAGTTAAAAAGAAATCGGCGATAACCCGTAAACGGGCTCATCAAAAATATCTAAAGTTATTCTTTTGAATGTGGGTTTTAGTGCTCTTTAATAAACCTAAATAGAATTTTTCTCCAAAATAATTAGGGAAGCCAATAGTTGACCCCATTTAAAATTACATGGGATTTCCTAGGTCCCGCTCGACGATGCAACACCCGGTATGTATAACAAACACTTACATATTTAAATTTCTAAACTAATCCAAACTTATAAATTAAGAAATATTAATATTAATTGTAGAATTTGTAACATTTCCAAACGATATCGATGAAGGAAGTGTTTTACTATCCGATGAGACACAAGAATTTGAATTTACAGATTTACTAAAACATGAGGTTCTCTCTGCATATTCTTCTACACCATTTATTTGCTTTGCAATTCCTATTTTATTTTGCACCGAATTTTTAATATAGCCCTCCGCAACACTGGAGGACTTGCATCCACCATGTCTTTTTAAACTCATGATATCCCCGCCAGCATCTACTAATAATGTAGCTGACGTCCTTCGATAACAATGTCCCGTATATTCTTTGGGACTGGACAACTTTAAATATGATGCAATTTGAGAAGGTATTTTTCCAAAAGTACTTATATCCAGTGGTTGGATAGTGCATCTTCCTTTTTTATATGCAATAAATAACCGTATATGGGCAGTATGATCGGGTCCAAGGGCTCTATACTTCTTGAAAATTGAAATATTATTAATTTTTGATGAAAATTCTTCCACGTAACCCACGAACTGTCGATCTACATGTGTCTTTGTATCCCGGACAGTTACAACAAGGTGGGTTTCAAATTCCTTAATATCTTCAATTTTCATTTTACATAACTCCACTCGGCGACATGCCCCAGCGATGCCCACAAGGAGTACCACCTGAAACAAGCAAATAAGTTGTTATTTAAAAGTAAATTTAAAAAAAAATCGCAATTAAGTAGCTTCATTAATAAAATCACCTCATATTGTGCCGTAACAAGGGATTTTACACCCTCATTCTTGGAGAATGCCTTTGATTTCTTAGATTTGTATCCCACAGACTTCCTTTTTAAATATGCCATCAATTTTGCATACCTGCTTATGTCGACATTATTTTTGATACTTATAGTAGATCTGAGCATTGAGTAATACCTCCATAAAGAGGATGATTTATTGTCCTTAAATTTATCCACAAAATAGGCAAGCATCACATCTCCACTAATTGCAACTTTCTTTGATCAACACCAGTCCATGAAGAGCCCATATTCCTTCTCATATCTATGCCGTGATTTATCCGGCAATAAATTAAGGGTAGCTGCTTTAGCAATGTCCAGAATTTCCTTCGGAATTTCATCATCATTGCTGCTACTAACTTCCAATTAAAGGACGTAAAACACACTTTCACGAAATTGTTGCAAAAATAGTTATCGTTTATTCCGTTGTCAAGCTTTACATGTGTCATATAAAAGCCAACTATTAAATTTCTATAATTTATTTCCCTAGAAACGTGATGTTAATGCATTGTTGATAACGACTTACGAGGCACCTACGGGGTAAGTTTAAACAGTGCTCTTTTAGAGTTTTTAATATTGGTGCCCTAAAACATGCTTGTAGATCAAATATCGTACAATACACTTACGGTAGGTGTCTTTACCGCATTTGCGTGATTTACCAATCTCGCCTTCGGCTCGTTTGGTTAAACATCACGTACATGCGGTAAAGACGTACCTACCATACTTGCATTGTAATATACTATTAACAATTTCAGTGTATAAGTTTGAAAGTAATAGATATTTACGTTATAAGTTCGGTAAATCAACTTTTACAGTATGAGTGAAATGTTTCGAGACGAGGCGACGAAGGAGCCGAGTCTGGAATTTTGAAACGAATACTGTAAAGGATTTGCCGGACGAATGACGTACAATATTTTATTTCATACTGTTCTGTTGAAAATTATAATTATGTTTTAAAATTATAATGAAGTTTTATTCTGCGTCGTATATTTGAAAAGTGCTTATATTTACTGGTGGAAACATTGTGTGTTTGACATTGATTAAACTAAACTACAGTCCGGTAAAGAAATTTTACAGGACTAGTCCGGTAAAAATTTTTTATCGGACTTATTGCTGTAAAACCTAATTTTCTGGACTAAATTCAAATATGTAAAGTTGTGTTTTACAATACAGTATGAAATAAAAGATTTTGCTATATGTACAAAATGTGCTTAATTTTGATCAAACAACGATATATAATAGAAATATTTCATGGTAAATTTTTATTTTAATATATTAATAATAAAATATAATAATAAATCTGTTATTATACTTGCTAATTTATGTTCATAACACATTGTGTCATCACCATCATTTCATCTTAACATGCATAACCTTTCCTGTTATGGCTAGCATTTTCTTGCGTTGGTATATCAATAAGTACCTACACTTCCTTGCAAGCACGTGTGAATATCATAAACAAAGTTATAATTTTTAACTTGAAACTTATTTTAAATTGTAGCTTTAACTTTTAAGACCCCATTAAATCGCGGTTGTTGTTTCTTGTAGGCCAGTTCCGAGGTCATGTTATAAAGCGATCGATTTTCTGTAACAAAACACCGCCGCTTGTATACTCCTTGTTTACTATTATGTTATCGTATTAATTACTGGATAATTACAGTGTATATTGTATGGTATTTGCTTACAACAATAATAATAATAAACCGTTTATTAACCCAATGAAAACAAATCCAAGAAAGCAAGATACATAGGGCCTAGAGGAAGAGAAAATTGATTAAGTGGCCATAACTGCAGCTTACTGCATATTTTAATCATACAGGTGCTTTTGAAGCCATTAAGAAAATTAAAAAAAGACGCTTTATTGGTGGTTTAAATCCATAATTATTATATGAATTAATTATAATATAAGATAATAAAATTAGAAAGAGCATACAGTGAGAGTATGAAATAGCAAGGAAGAAAAAAAACGAGAGGATAAACGAAGAAGCACAGAGAGAAAAATAAGAGGATGCCATGTACAGTGTGTCCATTTTTTGATGTAATTCCAAGGTATCTCGGTAACAATTAAGGATAGAGACTTGCTCTACTTTTTCGTGAAACAAAAGATGCCCTAAACAGAAATGTCATAGCCTTCTTAGTTTTTTTTTCGAAAATGATTGCTTTTTGACCAGCTTATTTCGATCATCCATAAACTTATCAACAAACTGAAAACTGTTTCTAAGAGAGTTTTTAAAGTAGAATTCAAGATCGTGCTTACCTTCTTTCTGATAGTCTTACTTTTCAAGATTTGAAACGTATGATTTTTTAAATGGGACACCCTGCACAGTTTTCTCTTATTTGGTTGGGCTATTTATAAGCTTTTCAAAGATATATAATAGTTGATAGTTACTATTAACAATAAACGCACAATACGAAAAATTTAGAAAATTAGGGTAGTATAGGCCATGAAACCATTAAAAGAAACAAAAGAATATCTATCTGGCTTGTCTATTTGTCAAAATGTATGGGCAAAAATAACGTGTTGTTAAAATACATGTAATCATTTCAATAAAGTTTAATATAATGGCGAGAATGTAGTAATACGAAAATTTTGAAAATTACGACGTGTTAGTTTGCTTTATAGAGTGCCATGAAATTAGGTAAGTTTACAATCTTGTAATTTAAATATCTAACTTATATAGTTGCTACTTTCGTAGATATCTAGAGAAAAGGCAGCCCAATCAAGTTTTTTCTAAATTAACTTAATTAGGAATCGATCATTTATGAAGCCAAGACCTAAATCATATATGATAAAGAGAATCGCGACAGGAACGAATTGAATGTTATGGCTTTTATAGAGGCACTAGAAGTTCGTGCAAAGTCATAGAAAAAGATCTCGGAGTAATAAAATCTTGTCAAAAAAATTATTAAATAAATATCATTTGAAACCCTTTGAAGTAAAGATTGTGCACCCTTTACGTACTGGGAATGCTGTGCGACGACTTATTTTTTGCAACTGTATCTAAATCAAATGTGACTCGATGGGCAGTTTACTACAAAAGTAATATGGTCAAACGGCATTATCAATCGCCATAATACAAGACATGGGTCCCCAGTTGTAAATGTAATATTAGGGTATGTTTATATAATGTATATTTTAGCAGTAATGACACATTATTTTGTTTGTTTCAATGGCTTCGTAGCCTACTACCCTAATTTTTTAAATTTTTCGATTTGAGCGTTTATTGTTAATAACAATTTTATTATCAACTATTACATATTTTTTAAAAGCTTAAAAATAGCCCAATCAAATAAGGGAAAAATATACAGGTTGTCCCATTTAAGAAATTATGTGTTTGCATTAAATCTCGAAATGTAAGACTAAGAAACATTTTCGAAAACATCCTGTGTCTTTAAAAACTAAGAAAGCTAGGAATGTAATTTCGGCGAGAGGCCACACTTCTTATGGGATTTTTTATACATGAGGAAAATATTCGCAGTACAATAATGGAGATAAAACGAGGAATTCACAAAACATTTTTTTTAGTACCTTGGTGTAGAAAATAACTATGAAAATAAATCATTTTTAAAGCTGAACATCGTATCCTCAATTTGGCGTTTATAATATGTTTTTTAAATCTTAATTTGTGATCCACTATAAGTCCCAGATCTTTAGCAGAGTTTTTGAAGGTTGTTTTGATCCAATTGAATTAAAAGTTGTTTTGTTGTTTTGTACCCAAGATATTTTTCTTATGTTTATGTTAACAGTGGCTGACTTATCAGGATTATTTTTAGAAGATGATTTTTGCTATTATTACATAATTGTGATTAACAAAGTATTTAAAAAAATCGTTATTTATTGGGGTATAAATCTTTATTTAATCTTATTTACCAACTCCTTTACTAAACGAATTTATAGGACGCTTTAAACGCATTGCCTTGACAGTCAAGCAGACAAATCCACTGATGCTTTTATTACTTTGGAATAGGTACGTATTTTACATCGTAATTGGAAAAGAACCATGATAATTAAGTCCAACGCACAAAATGAAATTAAATTCTTTTTAAGGATATCTAGGAAAATTGCCTACAATGATTTAGACAAAACGAGAAAAAATTTAATCAGTAAAGGCATTTTACCAAGTCAAATTTTACTCTGACTTTATCACTAGAGTGTTTTATATTGGCAAATACCATGAGAACGAGCTGTTCCCTACTGGCAGAATAGTTATCTGGATTCAACTTGACAAAATCAACATGATTTGATTGGAGCGACAATATATTGTTAAGTAAGGAAATGAATCATTATCAATCTAAACATTTTGATAAAAATAAACAGAATTTAAGTGTTTATCAATCATTTCTCTCGTGACATAGTCATGTCAAATATAATTTGAGAGAAAACTGTGTCTGGTAATTTTTGACTCATGATTGCGCCATAAAAGCGTCATTCGAAAAATTGTCCTGCAAAAGCTTTAATGGCAACAGGGTACTTTGCCGACAAAATTTTTTCTCTTATGATAATATAATAAATGAAAATAGTACTGCAAGTAATGGAAGTTTCTTAAGTAAAATATATCTGATTGCTTGATTGAATGTTTTTGATTGAATTCGTTATTTGTTTGTTTTTATTTTAGAGGGTTTGTTAAGATTTTTTGTCTTGTTATTTTTGGAGATTTTGAGAACTTTTTATTGAAGTTAAGGTGGTCCCGTACAGTTCAGCTAGAGTGGGAGACAATCCCTTGGCTGTCTGAATCTTGCGTTTTCGTGTAAATGTGTGTGTGATTCAGTGATTAGTCTGGTTCATAAAGTGTCAGTTCTGTCATAGTATTTTGCTTTTATCTTGTCGAAAAATAGTTCAAATGTCTCGATCCATATATAGCGTGTTATTTGCCATGTAGTTTGGTGCCCCCGCAATTATCTTTGGTACTCTGTTTTGTACTCTTTATATTTTTAACATTTTGGTTTTATTTAGGGTTTACAATGTAGGTTTACCGAAGGTGAGTATCGGATGTATTATTGTCTTATAAATTGTTGCTTCTTCTTTTAAATTTCTTTAATAATGGGTAGATTGCATGGAATTGCTTTTGGGCTTTGCCTACCCGCTCATCAGCATTTATACTCCAGGTCATTTTCTGGTAGAACAGTCTGAAAGGCCAGCCTGGGTATTCCCAAGAAAGAGGGTTATAAGGTTTTATATAATATATATTATCTTTTATACAGGCTGTTCCTGGATTTGGCTTTCTATGTCACAAGCGGACCTAATTTTCAATTTTTCGATATATTTCAATCGATTCTTGTCGATTCCTCAGGTTTTTCCGAATGTAAGTAAAAAATACAACTAAAATACCTGCCTGCGTTATAAATCAAATCAAATAAAATATTATATTACATGATTTCTATATAAAGTGGTTGCACAAGTCAAAACTGTATATAATACATTGTACAAGACACCTGCATGAAAGTAGGTTATACACAAAGGCTAACAATATAAAAGCACTTTAAAAAGTATATTTACATTTCTTATGTTTTTCTTTTCAACGATCATACCGATATAATTATTGCTCTCATAAACTCTTAAATATTATAGTAAGCTCAAGTAATTAAGAATTTATTTATTTCGCGTTAATAGTCCTGTCAAGAATTTTTATTCTCTTTAAAAAAATAAAAGTCTGTTTGGACTCGCTGTTAGTTTTAGAAATTAAATGTTATTGTCCTCGTGTTGCCTTGTATTATATTCGTGTAGGTTAATTATCGTAAAATTGTGCCGTGTGACTTTCTTATGACTAAAATATATCCGTTACAGATATAGCAGATTAATTTAGTTTACTCCAGGGACACCTTGTATATTTTTTATTATTTTAGCATGGTATTTCAGTTTTAGGCTTTCCTTATGTGTAGTTTTTTTGGCAGCATTTTAATTGCGTTTTTAGAAATAATTTGTGTTATAAATAATTTCGTCTCAAAACATGACCGTTCGACGATTTGAAACATGCATGAAGCCACATACATGGCTTTGCCATTATAAATTTGCCCAATATCGTAATTCTTAAAACTTCAAAGATTATCTAGAACTACAGGTTAGAAAATAGATTTAAGAGCTTTAGGGTTTTATGTCCCCATATCTGTAGTAGTCTGTCATGCGGCACGTCCGGGTTTATGTTCGCAAATCGCACATTCCGGTTAAGGGTTAATTGGTTTCAAAGTTAATTTATGTTTAAGCGAATATATAACTGATTTAAATAAATAACATTTTTCTGCTACGGTAAGGAAAGTGACTACTTTCATCACAGATTTTGAACCGCGTACGCAATTTTGTAGATGGTATCTTCAAAGACTTGCAGAAAATTTTCAATTTTATCCTATCATTATGTTTACAGACGAACCGCATTTTTTCCAGAAATGCAATATTTAATTTCCATAAAAATCATAACTGGGCCTATGGAAATCCTCATGCTATTAGAGAAACAAATTTTCAAGAACAGTTTTCTATCAACATTTGGATCGGTATAATATATAGGTGACTATTTGAGTAGACCATTTTTTTTTACCAGAACGCCTTAACGGACAATCTTACAGTAATTTTCTACAAAATGATTTGCCATTACTTCTTGAAGATGTTCTTCTTCAGTTACGGCAACAACATTAATTAGTTCATGCATGATGGTGCTCCAGCCCACTTTAGCATATTGGCTCGTGAGTATTTGAATAGAGCTTACCAAAATCGTTGGATAGGTAGTAGAGGACCACAATTCTGACCACCTAGATCGCCTGACTTGAACAGCCTAGATTTCTATTTATGAGGGCACCTAAAATCATTAGTTTATGTTACACCAATCGAGGCAGTAGAGCGACTAATAGAATTATTGACGGATGTGAAACAATACGTATCACTCATGGATTTTTCTAAAGAGTTCGTCACTTGATAAGAAGAAGAGCAGAAGCCTGCATGGAAGCGGGAGGTAGCAATTTCCAAAATTTTTTTGTAAATGTTCTGTTAAATTATTATTACTTTTCGTTTGTTAAATTTTAAAAAATCGCTTATTAATAAATATTGTGGAAGTCAGTGGCATACATTTTTTTTCTCAATATTACCTTTGAGACTGCCCCTGGGACGCCACTGGAACTCATAATTATCATTTAGTTAGTAGCTTAGCGTCTTATCACAACGAACAACACTGCAAATTTTCACCAAAATCGGCAAGAGGAGCTTTAAGATATTAATAAAAAAACGATTTTTTTTTTAATTTTGACTCCCCTGTATCTTGAAAACCAGACTTTTTAGGACACATGTTTATATGAACTTTTCTACTTGAATTTGGTTCAGGAATGCACCCTCGGAATTACGGCCTACCATTAAGTAACACCCTGTATATAAGCTCACTTCTTACCATAGGTAAATAATGTCCTGTTAAATGACAGGTCTCCAAATTAACAACACAATAATAAAGATAGTTGCTTACACACAGCAATAATTACAATAAATTATTATTAGTTGGCAATTACTTTTTTTACAAGTTCGAAATTAAAATGCTTGGTAATAATTATAAAGGATGTCTAAGTGTCATCACAGCCGCGCTTCTGCCTTTGACGTTTTTAATATTCAACATTTCGCGATTTTATTGTTGAAGGCTGCAGAGCTTTCGTGGGATATTATATTTGATATCCTAATTTTGGCGCTTTTGAGACATCGAAATTTACATAACGGCCTTCTTTCAGTTTTCCAAATTAATCTTAATTATGTATTTTTATCTGTACTCCATCCGTTTCTTTTAATGACGTCTGTAATTTTCTGATCATTGTTTCTTTGACTAGTGATAATTTGTTTGTAATCAGTACTGACGCTTACAATAGGTATATGGTTATTGCTTTTGCTGGCATAACCGCAGAATTAAAATGAATATATTCAAACTGATTTACACAACAATAATTTGTTGTAAAGATCAGGGACTGGGGTGCCTACCAAGTATGTAGTATATTTACTTGTATATAATGCCTACTTGTTCTCTTCTTTTTAACTTAAAATTGCTAGTCTAGCATCACTGCCAAATATTGGAATCTGTTATTTAATCTTTTTTTATGTGTGAAGTTAACTACAACTGATTTCATGTCGTTGAATTTGATCAATTTAGCTTTAAAAATCTTTAAAATTTAGTTAAAATATTTATTGATTTTAAAATTACACCCAACAAGGCTTACCATAAACATGCGCAAGTTGATTTTACTTTTTTTAACTAATAAATAAACTAACACAAAGTGAAAACTTTTCCTCAAGTACCAATCAGTAGGGTAGTTCACCCTGCTGCATTATTACCATAAACAGTATAAAGTAGGATCAAAGACATTTTCTTTTAGTTTAGTGCATGCTATATATTGTTTAACTTTTAATAATCTATCGAGCATGTTTCAGTCTATTAGTTAAAAATAATTTTGTGTTCACCATAGACTCAAGTCCATCTCCCCAAACTTTATCAAAATGTTGTGCAACATCAAGAGAGATGATGGAAAGACATAATTTTTCTCTAACAACATCCGGTTACATCAGGAAGTTTATGTACTTATTTTAGAGTCAAGTGGCATTCCCTGAAGACCAGCTGGTGATTTTGTATTGCGATATATTATTATTTGATGCGTATGTAATAATTAGGTAGGTACTACTTGCTAGTCAAATACTATACTATATGTTTACGACTAAGAACTCAATTTTAAGCATCTAAAACTACCTAATTTACTGTCACAAAAATATTTGTTGATAATTTATCTTTTGACGTAACACCATTATTGATTTCCCATGGCAGCTTCGATTTTTTTGTAATGCTCTATTTACTTTTTAGACGTCAATCAAATTATTATTCGATGTTATGATTGGTCTCAAACTGTGGAGATACGGGCTCACATCTTAACGGTTATAACTCACACTGTATGTAATGAATAGCATAACTTGTTCAACACTAAATATGACCAAAATGATTGTATTACTTTAAACGGTCGCGGAAAAAAAATATTTTCTTCCATGACTCGGACTGATTTTATCTTTTCCGGGTACATATTAAACACTTTAGTTTATAATATTTCTCTTTTAGTTCATTTATAAACTTTATGCTCTAAGTACCAAATTAAATTTCATGAATTTTTTTTTGCAAGCTAAATTAATAGCTGCAAAAATAATATAATATATCACATAAAGTAACTTAAAATAGTTACTCGAGGTTTAAAGAAAATCATTTATCTTGCTTAGTCTCGCAATTTTGTGCTGTCTAGATAAAACGAATGGGTTTACAAAAGATTCCTATTAAGATCGCATAGTTCTACATTTACTTATTATTACTTAAAATTATTATATCGTTTGTATAATTTTCTTCGTCGTACTTTTCCCATTGTTTTCGTATTTGGAGTTGCACAATAGTTCCCTTTGGTTATGTTCGTGTCCATTTTCAATTTATTAAAAGAAGCAAAATATTACAAATCCAATTATAAGTGTATAGTTAAAGCCGCGGTGACAAAAATGCCTTGGAACTCCCAAACGGATGAAAAGCACGTTTTTGTATAGTTCGAGTGTCGTTCTCGAATCCGTGTTGTCGAGTAGGGGTCTGGCGCTCGGCGGTGAGCGGCTATAATATTTTTTCCAAATTTTGACCAGCGGTTTAAAAAAACATTTCCCAAACGGATGAAAATTACTGGAGGGCATCTAGGCAACCCCCCAATTACCGAAAAAATATTTTCATCCGATTTGATCTTTGCAAAGAGCACTTCCAGGAGCTCAAAAAAAAAATGGAAAAAAGGGGAGGAAAAAAATTTGCTCATTTAAATTTGAAATTTGGCAGGGAGCTAGAATTCGTGTCTGAAAATATGTAAAAAAAAATTTTTGACTCCATGTGGCTCCATCGCTTTATAACAGTTTTTCAAAATTTAAATGGGCAAAATTTGATAAAGTAATTCCCACATGGATGAAAATTTGCACACAGGTTCTTTGACACCTACAGAACATCGAAAGATTATTTTCATCCAAATTTATTGCGGCCAAGACCAGATCTTCCAGAACATGCTCCGATATATTCATTGTCACCGGAAACTCCAGGATCCCAATGTTTAATCTTTAAAGTTGAAACGCCGATTACAATCAAATTGTATATTATTGTCCTAAATATTGATGAGAATATTTTTCTCTGATTTGACGATTATGAAGTGAAAACTCTGACTTTTAGACCGTTTGAACGCGACAAGCGCATATTTCATCCACATTTTAGCTAGTATATCTTTAGTAGGGTTTGACTCACTTTGCTCGTGGATGAAATTTGGTTATTATAGTCGCCTTATATTTTGTGTTAGAGATTCGGATTTTGACTAGATTGATATTAGAAGACGGTTCTTTTCCATCCTGGTGACTCCTCAAGCAAAAATCTGCTTCTGACAGCGCAGGATCATTGGAATTTCAGCTATCGTCCAAGCGTCTCGTTTTTCCGGTTGCTCCGATTGATACCAAAGTATATATATAGCCACATATTTTCGGATATTAGAGAAAGGTTCTGATCCAGTTTGGTGCCATTCCGATGGAAACTCTGAAATCGGCAACGCATCGTCCATCGGTATAGTCCGCCTTACGGTTCTGTGGCTATGGATGGAATGCGAATAAAAAAAATGTACCGAGTCTGCTAAGATTACCAATACATTTTAAATAAATATAACCTAATTTTATGTTGATTAGACCGCGTATAATTTTTTCCGCCCACGCATTTTCCGGCGGCCGCTTCTAGTCGATGAAATAATTGTTGTGGACACTTGAATAAAATAATGCCTAAAAAATGTGTGTTCTACTGCGTTTTTTTTTTACCTATTCCCACTGAGAGTGAACAGTGGTGAGGTTTAATTATTAAAATAAGAGGAAGTAAATTTAATTTATTAACTTATAAAATATTTATGTGAATCGAGGCACCGCACGCTTATGCCGCTACAGTTAAACCAGACTTTTTTATGCCTTTTACCCCCCTGTCTCCTCATCCGTCGTAGCCACAGACTCGTAACGCGGACTATACGTGTGATGGGAGTAGGGGTGCATCGGTGTTTACCTGATAGGACATAAAATCTCACGAGAGTGCAGCGGCGCGTCACTGTCTCAGCCTCTCTTTTGTTCCCGCGATCTGAAAGTGCAGCGGCGCGTCACTGTCTCAGTCTCTCTTTTGTTTCTTCGAAGTCTCATACGATCATGGCGTGTACGATGCCTTCAACATTGAGAACAGAATAACACGTGTGCCGGTAAAATATCTTGATTATTTCTTTCTAAACAAGAGAGATTCTCTCTGTTGCTTGATCGCCTCGCGTTTCATGAATTTATTCCGCACTTTCAATTACAAAATCTAAAAAAATTTTTACTTATCATTGAATAGTCACTCAACATTTTACCGCCTCTCGGGAGCATATCATTTTTTTTTATATTTTTAAACCAGAAACAAATAAGTTTACGAAACTTCCGTCTAAATCTCGCAGAAAATTTACAAAGAACTCCGGGATCAAAATCACGCGTGTTGGCGAGGTTTTTTGTTATTTGGCATAGTTTAGCAACGCTCATTTTGGATGAAAACTTTTTTTTTTAATAACATAAGTAATAACGATTCATTTCAGTCCGGTTGCATGCATGCGGCTGATTTTTTTTTTTTAATTTGGGAGTTTGGGTCCATTTAATTGTACTGGAGGTTACGGCAAGGATGAAATCGGATGAAAATATTTTTCCGGTAATTGGGGGGTTGCCTAGATGCCCTTCAGTAATGAAAATGAAATTGAATGAAAAATGAAATTGGGAAATGTTTTTTAAACCGCTGGTCAAAATTTGAAAAAAATATTATAGCCGCTCACCGCCGAGAGCCAGACCCCTACTCGACAACACGGATTTCGAGAACGACACTCGAACTATACAAAAACGTGCTGTTCATCCGTTTGGGAGTTCCAAGGCATTTTTGTCACCGCGGCTCTAACTAATAGTTGAACATGCTAGTTTCCATATTCCTAGCTTTTTTAATGGCGCCTAGGTTGTGAGGCCCGCATATGTCAAATTTTTTATGTTTGTACACACTTAGTAATTCTGGTTTTAATTAATCTTAAATTAAATTAAATCCAAAAAGCAAATAACATACATTTTTATATCGAGCAGATAACAATAAAAAAAATAGGGAAGCAGTGTGACATTATCATTATTATTAACTTTTGAAGACACCAAAACAATTCTTGGTTTTCTGATATGAGTACTGAATGACTTTTTATTTTGAATTCGTTGCTTTTTCTCAAATTTCGGATATGAATTGACAAAATGTTTTAATACTTTAGGTAACAAAAATTTTTAAGAGATAAGTATAAAAATTATACATTTAATAAAATACCTACCTCTACAAATAATTATAATAGAGTTTGTTTAATAATAATACATGCATAATAATACATTATAAAAATATATAATATAGTCAGCAATAACTATTACATATCAAATAAGAAAGAAAACACCTCCTAAAATACCTGCATGTGTTTTGTAGTAACTTAAATAAACAAATAATATAAAGATCGACTAAGGCCTATTGTGTACTAACAATTAAAATAACAATATTGAATAAATCGCCAGTTGTTTTGGGCTTTAATGGAATTATTTACGGAATAAAACACAAAGTCTGCTCCACTAATTTAATAAAATAGAATTTATATTATATGCCCATACATGTTTCGAAGGTATAAACCTTCATCCTCAGTGGGTTAATATTAAGATGTAAGTATATTATGAAGAGACCAATGACATTGTTAAATTATTAAAACTTATGTTGCAGAAAAAATTTTTAATTTTTATAAGAATTCATATGTAACGTGAATTAATTTAGTAATACATTAAAACTAATAAAAGGTTTTGTTTAATTAATATGAAGATTAAATTTATTTTTATTTTATTTTGAACTTATTGTAAAAGCCAACTTTTACTGGGAAATTAAAATCAAAAACAAAATAGGGTACGACCATCATGGTGAAGTTATACCAAAAGTCATTTTGTATTATGACAGCCCACTTATTCAATTTTCCAGGGCGTTGTATGACCTTCTCTCATCCAGTGGGGATTTTCATTTGCCCAAAACCTACAGTTGTGTCTATTGACTTTACCATTTAACATAAATGTTGCTTCGTCCGAAAATACTATAAATTTGAAAAACTGGTTATTTTGGTCAAACCTTGACATCATAATATTACAAAATTCAATTCTTCATAATCATCTTCTGATAACTCTTGAACTACATGTATTTTGAAAGGGTTATATTTATGTTTTATTAAAACATTATGGGCGCCTATCTCCACAATTTTCAGTTTCTTCGAACCGTCGGACAGTTTTAAGGACAGTTGCTTTTGAAATTGGATTTCGGTTCGGAAATGCGTCATTAAATATATGTTTAACCTCTTCGTAAGACCTGACCCTATCGCCATATCCTCTCATCATAAGAATTGTAATTCTTTCACTTTCAGTTGAAGACATGCATGTAAAAATTACTTTACATTTTGGTATGACTTCACCATGATGGTCGTACCCTATTTTGTTTTTGATTTTAATTTCCCAGTAAAAGTTAGCTTTTACAATAAGTTCAGAATAAAATAAAAATTAATTTAATCTTCATATTAATTAAACAAAACCTTTTATTAGTTATAATGTATTACTAAATTAATTCACGTTACATATGAATTCTTATAAAAATTAAAAAAATTTTCTGCAACATAAGTTTTAATAATTTAACAATGTCATTGGTCTCTTCATAATATACTTACATCTTTATATTAACCCACTGAGGATGAAGGTTTATACCTTCGAAACATGTATGGGCATATAATATAAATTTTATTTTATTAAATTAGTGGAGCAGACTTTGTGTTTTATTCCATAAATAAAATATCACTCCACTCTGTGATATGGACTACTTCTATAAAATTTAATGGAATTGGTGTGCTCAACTACACTAAAAAAATTAACCATATATATATTCACGTAATTAGCAAAAATATACTGAGAACATTTTTTATATTATTATATTTTGGAACCAAAGTAAACTATTTAATTTAAACTTAACGTTGTTTTGTTTCTTGGTAGAGATTTTCTTTTGAGTCTGTTTCTAGTATTTAAGTTGTGCGTTATGGACAGGTTATTGATTTTTAACATAAATTATTTACTAACAGTTAAATTATATATAACATTCAGCACAACTTCAGAATAAAGTAATGAGGTGTGATAGAGTTTAGGCTTTTTAAATATGATTTTTAAAACATAGTTTTGAATAACCTGTAAAGGCAGTAACATAGTCCTGTACATCCCACCCCAGACCAATACTCCACATCTAAGTAGAGATTCGACGAGCGATTTATTAAAACGTGCCAGAAGTTTCTCATTCAAGAATTCTCGCAGGATGTAGAATTTATGCAGTAGTCTCCTCAAACTTATTACAATTTTGTTAATATGATAGTTCCACTTCATGTGGCAGTATATAATGATTCCGAGGTATTTTGTATGTTTGGTCTTCTGTATCGAACTCTCACTTACTTGCAATTCACTATAATAAGCTCTATTTTTTTCGGTTGGTCGAAAGGCAATGAAATTCGTCGCATAGGACAGCATTGTTCCACCCGTTTCTACCTCGTTGAGCAGTACGTAAATACATATATATATTTTTGGTTTCTTTGTTTTTTTTTTGGTTTTTCTATGTATATATATATATAGGGGAGTGCAGCAAATGAAAGAGTACCTTAACTAGTCAGCAACGACTACCCTCTCTCTATATAGATATATACATATATATATATATAATAAACAGTATACCCCAAGGCTGTTTCCTCTGGTATCCCCATAGTAACAATTCGGGCATCACTCATGGAATCATTGATCCTAAGAATTTCTTGCCTACCGCTCAAATAAGACTTAAAACCATTTACTACGGGACCACGAACACCATAATTAGCAAGAATGCTTAATAAGGCAGCATGCGGCAAGGTGTCAAATGCCTTTGCAAGATCAAAGAAGGTAGCCAGAGTTTTTTTCCCCACTACCGTGTTTTAAAAGATTAATTTGTTTAATAACCTCATTTTCACTTATATGTTTAAGATACATTGATTTCAAGTTGCTTAATCTCATTGTATTTGTTTTTTTTTTATTTATTCTCCTATTTTTATACCTACTGTAGCAAAGAATTCATTATATTAGTTTGCAATTGTCTTGTTATCGAAGAATGGAGTATTATCCTTATTTAGTATTTCAATATTTTTATTATCTTTGCCTGCGTTTTCACTTGTTGCATCGTCTGTTATTTGATATATTTTTTGGGGTTGTTATGATATTTATTAATTTTACTTTTATAATATTAATTTTTTGTGCTACTTACTATTCTTTTCAATGTATTCCTGTAATTTTTGTATCTTTGTTTCTGATTTAAGTCAAACTTTTTGTTACATTTTTTTTTAGTTTGCCCCTATGTTTAAAAGCTTTAATTATGCCAACAAACTTTTCTCACTAGTAGGTGAGGTGATATAATTCTGAAAAATATTAGTAAGATTCCGAGCGGCAGAGTCAGGGCCGTCACTTGCCATTATCCCCACCCAACTTTCAGATTCAAGATAACCCTCAAGTTTTTTATTATCCACAGTTGAGACAGTCCTTCTGTCAGACTTACAATCGGTTTCTGTGGAACTTAGACCATCACTGTTTATATTTAACATAATAGAAATGTGATCAGTGAGAGAGGATTGTATTATGCAATAAGATATACTATCTTTCTAAAATTCACTTTAAGGTTTAGGAGTCCATACTCTGGTATTGTAGTAAGGAGTTATGAGTTTTTTGGAATGACCCATCTGATACATATAACAATGCTCAGCATAGAGTGAACCAGAAGAAGGCAACGAATATTTTGTATTTGTTAATTAAATAATATCATTGTTTGGTAGATATTGTATATGTTTAATAAATTATTTTTAGTACTCTTTTCTGCAAAATATTTAATGGTTCTAAAGTGGTACTGTACCGTTTACAGGCCATTCCATACTACAATTTTATAACTTCGTATACTTTCCAGTAGAGTGAGGTACAGTGAGGCATTTTTGAGCTAAAACTCCCCTTGAGAGATAAAAATGTATATAAAAGGAATGCTTCCTTTCTGCTTTTTGATATGTATCTGGCATATTGGGATTTATTTTTCGCTTAATGCAAACACACTTTACGCGATTAGCTTTTAAACTAGCCAATTTCGCCTTTAACATAAACAGGGTTAAAAGCTTTACCATTAGCTTTTGATGATAATATCAAATCCTCATGATCTTATAGACCATAAAGTAAAAATACGGTTTGAAAGTTGTGACCATAAAATACCGGGAAATATCTTGGCGATCGGAACAAAACCGATATATTCTGCCTATCGACAAAAAAGTATTATTTGGGCGTACCTATTAACAAATTTTTTTTGCACAACATCCAACAGAAACGGATTTCCAGAAATTGTTGATTCCTTATCGCCAGATATAATAATGTTCATATATATATATATAAATTAGATTGCTTAATTGTAAGCAGCTACAAAACTGTTTTCATAAAAAACAGGAATATGAATACGTACTTATTCCTTTTCAACGTTAACTTTTTTCGAAAAATACATCATGCTTCAAGCTAGCTCATCCTTGCTATTTGAGAGTTTATTATAGACCTTCTACTATCACGAAAATGACTTTCATTTCAAGAACTGGAGTTTTTGTTAACGAGTAGGTTAGTTTCTAGTTCGTACGTAAAATTAATTTTTATTAGGATTCAAGAAGTAGTCCATTTTCTGTGGCGAAATTATGAAAGAAAACAAGGTCTGTCTATATATATATAGGGGGGGGGGGGGGGGGGAGAAGGAAATTAAAATGAGTTTTATTTCAACATTCGCTTTGAAAAGCAGCAATTTTGAGTCATGTTCCTAATTTGTGCCTCATTTACCAAAAGAAAAAAAGAAAATTCGCAAGATAAACTTCATTACATTTATATAATTTAAAACAAACCCATCGAGAAATTTAAGCTTGAATATTGACAATTTGATGACCCCTATTTTACTCAATGACGCAAAGGGTTTTTAACTCATTTTAATTTCCTTCTCCCCCCCCCTCTCTTTTTTACTTTCTTATTAAATTTCTGACCCACCAAAATATAAATCATGTCTCCTTACTGAGTTGTTTCATGAAACGATGATTTTATTGAATTTTCGTTATTGACATCTATACACCATATCATAACTATAAATGATTCCATTAAGAATTTTAGCCTCTATTATAATTTTACATCTAATCTCCTTCATTGCTTGAAGTAGTATTATGTTCGTGATTATCTTCTGTTGAATCCATTGGCTGCACAGGGTACACGTTATGACCATGTTTTGTTGAACCACTTCGTCCCCTCTTATAATTTGTTTTAGCTTGTTTATTTAGGTACTTTCTAAAAACATAATTCTTAAGTTCTTGGTTGCTGAAGATGACTTTGACTAAAGTCGAAACTAGTTCAACCTAATGTCAAATTAAATTTTGTACACACTTTAACCCTTATTTCACCCTAAAAGGACAAATATATTTTATTTTGGTGGTATAGACAGACCTTGTTTTCTTTCTTTAATTTTTATTAATTTATTCTTACGATCTCAAATGAAGACTAATAACTAAATATTTTGATACAGTTTAAAAATCTCTTCTTTTTTTTCAATATAGATACCTAAGTATACACAATAACGTAATATTAAAAAAAAAAACGTTATCAAAGCATGCCGCCGCATTGAGTTTAAACTAATCAAGTATAATATTATATCAGCGGCATGCATTCCAAAATTTGGTCAAACAGAGTTATATCTGTTTGCTAATATTAAATATCTGGGCCGATAAGCGGATGACTTTACTCCCATTTACTTATCCTTTAACAGAAAAAATGGAATCGACATACAGACAAAGACAACTATTTACAAAACCATTGCTGGCCTACGTAATGCCCACCTGGTACCATTAAAAATACATACAAAAGTGGTTCGGATCATCTCAAAAGGTACTGTGAGGAGAACGGACTTATCTTATCTAAGTGCTCTCTGTTCTTCTCCAATGAAAATAAAATAATTACGACTTACCATATAAACAATACACAGATGAAACATGTTAGTAGTACAAAAGACTTAGGTGTCATATTTGATTCTATATAATTAATCTAATTTAAATGTTGATTACGTTATTAATTTAAAAAACAAAAAGATATGCTACATCGCAAGAAAATGTTAACCTTTTAAAGTGTGAAGTCAATTGTCTGCTTGTTTAACTCTTTCGATTTTCCTCTCCTTTATCCTATTATAATTTAATTTTGGAACTATTGTCTGGAGTCCGAAGCAAAAACCGTCAATGACAGATTAAAAAATATTCAAAGTAAATTTATAAACTACTGTTCGAGAAACATACTTTAACATAAATTAGATTCATAAATATAATCCTAGTTTCCTAACGACGCAAAATATTATGTTAATTTAAATAAAAGTTCACTTTCTATTAAAACCGGCAAAACTTGCAAAGAACTTGACCTCTTATAGTCCTTACTTCAAGAATATTTTACTCCTAAAATGCCGCAAAAACATTCTAAAAGTCTCAACACCCAGTTTAAAGCGGTATAGCTGATAAAAGAAGTCACTTATTATAATTTCTATTTTAAAAATTCCTTATCTTTCGAATTACGACAAAATGTGTACAGGATTCGAAAACATGTCTATTTATAGTTTAACAGTTTTTGTTGTACTTTACAATAATATGTAAATTAAGTTTATTTTAAAAGCGCCGCACCGCACTAGCAACAACTCTAGTATATCTAATATTTCTAATAATTTCGATTGGTACCTATACGTAAAAATAATGGCCGCTATTTTCATGTCAACGGAATAATTGTCTGAACCCTAATTGATTTATCACCGATAACGTCGACAAAATACAGGTGGGTCACATCAACACAATGAGGATTCTCTCTTTATTTCTGAAGAAAGAAGGTCGACTCCTTCTTGCCGGTTAACTGCATGTTTTCCGATTTTCTTAGAACTACTCATCGACTCTTTTCTTGGTCTGTTTACGACAAATTCTCGTCTCTTATCACAAAGATGTGTATGTAACCGTGATGAATATATAAATCCTAAAGATGTTTTGAAGTGCAGTTTTATCTCAAGGTAAGAGTTTCGTAAAGTTTGTACAATGTTATGTTTAGGTGTCATTAACAGATATTATTTGTTTCTAATACTGAGTTTAAATAAATTTATGCAGATATCAACGAAGCACACTTATACTATGGTGAATAGTAAATAATGACGGCAAGCTAGATAACCTTGTCCGTTAAACCACCTTTCATTTAAGAGAAACCTTATTTTTCCCAATAACGACGTTTCTCTGGCTCGAGATCATTTTCATCTGGTGTCTCGAACGAATCGAAAGATAATCTCTGACTAGCCTGTTTTTTTATTGCACTTAAATAATAATGTAATAGAAACAATAACAATAACAGATGTTCTTGTTGAAATTTATATTAATGTTTCCCAGAGATCTTTTAGGGCCAGGAAATTGTTTTCGTTGCGATTTTGGAAAACATACACAGAACTCTCCCCCCTGTAGAATAACGAGACACGGTAACACATTTTCTGTCGATATCGATTTCTTCTTCATGTCTTTACCTTAAATAAAACCGGCTGATTTAAATTTAAAGAAATAGTCCATTCTGAAAGTGGAGTTGAAATTATAGGAAAAGGAAAGAAAGTCAAAGTCAAAGTCTTTCTCCACTAATTTAATACAAGAGTAATCAAAGAAAGGCTCAATTTTTTCATATTAATAAGTCTACATGTACCGTCATCCTCAGGAGGCAATAGAAATGTTGTTGTTAGTGTTAGCAATATAGAAACATATTGGTGGAAGGTGACGTTGATAAAGCTTTAAAATTTGTAAAATGTATTAAGCAATGAACGAAACTTGATGAAAGCAATCAGCATACCGAAACGTTAGATAAAATTTACTTCAAATTAATTTGTTGAAAATGAGGTTCTTTCTATGAAGGCTTTTATGAAGGGATATATAAAGAGGGTTTGTGGAACATTCTAATTCATATCATCATATTTCTTTAATAGAATGGAAGAAAGATTTTGTTAGAATTTAAGTAAGATTTCCATTTTGTTGAAGTCACATTTATAAAGGTTTAAAAAAAATTTTTTCAAAATTTTGGGGTACTGGAAACCTAAGGCCCAGTAACCCTATACCCATTTTGTAGAGAAATTAATAAAAAATAAAATTTGTTAAAAACATAAACTATTTGATTTTAGGTAGGTATATTCCCCCAAAGATGTAAAAATAGGGAGACAAACACAATTAAAAAGGAAGACCAGAAACGTGTTCTGTGTCAAGTGACAGTCAACGGTCAACTGTCACTCAATATTTTTTTCTATTGCTAATACTACCAGCAACATTTCTTTTGTCTCCTGAGGATGAAGGTCACTACCTTCGAAACATGTAGACTTATTAATACAAAAAAATTGAGCCTTTGATGCTCTTTTATTAAATTACTGGAGAAAGACGTTTTGACTTTCTTTCCTTTCCCTTAAATAAAACCATTTTGAAAATAATTTCGACGCACTGGGATGACTTCGGAATGTGTTTATGTCTTGATTATTTCTGGGTTGTTTCTTTTTTTCCTTTCCTAATTTTCTTAATTTAGGTATAGTATATTATAGTAAGTACATAATTTGTATCTTGATGTTTACTAAATTTAAGCATCTTTATTTGTAACGCCAATGATTATCATCATTTATTATCAGTTATAATGTATGTAACAAAGGTTTTTGGAATTGGTTTCGCAGTAGGTATAGAAAAAACAAATAATTTATTTGAAACAATTTATTTTTAAACTTAAAACTTTATACAGTCCAAACGGTCGCTCGTTGCTAGTGCGCCATGGATAAACGATTAAAACGAGTAAATTAATATCGAAGTAATGGATCAATGTGTCAGCTAGAAAGTTCAAAAATGCAGATATTTTATTTATTTCGTACCATAGTAACATTTGCAACAACAATGATGCCGATAAATAAATTAAACGCACATTTTTTCAAATAAAGGTCTTCTACTACTATTCGTTTATTATTATTTTTCTTGAAAATGGTTCATTTTATCGACAATAAACAAGAGTACCTTTTTATAGTTTAAGGTGTAAAAGAAAACGTGATTTACAACATCCCATCTTTATTTATTATAGCGTTAGAAGTGAATAAAACATTATAGAACGTCTCCTGGGTGGCACATTACGTATCGAATTCAAAGTAACGTCCTAGACAGAGACAAGAGATATTTGGAAAGTCGTTCATTGATGTCAAAGTCATCGTTTCGATCTGTCAACTTCAATTTGTTTTTAAACTTTTTTATGCCTTGAAATTCAATTTAATCCTATAAACTGTTCTTGTCAGAACCATTTTTATCGTACTTTTGTGTTGGCGGTAAGCAATTATGGATATTTGTTGTTATTATTACGCTCGAACGCTAGACACGAAAATTTTGACGTTTATCAATTTAGACTTTGTTTTGACTTTTTGAACCTCGTGACTCTGATTAGGTTTATATGGTTTTAGTCACGTGGAAGTAATGACGCACCAACAAAGAACAACCGTGTATTATGTTTAACGTAAAACACAAATCAAATTATACTTCAAGGTCCATCATCTTCTATTGCACGTAATTCTGTTTCACCCTGTTGCATCATGTCCTGGAAGGTCATGTCGTCTATTTTGCGCATTTTATCCTGCACAACTGGTATTCAGTGTATTTTGAGTACTTTTTCCGCTTTAAATATTTAAGCTCATTTTTTCTCAATTTTCGACTAACAGTCATGTGGCGAGACACAAATCTGCGGCCTATTAATTGTCGATACGATATTCGCAATGTATTTGCATCAACCTGTTTGATCGGACATTAGTTGAAGCCCTGGGTCGTCCACTTTTAAAAAGATTTAAACATGGTATACCTTGTTTACATTTATTTATAGATTTATATATAGTCGAAACAGATATATTTAATCCTATAAATATATTCATTATCTCAGGTTTTTGCACCCGTCCACCTAAATTATATATACTTTTTCGGATATTCAATTTATATGCCACAACATCGTAAATATTTCACAAATGTAAGATGGCGTAACGTTTCAACATTATGCTGCAGGTATTTCCAATGGCAACTAGATGCTGCGTTATTTAGACTTTAATTTCCGAAAATTTTTGGTTAGTACATGGTACAATCCTGTCTAATAACACTTGTCAATGTTAATATTGTGGATATTCTAGTGGATATTCTATATATGTTTATATCCGTGATGGTCTGAATAAATAAATAAATCAATAAAAAACAAAGTACCTACCAAAATATTTGCACACGCACCACGGTATACGCTGAATACGTAATTCACAAGAACCTACGAATACGGACACTAACGTTTTGACAAACTAATAACGGACTATTACACGTCTGAAAGGAACCCATTACATATTTCCACAATCACTCCCCTTCAAACAAATCTTACAAACACCCAGGAGACCCAGTTTTAAACAATTAAAGAATGAAATTCCGAATACAACCCGTTATAAAATATATCTACTAAATAGTATCAATATAAAGAAAAATAAGTTAAAGACCGTCATTGTGTAACAAAGTTAGCAAGTCACATAATAATAGTAGATTCTGTAACGAGGTTGGAATGAAAATCCGATCCGAGTGGAAGATTCCGAACGCGAGCGTAGCGAGCGTAGCGAGCGTGAGGAACCACGAGTATCGAATTTTCATTCTAACCGAGTAGCAGACTATATTTTCTCCACGACCAAAAAGTACGAATAAAAACAAAAAAAATCTGTACAAAGCAATTAAGTTATTTATTCGCAATATTCGTAATTTCAGGTGGAGTATTATCCAGTTCCATATCTGATTCATCCGATTTTTCACTCATTTTTTGACTTGCACTAAAATTTGTCTGAAAATAATTATTACAACGCGGCCATTTTTATCTGACACTGACAGTTTCGAAATTCATGGCAACCTATGTCGTTTAGATCAATTACAGAATATTCATTCCGTATCTTGTTATGGAATGAAAATACACGCAAAACGCATAAGAAGCAAGTGTTTCAGAATAAATATTCCAACTCAAGAGCGAGAATTTTTACATTCTATTATCAAAAATGATTTTGGAATTATTGCATTCAGTAATGGTCGTGGAGAAAATATGTTCTGTATTAATCAAGTTTATTCCTGTTATTCGAAATATATCGCAGTAGCCAGGGACCGATAAGAGTTAGGAAAAGATACGTCTCTAGTCACCTAACAGCATCTTGTATTGGTAACATATCTTGTGTTTACTTTTTTCGGTCCAAGGCTACTGCGACACATCTCGAATAAAAATACTAAACTTGTTACTTGTTAACTGTTTATTTGGAAATATGTATTTCAAAAACGAGGGAAGTATATATATAATCATATACAATAAATATTGCATATTTATAAAAACGAAAAAATTCTTAGTATCATACATGCATTTCTATCTATAACTGTCAGCCGAAAGCTAATTAATTATTGGGAAAGACACTGCTGATTAAAAATATAATTTTTCTTAAAATGTTTTAATAGGCATGTAATGATAGAACGCCAATTCTTTGGATATATGTATGTATACCATATCCGCAAAGCGACAAAATGAAAAACTGCCCCAAGGTAAAAAGAGTTCAATAATTAATCCCCGATTAATAAATAACTCCAGTATTTATCCTTTTCCAAAACATTTTGCAAAGATTCCAATCTTGTCACAAATACTCATAAATTATTGTTCGCTGAAATCCGTGCGGAACGAAATGAGTTATTTATTACTTTATCGAGCGAAATTTGTGATTTCAATTTCTGTATGATTTTCAATCTCGTTGTCGCGTGATTGTGATTTAAGATCCCAAAATTGTAGAACACTTTAAATCATTAGATACAAAACTTACCATTATATATTATTTATATTATTAAAAAATTCAATGTTTTAACAATAAAAATTCAATTTAACCAAACTAATCATCAATTGAAACGGAACAAAGAAAATATTAGGACTTATTATGAGCCTAACTTTAAAACATTAACTTACTTACTATTCGTGTCTCCTTCTACCTTTCACGATCGGGGTTTGAAAACCATTAAGCGTATTTTACAACTTGATTTTGAAATACAAGTTCACTTAATATCTAATGGATTTTTTAGGAATACAGTGTAAATAATAGAGGGCAAAAGTTATTGATATATTCGTATTTTTGACAATTTTGCTACTCAACTGAGCAACAACAAAATACCACCCATAGGAGGGGTATACGTTAAAGTAATTTGAATATCTTTTACGTGATCTTTATCTCTAAATTCCATTTTTTTTCCAATATGTTGCGGTGCCAAGTAATAAATTATTTTCCTAGTTCGCGATGTTTAGATTAATTTTATTTATTTTTTTTTTAATTTAGCAGCCCGTGTATTTATGATGATCTGTGGCGTTGCCAAATCATAATTATTTTCTTCAAATTTTCGATATTTATTTTTTAATTTGATATGTGTGTAGTTGAGGTGGTGTGGTGGGAATGAATTTTTTTTTTGTTTTAAGTCATGATTCCACTAAAGATTTTTTGCATGTTAAGGTTTTCACTAATTTCTAGTTACTGACAATAAAGCTATGGCAAGTTTATATTTTTCGGTTAGAACGTCTCTTTCAACTTTGAAAGTCTATTCAAATTAAAATAAAAAAAAGTTAAAAGAAAAAGACAAATGATTGCTCAAAGTATATTTATAATAATTATTGTGAATATGTTTTAAAATATTATAAGTATTTCGGTCTGCGTTTGCCTGGGGAACTTTAGGAAAAAATTATAATTCCTTTCCTAATTATTCTTCTATAGATTTTTGGCCTTGTTTAGTGCGTAAACGTTTAGCTTAAATAGCGGTGCTTTGTAGTAATAAGATGTGTTATAGTAGTAACATTTAATACATTAACCGAAGCATAGCTAGTTTCTAGCTTCAATTTTTCACTGTTTGAAATTTGACTTCCAATGCAAATTTTCTTAAGAGCGATTTACATTAAGCATGAATCGTAAAGTTGTATATCGTCAATTTATGTATTTGTAGTGTTCTGTGCATCGTCCATGGTTGGAAAATGACTCAGGGCAACTTTCAAATGGAATGAAGTAACTTCTGGTTTATCTTGACAGTGGCGGCTGGTGCATAAGCGCTGTAGTGCTGCAGAGCTCCCAAAAAAATGAAGAAAAATTATAATAATTACATAATCTATAAAAAATATTTATTTCAATTGTATTATTTCTCGCTCGGATTGTTTTGCCAGCTCCAGAGTCGTGTATGTGGCGGACTGTACATACCGCGGCGATCGCCTAAGTAAAGTCGACCAATAAAATATCGTACCGACACTACCTACTGTCTCTGTCGCTGAATTATTTTTGATCTGGGCAACACGATCTGGGTCGGTGAGCTCCTTCGAACACCCGCGCGGCACTCCGCTTCCTCCGTAACGGTCTAAAATAAAGCCGTAATTTAACTGGAGAGGTCGCTGCATTTAGTCCAGTGCAGTGCGGGTCGCGGAATACGGTATTGAATAGTATCGAACGAATTTTTACGCGAGTGTTTAGTATACGGCGAGTTGAACTTAAAAACAATAATAATTGAGTTGGGTAGGTAGGTGGTTTTTGTGTATTGCTGTGACAATTATTAATTGTGTAGTGTACTATGGAAGTGGTCTTCAATTTAATTAATGTGAAGAGATTTTTTAAATATTCATACGAAGAGAAGATAGAATTAAAAAGCTAAAGGTAGACCATTACCAGATATTATTATTGAAAAATATAGTATAAGTAGAGGAAAAAGCTATACACTAAAATTTAATAGAGACATTTATTTAAAAAATGGATGGATTTGTGGATGGAACAACAAAAATGCTTTATACTGTTTTCCCTGCTTATTTTTTGGTGGCGATGAAGCTTGGATGGAAATAGGAGTCACCGATCTAGAGCACTTGAGTTTGAAGATGAAAAAACACAAAAATTCTAAAAGCAATCTTCATAATTGTATGAAATTTGCGTTACTAGGGTTAACTAATATTATGGCTCAATTAGATTCCGCTTATTGGATAAATGTACAGAGACATAATGAATAAAATGTGTCAAAGAATAGGTATATTTTTTTAAACATTATAAATTGTATAAAATTTTGTGGAGCTTTTGAATTGGCTCTTCGGGGACATGATGAGAGCGATACGTCCCACAATCTGGGGATATTTCGTGAACTTGTAAATTTATCTATTGAAAAAAAGTTTATCTCCAAAATAGACAATTTTAATGACAAAGTGATTACAAGATTTGCGAACCGAATAGAACGTAGGATAGAGTTAATTTATAAAAAATAGGTAAGTTTAGTATTTTTTTAAAAAATATGTTAATATTTTTATCTAGGTATTATTAATTTTCCTACTTGAAAAGCAAGATTCGTCTACAAAGAAGGGCGTGGCACCCAAAAATTTTTGCGGCGCAAAATGTACTTCAAATATGGCAGCAATAGCAGACCCACTAAAACTTACGTATGAAAAGCAATTAATTGTATAAAAGCGTAGTTGCCCTATGCCCGATTTAAATATTAAAACTGCGGGTAAAATTTGTGGCAAAATTTATAATTTAGAATTTTTATAAATCCAGAAAAATTTTTTTTTCTCGGTCGCGGTATTTTTTTATCTATGCAGCATACCTACTAATAGAGTTCACGAGCCGACACTGTATCTTGATATTATTTCTCGAATTCCGAAATTTCGTTATTCTGTCCTGATTTCCCCGAAAAGAATTCTCACTATTAAAATCAAAAGGTGCTCCTAATTTTATTATTTATTATTATTTAATTCCGAGCAATTATTTTTTGCTTCGTCAAGTTTTGTTTGTAAAATTGGCGACTTTTGTCTTTCGTAATTTAATTCTGAAATATTCAAGTCTACCTGAGCTAATGATTAACAAACTTCTTTGCGTTTTGATATGATAAACGATGTGGGTCCATATTTATAGTTAAAATAAAATCAAAACACAAATATTATAATGTTACAAAAAATTATTTACAGGGTGTTTCAAAAGTACGGTACGTAACTTAAGGAGGTTAGTAGAGGTTAGTAGAGGTTAGATTATTTATGATATTCTAAGAGAAAAAGTTCATATAAACATGTGTCCGGAGTTGCCCTGCTTTTGATATACGGGGTGGGGTGTTACAGTTTAAAGAAAAATCATTTTTTTCTCGAACTTATTGAATTTTGTTACCGTTGTTCATAATGATGAGGGGTTTAATTTACCCTAACTAGAATAAATTTATTAATTTCAGTGACGTCCCGGGAAGCACCTTCACGAATATTATTGACAAAAAAATGTACGCCACTAATTTTTTTTTTTTTTCTCGGATTTATCAACTAATAGTACCACTTTTTTGTTCCTTGAATTCTTTTAGTATCTTGCTTGGTTTTCGAGAGAAAAAATAAAAATCACTTTCTTGCATCTACAAAAAAAAATACCTATGGATTTTAAAGTTAATTAAAATATGAGGTAAAGGTAAGTTTCGACGTCTAATTTACCTGTTTTGTCAATAACAAGTCAAAATGATTAACTCTACTAACGCTGAAATGGCCAAGATGCATTTCAATTATGACCTAGTAAATGGAAATGCTGAAGAAGCTCGGCGAATTTGTCAGGAACGTTATCCAAACACAGCACTGCCATGAGTCAAAACATTTAGACAGCTCCATCCAAGATTGAGTGAGACCGGGAGTTTTAAACGTAGTACGGAACTTCCTGACAGACCTGCAACAGTAACCACGCCCAGAAGATGATCCCTTAATTAGTGCCAGGAAGGTAGCAGTGCAACTTCAAACGAGTGTGTCAACTATTTGGAGGGTTTTGCATTTTTATCAACAATACCCATACCATATTTAACGTGTGCAAGCTCTGCTTCCCCATGATTTTCAGTTAAGGTTTAATTTTAGTAGGTGGTTGCTGCATACAGTAGACTATAACAGCAAGTTTTTACCGAACATTTTATTTACTGATGAGGCCTCTTTTTCAAGAGAACCCATAATGAATTTTCATAACGAACATTTTTGGGCGGACGATAATCCTTATAAAATAAGAGAAGCTCGCTTTCAGCATCAATTTTCGGTGAATGTATGGACAGGGATCATTGACCACTATCTCATTTGACCATACTTTTTACCACCTCGATAGAGTGGAAACTTCTATATGCAGTTTCTATCTGAAGAACTTGACGTACCTCGACAAATAAGAACTAACATGTGGTTCATGCACGACGGCGCCCAGCTCATTTTAACCTAGTTGCTCGTCAATACCTCGACAAAACTTTTTAATTGCTGGATTGGACGCGCAGGTCCCCAAGGTTAGTCAGCTCGCAGTCCCGACTTGAATCCTCTAGACTGTCATTTATGGGGTATACAAGACGTCTGTACTAGATGAAAACGACTCGCACAAGAATTCAAATTATTGAAAATTGCAATGCGATACGAAATAATTCAGGCATTTTTGAACGTTTAACAGAATCAATGCTGAGCCGATTGCAATCGTGCGTTTTATCAGAAGGTGGCCATTTTCAACATTTGCTTTAATTAACTGTTAATTATTTCTGTATGTATCATTATTTAAAAAAATAGTTTTATTTTTAATTTAAATGTTTTAGTTAACTTTGAAATACATAGTTATTTTTTTTTGTACATTCAATAGAGTGGTTTTTATTTTTCTCTCGATAGCGAGGCAAGATACAAAAACAACTCGAGGGACAAAAAAGTTGTATTATTAGATGGTAAATTTAAAAAAAAGTATAAAAATTAGAGAAAAGTCAGTGGCATACATTTGTCAATAATATTCGTTAAGGTGCCCCCGGGACGTCACTGGACTTAATGGATTTAATCTAGTTAGGGCTCATTAAGCCCCTTATTAATATTAATTACGGTACCAAATTTCATTAAAATCGGAAAAAGGATAAATATATAAAAAAATTATAAAAAAACGATTTTTTTTTTAATCTTTAACACTCTGTCCTGTATATCTAAAACGGGGCAACTCCGGACACATGTTCATATGAGCTTTTTTCTTAGAATATCATAAGGAATCACCCTCTTAAGTTACGTGCCGTACTTCTGAAATACCCTGTATAATAGATACCTATTTTCCATTATGCTAATATAATAACCTGAAATAAAATTTTCTTATACATACATACATTATCTTCTTCATCTTCTATCGTACAATTTCATTCAAACACCATATTTCATTAAATAATACTTGATTATTGACATACTATTCCATAATGTAATTTTTCTATTTCATCCATAACCCCATAATTCCATAATTGAATAACTACCTAGTATATTTTCCATGTATATGTTTTCTATACTTCTTAATACTTTCACTTATAATCTCCCTAGTGCTCGAATTATTTCCGGAAATTTTTCCGAAGGAACGCATTTTTTGAAAATTTTCCCGAGTCGCAGACGAGGGAAAATTTTCTAGAAAAATGCGTGACTGAGGAAGAATTTCCGGATATTAATTCAAGGACGCGGGGGATTCGGTAAGAAAATTTCACACACAATTTATTTATCCATAATTATGGAAATACTTAAATTTTCAAAAAAAAGTTTCCTCACCGTTTAGTTAAACGAAATGCAAAAAATATAAGTGAAAATTATCCTTTTTATTTATTTTTACTACATTTCATTTACTAAAACAAAGGGAAAGCATAGTATAGTCTAGTTTAGGCTAGTTATGCCAGATAAAACAATTTATTTATCCATAATTGAAGACCTCGGGGGAACAAGGGGATATGCCACAACAAGTAAGAAATCTGTTTAAATTCATTCTCCAAAGTACCTTACACATATCTGCTTGTAAAAAAATTTGTGCAGCTATTTGACAATAGATGACAGCACTATCGCAAAATGTTCTTATTCTCTGAATATTATTTATTTAGTTTTTATAGGCAACAAGGGGAGAAGCCACCTAGATTTCAAGATGGCTGAACCGGCGAAACGAGCAGTTAAAAGGCAATATTATTTTTCTGATAGTAATGACAGTGAAAGTGATAGGTATTTTGACTCGGACGACAGTGTGAAAGACAAAGACCATGTTGACAAGGAGATGAGCGGTGATTCGTCAGATTATTCGACAGATCAGGTAAATAAATAAACATGTGGCTTATCCCGTTTTTGCCAAAAAGATTGTGGCTTATTTCGCAAACAACTTTTAGCCATTATACCATTTTAAAAAAACGCTCTTCGCAATTTTGTATTGCGTAGCAACATGTAGATTTCAAACCACTACGCAACTATCCAAAAAAGTTTTCCCTTTAATGCAGTAAAAGGCAAAATAAATAAATGTGGCTTATCCCTTTTTTGCCTTTACTTATATACTACATGTGGCTTGTCCTCTTACTGCATATATTTCTTTTTTTGCAGGAAAATAATAATAATTGTTACACGTCAACTTCACAACCAAGCGATGACCTTTCTGATGCTCTACAGATAACAGAGTTAAACTCAGGGTCACTATCGATGCCTTTAACATCACGGGGCACATTGGAAACTCCCGAAAAATTACCACCATCCAGATGAAAGACACCGAATTTAAAGAGAAGAAAGAAAATAAAAAACAAAATAAAAAGGAACTTAGGGCACTCTTATATAAACAAGAAAGGAAATGAAGTTAAGGCAAGAGAAGTAGGGCCACCAAGCACATGCAAAAATAAATGTCGAGAAGTTCTAGACGGAAAAGAAAACAATATTTTTAAATCGTTCTGGGGCTTAGGCGATTACAACAAGCAGGATCTAGGAAAATTTACCTACCTACCTTAGGTGTTAATTATTATTCCTTTTTTTATTATTTATAACTTTAAATTACATATTTTTATCACCCCAGTCCCCAGTGTTATTAGTTCAATTTAAGGCAAAAAGGGGATAAGCCTATAAATATGTCAAAATCTTTAACATTTACAATATTTTGTTACATTTTTGGTTATTTTTTTATAATAAACGTCCCTTTTAATATTTTTTCTGATTTCATTTACCAGTTACTTTATAAATATGATTTCAGGATTTGATTGAATATCTAAAACTGAAATATCTCAAAAGTAATTTTTGGTGGCATATCCCTTTGTTCCCCCAAGGTCTTCAATTATGGGAATACTTAAAATTTCGAAAAAAACTTTCCTCACCGTTTAGTTAAACGAAATGCAAAAAATATAAGTGAAAATTATCCTTTTTATTTATTTTTACTACATTTCATTTACTAAAACAAAGGGAAAGCATAGTATAGTCTAGTTTAGGCTAGTTATGCCAGATAAAACAATTCAATATTCTGATTTTCGGATCATATTATGATAGCTGTCAAGAAAAAATTTCCACTTATTAATTTTGTTCGCCTAGCTTGGCAGGAGGAGAAAAATTTCCGAAAAATTTGAAGGTTGTCATTGGTAACTGTCGAAATGAAAGTGTGTGATTGGCTTAGAATGACAGGTGTGAAATTTTCATCCTAATTTTCCTTTCGAATGTCTTTTTTTAACGTATAATAAGGATATTCATACTAATATACCAATTCCCCAATCAAACTAATAGTAAACGTAAAATGTCCTGAACCGTTCCGAACTCTGTTGAGGTCGTCTGGTAACTACTATTTCCAGCTTGTGCAATGAAAATCTCCTCTTTGCTTTGACTTTTTCCCCTTTTAAATTACTTTTGTCGTTTTTTGGGCAGGATCGCCATGTAGTAAATTGTGTTATTGTACAGCAACGCAAATACATGCTTATATTTTAAATTATTGCCCCGATCGAGCTTAATGTTTATCAGCGACCTTTTTCCATTGCTAAATAATGCAGAATGATATTAATGTTATGCACATGGTGTACCATATTGGAGTCTCTCCTCGACACCGTTTTTGGATTTTTGACATGTTTCAACTAATTTGTGAAAAGCAATTTATTTTTAAATATTTATTGAATTGTAGTGTTCATCTCGTACTTATACAGTGTGTCCCAAATTCGATGCTCACCATTTTAGATCTCGGTGATTATTAAAGCTAGAGATAAAATATTTGGGAAAGAAAATGCTATGCCTATTTTAAATAATTATCCGTAATTGGTTAAAAATATTTCCTTTTTAAGATATGTCGAGAAAACTGAAAATTGTCGATATGGTTTTTTGTTATTGCTACCTAAACAATTTATTTGCCAAACTTTGTTATTATTAGGATATTTCATCATCGCGAAAATTTTCGATCTTCTCTTGTTTTCGGTTTTACAACTCTATCTTTTGTTTTTCTTAAAGCCATCTTGAGTTTTTTTTAATTTTATAGTCCCAAAAATTACTTTTTTAACAATGTATCACATGCTTTAAAATAATAGTAAGTAGTAACATAATCTTACAAACTTGAATAATACACTTGTTTATGGCTATTATCTTAGTTATTGTTCAAAGTGTCTTCCATTCTCGTCAACACATTCTTGGCATCTTTTTTTAAGGGTCCTGCAGACTCGTCGAATAGTGTTTCTAATAATATACCCTAGAATATCTCGGTTTCGAGCTTCTAAACTCATAAACTTTGTTTTTAGCGACACCCCACAAATAAAAATCTAATGATGTAATATCCGAAGAGTGCACAGGCCATGATACTGGACCTTTGTTAGAGAAATCAGACGGTCATTAAAGTTCTCTATTAACATTTCCCGAACTCTTCTTGTAGTACACGTAGGGCGACCATCTTGTTGGAATCAGATATTGTTTAATTGTTCGGGATCGAAATGTCCTCTGATTGCGGAAGAAATCTGAGTTCTAAGTAACCAGCATATCTGTCCCCATTTAAATTTTTAAAGTAAACACAAACGGCTCAAAAAGGTGTCTATCTAAAGGGTCCAAAACAATATTTATTTAGGTATGTACGATAAAAAATTAATATGTAATTATTTTACCTACTATTCCTCACCAGACGTTACAGCCAAATCTTATTTGGATCTTCTTAGTTCAGCTAAATGGGGATTTTCAGTTGCCCACTATGGTTGTTGTGTTTCTTAAAAGCACCGCAGTTTGTGAATCGGGTTCCATCGATCAATAAAAATGTGGACGGAAGCATAATCTTCTCTACATTTTTAAAGGTACCATCGTGAACATTCCATTCTTCTAGGTTAATAATTTACCTGGGTTAATTTTTGCATAAGTAGGGGCTTGCATGGGTGAAACTTATTAGCTTGCAAAATTCATTGTACAGATGATTTTGGGATTCTTGTTGCTTGATTAACTTCCCTAACTGATATTTTGGGGTTAACATTAACAGTTTCATTAATAATAGTCCCTCGTTCTTCAGTTCTTCTCCTAAAAATAGTCTGTGTGGTTGCTGCCTTTCGGGATAAAAATACGAATCACCAACGAATTTCTGTTTCATTTAAAACAATATTCGATCATATGAACTTTGTCTTCATTATAAAATGTTTGGGCCATTCTCGCTCCTTAATAAAATAATGCGTCTACTAAGAAGCTTAATTTTTTTATAACATTTTGGATGCTGACATTGCATGCGAAGAAAACATAGAAACTCTAAAGATTGATTCTGCGAATCCTTTAGCAGACAGTTCTCACGGGAATATGCCTCCTCCCCTATTAGATGAAAGCACGTACAAGAAAACGTTATTTCACAATATTAAAAAATTGAAATATTTGTGTCCTTAATAGTTTTAATATTTGGTTTTGGTAGATTGATTTTGTAATTCTTAGATTTCTTAACAAATTTTCGGTATAACATATTTATGATAAATAAAGCGATTATAATATATAGGAATCTTGTCCAAAAACTAATTAGATTAACATAGGTCGTTGACGTTATTTCTTCCAGATTTCTTTTCTGTTAATGCAATTGATCTTCTATTTTTTTGGCTGCTTTAAGGTTGACATGGTTGAGGTCAATGACAGGTAGAAAAAATAAATTAAAATATAATTATAAAATATCTCTGGCTCGACAAGAGGTAATTTAAATACAAATTCAATGTTAAACCCTTTTAAAAAGCTTTTAATTATTAATATTTTCTTTTAGGTTAGGTACGTTTTGTGCGTTACATTTTAAAAACAATTTTTCAATGCTTAAGTGTTCACTAATACCTTGTATTTCTGTTAAAAGTTCGTTTGGATCTATTATTGAATTATGAAGTATATTCATTTTAGTATTAGTCAATAGTGATTGGGATTTTATCGAGAATATTGTATTAAGAAATATTGTTGCATATCTGTTTGATAAATTGCGAACCACTTAATAGTTGCTTCTATTTTGGTTATATGAGATTTTAGCATTAGTTGATTATATATAATATTATATTATCGAATTAAACTTATCGATTGTAGAATATAACAGCGTGATTTGATTAATAGCATCGATTTCAATTTCTTTTGGTTTCCAATTTGATCTAGGCTTCTCATAATACTTTTTACAAATAATTTGCCTAGTGGATTAAATATGCCTTTTTTATTTCTGTAGACATATTTAAATGGTAATATTTTTTCGATAAAATGTTCTATTCCTTTTTCAAGCATATATAGCGAGCTAAAAGAGTTAACGTATTCTTTATATTATTCGCTATTATTTTTAAGGCTATAAGATAAGTTTTCTGTTTGTTTTTTAATTGTCTCAAATTTCAATAATAATAAGTCAATATTTTGTGCAAAGGTCCATTTATTGGATTCGAGTAGCGCGATTCCTAGTCTAAAAGGTAGAATTCCGGAATGGTTGTTTAAATCGTTGAATTTTACTTTTTCTGTTGCGATGGTCCAGCTCCATCTAGAACAAGGGGTATTATTTTACTTTCGTTTATGTGAATAACGTCTTTGCGTTTGGTTTTAGGGTTTTCAATTTCGATTTTACTATTTTCTAAGTTATCAGTTAAAATATAGGGACAGAAAAATCTATCTCTAATTTTGCCTGATCGGTTACCGGATTTCTTATAAACTTGAGAGTCGAGAAATAGTTCTTTTGGGGTTTTATTTTTATTTGCTTTTTCCATAGTTCTTAGTTTTAATCCTTTTATTTTTCCAGTAATTTGATCGTAAAGAATTTGGGTATTATTTTAATGGTTATTTAAATATTCGGTATATACGTAGGATGGTATTAAATCCATTGGATCTCTAGAATCGGTGTGTCCAAGAAAGATTTCGTAAGGGGTGAAATTGGTTTCTCGAATGTATTGCATTATTATAAGCGATAATTGCATAAGGAATTAACTTTATTACATCTGCTTGGTAATCTGATTCGCGTAGAATACGAATATGTTCGATTAGAGTCGAATGTAATCTTTCTATTGGAGAATTTCATTCGTGGTGATAAGGTGTGTACGGAAGAGCTTGAGCATAATTACAGAATTTGTCTATTATTGTCAAAAACGTATGTTTACCAGTTATAAATGTATCTACATGTATTATTTCGAAATGTTTACTTGGTGTTTCTGTTAAAACTAATGGTTGATCAGGGGGTTTTCTATTATATTGTGATCGCTTACAAATTTCACAATTGTTGATGTATTTTGTTACATCGGATTTTAGTGATTTTCAGTAATAAATAGCTTCTAAAAATTTGCATGTTTCTTCGATTCCACGATGACTTGTTTTATTGTTTTACTTTCGTGTCGATATTTAATTCATAATTCTGTTTCGTCCTGTTGGGCGTTATTCATTAATTTAGTACATTCTATAAATTTTAAGTTGTTAAAATGATTCGTCCCGGTATCTTGGAAATAAGGTGGTAGTTCTTTGGAAAAGAATTACATATAAATATTTTTATTAATTATGTATTCTTTAGGAAAAGTAGCAATGATTGACGTATTACTGGATAAGGTTGCGTGTACGCATGATTTGATGAAATTCAAAATTTTGACGATTAATTTTATGTATGCGTCATAAGGTGATTTTTTTAAGAATAATTTATTATTTATTATTTCGTCTAAAAGAGTCATATTAGAATAGTTGTTTTTCGCATTAACGCTATGTACTGTGTTATCTGAGATATCTTCAATTTCGATAGGGGCTTCAGTAGCATGACTAGTAGTATGACTATTAGGGGGCTTTATTATAATATCTTGTAAAATTTTAATTTTAATATTTTTAGGTTTTTCGATATTTTCAAGTATTTTACTGACATCATCAGGATTCAAGTTTTCGGGGTTAAATTGGGTTCTTGTAAAAGTTTAGCAATTTTTTGATCGATATTATCGAGGTTATTGATTACTGATTCGGATTCGATAGCATGTAAAGAAATTAGGCTTAATGCGTCGGCATTTGTATTTTGCTTGCCTTTTTATATTTATAAGTAACTTCGTAATCATATTCCTCGAGTTTAAGTCTCCGACGTATAAGTTTCGAATTGGGTTCATTTGAGTTATATAGCAAAACTACGGGGCGATAGTCTGTATAGATCTTCAATTTCCTACCGTAAAGATATGGTCTAAAGTATTTACATGCCCAGACAATTGCTAGAAGTTCTATCTCGATTGTAGAATATCTTTGTTTTGCACGCGAGGCAAAAGCTACAGGGTGATCATTTGGGGATTCTCCTTGTGAGAATACGGCTCCAAGGGCTATATTAGAAGCGTCCGTTGTGAGAGTAAAGGGTTTATCAAAATCGGGATATTTTAAAATAGGAGCATTTGTAAGCAACTATCCTAAGTGATTAAATGATTTGATAAACGCGGGTGGATGTTCGATTTTTGCTACTTTTTTGAGACACGTTGTAAGTGGGTTAGTAATTTTTGCAAATTATTTAATAAATCTGCGATAATAACCAACTAATCCTAAAATTCATTTATTATCTTTCTGAGTTTTATATATTCGAAAATTTTTGACTGCGTCGACTTTATCGGGATTAGGTTTTACTCCGCCCTTTGTTATATTATTCCCTAAATAAGCGACTTCCTTGCATAGAAACTCTGATTTATCCAATTGAACTTTAAATTTTAATTGTCTTATTCTATCAGATACTGATTTTAACCTTTCAATATGTTCTTAAAGAGAGGCAGAGAAAATTATTATGTCATCTAAATATACAGAACATATTTCGTTTTGAAGACAATTATCCGTAATTGGTTAAAAATATTTCCTTTTTAAGATATGTCGAGAAAACTGAAAATTGTCGATATGGTTTTTTGTTATTGCTACCTAAACAATTTATTTGCCAAACTTTGTTATTATTAGGATATTTCATCATCGCGAAAATTTTCGATCTTCTCTTGTTTTCGGTTTTACAACTCTATCTTTTGTTTTTCTTAAAGCCATCTTGAGTTTTTTTAAATTTTATAGTCCCAAAAATTACTTTTTTAACAATGTATCACATGCTTTAAAATAATAGTAAGTAGTAACATAATCTTACAAACTTGAATAATACACTTGTTTATGGCTATTATCTTAGTTATTGTTCAAAGTGTCTTCCATTCTCGTCAACACATTCTTGGCATCTTTTTTTAAGGGTCCTGCAGACTCATCGAATAGTGTTTCTAATAATATACCCTAGAATATCTCGGTTTCGAGCTTCTAAACTCATAAACTTTGTTTTTAGCGACACCCCACAAATAAAAATCTAATGATGTAATATCCGAAGAGTGCACAGGCCATGATACTGGACCTTTGTTAGAGAAATCAGACGGTTATTAAAGTTCTCTATTAACATTTCCCGAACTCTTCTTGTAGTACACGTAGGGCGACCATCTTGTTGGAATCAGATATTGTTTAATTGTTCGGGATCGAAATGTCCTCTGATTGCGAAAGAAATCTGAGTTCTAAGTAACCAGCATATCTGTCCCCATTTAAATTTTTAAAGTAAACACAAACGGCTCAAAAAGGTGTCTATCTAAAGGGTCCAAAACAATATTTATTTAGGTATGTACGATAAAAAATTAATATGTAATTATTTTACCTACTATTCCTCACCAGACGTTACAGCCAAATCTTATTTGGATCTTCTTAGTTCAGCTAAATGGGGATTTTCAGTTGCCCACTATGGTTGTTGTGTTTCTTAAAAGCACCGCAGTTTGTGAATCGGGTTCCATCGATCAATAAAAATGTGGACGGAAGCATAATCTTCTCTACATTTTTAAAGGTACCATCGTGAACATTCCATTCTTCTAGGTTAATAATTTACCTGGGTTAATTTTTGCATAAGTAGGGGCTTGCATGGGTGAAACTTATTAGCTTGCAAAATTCATTGTACAGATGATTTTGGGATTCTTGTTGCTTGATTAACTTCCCTAACTGATATTTTGGGGTTAACATTAACAGTTTCATTAATAATAGTCCCTCGTTCTTCAGTTCTTCTCCTAAAAATAGTCTGTGTGGTTGCTGCCTTTCGGGATAAAAATACGAATCACCAACGAATTTCTGTTTCATTTAAAACAATATTCGATCATATGAACTTTGTCTTCATTATAAAATGTTTGGGCCATTCTCGCTCCTTAATAAAATAATGCGTCTACTAAGAAGCTTAATTTTTTTATAACATTTTGGATGCTGACATTGCATGCGAAAAAAACATAGAAACTCTAAAGATTGATTCTGCGAATCCTTTAGCAGACAGTTCTCACGGGAATATGCCTCCTCCCCTATTAGATGAAAGCACGTACAAGAAAACGTTATTTCACAATATTAAAAAATTGAAATATTTGTGTCCTTAATAGTTTTAATATTTGGTTTTGGTAGATTGATTTTGTAATTCTTAGATTTCTTAACAAATTTTCGGTATAACATATTTATGATAAATAAAGCGATTATAATATATAGGAATCTTGTCCAAAAACTAATTAGATTAACATAGGTCGTTGACGTTATTTCTTCCAGATTTCTTTTCTGTTAATGCAATTGATCTTCTATTTTTTTGGCTGCTTTAAGGTTGACATGGTTGAGGTCAATGACAGGTAGAAAAAATAAATTAAAATATAATTATAAAATATCTCTGGCTCGACAAGAGGTAATTTAAATACAAATTCAATGTTAAACCCTTTTAAAAAGCTTTTAATTATTAATATTTTCTTTTAGGTTAGGTACGTTTTGTGCGTTACATTTTAAAAACAATTTTTCAATGCTTAAGTGTTCACTAATACCTTGTATTTCTGTTAAAAGTTCGTTTGGATCTATTATTGAATTATGAAGTATATTCATTTTAGTATTAGTCAATAGTGATTGGGATTTTATCGAGAATATTGTATTAAGAAATATTGTTGCATATCTGTTTGATAAATTGCGAACCACTTAATAGTTGCTTCTATTTTGGTTATATGAGATTTTAGCATTAGTTGATTATATATAATATTATATTATCGAATTAAACTTATCGATTGTAGAATATAACAGCGTGATTTGATTAATAGCATCGATTTCAATTTCTTTTGGTTTCCAATTTGATCTAGGCTTCTCATAATACTTTTTACAAATAATTTGCCTAGTGGATTAAATATGCCTTTTTTATTTCTGTAGACATATTTAAATGGTAATATTTTTTCGATAAAATGTTCTATTCCTTTTTCAAGCATATATAGCGAGCTAAAAGAGTTAACGTATTCTTTATATTATTCGCTAATATTTTTAAGGCTATAAGATAAGTTTTCTGTTTGTTTTTTAATTGTCTCAAATTTCAATAATAATAAGTCAATATTTTGTGCAAAGGTCCATTTATTGGATTCGAGTAGCGCGATTCCTAGTCTAAAAGGTAGAATTCCGGAATGGTTGTTTAAATCGTTGAATTTTACTTTTTCTGTTGCGATGGTCCAGCTCCATCTAGAACAAGGGGTATTATTTTACTTTCGTTTATGTGAATAACGTCTTTGCGTTTGGTTTTAGGGTTTTCAATTTCGATTTTACTATTTTCTAAGTTATCAGTTAAAATATAGGGACAGAAAAATCTATCTCTAATTTTGCCTGATCGGTTACCGGATTTCTTATAAACTTGAGAGTCGAGAAATAGTTCTTTTGGGGTTTTATTTTTATTTGCTTTTTCCATAGTTCTTAGTTTTAATCCTTTTATTTTTCCAGTAATTTGATCGTAAAGAATTTGGGTATTATTTTAATGGTTATTTAAATATTCGGTATATACGTAGGATGGTATTAAATCCATTGGATCTCTAGAATCGGTGTGTCCAAGAAAGATTTCGTAAGGGGTGAAATTGGTTTCTCGAATGTATTGCATTATTATAAGCGATAATTGCATAAGGAATTAACTTTATTACATCTGCTTGGTAATCTGATTCGCGTAGAATACGAATATGTTCGATTAGAGTCGAATGTAATCTTTCTATTGGAGAATTTCATTCGTGGTGATAAGGTGTGTACGGAAGAGCTTGAGCATAATTACAGAATTTGTCTATTATTGTCAAAAACTTATGTTTACCAGTTATAAATGTATCTACATGTATTATTTCGAAATGTTTACTTGGTGTTTCTGTTAAAACTAATGGTTGATCAGGGGGTTTTCTAATATATTGTGATCGCTTACAAATTTCACAATTGTTGATGTATTTTGTTACATCGGATTTTAGTGATTTTCAGTAATAAATAGCTTCTAAAAATTTGCATGTTTCTTCGATTCCACGATGACTTGTTTTATTGTTTTACTTTCGTGTCGATATTTAATTCATAATTCTGTTTCGTCCTGTTGGGCGTTATTCATTAATTTAGTACATTCTATAAATTTTAAGTTGTTAAAATGATTCGTCCCGGTATCTTGGAAATAAGGTGGTAGTTCTTTGGAAAAGAATTACATATAAATATTTTTATTAATTATGTATTCTTTAGGAAAAGTAGCAATGATTGACGTATTACTGGGTAAGGTTGCGTGTACGCATGATTTGATGAAATTCAAAATTTTGACGATTAATTTTATGTATGCGTCATAAGGTGATTTTTTTAAGAATAATTTATTATTTATTATTTCGTCTAAAAGAGTCATATTATAATAGTTGTTTTTCGCATTAACGCTATGTACTGTGTTATCTGAGATATCTTCAATTTCGATAGGGGCTTCAGTAGCATGACTAGTAGTATGACTATTAGGGGGCTTTATTATAATATCTTGTAAAATTTTAATTTTAATATTTTTAGGTTTTTCGATATTTTCAAGTATTTTACTGACATCATCAGGATTCAAGTTTTCGGGGTTAAATTGGGTTCTTGTAAAAGTTTAGCAATTTTTTGATCGATATTATCGAGGTTATTGATTACTGATTCGGATTCGATAGCATGTAAAGAAATTAGGCTTAATGCGTCGGCATTTGTATTTTGCTTGCCTTTTTATATTTATAAGTAACTTCGTAATCATATTCCTCGAGTTTAAGTCTCCAACGTATAAGTTTCGAATTGGGTTCATTTGAGTTATATAGCAAAACTACGGGGCGATAGTCTGTATAGATCTTCAATTTCCTACCGTAAAGATATGGTCTAAAGTATTTACATGCCCAGACAATTGCTAGAAGTTCTTTCTCGATTGTAGAATATCTTTGTTTTGCACGCGAGGCAAAAGCTACAGGGTGATCATTTGGGGATTCTCCTTGTGAGAATACGGCTCCAAGGGCTATATTAGAAGCGTCCGTTGTGAGAGTAAAGGGTTTATCAAAATCGGGATATTTTAAAATAGGAGCATTTGTAAGCAACTTGATAAACGCGGGTGGATGTTCGATTTTTGCTACTTTTTTGAGACACGTTGTAAGTGGGTTAGTAATTTTTGCAAATTATTTAATAAATCTGCGATAATAACCAACTAATCCTAAAATTCATTTATTATCTTTCTGAGTTTTATATATTCGAAAATTTTTGACTGCGTCGACTTTATCGGGATTAGGTTTTACTCCGCCCTTTGTTATATTATTCCCTAAATAAGCGACTTCCTTGCATAGAAACTCTGATTTATCCAATTGAACTTTAAATTTTAATTGTCTTATTCTATCAGATACTGATTTTAACCTTTCAATATGTTCTTAAAGAGAGGCGGAGAAAATTATTATGTCATCTAAATATACAGAACATATTTCGTTTTGAAGACCGCGAGGAACATTGTTCATTACCCTTTGAGAAGTTGAAGGGGCGTTTTTGAGTCCGAATGGCATTCGTTTAAACTCGTAATGACCTATGTCGGTTGAGAAAGGTGTTTTGGCCATCATTTGATTTCATTTCTATTCAGTGGAGTCCGGTCGCCAGATCTAAAGTTGAAAAGTATTGGGCTTTGCCTATAATTTAGCTGAAATATCTGTTATGTTTGGTAATGGAAATTTATCATCGATTGTTTTTTCATTTATTTTGCGATAGTCAATTACTATGATTTATATTTTCCTGATGCGTCTAATTTTTTTGGAACAATCCCGATTGGGCTACTTCAAGGTGAACTTAAATTTTGAGTGATGCCGTTTTCAAACATTGTATCGATTTGCGATTTTACTTCTTGCTTATGTATTACTGAGTATCGATATGTTTTAGTAAATGTATGTGCTTCGTCCGTTAAATTGATTTTGTGTTTAAGTTGGTTTGTGAAAGTTAAAGGGGTTCCTTCGCTATAGAATATGTGGCGGCATTCGTAGCATAATTGTTAAATAGCTTTAAATTGTTCTTTGTTACAATGTGACAATCTTAAATTTTTTAAATCTTGTTTTCGAAGATTGTCTAAATATTCGTTTAATTCAGTATCGGTTTCTATTTTTTTGATAAAATTGATTTCTTTTCATGTAATGTTTCAATATCAAAGGGTTCTAATATCGTAATCTTTACCGAGTTTTGACTATTATTTGCTGCAAGATTTATTGCAAAAGAATCAATAACTTCTACTAAGACTTCTGGCATTTTGGCAGAACCAACGTCTGTGTATTTCAAAATTCCTATACCCTTGGATTGATTAACAGGCAGTTTTACTTTTTAACATATAAGGGTGGGTATGGTTATTACTGTTTTATACGTTTCGACATTATTAATTATATTTAAGTATCCAGACCTGAAATCGATATTTGCGCCAATATGAGTTAGAAAATCTAGGTATTCCTAAAATTACGTCAAATTTTTGAAATAAATCAAATAAGAAAAGGCACCTGCTTCCCTTGACAATTAAATGAAGGAAATACTGGAATCATTATTGCTTCGTTATGTGAGGGAATATGCGCTGTCTTAATAGTAAAAGGTAAAAGTAAAAGGAGTCCTTTCTAAAATCCAAAATCCATATATTTGGCCAGTTTACTTTCTCGTTCTTTGTATAATGGGTGAAATTTTTTCCAATTTGACTGGCTAATTCCTTGAAAACCCTAAAAGTCGCTGGTACCATTTTGATGGACCTTACACGGCAATCTGTTAAGAAATTTGAAAAACTAAAACAATTCCGAACAAGTCACCACAAATCTAATTTGAGCCCGAATATGGGATGAAACCCCTTAATGTAAAAGTAACGCATCTGAAAATGCTACACTACAAGCTGGCAATTTATTTGCGTCTGTCATATGCAAGACTATCACAACTTAAAAAATGTTAGCCTTGCATTTAAAATATTTCTTACATTTGTTCGAAGCATAGCAACATATTTGCCAAAAAAAAATCTACCCTTCGATTGTGTGTTACTGTTGCCCAAAGAAGTGTGATGTATAAGTATTACTTTGGACAATATAACTTAAAATGGACATTTTTTGAGTTGTGGTAGAATTGGATTGAGATCCGATATCTCAAAAAAGGAAATACTTCTAGCCAATTCCGAATAGTTACTTAATATAGACATAGAATTCTCTAAAACCTTAACCATATTTCTAGTTTCAATAATAACGGAGATCCCAATGGGGAGCATCGAATTTCGGACACACTGTATACTTATCGCGAAAAAGATTAAATTACGGATAGGAATAATAATGAACTTAAACAAACCATTTTACTGCAATCGAATCCGTTCCACGATTTTTATCGCAAACTAAACTGAACTGTTTATTCTCTGCTAAACATATCTATTAAGAATTTTACTATCATTGTGACGATAAAAATGCAGAAGTAAAGCAACTAATTAAAAAGCATATAACATAACAAACTACAATATCTATATCAACAGCAGGTTCTTCCACAAGGCTCTTTGTTTACGTTCAGTCATCCATTATGGTCTTGTTGCACGTGCCTATCAATTATTTTCCTTTGGGTATTCAGTAGCACGTGATAAGTCAATTAATGGCTGTCATCCACGGATTTTGCGACGCCCTGGTTTTGCCTGATTTACTTCCTATGTACGGCTTTTAACCGAGTTTTGACGCCAAACCAATAACCGTAATTTAAAGCTGATCTTACAGTTAGTAATACTATTAAAATGTATTTAAATATAGCAAAACGTACAATACCTTTTAAAAGTATAAACCATAGGAAGCGACGCAGTCTATCCAACGAGGCTACTTTACTGAATATTACCTAAATCTAAAAACATCATAATAATAATTTTATTTATATAATAAGTGTGCTTACTAAAGAAGCTAAAAATGCAAGGAGTTGTTTCTTGGCTAATATTTGGAATAATTCGATTTATATTGATGTTCGGAAGGCAGCATTGCTTTGAAGATACTTCACAGGGCGATAAAAGTTTTTGTTGGAAACAATATTGATATTTTTAAAATCTTCTATTCATCATAGCCATTGCAGCCAGTGTTGGGTGAAGGACTTGAATAATATATGTCCCCACTATCGTCCGTCTTATGACCGCAATTGTCAGTTTTTACCCGTGATGTTGGTCATGGCGCCTGCTCATCTCCTTGGTGGGCGATATAGTGGCCGTTTTAAAGTTCTGGAGAGTCATTCCAAAGCGTTCTGTGTTCACCCTATTCTTGCTATCTATCCTGCTCAGTTGCATTTATGCTTAACGATAATTTCAACTTCATCAACAGCTTTTTTCCTTATCTCATTTTGTAGGTCTTCACTTTATCGCAAAGTAAAATGCCTAGCATGGCAGGTTAAGCTACTTCTCGAAATTTCTAAGCCGACTTTTTGGTTGATGTAGTTATTTCCATGCCGTGGGTTTAAACTCCGGGGACACAGTGATTGAAAACCTTGTATTGAATAGCCATACACGTCTCTCAACTTCGGTGGTTTGGTTCCCTTATCAGAGTAATTCGTTGTCCTAAATAAAACTAGTCGATTTGCCGATGTTCATGTTGAGTTTTATTTTTCTATTTTCATGTGAGAGGTTGTCTATTATGCACACCACAAATTGTTTAACTGCTGGCCGTCTATATTAATTCCTAACGATTATCATTCCAAATTATTAAAAACGTTTTCCAAAACTAGGAGGGTACAAAGTTTAGAAGATGTAGTGTTACTCTGACGAACCCCTCAGCCAATCCGTATAGTCTAGGATTTACTTTCTAGTTGATTGCTAAGTCTAACTGTATAGTGTATAATCTTATTTAACTTTAAATGCCCAGAATCAAGTGTCTGTAAGTGTGCTGATTATTGCCAATATTTCTATGGAATTTTTTAATCATGTGATATTTGAGTAAGACTTTAATCTTCTACTCTTATTAGTTGATTGTGACTCTGTTAAGCAAATCATCCCTTTAAAAGTTGGGGGCTTCTTTGGTGGTAAATATGGTAGTAGTTGTAGTAGTAGGTGACGCGAGGCACGCGGACTTGGCTAGTGAACCCAAGGCTATCATTTTTGGCCAGGCCCTCGACGAACCTGTCCGACCTTCTCATGAAGGTCAGGACGTTATTCCAGGCAAAAGTTTTGACTTTCTCCGGCTGAATTACCACTGTGCCAAGGCTTCACAAGCGTGCTGGGAAAGCAGTGTTTCTCTTCGGCTTCCAAGCATCCTGGACATTTCGCGTCCTCCTCCACACCCATCATATTATGTAAGTGCTTCCTTAAGTTGCAATATTCTGTTATCCTATCAGAGGACTCCGGATACGTCTAATTCCTTTAAGAATCCACTCAAACTTGGCCTTCTGAGACCAAGTAATAAAGTATAAAAATGCATAAATAAATATATCTGTACACTATTTTTGTTTAAATATTTGCCTTTGTCTCCAATGCAGCTAACTATGAAGATTTTTTGTTGAGATGCGAAGTGCTAAATGTCAATGCTTAAGGACTTCGTAAATAGCTTTGGGTCAGTAAAGTCAGAAAAGCGGCATTAAAAAGAACATCAGTTGGTAAACCAAAAATCTGCTATATTAACTCACTCCCGATAGAAAGAGATTTGGAATAGAGCCTCAAATAAATACACACCAGATACGAAAGAAGGCCAATTAGCTGAGACACTCACAACGCGGGAGTTGCGGATGGCCTACACCAAAAACAATTTGCAACACTGGAATTGTTTCTAAAAAAATTCATATAATATTATAGATAGTACCTATTATCTGCACCAATACAATATAATCATGTTTAATAATTATGACAATGTATGTATTCTTGAATAATGTTGTAGTAAAGGCTTAATAGTTGGTTTATTATATATAATATCATGAGAGAGAAAATTTTGTCGCCAAAATTTTTGATTGCTAGGAAAGTTTTTTGCTGGGCAATTTGACTAATTGTATTACGAAAAGCGATCAACAAACACTAAAACATAATATATTTTTTTAATTGTTTAGTTTGGCAGTGTTTGGTCAAGCATTGAATATCTGAATACCACTGAATACCTACTCACTATAAGTATATTTGATATATTTATAATATTGGCACCATTCTTTTTTTGATAATTTTATTTTTGTGTGTGTCTTAAAGTTTATGGCTCTGGCTGAAAACATAAAGGCCAGAAAGTTGAGGCCAGAAAATTTTATTTTTAAAAGGGAAGTAGTTCAGAAGGGGTGGGAAATAGGCCTTTTAGTTGTAGTTAAAATATTTATTTACACACCCTACATTGTAAAAGAAATAACTAACATTAGATAAGTATAATTATTCGGTTAGCAAAAAAGCTATGATATGTTCAAAATTAACAAATACTTTTAATGCTCCCATGTTTTAAAAATCAGCTAATGTGACATCTGCCCATAGGCATATTCAGCAACTAATGCCGTAAAACATATTTTACGGCCTTATTTGCTAAATACCAATTTCGTAATTTAACAGAATCCTAACCAAAAGTATTTTAAACTATTTTATATCTAATTATATAATTTTTTATTGAAATAGAAATAGCCGTCTTATTAGTGCCCTCCCCTGTGCCAACCAACTGTGTATAAACTGTCGCACTACATAAATCAACACCACGCCACCAGAACCTAAAATATAATCGAACTGGTACAGGGGTATGCATCTGGTGTGCTTTAACTGGGGTAGAACACCAACTCAAGTACCTGCTGCCTTACGACCTTGTAAGTAGATTGGATCTAGGATTAAGTAAGTAAATTAGTAAATTAAGTGAACTAGGGACTATTTTAAACCGCAGACTTTATTAATATTACTCTCAGATGTAATTGCAAATTTTGGCCAGTTATGCTCCTGAAATTATTAATCATATGATAAATAATGAAGTTACGTTATAATAAATCGATGACGCTATCTTTGGTTTACGTTTCTCAAATAAAACCTTATGATTCTTTTACGTATTTTAATCAATTACTGTCTTTAAGTAGTTCAAAACGCGATGGACTAATTTGTTATTGTCACGCAAATTGGTAATAACTCTGAAATCTTTGCCTTCTAACAAAGTTTCGAAGTTGATTGATTCGTTTTCAACATAAATAGATAAAACGATTCTTATTAATTTCCTTAAATTAATAAGGTTAACGTAATTAAATCTTTACAATTTATCTTATTTTTTTACTACTTTTGTGGAATTAACAATTTAAAGTTTGAATCCGTCTAGGTGTGCCGATAAATAATATTATAATATGCTGTTATGCAGATATCTTTTAGATAGGTATGAGGAAATATTTATTTATTTTCCATAATCACAAACCTAATTCTACAAATACGAAAAAAAAAGGTAAAAAGGGGGAATGTCATTTGTGGCTGGACAGCATTTTTTGCAAAATGAGCAAGGAGAATAAAATCTAAAAAAAATACACAACTACTGAAAAAATTAGAGATTAAAAATACCTGAAAACTCAAAACTGGCTCCCTGGAAATATCCTTATACATCTTGATCTACTAATAAAAAATATCCGCGTTGGTTAATAAAAAAACTCTCTTCCGAATAAAATGTCGTTTTATTTCAAAACACATACATAACAAAAATATCTAGAACAATCAAAATCTTGAAGTGTTCATTTAACGTAAACAACTTATAGGAATTGCATCGAGACAGGGAACAAAGAGGATCAGCGGCGTCGATCGATTTCTTCGACGCGACGGACAGTGCAAATAGATTTTTAGGCTGAATTTTCAACATCTACTTTTGCGCGGGAAATTGATAACACTGGGGAACAAATTTCAACTTTTTTTTTGTTTCCTGAACAAAACCTATTTTTTTGTATTGAACTGCACCCAAGTAACTAAAAAATACCTATTAAAGATTTTAGTTAGCTCGCAAAAAAAATCTGAATTATTCGTTACAAAATTTTAATTTATAGGCATATACAATGAACATTTTAATTTATAGGCATTCACAATGAACATACAAACAATATATTGTTGCTTTAACAATAGCAATAAAATAGCACATTTTTATTAGTCAGTCTAAAGTTTAGACACTTATTTTACGCTTCTTAGCCTGTCTTCTGAAGGCAGCCTTGGGGGCATCTCTCGTAATAGTCCAACAGTAGTCGGCTAACATCTTACAGTTCCATTTTCCCTGACACCTTCTTTCCATGTTTGAAATATCCTGGTGGAACCTCTCACAGTGCTCGTCACTTACAGCAACACAACTTTCCGGTAAGTAATCCAGATGAGAATCCAGGAAATGAATTTTCAACGATATATTACACCCTAGGTTTTGGTAACATAAAAGAAGTTGGGCAAGCAAGTCTTTATAGTTTTCTGCTTTTATGTTTCCCAAAAAATTTGTTGCAACCATTTTAAAGATATTCCAAGCGTCCTCCTCCTTGCCTTCAATTATATCAGATTGTGCATCTCCGAGAAATTTCTTAATCTGGGGACCCACAAATATTCCCTCTTTAATTTTAGTGTCACTGATTCTAGGGAACTTTTCTTTTAAATAACTAAAAGCACGGCCTTCTTTGTCCATGGCCTTCACAAAATTTTATAAGTCCCAATTTTATACGAAGTGGCGGTAGTAAAATCTTTTCTGGAGGGAATTAATGGCGCGCTGGCTACGTTTTTCTTTCGTGGCTCAAAAGACTCTCTTGGTCTGTCCCATTCGCAGAGGAAGCAGCAGTATTTCATATAACCCAGGTGCATTCCAAGCAAAATCGCCACATCTGTTAAATCCCCACAAATTTGCCAATTATATCTTTCATATTGTATGGTCTCCAGTAACAATTTCAAATTACTATATGTTTCTTTCATGTGGACTGCATGACCAATTGGAACTGAAGGCAACTTGCTTCCATTACGGAGTAACACAGCTTTAAGACTTACTTTTAAGGAATTAATGAATAGTCTCCAGTCTTTTGGATCATAGTCGAGATTTAAAGCTGCCATTAATTCATTAATGTCCCTACAGGCTACCAAATTGTTTTCCATGTTGAAAAATGGTATTAGGTTTTTCTGACGGCTTCGGTACAGAGAAACTTTTACTTCATCTTGAAGTAAGTTCCATTGTCGCAATCGAGGGGCCAATAGTTAGGATTTTTTTTGGGGGGAATTCCAAATCCATTATAAGGTCACTTAATTCACTTTGACTTATTTTGTAAGGCTTCTTACTGGGAAGTTCACAGACAAAATTGGAGTCTTGCGAGGTTGATGGGCCAGCGACCTTTTCCAGTACACTACCGTCTGAATCCATTGGATCATTATCAAAATCAAGGCTATACTCCTGAGGTAGATTAAGTACAGGCAATTCGTCACTATGAGGCACCGGGCGTATGGCGGATTGTAAATTTGGATGCCGAATCGCAGACCTTTTTTCTCAGAAAAGCCTTTTTTGATGGGAGGGTTCAAATAAAAGTAAGTCAGTAACGTGGTCTTTCGGTTCTCGCCAGATCATACGAACAGCAAAGGGCATCTTACGCTTTTTTCCACTTAGCCAGCAGCGAATGTTGGACGCACATTTGTAGCAGCAGATATAGGGAGCCGAATTTTTATCCTGCTCTCCAATTTTACAGCCAAAATACAAGGTAAGCCTTTTGTATTAAAGGGCTAAGTGTACGTTTTTGTTTCACAAAAGTCACTTTACCACATATATAACAGAAATCATCCGGCTTATTTAAACACACTCGCGACATGTTGCTCAAAACTCTCTAATTTCTCGAATACGAAAAGCTCTTAATCAAGTGGTGGTTGAAATACAACTAACTAACAGTTTAGGATTTATGGTATATTTATTTAAACCTTATATAAAGTACACCTGCTACAATAATACGTTACGGGCAGGTATTATCATAATTAGCATGGATCTATAAATCCGGAGCTAACTGAGACTTTTGCAAGACAGATTGTTAGTTAGTATAATAAAATAAGTAAGATTTTGCTATTTTGGTCTCGAAAACATTTTTGCTGTTCCCTAGTGTAATAATCCTGCGCTTTCGAACTACAGAATGGTTCTAAATGTTGCAAATCCTTATATTATATTATTTGAAACTTCCCGTTTTTTCGCTCTTGCTTAATGCGAGAGAGTAATAAAATTTATTTCAATCACACGTTCGGCGTACTTACTCAATTTTTCACAATCCACTGTCTTTATTCCCTCTTGCTAGAGGTTTCCAACGTTTCACATTTTAAAAATGGTGATATGCCTTGCTACAAACCCTTTTAGTTGCGCCCACACCAATTCTATAGGGTTTAATTCACAGTGATATGGCGGAAGGCGAAGTACCGTTATATTTCATTTTTAAGCGATTTCGTCGACAACAAATTTCGTTCAAAGAGGTTTATCTAACCTTACAATCTCCAGTAGCTCCTTCTTCAGCATATCTTTATGAATTGGCTTCTTATTCACGGAAAGTCAATGAATGATGTCATTTTTTTTCCAACAAGACGTTGAAATTTTTTCAGATTTTCTTGAGTGGTAGCTGGCATTATCCATGACTATAACAGATCCAGGAGGGATAAGATCTAGCATTTGCTAAAAGTATTCTTCAAAGATATCAGTGTTTAGGTTTTTATGATAGTCTCCAGTCCGTTTTGATTTAAATGCTAGTAAGCCACCATCGACAAATCCATTTTTGCTTCCAATGTGAGTAATTATTAATTTTTTACCTTTTCCCGAGGGTGCTTTTATTCCAGTGGAACATCCTTCCAACTCCGAATGTTGAATTTTGCTGGCGAAGGGCGTTGAACACATCGAGATTAATAATTTTCTTAGTTTTAGAAAGCGCAGTTTTACTAATCCGTTTTTCAGCAACAAATTCAGAAACAACTGCTGGAAAGTAACTATACATTTCAAATTTTTGAAACAGTGAGGCACAGGTAGGTAAACTACTCGTGCCTCTACCTACCCGATCTCAGTACCCCTGAGAGTAAACATAATTAAATAATAATAATTGGACTACACCTATGGAATGCGGGGAAGACCACTGGATTTTATAGTTCAATAATGATTAATAATTCATAATTAGTAATTATTACTCTCTTGCAATAAGCAACATACTATACACTCTGCAGCACTATCAGTATCAGACATTTTTAAAAATTATTATTAAGCTATATTTCAGCAATTCTATAGATATCACAACTTAAAACTAATTCACAAATAACGCTTAACTGCTAAACAAAACAAACGTGTTGGCGCTATCTTGACACATTATTAGAAATTCCCCGTTCTTTCCCTTTACACTGCTGACATTCGCATCGTTTTCCCCCGGCATACTAATATTTTAAATGCTTATGAAATGGGACCCCCTATGGTTTTTCGTTTGGACTTTTTTGTAGGATAAAATTTTGGCAATTGTCCAACAGGTGGCAACACTAATTCAATTTGACTAAATTTTTCCCCGGTGGTCTTCACATGCAAAGTTATATTAATTTGACAGAACTATATTCCATAAAAATATAACTTATTTATTATTAATTATATTTCTTAAAGAACAACATTATTTGGGCTAAGTGAAATATACTTTGCTGATTTTTTTTGTAGCAAAATCGTGAACAATATAAAGAAAATCCGGTTCTGTTTAACCTGTGCAGGATCTGGGCTTCTGTCCCTATTATCCTACTATTTAAAGTGTAAAACAATTTAACTCGCATAAATAAGGTAATAATATATTCTTGGGAGAAATGTGGACAAGGGTGAATGTAATTTATGTTTTTACCGATTTCAACAAGACGTTTTAGAATATTTGGGTTGGTCGAAAATTCTTCATAATTGGCAATAAATGTTGTTACCAAATTGGAAACAAAACAAAGTTATCGTTGGGCATCATGAGGTTTTCGAATAAGTCCGAGTTTACATTTTCATAGGCTTTTAAATGACAAAAAATTGAAGTACTGTCAATATCTTTGTGCGCTTTTGCGTAACTTTCGCAGATTTCACAATTATGCTTTACTATAGTGATTTTCTAATTAGATATCCGCTAATGTATGGTTTAAAATTTTTTTCTAAATGATTATCTGTTTGATTTGACTGAAAAACATTTTAACCTCTGAATTCAGATTCAATGAATTTATTGCCGATATGGTTTCCCGAGAGAGTGATATCTGTAATTTTTAAAAGTAAATTGTCACCATCCCCCGCACAATTCTCTGTCCCCGAATGAAATAAATTTATACACAAGAGTTTTTTAAAGGCTCTTTGGAATTGTATAGGTGATGGGTTCCGGCAATTGCCACTTTGTTGTCGAATAACACCAAAATGATTTTTCAAACAATCTTGACTTAATCTACGAGTAAATAGAAATTTAAATCCTATGGAACTTAGAGTGTTCCAAACTTGAAGCAACCCATTTATTGTAACTTTTAAAGAATTTATACATTTTACTTTTTTTGTAACATTAATATTTCCGTTGAAAACCTGCACCCGATTAGAGAAATTCATGCACTCGTTCAAAAACGATATTTGATAGTCTATCCTTTGAAAGCCCGAATAAACGTTTTTGAGGCTGATGTTTGTGATGAATTGAATAAATCAAATAATTTATTCATTCGCCCAAAAAAAATCAGCTGTGTAAATTGCTTCTGCTGGTAACGCTTTAAAATTAACAAACATCTTCATAGCAATAGCTACTGTATTGCTCATAAATTGTTTGGAAAAACATGTGAGTGTGATATTTTGGGGGCTGCTCGAATACTATTTTGTTTATCAAGGTTATAAAATTGAAGCAAAAGAACCAACACAAAGTCCCGGTCTCAATAAATTTAATATTTAAAACAACTAATCGGTTACATGTTTCGCCTTTAAGGCATCATCAGACCTAAAAAGAAGGCAATAATTACACATAAAAGTAAACAAATCTACTAGTAAACCCACCTGATACACCAAAAAAACATTTAAAAAATTTTTTAAAAAGAATAAAAATGTCAAAATATAAAACAAAAAAATAGATAAACGTTACAACTACATCACTACATGACAGTCAGAACTTAAACTAAGAAATGTATATAAACAAAAACGGTATAACAAAAAACTAAAAGTATAAGGTTCGTCAAACAAGTCCAAGGTAAATTGAACGGGGGGAAGATGCAGTCACCTAGAGAGCAAACTCAGCCCAAAATGTAACAGCCATCGACTCAAAGTACGAGCGTACCAAAGTACCGGCATCAAAAACATCAATGTTGTCGATCAAAAGAATTTGGCGGACCGGGGAAAATGTATAGGTTAAATGTTGGTCACTAGCAGTCCGTTAGTAATTTAAGTTGTTCAAAATAAAATATGGCTCGAAATTAAAGACCTCATTAACGCAGGTAAGGATAGGGCTCTTTTTAGCTTTCGTTATCTCAAGTTTTTCTAATAGATCTAGTTTTTTACTCTTGTGACATTCATGCAAAACATTAACATTTTCAGATGGCGAGAACTGGTGTTTTGATTCAAGTAGATGGTTCGCAAAAGCAGACTTAGTGTTGGTTATATCCGTGTTCTGGTATTTATTAAATAAGCTAAGATGTTCATGAACTCTGCTGGCGATTCTCCTGCCCAATTGTCCAACATACACCGCCGGACAATCCCCACAATGTAGCGAATAAACTCCTAAACTTTTTAAAACTTTAAAAATATCTGGGTTATTTAAACCAGGCTCAACACTCTCAACAGTGAAGCCTCAAATGCATTTTAACAGTGTGGTTGGCCCTGGCAAACAAAAAAGATTGGTTAATTTATTTTTGTACAATTTTGGTCCAGTAAAATACATAGCCATGCATAATATTTTATAATCTTTTGAATATCTGCGACCTTTTGGAGGGTGCATACTTTGAGACACTTGTATGTTGATAAAGTTTGCTAACTATTGTGACTCGCAGAATCTATACGTTAATTTTTTATATTCCTCCAAAGATGCGTGACTTGATTTTGATATTAATTCAAATTTTGCTCTGTATAAATTATTTTCTTCTTTAAGTGCACTATTTTCCTATTTAGGCTTGTGTACTGTAGCGCGCAATTTCTCTTTTCTCGGCGTACACACGGATAAAATTTGACTTGTTTGGGTACTTACTGGTGACATGGCAGTAGGTGGTTCACTATCAATTTTCGAGTATTCCGGAATTTTTATCTCCAAATTTGTTTGGAAAGTGTTCGAAGTACCTGAAAAGTTACAGTAACATTGTAAATGCTAAACTTTATTTAATTAAGAAATTCTGGAACCCTAATCTTGTGATACAGGTAACCACACCTATTTAATACAAATTCTTAATGTTGCTAATTGTTTAAAAAAGCATCATACCTAGACGAATTACAAGATCTTGTAAAATATTAATTTTGGCCTTGGGACAATTATTGTACTGTTGGGAAATATGTACACTAGAGGACAACTTTGAGAATACCGTCGGAACTGCAGTAGAGATAACCCTCCTCTTGTTGGACAAAGTAAACATTTTATCCTCAAAATATGCTCCGCAGACTCGGAAGTTATGAGTCTTTTTAAGATCGGTTAACAAATCCTCTCTTTGGCAGGCAATAGCCCAAGACTTAGCTTAGCTCTACAATGAATAACAAAAACAAAGTTAATTTAAAATTGTGCCACATCGAAAGAATATTTAAGGGATGCGTGACATGATTTGTGGGAAGTTTTATTTACATAGATTACTATTGAGTAATGTTGTGTCTACGTTCAGTTGCGTTGATTAAGATTCTGACATCAATTTGTCATTTTATGACATGTATGTGTAATTTGGTAAGTTAAGCTTTTACCGTTTAATTTATGTGGTATAATTAATAAAAATATGAGTGACAGAGTGAAATTGCCACTTTTTGGTATATTTTCTGTATATTTATAATTACAATATATAATAATACCTTATAGTATAAGGTTTTTACATCAGATGGCTAGGAAATATTTTCCTAATTAGTATATATATTTATGTTAATTACTTTGATTATTAGAAAGCATGTTTCACAAACAAGTATATTGCCGATATTGTGATCAATGTGTCAATCAAGAAATGCGCGTCGCTTGTCTGACTATCTGAATACAGTTAAACTTATTTACAAAGGCACTCACCACTTTCTGATCACCCCTCTCGCTAAAGCCACCTTCCCTCTCCACTTCAGGAAGATTAAGTTCTCCTCCAATTACAAAAAATTGGGGGTTGAGTTCACAACCTAAGGAATTCAGCGAGAAGGTAAGGGATTGAAATATTTTTAGAGCACCATTAGGCGGTTTATACGCGGCAAAAATAAGCAATCCCTGCCCTGCATGAGAAGTTTTAAGTTCTACATAGAGAAATTTATCAGACATAAACACATATACCCCCGCCGTAAGTGGGTCTGTCCCTACGATGCAAATTATATTTTGGAAGGCGGTACTCATTGTTAAAATCAGTAGACTTTAGCCAAGCCTCCGTCACAATTATAATATCATGATTATAAATGTCAGTGTGGTAAATCGAATTTTAAAGCAGCAAAAGGGTGAGTTAATTTTAAAGATCAATATTATTTTTATTTTTTTTATTTTAGAACCGTTAGGGTTATTTTATTTTTATTTAGTCTTTATGGTTATCTATTATCCACAGTACCTGCATTAAAGAAAATTTAGCAAAAAATTATCCAGTTATAATTACGTTTTCGCAAACAGCCGTGAAAATAAGATAAAAATTAAAGCGTAGACCTCACCTGATTCTGTGGCTAATTTACGGACGTTCCAATCTGTTATACCTACCGCAAATTTATTTGACAGAGGGACGAATAAAGTGTAGCCTATTGTATCCCAGTATCCAGGTTAGAGAAGAAAAACAGGAACATTTAGTTCTAAAAGACATCTTAAAGATACTTAAGGCTGTAAATTTACTTACGAAGCAGTGTGTATTAAATTGGTTTCAAATTTATGTGTATTGTAAATTTAGCCGTGTAGTTGGTTTATTAGATGAATTTTGAAAGGCATTTGTATATATCCAGAACTATCGCATGATCTGGAAAAAATCTAAAGATCGACGAATATAACTGAGAAAAATAAATAATACCTTACTGCGATGTGTTAAATCGTTAATGTTGCAGGGAAGTTGACGCCCAGTTTGAGTTTAAGGTTAAGGAACCGTACATCACTTTCTTTTAAACGATGTTTATTCCTTGATTCAGTTAACTAAGTAGCATTATAAAATACTGAAACGATCTGAAAAAACTTATTAAGATGTTAAAAACTAAAAGATATAATTTTGTTCTGTATGTAAATGAGCATATCAATGTGTGTAGCGGCACACTAATACACCACCCTACTTGACACTCTGTTAAGGCCGCAAAGACAAGGATAAACTCAATAGATTAATCCACAATTTGCAATTGAAATCGTTATAAAAATAAAGAACAAAATTCTCTTAATTTCTTATTGTAACCTTTGTAAACTGACCTGAACTAACCTGAAACGAGCATAGCGATTACTCCTTCAAGACAAATTATAGCCGACTCTAGTAATCGACATTTGGTGTGGATTTTCCTATTATTATAGGTTAAATTAATTAATCCCGGATAAGTGTTTTGAAGCGAAATGAATAATTACTCTTTTATTGGTTATATGGCACACTGCGGCATTTTGGCCGAATTTTTTTAATATATGTTATTTTGGACAGAAGCTACATTAATGTATAGTTTAAAGTAAATATTCTATTTTCGACATTTCGGATGTTTTCGCGTAAAAATAATTCAAAGTCGTTGTCACTGATAAACTATGACTTTACTGATAATAAACAATAATAATAAAATATATCGATATATTAGATACTAAAATGAACTATCTTGCAATATTCTTTGACATTGCATTACGAGGGGCGTCCCACCAAAATGTTGCCAAGAATTCACCTAAGAGCAGAGTTGAGTTGGGTCCGTCATTTTATTTTCGACATGTAGAAAAACGAACTAACCTAAACTCATTATGTAGTCTATAATCAAAGACATTAGAACTATTAGACGAAACGATTCATTCATAATTCCCATAAAAGTATCGACTATTATTGTTTTAAAATATTGGCGAGTGCGAGAGAGAAAGGCAGATCTCCTTGGCCCGATCGGCAACATTGTAAACCGTCCCTTGGTTTTGATCGCCAGTGGTGTAGAGGTTAAAACCTAACAACAATGTATGAAAATAATACAATAAATTTTTTTGTATCAGAATTTTTTCCTAAGAATGGAAATAATAGGTCACAAGAAATATACTACAATAAAAAAAAATTAATCACATTGCTTGTTTGATTTAATTGTTTTTCGTCTGAAATCCTTTTAACATATTGGATTAACTCCGAAATTTCTGAATCTCAGTATGAAAGAAAGAGGTTATTTGGAAAATTCCTATTTTGAATTAGTTTCAGTTAGAAATTTATCACAAAATATGGGTAGGTACGTAAATGCAAAATAAAACACTGCTACTATTGCAAAAAAGTTGCTAAACTTTATTTCATTATTAGAATGGAAAACATTATAAAAACCTTTGTAAAAATTGTAATTACGAGGTAGACTACATTTATTCCTATTAAAATCTATACGACATTATACGAGTGTCCCAATTCTATTTGGACTTGGCTGGTGTATATAAAAAAAAAAACAATGAACACAAACATTTCTTATTTCAAAAACTGCCTTCAACAAGCATATACTTAAATATACAGTTTGTCCTAAACTTTGTAATATGTACTCATCGACTTAACACCATTGTATGTAGGTACTATATATGTCTAAACTGAATGGTTGTTGAGATATTGTTAATTGAAAAATTACAGTTCTTGAAGTCAACAAATATCAACCTCGGGTTTAACCAGATGTCATATTTTGTTACTTCCTGTTAAAAGCTGGAAGTTATGATAGAAGATATTCTTAGATAAACAATGAAAAACTAAGGTGTATGTATAATATTAATAATAATCTTTATTTGCAATAATGTTTAAAAACAACAAAAGAAGATGGCTTCACAAACAGAATAATGTATTCCAAAAAAATAACTACTTAATCATACATCATAAATAAAACATACCCTAATACATGATTGTGCTGCTTCTGTTATAGAAAATTTATCCTTCAACACTTTTAATAGTCCTGTTAATGTCCTTACCCGATCTTTAAGGTGTCGGACTAGTTTTTTTAAATTATAAATTTGTTTTCTCTGTTCAGTAATTGTGTTTTTTATAATTGTAACGTTTTTCCTCCATTTCCCTGGGGTGGAAAAATCGCTACTGGCCATGTCTCCAATATAATGCCCTTTTCTAAAAATAGTAAAAAATACACTTTAAGTAGCTTTACTCCTTTATGCAATTAAAAAAATGTATATTATACAGGGTGGCGCACATACGAAACATGTACGGAAAACGTTAAAAAAATTTAAAATTATTTTTGTTCTAGTGCCTAATATGTAGGTTTATATTGGGAGCACATTTCAAAATTATTTTGGAATATACTGGGTGGCTCAAAAAAAAGTTATACGTACACCAAAGTTGCAAATTTCTAAATGAAATATCCTGTATATTAGGTACTCTTATGGTGTATTTAAATGACCTGTGAGCTTCAAGCAACTAAACTGAATATCTTAAATCATATTCAGTATTGAACACCTGCTGTATAAAAAAAAAATTAAATGTGCCCCTTAATGACCCCACTTAACCTGAATGACTATACGTACTGAAACAAAAAGAAAAAAAAATTTTAACAGTGTGTTGTAAATGAACACCCTCCTGCATGAGTACTAATTTGATATACCTTTTCCCAGATGTAGCATTTTCTATAGCTGCATAATTTTCAATAGGTTGAAATTATCCTACTTATAAAAATTGTGTTAATTAAAATTGATAAAGATGTAAAGTTACCTAAAAAGAAAATATGCTTACCCAATTCCAGAAGGACCAGGAACTGACATTATATTTGGAACAATATTTGTAGGCCTAAAATAAAACGAAGAGATGGACATAGAACTTTTTTCTGGAATCAACAGAAAAATAAAAAAAAAGCCCAAATAGCATTTTTCTTCATGATTAACATTTTTTGAACAACTTTTGTTTGCATAGGGCCTACGTACCTTTGAATATTAGGAGAATTATAAATAATATTGTAAGGTTCATCAGCAACTCGATCAGCATCATCTGATTTAACCAATATATCATCAAAGCATAGCTTAGACATCCTGAAAATGAATAAAATGAACTTCTAATTAATATTAAAAGGGTTTCATAATGAATAATAGGTATACCTATTACACTTATTATAAACCAAAATTATTATTTGTCATAAAATATAACATTACTAATTTTATTATTAATAAATATTACTTACGCCAATGTTGTTTTTTGCGGCAGGTGGTGTTCCAATAACAGTTGACTCAGAACTAAAAAACAAACAAGGATAATAAAATATTTTAAATAATTCTATTAGGCAAACCAAAACTTGACAGCTCCCAATCTTACCTGTTAGAGAGGTCGTCTAGAAATAACAAGCCTTCACAGTAACGAGGGTTTACTCCCTTTCTAACATATTTAGCACCATTCACCCTTACTAAAATATCTGCAGGAAAAAAGTGATCCGAGCACAACTCTGGATTGTTTCGTAAAGGTTGGTTATCCAGAATCCTACTAAAGAAAACCAAAGTTTTCTTTTTTCAGCATCTTGAGGAAACCTAAACAGAATGTTTATATGTTATATATAAAACATCTCAATAAATAGGTACCTAATTAAATTTAGGAATAGGATTTTAATTTTACAGTATTTTACTAGTCGATATCTTTTTACTCGTTTACTATTAAGTAGCTACCATGAGTTATTTATCAATATCTACTCTTAATTGTTTCTAAGTATAACAAAACTTTTTCATTGTGCATAAAAGTTTTAACAAGAATGGTGCTACCACAGCATTAGTAAACAAACCCATACGCTACACCAATGCTTTCTATAAAACAATAACCTAACCATACTTACCGATGAAATGATAAATTTGGATTTAAATGATCCACTTTTTACACACTACAGAGGCACGAACCATGATTGTTTATTTCTACACTAATGTTTAGGCAAATACACAAGGAAATCAAAAATAAACTGCAATAAAGGCACAAAAACACAAGCTAGCTGCTGTGACTCACTGGCAACATCGCAATCGCTACAGTCATTCAAAGAATCTCTCCGGTTGTAAAATCGTAGTACAATGTTGCCGTAGTGCCTGATATATATAATAATAATTTCAATACTTTTAAGGTTTTTAACAGTTTTCGATAAAATATTCGCATAACATTGCAAGCATGAATGCATAATTTGATACGCACACCTTAACTTTTTTGTATGTTAGGTTCTGGGCGTTACTGCAATTACTAACTCAATCTTTTAAAATCAGTTTTTCCCTAATATTTCTAACAGACAGATAAAGCCGGCTAAGGTCAAATTTTGAGCGACAGAGATGAATAATAAAGAGGGAATGATGATTTGCCACATCAAAATGTAAACTATTTGGTCTAATAGTTCTAATGTCTTTGTCTATAATTAAGTTGTAATTGAATGCCCAAAAGAGAATACAGTCATGTAGGTTCTTTCAAGAAATTAGAGGTTATGTACCTATAGTTTTTCTATCTCTCTTCTTTTTTCTAAATAGGGCCATGTTTTTTTATGAATTTTTAAGTAATTTTCAGTCAAAAATCAGTTTTCCACCGTTTTCTACCTAGGTAAATAAGCTTAAGTTTTCTACTGACCCAACGCTGTCTATAAACTGTTCTCAAAAACAAGTTAATAAAATTTCGATTTAGAATTTAAAATAGAATCTAATACAAGCCGCCTTTTCTTCTGTATCGAGATTAATTTATAGTGTAGGCCTACCTGTGGAAATAACATTCCCCTTTTCTTTAAACGTAAGCACGAAAATCCCTTTTGCGAGATCTTTTACATAGAACAAGCACTATTTACGCCATTAAAATTGGGTGGTGCGTTTTCCGAAATCGATGGGCAGATTAAACACAAAACATTTTTCATAACACATGTTTTGAAAATATGACTTTCGATGCTGACGGAGCGGGTCGAAATGAGTTTTCGACCCTAGAGTCCGACATGAAAAACAGCTGATTAGTGCATTCCACGACGAGTTTCTCGTTGACACGTATAGACCTTTTCATTTTTGGAAAACCGAATGGGTATCCTTGTCTAATTTCCGGGCAAAATAAGGATAGCGATACGACTGCGCTTGCGCAATAGATTCGTGAAAGTATAATATGCATCTTGCTCGCTTCGCTCGGGCAGCTAACTTCACACTCGTGAAGTCGTTGACTTTCGCCCCTTGTTGCGCAATATACTATTGTTGCTTCCTTCCATCACAAAATAATAAAGAAAAACTAAAAAAGTATCCGTTAGCCGAGCGGGCTCGAAACATAGCGTTGCAGACGTATATGGCTAAAAAGATTAGTTCGCCCGGCAAATCAGACGCAGTATTTAATATAACAATCTATCATTAATTTTAATTAATTTAATTAATTTCGCAAAAATCATGTGATCGAAAATTTCCCTGTCAAATTTGATCCGCTGTTTCGTGTTAGCTAAATAAGATTCGGATTTTCTGAATTTGAATGTCAGCGGATCCTCAAACCAAAAGAAAGGACAATTCGTGTTAGTTGACATAAAATGAAGTCATTCCCCTTTTTTATTTCAAGATATGTAAGTTAGGAGAGTACAAATATCCTGGTAATTAGATAATCATGAACTGGGATTATTTTTAATTTGCTCATGATCAAAATTCCCTTTTTTCTGAATTGGTGGGTATATTGTAATCCAATAATGCGATCTGTTGAAATAACGGGCTTTTATTTTACGGGAATGGAAATCATGCCCGGTTATGTTAGCGTGTTACAGAACAATCTAACCTGAATAGGCACTTAAAGAACACACAAATAAAGTAAAAGTGCCCAGAAGTCTTTATAGAGAACTTGCTTAACTAAATAGTTTTCTTCTAAGAATAAGCATTTATCTTAACAAAAGTCTGCAATCTCAGAATCTGTTGAGACAAACCCAATTTACATATATTTGAACCAGTTTCGTAAATCTGCAGTTAAAGTACTGCGTTTTTACATAAGCCGCTTAACGTGATTGCTCTTCTTTATAATAAAAGAGACGCCAAATACAATACATGCCAGTTCTTTAAAAACCGTTGTATAAAAACTTTTCTTTCAACGTTTTATAACCTTCTAGTGTTGTTTGCTTTATGCAGCACCTGCTTTGTTATTTAGTTTTAGGAGAAAACTTTGCAGATGACGCTTTTTTCGACAAAAGTAGTTTACACGCTTATTATAATATTATTATGATCCAAGTGTGACTTGAATACGATCCTCTAATATCATTATTCTTATCCCTTTCCTTTAGTGGTTAAAGGTGTGAATGATGCAATGCGTATAAGGCATACTGGGATTCCAAATAGTCTATAATACTTGTAAAAATATATATGTCAAAATATTATCTAGAAAAAAACAACACATCCCGTATATAACGTAGTGGAAAAGAGGTAGGCTCGATATGTGTTACTTCTGCACAATTATTTGTGTAAGCTTGTACAATGACTGGAATTTGCGCTCCAATAGTAAAGTTTTTATTATTAATTTATTAGCCAGAACTATCCTGAACTAACTACACCCCTGGGCGAAAAAAAAATTAGCACAGAAAATTATCTTAAATTCCTCTCCTATTTTTGTACCAATTTCAATAAAATCGCCTACTTTAGCTTTGCGATATTAATGAAGTATCGATAGGGTAGTGTTATACAATGAAAAACAAAAGTATGTTTGGACTCGTAAGTTTTTAATATCCTGGGAAATATTGAGTGTTACAAGGTTGTTTAAGTGCATTGCGTTGCAGGCAGGGTTGGCAGCCTGGGTCGGACATTTGGTATATTATACAGGGTGTTTATTAAACATACGGCATAAATTGGATAGATTATTCCCTGGACTATTCTAAAAATATTTTGTCCTTTGATGATTTTTGAAAAACCGCTTAGTTTCGGGGCCAAAAAAAAATTCGACAATAACAACATTTTATTACCAAAAATTACATGCACAGTTACTAAATTTACAAGAACTGTTGGAAATGAGGATGCATGAATCCAATTGACTGCCAAACTCTTTCAAAAACACCAAAGTCGTTTCTTATTGAGTTAGTAACATCCAGCAATTATCCGATTTCTTAAATCTTTCACATTCTCCACTGGAGTAGTATAAACTAATGACTTTAGATGGTTCCAGATGGTTCCAGGAAGTCATCCAGGGGGTTTAAGTCCGGGGATCGAGTAGGCCATAAGTGCCACCTCGATCAATCCAGCGATCTCCAGCAACCACACTAAAATGCGCTGGTGCACCATCGTGCATAAACCATATTACATTTCTTGTTAACAATGATGCATCCTCCAGGGACGTATATTCCAAATAGTTACGGTACAACTCGTCGCTAAGTCTTTCTTATAGAAATACCGGTCCAATTAGCCAGTCATTCACAATTCCAACCCAAACGTTCAATGAAAACTGATGTTTAAAACGATATTCAAGTATCTCATGTAAATCTTCTCCAGCCCACACATGGTTGTTTTGAAAATTCCTTATTGTATTTCTTAAGGAATTCAATTCATCGGTAAAAAAAATCAGCGTCAGTAGTTAATAAGGGATTTGAACCAACGTGTTCAAATCCATCCGTGAAGGAGAATCAGCAGGAAAAAGTGCCTAAACACATTGTATGTGGTATTGGTACAACAAAACAGTCCCATTACTTACATTAAAAGTATTTGCAATTTTTCGAGTAAAAGTACCTGGATCTTTTTCTATAATGTCCAGCACATTCTCTTCCACTTTCACAGTTCTTATTGTGTCATCGGTCTTGCTGGCCCCTCCACTTCGTTTTAATGTGCTTGTTTCATGAAGACGTTGATGAATACCTTAGAAGGTTTTTCTATCAAGAACACGAAGGTTAGGAAATCGTTCAATGTATAACCGCCTAGCTTGTAATGAATTTCCATCAGTATTCAAATAAAATCCACTTTTAAACTGTTTTGCTTAAAAAATAATAACGCATTTAAAAAAATGTATACTCGGTAAGCCCAGTGCGTATACCATACTTTTATTTTCGACTACATTACTAGCTTGAAAAATATGGAAATTGGTTTTGTCGACAATTTTTCTCGCCCTGTATCTTCGAAACAAAGCCGCTTTTCAAAAATTATAAAAGGACAAAATATTCTAGCGAATAACCCCTTCAAATTTGACCGTATGTTTAATAAACACCCTCTATATAAAATAAAAATAGAGTTATGTGATTCACCACGGAATATTTTTTTTAGAGTTTAAAGCCTTTTAATTCTAATTACTCCCTTTATCTTCCGTGTTTCAATTTAGTTTTCGATGTCATTGCGTGCGTTACCTTCAATTTTTTCGGAATATCCAAACAAGATATTTGGTTTAAATTTTAAGTCACTTACCCGACGTTCTAATCTAAAAAAAAAACAAATCGAAAGTTTTGTTTTTCAACAGGTGACATTTGCTCTCCATTTATATTACAT